>JABAKD010000023.1:20864202-21464202 GCA_012845835.1 Undaria pinnatifida
TGGCCCTTGCGGCTGGAAGTGGCAAGGTTAGGGGTGGGAGCAGTAGTGTTTTGGGGGGAGGGGTTAAGAGGGCAGGGTCACAGAGAGAGCGAGATGGCGAGGACTCTTTCCTTGCCACGGCCAATAGCATCAAGCAGCAATACCGCACAGCCTTCTGCGCGTTGAAACATACACGCAGCAGTTACAAACCAGCCATTTATATGGATAGCGGGTTGTCGTTCGATGCCTCTTCGGAAGTGTATGGGGGGGAGGAATCGGCCCTTTCGGTTGGAAGTGGCAAGCTTATGGGTGGGAGAGGTAGTAGTTTTGGGGCGGGGGTGAAGAGGGCAGGGTCACAGAGAGAGCGAGACGGCGGGGACTCTTTCCTTGACACGACCGATACCAGTATCAAACAGCAATACCGCACAGCCTTCTGCGCGTTGAAATATACGCGTAGTAGTTACAAACCAGCCATTTATATGGATAGCGGGCTGTCGTTCGATGCTTCTTCGGAAGTGTATGGGGGGGAGGACTTGGACCGTGCGGTTGGAAGTGACAAGCTCAAGGGTGAGAGCGGTAGTTTTTTGGGGGAGGGGATGAAAAGGGCAGGGCCACAGAAAAAGCGGGACGGCGAGGACTCGTTCCTTGCCACGACCAATAGCATCAAGCAGCAACACCGCACAGCCTTCTGCGCGTTGAAACATCCGCGCAGCAGTTACAAATTAGCCTTTTATTATGTGGACAGCGGGTCGTCGTTCGATGCTTCTTCGGAAGTGTATGCGGGGGAGGACTTGGCCCTTACGGCTGGAGGGGGCAGGGCCAGGAGAACAGGGAGGTACATCTGGTATTCGTAGTTTGTGGTTGTTGGAAACATCGTTTCACGCTTTTATCTGGATGCTGTGTTCTCTCATCATGTTTATGGTTTTTGACACCCACGCTACATTGTCAGATGGCAAATGAAATAATAATAAGCAACATTATGACTGGTGTCCCAAATTATCTGCCTCTTACTGTCTAGTACGTATACATAAAATATAGCCGTGAAACGGATGAACTAATCTTTTTGTATTTCCGTTTCGTACACAGGTACTTTCTATCAAGATCATTGAAAAACAACAACACAAAAAATAAGCAATGTACTTGTACATTCAGTCGGTATTGGTTCCTTGCTTCAACCTTCGTTGAGTGCGGAATCAAGGCTTTGAGCTCAGCCTTTAGTGCTATAGCACCGTCCGGTAGTGAATGAGGGGAACCAGGGAACCTTAGTGACATGTTCAAGTGCATTGCTAAGCTGTTCACGTGCTGAAAAACTGAAAGACTTCCTTCATCTGCGGCAAACATACCGGTGAACATTTGGTGATGGAGGAGTTTAATATACGAGTGAAAATAACTGAAAGAAGTGCGGTCCAAGAAAGACGAGAATGACATGTCATGGATGGGATACAAGCATTCATATTGGAGCGACCATAACAAGTCAGGAAGGACGGGATGGACTGGATATACACTGCTGCGGTGAACTGCCTATACAAGGGAAGTACCATGAGTATGCCACAACATGCTGATAATGCTCACTAGTCATGCTCACAACTCGTCGGCTCACAATCCATGCTCACAACTCGTCGACTTTCCATGATGATTGGTGTACTTCCAATTCATCGACTGTTCATATAACCTGACTCAGCAACCTAGTGCAAATAGCCAGCGTAATTAACAGGTGATAAAAAACTATTCCCCATGCGGAAAAAAACTTCGCAATTTTTGCATGATGGCCTGACTCAGCAATATAAATGATATCATATGAACATCGATATTTAGTGCGATCAGCTACTGTTGTAAACAGAAATCTTTCGTACTAGAATTAAACCGAAATAATGATAAAGCGAATATAAGGTCATTTATAAAAACACAATTTGCCTTCACCCATACATGCTATATGTAGTTAAAATATGAGGGTGACAGCGTATCAATTTGGGACCGTGCATTCGAGTCTCAGAGAGAATTTTATTTTATTGTATTTTTTTAGGGTGGGACTTTTACAGTATATCTATTACATCACTTCGTACATCACTACTACTGTCTTCATACTCCCGATGTATACCAAAATCCGCCACTACAGTGCAAAAACAAAATAAGACCACCCCCAGGTAGAGAAAACTTACCTATGCACATAACCACAAGTACCAACAACCCTGACCAAGCCACCCATCCGCAAACCATCCACCATAATATGATAGAGCAGTATAGTGGAAACTACTGAAATAAAATTATAAGATATATTATGTTAGATCTAGTTCAAAATTCCCCACCTAAAGTAACAATACCAACACCAATCGATATAGTGGAGAAAAACATTTTTTAACAACAGAATAGGACCCCTCTCATTAAGAAAAAACTTACCCACATAGTATATTACAAGTACCAACAAGCAGCTTGAAAAAATCAAGGTGGTGTTCGGTAATCTACCCGTCGTTGTTTTCACCGCCCCGTCTGACGGTCCCGGTATTCCGCCGTTTACCGGCATATTCTCGTGTTACCGTCTACCGCCCAGGGTGTTATCGCCGAAAAATGAAATATCGTCTACCGTCAAGAAACTACCGTCACATTTATCACCGTCAGACGGAATTATCGTCAGATATATGTTTAACTGTTTACCGGCAAATAAATACCAGCAACTGTAGATACCGCCAAGAGAGTCCCGCCAGCACTGGATACCGCCAGAAGAGTACCGCCAACACTGGATACCGCCCAAAACGCGCCATCAGTAGTTTGTTGTACTGGATGCCGCGCGTCATGTGGCGGATGTTCTTTTATATTTATATTTTCTGGTCAGAAGGTTCCACTGGTTTCCTTTCGGGAAAACCTTGTATGCGTGTGTGGACGTGTGGACAGGGAGCGTCGCGCACCTGCCACCACACGCACACCACATCACGCCCAGCGTGGTCAGCAGAAGTATGAGTGGTGCGGACAGTAGTGTTGGGGGTGGGTCTGCTGCCACTACAAGTGAACAGGCTGGGCAGTCCCATCTGCTGCTTCGCCAGACTCTAAGAAAAGAGCAGTAGCTTGCCCGCTTGTTGTGTAGGCACCTTTTTTTGTTTCTCCGGTGGTTGTTGTTTGCATAAGACTGCTCAATCCCGATGTGATGAAAAGAGAAGTAGCTTATGGCCCGCTTATGTAGGGACTTGTTTTTTTTGTTTTTCCGGTGGTTGCTGTTTGCATGAGACTGCTCAATCCCGATGTGATTAAAAGAGAAGTAGCTTGCCCGCCTGTGAGGCACGCACATATCCAACAACAATTGCCAAATACCGGCATTTTTCGTGTCACCGTTTAACAACAAGGGCGTTACCGCCGAAAAACGAAATACCGTCTACCGTCAAGAAATCACCGTCGTGTTGCATTACCGCAGAAATATTACCGGCATATTTTAATTTTACCGTTTCCGTCAAGGCAATTACCGTCAGATATCGAAATACCGTCTACCGTCAAAAAGTTGCCGTCGTGTCCTTTTACCACCGACATAATTACCGGCACATTTTGATTTTACCGTTTCCGTCAAGGTAGTTTCCGTCAAATAACGAAATACCGACTACCGTCAGCAAAACTACCGGCAAGTGGCAGTACCGCCCCGTCTGAGACCGCCTAAAATACCGTTACCGAACATCACCCTGGAAAAAATGAGTATTGACCCGAAATTCGTTGAACGCACGGCTGACGTCCTGAAAATATTTTTATTAAATGTTAGAGTGACAGCGTATCAATTTGGAACCGTGGGTTCGTATCCCACAGAGTTTTTTTTGTTTTTTTTTGGGGGGGGGGAGTAGCCGAGTTTTATTCTCGAATGCCGTATTAATACTACCATGTTAGATCACTAGTAGTACTCCATATTCGTACTCCTTCCGATATTAAAGCGGAGAAAAACAACCTACCATACATATGATAGAGCAGTATAGTGGGAACTACAGTAATAAATATATAAAATATATATGATATTAGATCAAGCTCGAAATTCCCCACCTAAAGTAAAAATACCAACACCAACCATAATAGTGGAGCAAAAACTAAACATACATATATAACCCTCCCATTTAAAAAACTCACCCACATTGTATATTTTCAAGTATCAACAACGCAGCTTGCAAAGATGAGTGTTGACCCGAAATTTGTCGAACTCATGGCTGACGTCCTTAATTTTTTTTTTAAATACCAACACCAACCATTAAAGTGGAGTAAAACAAAATATGTATATATACATATATATTTTAAAACAAAATAATAGGACCCCTCCCATTACGAAAAAACTCACCTACATAGTATATCACAAGTACCAACAACGCAGCTTGCAAAAATGAGTATTGGTCCGAAATTTGTCGAACTCACAGCTGATGTCCTTGAAATATTTTTATAAAATCCCGTGACAAAAAGGGCGGCGGCGACGTACGGTACGGCAGCAGCAATACCAACGGCCACATCGTGCACGGGCGAACATGACCCCGGTGCCACGATAATAGTAGCAACAGGGTTCGATCCACGACAATAGCATGCGATGACAGCGACCACGTGACAAGCGTGCATTGGTGAAAATGCCTCCGATACGAACATACCCCTTGGCATAGTAGTAGCAAAAAGGTCCGATCCCCGACAATCACAAGCGATGACAGCCAGTCATGACGTGCGGACATTGGCCGCACATCGATTCGATAGTAGTAATAAAAAGGGTCCGATCCCCGACAATCACAACCGATGACCCATCAGTGATGACGTGCGAGCATTGACCACACATCCGGCGATAGTAGAGCAAAAGGGTCCGATCCCCGACAATCGCAAGCGATGACAGCGATGACGTGAGACCATGACCCCACATGGCGGCAACGGTAGTAGCAAAAGGGTCGGATCCCCGACAGCCACAAGCGACGACGCGATGACACTGGCCACACATTGCGCGCGGTAGGGTTCGACCCCGAGAACAACAAGCGATGACAGCGAGGACGTGCGAACATTGACCACACATCGCGTGCGGTAGGTTTCGACTCCCGAGGACAACAAGCGATGACAGCGATGACGTGCGAACATTGAACACACGTCGCGCGCACCAGAGTTGTGAACCCCAGATAGCCGCGATGACAAGCGGGGGTAGCCCACACATCGCGCGCGGTATTCAGGCCGCGGAAGGGGCAAAGCCCCCGATTTCGCTATACGGCGGCAACCCAATCCGATCGCAACGCACGAAAGCAGGAGCAGAACCCCGACCACCACACACAACGAACATATAAGTGTGAACGACTATCATCGGTCAAGGACAGGCATTCTACGCACGAGATCGATATTGCCTACATACTGTTTTAGTGGTCATATGTATCATACCCGATAATTGCACCCGACAACAGCGACTGCGTGCGCTTATAGCGCACGATAGGACACAGTTTCGCGCGGACAACGCTCCGCACGCATGGACAACGGCGACTTACCAGGTACGGCACAACGGCGGAAAATGGGCTCGCCTGTCGGTAGCTTCAAGCGATATAAGTGAGATCATTATCAAGGTACGAAGATAGTCCACCGTGGTACCCCAGACTGCGCACGCGGTTAGCTCCCGCGAATCCAGAGATGTCGCGGACGAGTCACACCGCCTGACTTTTCTTAAACGGGTGCAGCATAATACGATTGCCCTTACGTCCACCCGGAGTGTCGTTTAACTTATTGCCCTTACGTCCGCCATGTCTCTCAGCGGGTGCGTCTGTTCACAGTCGCATCGACTACGTTCGCTTTTAGAAAACTCTTACATATATTAAGTAGCACACAGTTCAACGTTGGTGTGCGCAATCCTTACTAAGTCAACAATACATATAGAGGTACCTCGTGCCGTAACGCCCACGATAGGCGTCCGCCGACGTATGGCACGCGAACCTTACGCAAAGGCATCGAGTAGTAAGAGTTACGTTCCAAGCCATCTCAGTCCTGTTCGCCGAGAAACAAAACTGGGTGGTGACGGCCGATAAGTCGAACGTAGATTGCATGCCGACTGTGGCAGACATAAACCATAATCCGTCAGACGAAAGCCGAGCCCGCGTGTCATGCGAAACGCCCATTGCACGGCGCGGGAATGAGCTGAACATATTGTGTCCTAAGGAGGCTGAACCTCCGTTACGAGTTCTAGGTTATATTGCACCCACGGGAAGAACATCTGGTCTAGACCTCAACAATGGCGTGATCTCGTTCGAGTTCCCTACCGAAAAGTATCCGGGAGCAGCGGTCGGGTCCCCGCAACGGCGGGACGCGTCCACGCCGAGTTCGTACGAACGGAAGTTGCAGCTTGGCTTTAACAGGGACTTCCGGTGAAATGGGCGAACGTCTGAGGCCCGACCGTCCCACCACGACCGAGGCTGGTGCGGAAAACGTATGGTCGAATCTGCGAAATCCCTGTTAGTCGTCGACATTCGAGCGCGTAACAGGTATTGTCACCTCGATTCAAATACATACACACACAAATGTACACGGTGGCGTGGCAGCAGACGTCGAGGGGGAGGAGATCTACACCGGTAATATGCATAACCCACCGCGTTCCACAATTCGAGCCGGCATCTTCGAGCCGGCATCCGGAGAGCTAGCCGGTATTTGAGGTGTGGCACGGTCTGCGGGTGCACTGCTACTCCCTTCGGTTCGTTCAAGGAGGCTTCGTATTACCACTCATCCAGCGAGGCAAAGCAGCGTACCCGCGTTCACGCGGTATCTCCGTCCTCGCCTTGTCGACGACGCCTGGTATGAAAATTTATCTTCCACGTTCGAATGCCCTGCCAAGGTGCCATAGTTCTCCGCCGCGAAGCCCTGCACGTGGGGATGCTGGTCCCGTGTCGGAAGTACATTTTGTTGGATTTTATTTATTTTGTTTTGATTTTGCGGCTATTTCCTGTCGGACACGAAGTGCGACCTGAAGCCATCGAGATCACAACGGTACCTCGGCATTTTTGTGCGATTTGAACACCACCTCGTTCCGGGTCCCGGTAGGCAAGCCCCAGAAACTTCACGCTGCCATCCGTCCTTAGACGGTTGGAGCGGTGTGGTACTAGTATCGCGGGGGTGAGTTTCTCGGCGGATCGGGGGGCTTCCCTCACAAGTGTTTACTCCGACACATCAACTATGAAAAGTTGTTCGCGCTACTCGACAGAGTGCTGTTGAGCGCAACCGAGACAGCTCTGACGCGCGCAGCTGGTGGTGGGCGTAGACAACCATGCTGTGGTGGGCGCGTTCGCACCCACCCACTGATAGTGAGTAGGATTATTCCAGCTAAAGGTAGACCAGGGTTTCGGGCTGCCCCTGCAATGGGTACCGACGGCAGAGGAAAATAGCGGCGAGTCGGGGTGGGGGTGAAGCAGGAACCTTCGGTGGTGGCAGTCCAGCTGCATCATCTAGTGTGGGACACGCGCCGTCGCACATAGAGGCTGCCCACAGCATCATAACGCATCGCATTGATTCGGAACGTGGTCGTCTTCTGCGTGACACTCTATTCGCAGGGAAGTGCGGTGTCAAAGGTGTCGGTGGTGGTTGCGTCGAAATTGTTGCAGATGACGGGAAGCGAGAGGTTCATTTTCAATTCCCTCCTCGGGAGATGTTGCGAAGTTCCTCCCAAGCAGTCGTGGCAAGGAAGAGCCTAGACTGTCGGCACGGTCGCAGCCGTGGTAGAGTATCGAAAGGAGGCGGAATCCATGCACGGGCCACTGACAGAGGTCAGGATTCTTGTTCCCGGAGTGTTACAGAATGCGGGAATATGATATATGTGGCGTTGACGCCGGCGCAGATGACCACTCACCTCCAGATCCATTTGCGGGCGGCGGGCACGGAGGACATGAAGCGGTACACCTTGCGCTCTCCCGGTTGGGAGGGGCGGCGAGCCATAAGATGGACCGTAAGGCCATGAGCATTTTTATGGGGTACGTGGGGTGACAGTCCACAACCGTCGCACACACAGAGATATAGGGTTAGCAGCCTCCGCCGCTGTGGCGGGGGTGAAACGTTCTCGCCAAACGGCGTTCATAGAGGCGGACGTCCTGCAGACTGTCCGCAAAGTTTGCACGTTCGTACACAACGTGTGTACGGGACTATCGAAACCGGATTTACAAGGGGTCAAGGTACTATCGAAGTTTGGGTATCATAAGAACGACAAGAAACCCGCAGGAAGGATAGCTAACAAGTGACAAACAAACTGCGCCCTGGGAGAATGGAAATTGGGCAACAAGTATGGGTGTGATCTCATGCCGCAGCAGAGAGGCCTCATTGATCCCAAACTATAGACGAGTTAAAGCGTCGGCGAAAAGTTACAGCAGTAATCTTGGAGCAAAACCCCGGGGACGGAAGAAGGCCGTCCCCGGGGTGGGAGAAAAGCCTGGTAGCTGTACAGAAAAAGCAAGACGATCCCACTTGCATCGTCGGCTCCCGTGCAGCAGCTAGAGAGAGTAGAAAGCGGTTAGGGAAAGCAAACCATCCCGCTCGCCCATCAATGTGCGCGAGACTCGTCGACGACGACATTAGTTTTGTTTTGTAGTGTTTATTTTACCGGGGTAACTACTCTCTGCGACAAAGTGCCGCGTTGATTACCATCAAAACAACGGGGGGGTAGTAGCCCTGGGTGAGAGTCTCCGGCTGATCGCAGCAGAGAGGCCTCATTGATCCCAAACTATATACGAGTTAAAGCGTCGGCGAATATCGGGGTAAGGGGGTGGCGATGGCGGCGGCACAGGCGGGCCTTCAGGGACGGACAGGAGATTCGGAACCGTTGGGTGGGAGAGGAACTGAATGGTGTTCACTGACGACGGAAAAACCACGCTTAAGATCTGTAGGGTTTGTGGATTCCGGGTAAGGATATGGGGGTTTTACAGAACTTCCAGAAGTTTCGGGTACGGGTATGGAAGTGTTACAGAACTTCCAGAAGTTCCGGGTATTTTGGCACAGGCATACATAACTCACAGAAGTTCCGGGCGGGTACAAAACATGCTGTAGCCGTACCCCGGGTATTGTGGCACGGGTGTTACAGAACTCACAGAAGTTCCGGGTACGGGTATGAAAGTCTTACATAAATTCCAGAAGTTCCGGGTACGGGTATGAAAGTCTTACAAAACTTCCAGAACTTCCGGGTATTGCGGCACGGGCGTACAGAACTTCCAGAAGTTCCGGGCAGGCATAAATATGCTGTACCCGTACCCCGGGTCTTTGTGGCACCGGCGTACAAAACTTCCAGAAGTTCCGGGTACGGGTATGAGTGTCCTACATAAGTTACAGAAGATGTTTGTAGGGTAATACCCAGGGCAAATACCCTGGGTATGGTTTTGTGTGTGCCCTACAGACAGAACGAAAATAGAAAGTTCGGGTACGGGTATGAATCTCACACATAACCCAGACGTTCCGGGTACCGGTAGGGTTGTACAGAACTCACAGATGTCCCGGGTACGGGTAATTCCCGGGTAAATACCTGCCTGAAAAAGGGCGAAAAATCAACAAATTGACTGGTAAAAAACGAAAGACAAAATTATCAACGCATTTCCAGTTACTGCGATTGGCATACTACATGCACTGATGCATTCATAGGAAATACCTGGTAACACATACTGGCAAGCAACATATACGTACCATTGTAGACCCTTTTTGTTGTGCGTGCTTTCGTTCACAAACCCCGTTTGTGTTGGTGATGTGTTCCAAAAATTGACAACAAGAACCCTTCCAACTTTCCAAGAAACGATTTCCGCGGTTAAAGGCTTTCCTCCCAAATTACCGTACTCTGTTGCTCAAGAACAAAACTATGCAATAAAACTAATGCTACTGCATATTGAATACCAGGTATAACTATAGTGTTAGTATTGCAAGCCCGAACATCCTTCGACCGAGAATAAAAGCAAAGAAAAGGATAATATCAATGCCGATCACAGCAACTACTATAATAATTACAAGTAAGTAATAAAAATACTCCGAGCATTATTTATTATAATAGTTACAATCAAAATCGGCCTGAGTAATAAACACCTATACGCAGTTGATATCACGTCATTATCTTTCTGACCATCCATGACGTAGTTTTCAATTATTCCCCCCCCCCCCCCCCCCCCCCTCCAACGCCCCCTCTTTTCCGACCACCTGCACGATCGCCTAGACCTAGCACCACGCGTATAACAAGCTGCTACATATCTTTGATCTCACAGCCGAAGTGTATTTGAATATTATTTGTGACCTAAACCTCCTAAAAAATCTCCCCCCCCCCCCCTCTTGCTCTCCCTTACTCAAACGCCCCACCAAATATCGAAATCCGCCACATTAATAAACACTTCACGCACAGGATATCACCTCATTATCTTTCGAGAGACATCCATGCCGCTGTGTCCCCCCCCCCCCCCCCCCCGCCCCGCCCCCCCCCCGCCCCCACCCCCCACCTTCCCCCCCAACCCATCCCAACCCCACCCCCTCGAACACTCCACCCTCTCTTTACTCACTGATTGTACGACTTACCCCAGGATATACATGATAAACTGATGTATTATTTCCAAAACCGTCACATTTATCCCCTCAAAATAATGTATAGTTTCCAGGCACATATTGAGCTGCCCCCCCCGCCCCCCCCGCCCCCCCCGCCCCCAATAATATACTGGTGCCAAAACCGTCAGATTTATCCCCTCGAAAGGATTTATAGCGTACATGCACAAATTGCCCCCTTTCCCCCCCCCCCCCTCCAAACCCGCTCGCTTTTGATCAAAACCAGGCCCCCTTTCCCTTCACAGCTGTCAGATTTTGTCCCCCTCAGAAACGGGTTTTTTTATAGTTTACGCGCACAGACTGACTAAAATCATCCTGTTGACCCTGATAGCTACACTGTAGTTGTAAGGGGAGTCGCCGACCTATATCCTTAATGAGGACACACAACTCGTAATGCGCGCGATCGGAGTATCACTCACGGCTTGAAAAGATGAGTTTCGACGAAATCTTCGATCTCACAGCTGGAGTGTATTTTCATTTTTTATAATAGTTACAGTCATCAAAAAATCACTTACTATTAATGCAAGCATATGATACTACTATAATAATTACAGTTGTATCATATTATCTTATAAAAAAAAACTCTTGGTATACAAAAAGGCCCACCGGGTTCCAACTATTATGCAAAGAGGCCCACCGACTCCCAACTTTTTTGAGCTTATAAGATCCAATGCAAACGTTACTTCTAAACCCACCAACAAAACTGCCGAAAAAAACACGCGAATACTAATCTACAGTTGCATAGCTGCAGCAAGAACAGCAGTTTCGCTTATGGGCGAATTCAACACGAACAGGTGCTACTGCTGTGAGCTAGTATCAATAGCCCCCAGCCCCCCCCGCCCCCCAGCCTTCTTCAGCCCTCGTCCAAGCCCATGTCCAGCCCGTAGCGGATGATGCCGAGCGTGGCCTTCTTGATCTTCTCCTGCATGTTACTGACAACCACCTGGGAGGACGGCAGTTGTCGACAAAACAAAGACGATGTTTATGCCTTTGCTTGTACCAGGTATGTATCATTACTGTACTACAGTATATGATACTATTATATATTATAAAAATAATATTAATATATATATCATTAGTAGTGGATAGCGGAACGCATTATCGCCTCTACAAAAAAAGTGTTATCGCCCATTCGTTTCCACCCACTCCCTGCTGTTTTCGCGCGATTTCCGGTATTATAATCTATTGACAGGGTCTCTTCAAAAAAACATATACGCCGAAAACGTGTATGAACAAAATTGACTTTGTAGATGTGTTTTACATACAAGTGTAGACTATACGCATACATACGAACAGTATAATATTTTTGTTGCCACAGAAGGGCTTGTATCAATATATGAATAGGATGAAAGATAAGAAATAACAGAATTGGCACGGACACCGGGTGAGCTGGATTTTGATGGGTGGAAATAAATTTACGGATTTAATACTGCGAGTACATTATTGGTTTCAAAGAGACAAGAAAGAGAGAGGAGACAAGAGATCCCAAAAATGTGTACGTAGGATACAACCACAAAACTAAAAGTGCCGCCACTGAACCATGAACCACTGACCTTCTTTGTAGCGACGTACATCCCCACAAGGAGGTGCTTGATGCGCCGAGAAGAAAGCGGCGGAAAGTGTGTCGTGTTGGACGTGAGCAGCCCCACCAGCTCCTGCCACGTCGAACCAGACGAGAAAAAGCTGAATGGCAAAAACTTCTCGATCACCATCTTAGCAGCAATAAGCTCACGAAATATGAAGAAAATACACAAAACACAGAACAGCAGAGATTGGGAGGTAGGTGTTGGAGGCAGGTAATATGAGCAACCAACGTGCGCGTTAGACCATATACCAATTCCCTCCCTTCCCTTCACTACCCAGACCAGGGCAGCGCGACACAAAGGCAAAACGACATCGCAGTCCTACAAAGTCCGCAAACCATACCGGTGGGCTGAGATTTCTCGATGAACCTGCAACACGCGATATTTTTCAAAGTTTTTTTTCACTTGGTTTTGGTATACCCCCCCTTATGTGGGTTTTAAAAATGGATGGCGAGCTGTCAATATTATATATATATATATTAGTACGCCCTTGCCCACACCCGTCTGATATGTGTTCAAGAACAAGAGTTTGCAATTTGACATACACACACCTGTTTGTTCCAGTACAGGAGTTCTTGCTCGCCTCGAGGCTCCGCTGGATGTTCCCTTTCGCTTGCTTTTGCTTTCCAGCCTTCACAGCGCCAGCCACTCCGCGCAGCCTGTGTTTGCTCTTGTGGTGGATGTTCACGTTGCTGTGGTCGCTCTTGTCAGGGAACCGCCGTCTTGTTTTTACGGCACGCGGGGTCGGCCATGCAGAAGTACTTGTGTTTGTGATCCTCCTCAGCTAACGGGACGACGTAGACTCCTAGCGAGTACATAAACGACCGCTCGCGGGAACCCTCTCTCCTGTAGCTGTCCGGCACCTTGAAGTCATCGACGGCTTGGACGGTGTCCGCGGACAATATATACATCTCTCCTTCCATGTCGTACACGAGCGCCGGTGTAATTACGAGCACGGCTTTATTGTCATCCACCTCGATTACCTCGCCGATCGGGCTGGCTCCCGTCTGCTGGTGAAGTAGACGAACTGCCGCCACCCCTCTGACCGAGAAGGGGTAGATGAACTGCCGCCATCCCTGTCAGGCGGGGATCCTTGCGGATCCGCCGCCTCCATATTCCTCTCCACGGGTGCACAGATGCAATTGACGGATGGGCGTGTTTATGTTGTTTGGTTTTGTGTCTGAGCTGCGGGTTGTTGTGAACGAGTGGGTGTGTTTGAGTGTTTGTGGGGGGGTTGGTTCTGTGTAATTTCGTGTTGGGGGGGTGTGGCGTCAGCGTGACGGAAAAGACGTGACGTTAGAATGCATACACACATGCAGTCAGAACGCGCTCGCCCCTAATTTGCGAAATTTACTATTTGTACCGGCCGCTCCGGGTATTGTTACAAACGTATTCCCGTACCCGGGGTATTGTGACACAGTTTTACAGAACTCACATAACTTCCGGGTAAGGGTACGGGGTTCTAACAGAACTTCCAGAAATTCCGGCTACGGGTACGGAAGTCTTACAGAACTTCCAGAAGTTCCTGGTAATGTGGCACGGGAGTACAGAACTCACAGAAGTTCCGAGAGGGTATAAAAATGCTGTACCCGTACCCCGGGTATTGTGGGCACGGGCGTACAGAACTTCCAGAAGTTTCGGGTACGGGTATGAATGTCGTACAGAACTTCCAGAAGTTCCGGGTACGGGTATGAATGTCCTGCAGAACTTACAGAAGGTCTTTGTAGAGGAATACCCGGGGAAAATACCCCGGGTACGGTTTGTGAGTACCTTACAGAACACAACCTTGGAAAAATCGGTCGACGAATAAACAAAACGTACACCGGAAACAAACTGGAAAGAAGTACGCCGTGGTGGCGAACCGAGGGGGATAAGGGGAAGGCGGTGTAGACGCAATTCAGGGCGCGCGAGCGTCGGTGAACCGAGGTTGGAATGGTCCGTGGTTGTATCGTCGAGAAATGCTGAAGGGCCGTGGGTGGTCTGAAGCCAGGGCCCCCAACCGCCGGCTACCAACAATGGGAAAGGTCATCCGTTTTTGTGTTGTCGAAGAAGGCTGAAGGGTCGTTGATTGTTTGGGTCCGGTTAATGGCGGGTTAGCTAAAAAGCTGGGTCGGGAGGGAAAACCCGTGGGTTTGTTGTCGTTGGGAAAGATGGAAGGGTCATGGTTGGCCTGGGTCCAATGTTGGGTGAACTCGAAAGCTGGGCCGGGAGGTGTCGGTGGTGGCCTTGTACATGCAGGGTGGTTTAAGCCAGGGTAGACGTGAAAACGGGCCGGTAATGACTCAACGGTTGTCAAAGAAAGACTTAACCAGACCTTGATGAGGAGAGCGGCTGCTGTCCCGGATTTGGCGGTGGCGTCGAGGGAGCGGTTACAGTTCCCCAATGGTCGGTGCCGCCGAAGTAGGTGGAGAGGGGAGCGGTTGATGTCTACGACGCTCTGGCGTCGCCAAGGAAGCGGTGAAAGCGCCAAGGCGTGTTCGGAACGGGGTCGGCGGCTATTCCGAAGTTATCGACAATACGAAGGTTCGGGGATGGTCTCCGGTAGGGCGTAAATGGCCGGGGGGGGTACTCTTTTGGTCCTTGCCGTAGTAATTGGACCATTGACCGCGCATCCCTTTCGAGACGGAGTACCGTCCCTACTCTTAATAGAGACACCGCCAACACTTAAGCGCTCATTTCGCTTGTTCCATATATCACATAGAAACTGTTTGATTATCCTACCCCCTTCATGGTTCGCCATCTGTGGCACCTATCTCCTAGGACAGCGATCGTTTTCTCCCTTCTCTCTAGTCTAACAACTTATCACATTCGTCTAATTTCCTCATCTCGTCTTCAAACACATCCCGTTTACTTTCCATATTTCACATTTTCCTACTGTGTGAGTCCTACTCTGGTGTTGTGCCGCACGGGCACATATGTCCGTCCACGTCCTTCTCCCACATACTGGTATATCTCTTTGTTCTTTTGGCAGGTCCAGGTCCCCTACACGAAATCGCAGTTTCAGCTTTCTCGCGTAGTCCATTGGACCGCGCAAATGCGTTTTCATTCCAAGATCCTCCCTCAACCCCCCATGTATCTCTAAGTGGTTCTCCTATTTCACCTTATTTCTTAGTGCTGGCATTTCCCTTCCTTCTATCCTTTCTTTTAAATCTGTCTTGTACCCGCCAAACTTCTCTATGGACAGTACCTCTTCTAGGTCCCCTAAATCCTTCCATATTTTCCCGACTACATTATCCCATCTTATTCCAACTCGCCCTTTTGTTGTTTTCTCGCATACAGCCTTATCAGCTATGGCTGGCAACTTCTTTTCTGGCATATTCCTTACTTTATATTGCCATGTCAACTTTCTCACGTCTCTATTTGTTTTAAGTTGATACATTCCTAGTTCTGCTCTTAATACTTTATTACACGTCGTATTTGGGCATCCTAGTATCTTTTTCGCTGATGTCATCTGCACCGTTTCCACGTGTTTTACGAATTTTGAGTTCCCTTCCCATACTTCTTCTGCATACTCTCGCGTTGGCACAAGCACATGCATCATAATGCATCGTTTAATCCTAGTGTCAAGGTGCGAGTTCATTAGGATCGCATCCACCTTGCCTACTTGTGATTTACCCTTTTCTACTACTTTCACTATGTGCGTATCCCAAGTGCAGTCCTTTTGATATAGCTACGCCAAGGTATGTATACTGGTCTACGATCGTTAGGTCATCTTCTCCCCATTTCTACTACAAACTTATCAGACTCGCCTTATCTTCGTTACATACAACTACTGCGCACTTTTTGACGTTCGCTGTCACTCTCCATTTTCTAGTGTGCTTTAGTGCCTGCTCTGTCTGTTCCTGCAATCCGTCGAATGTTTCTGATATCCCCACGACATCATCCACAAACATCAACCCCGACGCCGCACCTTCCCCCATCGTAACTCCTTGCTTTGCTGCTTCGACTGCTATTATTATTATTTCATTGATACATATATATTAAATGGATTGGGTGATGGTGTACATCCCTGTGCAACTCGTTGTAAAATACCAAGATACTTGGACATTTCCCCGTCCAGCATCACAGCACTTCTCGCTCAATCCGTCAAATTTTTCACCATTCTCCACATCTTTCCTGTGATCTCGATTCCCCGCATCTTTTTCCACAACCCATTCGTCCATGCTGTGTCATAGGCCTTCTGTACATCCAGAAAGAAACAACACATCGTTAGCCCGACGTCTGTCCTACCTTGAATTTGTCTTACCTAATGTGTGCACGTGATCCACGCAGCTACGGTTGGCCTAAACCCTGCTTGCCCTTCGCTTATTTTTTCGTCCTTCTCCAACATTGTCCCCATTCTATCGTTCAAAATCTTACAGAATGTTTTGTCTATGGTGCTTAGTAGCGTTATCCCTCGGTAGCTTCCCGGGTCAGCCTTGTCACCTTTCCTGAATAGTTTTAGTACTACTCCTTCTCTCCACCTCATAGGCGCGTACTCGTTTTGCCATATCCAATTATACAACGTAACCATCATGGTAAGCATACCTTCACCCCCGTACTTCATAAATTAAAATTCACTGTTTCATCTGTTCCTGGCGCCTTTCTATTCTCAAGTTTAGCTTCACACTTTGTTGTTTCTCTTGTGAACTCTCTCTGTAACCCATCTGAACCACAATCTTCCTTTTCTGAGGCACCTACGCTCGCCTCTGCCCATCTGTTGATTCCCTTATCGAATTCTGCGTCGAACGTTTTGTTGGCTGTGCGCGTTCCTAGCTTGCGGTATTGCTCTACAAGTACCTTCCTCTTCCCCTTCGAACTACTAACCATTTTACCGTTCTGTGCTCTTAATGTAGCTATTCCCGTGTCTGCCTCGCCTGCTCGTTGGCCTAGTATCCCTTATATCCCTACCCACAGCTGCTTCAACCCGCAAAGCGTTCATTTGTTTTATAAATTACATTTTTCCATAGTCGCTTCTTCTTCTCTACCACCTCTTTTGCTTTATTTCTAGCTGTAGCATACTCATCCCATCCTGCCGTAGTTTTACACGATGCATATCTTGCGTACGCCTCTCTTCTTACTCTTTCGGCCTCTTTTACTCCCTCGTCCCACTATTTTACTGCTCTGTTGCATAGTATCAACTTCTTCCCTATTACGTCACTGGCTGCGTTCTTGGCCTTTTTTTCCCATCATTCTAAAATCCAATCTCCTGCACTATCTAGTTCCGTATCGTTCTCCGTTGTACCTATGCTTTCCAATAGGTAGGAAACATGCTCTGTATTCTTGACCATTTCGTCTTGAAACCGTTGCTGTTTTTCTTTGCTATCTAGTTCATCTATTCTCCATCTGTACAATTTCCCACCGCGTATATTCTTGATAACTCCCATCTGTGGACTCTCTGTCCATATTAGACTGGTCAGTATTCCCTACGTCCGCTGCGCATACACGTATTTCGGTTCCCTTACTATTACCATTTTCTATCACTATGCAGTCAAGAACGGAGCTTCTCAATGCGCTATTTAGTCCATTCTGGCCCTGTCTTTTTCTCTATCGTTGAGTGTCTTCATCTCGTTGTTCTCAAGGAATTCCAACATCTCTGCCGCATTCTTATTATTTGTTAATTCTCCATATTGTCCGATGCTTTTATTGGGTTGCATGATTTATCTTTTTTCGGGCTGAAATCTCCCACTAGTACTACTTATCCTTGCCTTTTATATTTTTGTACATCTACAGCTATCACTCCGAACGTCTTATGTATCTCTTTTACCGTACTCTTCGACTCTATTGGCATGTAAATGTTTGCTAAAAATAGTATTTCGCTCCCCGCTAACCTGGTACCCTTAACCATATGATTTCGTCAAGTGTTGTGTCTTCGATCTACGATGTCACACAAGCATTCTTAAATGCCGGGGGGGAAGGGGCCTCCTGGAGGCCCGGGAAAGAAGGCGGAGGTGTCGTGGCTGGATCGTTGACGTTGCCGAGGAAGCCAACCGACCGAGATTGAAGGAGTGGCTGCTATCCTCCATTCCGTGGAGAGCATCGCCAGGCTGTTACTTCGGCGCGAAAAACAGGGACCCGAGCACGCAAAAACGGGGACCCGAGCACAGTGGCCCAGTTGGATCGCGTGTGATAGGAACTGTGCAGGCAGTGGGCCGTGATTTCGGCGGAATCAGCGTGAGACCAGTTCAAGGCGGGACTTTGGTCCCACGTCGTGGTGGAGAAGGGCAAGGAGGAGTCGGCAGGTGCGCCTCGACGGCAATGAAGGGGGCCGGGGCAGAGGTGCTCTGTGGGAACCGGTCCCGTTCGTAGGGGACCGGGACAGAATTGCCCTGGCGAAACCCGTCGCGCTGGAAAGGGGCGGGGACTAAGTCGGTAGTTGGCCAATTCGGTGGGAAATGACTAGATCGAAAGGGAGTGGCTCGTTTGAAACACGCGGGGTTGGATTGGAGCAGGGCGGCTGCCAAAATTATAAAACGATAGCTGCTTCTGCCTATGGATGCGGTGACAGTCTCGAGTGTATCGTTGCCGAAGCCTGAGATGCAAAGTGTGGGGGGGGGGTGGTACGTGTGGAGGGTCGTTGGATGGTGGGAGTACGGGAACAAGTTCCGGCGTTTGTCAGCCTCGGAACATGTCCCGGGTTGGTCGTAATTATAGGACGAGCTCCGGCGTTTAACTTCCTCGGAGCCCATATCCCATGTTTGGTCGTAGGGGCGGTTCCAATACTAGGCCGAAGCCGGGTGAGTTGCGGGGTCGTGGTTTCGCTCAAAATGTCGGCCTTGGAGCGATGTCAAAAACTGCTCCGAACGGTGGTAAAAATAACGCCGTGGGAGAGGAGTCCCAAGGGTAGCATTGCTAAAAGGCGGAACATCCGAGAAAATGGTAGCTCGATTTAAATTAGCTGTGGTGTGCTGCCAAGAAGTTTGAGGCTGTTTCTTAGACTGTCACGTGGCGTCGGTGAGGGAACAACCGGCTGATCTCAAGAGCAGAGCCGACTGAATCCACGTGTTCGCAAAGGGAGTCTCCGTATTGTATCACCGAGGCTCCTGGAGGGCCTCCGTGAGTGGCGCTTATGGCGCGGGGCGAAGATATCCTCGGGGTCCTGTCTTCAAGCGTTGGATGAGCAGGAGTGCACTCGCTAGGAAAAGCTATTCCTATGGTTCGCATCCACGCAATGCACGGTGCCGGCGAGGAGGACGGGACAGGAGGCTCAGGGCATATCCTGGTTAACTATGATCGTTAGTCTTCCGTCTTCATCAGGGGGCTGTCCCTCGGGCCCAGGGCCAGCTGTGCGGTCAACGCTATTGCAGCGGCGGTTCTTGCCATTAACCGGTCCAATGCTAAGCCCCGACCCCCTTGGCTCACCCTTCTGCCGGGCCCGGTGGCTGCGCGAAGCATATTTTTAGCTTTTCAGCGAACATCGTTTTCAACATTGACCCGGTACTCGGCGCCGCAGTGTACTTACTCATCGATGATACTTTTTTTGCGTCTATTTTTGTTGCGGTTTCGTATTTTCAAACATATTCCCCCCGCAAAAATGCTACTTCTTCATCAGGGAAATCCCCCAAAATCTTGCTTTTACAAAAATCCCTACTGCCAGCAAGGAGGAGAGAGGAGAAGAGAGAACGAACAGATCCAGTAACACACCCGTTAATAGGTTATACCCGGGTATCTTACCCGGGTACCCCAAAGGATATGCCCTACTAAACACACCTCTGCAACCTTAATCGGCAGTGACAGCCACGTTCACGAGGTAAAAACTTCTTAAGAGTATCAACAAGCAAAACCCACACCAGCTATCTGATACACTGTAGGCAAAGTTTGACATACCCCGACGACCCACCGCTTGCCTTTGAAATAATGCATGCAAAATGATATCCGGTGATGTCGTTGGGCCCTCACATGAACGTTTCTCATCGTCCACCCTTAATATGCAACACCCAACACGGCTGTCCCTGTTCGCGTGCTTGGTAGGCGCTTACGACCAACCACCCAAGGAACATTCTGGGGGGAGGGAACTCAAGGTATGACACATATAAGGTCCAGGTTGGATGGGATTGGATTGGAGGAGAGCGCGATCACGGTTCCGATGGCCGCCATGGTTGGCGTTTCCCGGTAGGGTAAGGGAATTCGTGGGTTGTCCTGGATACGTCCAGCGAAGGTAAAACGGCCAAAGGCAAATATGAATTTGATTTTCCACATTAGCGTGAAGGATCGTGGATTGCTCCATTAACTTTTTCGTCCCACATGACCTGTTCCACAAGCACGCTTACCATGCCAGCGGTCGATGAAGCTAAGGACACTGTGGCGTGGCGTTCCTTCAAATCCATTTGGTTGTAACTACTGTAGATGTCTTTGGAGTCCCTCGCTATATTGATGAAGACTGGCTCTTTGCGCAAGAACCACACTAACCGGAGGGATGACTTTCCGGGTGGCCATCTCCACCGCTCCTGGTCCCCAGGGATCAAGCCAGGTCGATATTCTCACGCATCCGTATACAACGGCGGCTTGTGCTGTTGGAGCAGTAACGGTAACCGCCGGTAGGGACCGCTCACGCTATCGTTGCCGCGGGAGCTGAATCACAAACCAGCTAGGGCAGATTGAGAATATAGTTGAGTTAACTTGGTGCACATGTAAGAAAAAACGTGGAAGTGTGGTGAGCTTACGCTTACTTTTTCCCATCCGCCGGGGGATGAAAAAACTAATTGGCACTTGGCAACGCCTACCCGTGTATAATTGTAGTAATGAAGATGCCATGTACCAGCGCCTTATGGTTTGACCGAATCGGTTAGGGTTAGGGGTGCATACAATGTTTAACCCTAACGCCGCTCGTGAAACTAGGCGACGTTTACCTGAATAAATATCCTTCAACCCTGGAACTGTTCTTACAACTTTGCTCCTCTTCCCTTTCCTTGGCTAAGGACCTTCAAGTGTTGACGGCATGTCCCCGCATGTGACGTGCGTACGGTAGTGGGCTGACATCTATTTTCACTATCACCGGCGTATCTTCAGATGCATGGGTTGGCCATTTTGTAAGGCTCCTGTTGACTTTGGTGTTTCACAGCTACCGCGGAACGGATAACTACACGATTAGAAAGGTTTTTAACATACAGCCGATTCTGGCGCCCATTCGTTAGTCGCTCATTAATTGCATATATTTTGGGACTAGCGTCAGGGATTGGTTGGGGTCCGGTCCGGTCCGGTCGGGTCGGGTCGGGTCGGGTCGGGTCGGGTCGGGTCGGGTCGGGTCGGGTCGGGTCGGGTCGGGTCGGGTCGGGTCGGGTCGGGTCGGGTCGAGTCGGGTCGGGTCGGGTCGGGTCGGGTCGGGTCGGGTCGGGTCGGGTCGGGTCGGGTCGAGCCACAACAATACGATGTGTCAAAAACCAAACCATCAACCATTCGTTTCGACGGATAAGATGAAGCACATGGGTTCAATGCCTGGTGGAAGGCATCGCGGTGTTTGAAACCAAAGAGGGTTCGACGGAAACCTCCTATTTTCTGTTCGGGGTAGAGACGGTGCTATGGCCACCCGCGGCTAAAAAGGCTGGCAAGTGGTCCTGGGGGATCGTCAAAGCGGCGAATGGTTTCATGGCAAGATGGCACAGGGCCGAGATGGAAAAGAGTTGGTTGCGGCATGCAAATGAGGACGCCAAGAAGAAAGGCAACACGCAGAAAGGAGGGGGGCGGGAGGCAGCCGTCCGGATACCCTGTCGATGAAAGCAGAAATTAACTGGCAGATCGTGTAGCAAGGCACCAATGTGGCTAACAAATGGAACCTGCGCTACTATTTGCTGCCTCCGAATGCGAACTTGAATTCGAAATCGAGATATTTTTGTTTTTAGGTATCGTTTGCTTGGTAAGTTTTTGGCATTCGTTTTTCCTTGGGGGGGCGACAGCGGCAGCACTGAAACCGAAGGCTGTTGTCGACGGGAATAGCAGTGAGGTGTTAGACCATGTGGCTAGCTTCCCGGCCCATCTAATTAACAGAGGGCCAGATCAGTGTGCTGTTTGTGCGTCTCCTCTGAGGTACCGGTAGTATTAGTTTTTTTATGCCTCGCCTGACTTCTCTCTTCTTTCGTTCTTTTGTTCTCGCGGTCTACGTGCATTTCCTTACTTTTCTTCTTCGTGTTGGCAGTGATGCACCACACTCTTCCAGAGCCTACGCGGTACATGAGAGTGACGACATCCACGAGAATGATGGTTTACTTGTTTCGTTTTGTTTCCTTGCGTCATTTTGCATTGACTTTTGTGTTTATGTCTCACTCCAGGAGACCTTCTCATTTTTTTTCTTTTTCGTTTAGTTTTTCTAGTTTCTTTGCTTTTTTTTGCTGTGTTATTCGTACCCCGTACGCTTGGCGTTTCATTTGCTTTCCTCTTGTCACCTGTGATTATTTGTTTTTTAGTTTGTCACAGTCTGCGACCAAATCGTTTGTATCGTTCTAGGATAAATAATCAGGATGGACACTGGGTGTTCTGGTGATCTCGTTGTTTAGAAACAACCGTCTTAATGTGAAGACAACACACCAATGTACCACTAGTTTTAATTTGCAGGATATGTTTTGCAGGATATGTTCTGGTAAGTTTCTTCGTCATATTTGATGGCCCGGCGAAACCAGCTCTAACCATCTCTATTACTCGTTCACCGTAACACCTACCTGGTATTACGTAACGCTGTGATGACAAATAGGTATGCCTGTGCCATTAGTTTGTCTCATGATTCGATGTGTAACTGCGCATTAAACACTTGCAAAATCGGGTAGATGCCGAACATATGTAAGTATTTTGCATGCCAAGTGTTGCAGTAGGATGCACGAAGACAACGGCAACGATTACGCAGCACAGGATGAAGGCAATACCAAGTGTCAAAGTATGAAATATGGGTGGCCAGGGGGCCCCCTGGCAGTTTTCCTAGGAGTTTATTCGTTTTTCTATCGTCCGTAGTTCATGCTTGAGAATACATAATGTGAGCAACGCTCGCAAGATGATGCGCTTGTATAAGAACGGACTTCTACTCAACGACATTATCAGCAGTACCCCCAGTGTTCTTCCTGGTCATTCATTCTAGAGACCAATTGGCACAGAAAAGAAAGACCTTTGGAGGCCCCGAGAGAGTGGAGTGCTTTTGTATCTGTTTTTGTTTTCGTTATCGCCATTGCCAGTTGGCATGATCGAAACAATGCGGCCATGCCAAAACAGATACGGAAGACCCCTGGACAGCAGCAACAGCAGCAGCAGGAGCAGCAGCATAGAGGTCAGCGACTCCCATCATCTGAAAAATCTGCGTCTGGAAGATTTTGCCTTAACCGCCGTCTCCACGCTTATAGATAGGGGAACGCCTGCCGTAGTTAATTGGTTCGAGCGCGAAAGCGCGTAGATTCCCGTTAGAGCCGTTCCTAAGGAAGCTATTATTTCGGTTTTTACCGAAAGTTTCGTTTTTTCCGGAAATTGTTTCGGGAAAAACCTTAACATTTCACCCCCGGAAAAACTGGCCTGGAAGTTTTTTTTATTTTTTTTAGGGAAACAACTAAACTTTAGGTACAAGGGTGTATCGGATCGGGCAGCCGCACCGCTGGAGCTGTGCCACCGCTCGCAATCGCGCGAGACTGAGCAGGGTCGTTCCCGAGGTCATTGGCAGGCCAGGTCTCATCGCAGAAGGCGCAGCGAGCTTCTGAGCTCTCGTCGTCGAGTTGACAAGTGACCGCACAGAGGCGGTCGACCGAACGAGCTCGCTGACGGCAGTAGCAGAGACGTTTGTTACGTTGGGCACTGTAGCGCGACGAGTTGGTGATGGATTTCACTCCCCAAGGCACCGACACCCGCCTTCGAGTCAGGCCGAATCCATTAGAACAACCACGCGGGTAACTTCCGCGAGCGTTGCTGCTGTAGTGACGGTTCTGTGCCGGGTGGGCGATTGTTTTTGCGAGCCAACTGAGGCGCGTACTCGATAAGATTCAACCTTCGTTGATTTCGGTAAAATGCCGAAATTTCATCAAAAACTGAAATACTGTACGTATCGTTAAGATAATGACCCTTAGAGCATGTTCGTGGTCGTCTGTCTGGCTACCGCCATCGGTGTTGTTACTGCCATCGTCGTGGTACTACTACTGTAAGTACCCACAGCCATCGTGGCCTTGGCCTTTATCGCACGATATAGATTGTATAGATCTTACGCAAGCACCGGAACTCTATCGCCATTGGTGTTGTTTCTGCCACCGTCGTGGTACTACTACCGTAGCACCCACAGCCGTCGTGACCTTGGCCTATGTCGCGCGATCTAGATTATTTCGTTATCTTACGGCAGCGCCGTGATACCATATCGCCTCCGTCACTCGTTATAATTTGGGTCGAAAGCGTCATGATCGCCTTTCTTCCTCGGGCAACTGCTGCGACTACGACGACAGTGTTGACAGGGATAACGTGGACGGTCGACAACAACCCCAGCACGAAACGCTGGACGCTACACGCTTGTCATACCGATACTGCACCACCAGCGTCAGACCATCTACTCCGCCGGTATACGCAATTGGGTATATGTGCAGCTCGCGCTGTCTTGCGGGACGAGGGTCCAGCTTCACGGTTGAAACGATTAGCTTCACCCGCGCCCCCGGCCCCCAACAATCCACCCGCCCCGCCCAGCCCCATACATATGAATCGCTTGTCCAAGCCTGATCCCCTTGTTCTTGCGATGGGCTTGAGGTGTGGGTACGAGGAGGCCAAGACGCCGAGCCCAACCAGGATGCGCCACTCGACGTCTTCCGCCGATGAGCAACGCTACTTGCCGAAGACTACGGCTACCAGCGACAGCACGAAACTTCTGCTTCACATTCCGGGTCATCGCACCCTGAGCCCCCCTCGCTTATTTATAGAAGACTCCACCCGCGCTCGTCTCAGGACGTGCGCTACAGTGTTGGGCGCTCGAACAACGGGTTCCCACGCGCTGCCACGGTGTTGACAGCACCGCTGCCCCTGGGCCCAAGGGACAGTCCCGTTATGAAGACGGAAGACTTGCGATCATAGTTGACCAGAATATGCCTTGAGCCCCCTGCCCCTTCTTCCTCGCAAGCCTCGTGCATTGCGTGGACACGGGCCACAGGTATAGCATTTCCAAGCGAGCTTGATGCTGCGCATGCAGCGCTTGATGACAGGACCCCCCGGGTATCTTCGCCCCGCCCGTTAAGCGCCAATCACGGAGACCCTCCCAGAGCGTCTGTGATTCGAAAACAAGACTCCCGTTCCGGTCACGTGGATCCAGCCAGTTCTCTTCTCGAGATCAGCCAGCCGCATCCTCACCATTGCCACTCGACAGTCCTAGAGACAGCCGCAACTGACCACTGCTTGGCAGCTCACCGCAGCCAGCCTACACCGAACTACCTTTTTCTGGGATGTTCAACATTTAGCAGTGTCACCCTTTGGATTATTCTACGGTTTTTTCTTATCACCGTGTGGAGCAGTTTCCGACATCGCCCGAGGCCGACATTTTGAACGACACCACGACCAAGAATCGGAACCGTTCTTACGATTAGTCATGGACATTGCCTCCGAGTCCGACAAACGCCGGAGCTCTTCCTTTATTACCTACCTGAGACAATGGTTCCGCGGCCAACAAACGCCGGAATATATCCACCCAACGACCTTCGACACTTATCATCGCCGTCCCAGTTCGTGTCTCTAGCTTCGGCAACGGTACAGCTTAGAGCGGCAAAACCAACCATAAGAGAAGCAACAACCGCTTCATTCGCTTGGCAGCCGCCTTGCCCCCTGCCCGGCCGCGTTCCAAAACGAGCCACCCCCTTGAGGCATTTCATACCGAACCCACCGACCTCGTTCCGGCCCTTTTCCAACACGACAAAACAACAATGTCGCGACCCCCTCTCCAACGCGACCGCTTCCACGGAGCACCTCTATGCCGGCCCCCTTCATTGCCGCCGACGCAGGCGCACCTGCCGAATTCTCCTTGCCCTTCTCCCCCCCAACGTGTTACCAAAAAGCCGTCGTGCTCGGGTCTCCGCCGATCCCCGCCAAACCGCGGCCCACTACCTGCACGCTTCTGACAACACGCGATCCAACAGAGGCGCTGTGCTCGGGTCCCGCCTTTCCTGCCGAAGTCACCGCCTGGCGATGCTCCCGACGGACTCGAAGACAGCAGCCATTCCCTCCATCTGGTTGGGTTGGCTTCCTCGACACCGTCACCGATCTATCCTCCACACCGCCCTTCCTTCCCGGGCCTCCAGGATACATCCCCCTTCTCCACCGCCTCCCTGGCGATCCCAATGCCGTCGGAGACACCATCCGCTCCCCTCCCCACCTATTTTTCGGCGACGATCATTGGGGAACAACTACCGCTCCCCCGACACTGCTGGGCATCTGGAGATAGCAACCACCCTCTCCCTCACGGTCTGGTTAATTCTCCTTTCGACAAACGTTGGAGCACCTACCACCCCTTCTCACTGCTACCCTGGCCCAAACCACCCCGCCTTTCCCAGGCCACCAACGGTACCTCCGGCCAGCGTTTCAGTTTACCCACCAGCGTACACAGGCCAACGACGACTTTTCCGTCTTCCCCAACTACAACAAACCCCCGGTTTATCGTTCCCGACCCTACCCCTGAATTAGCCAGACCCAAACCACCGGTGGCCCTTCAGCCTTCCTCGATGACGCAACCACGGACTACCTTTTCAACCACGGTTCACCGGCGCTTGCGCGCCAATGCTACACCGCCTTCCTCATATCCACCCTGGTTCGCCACCACGGCGTTCTATTTCCCAGTGGTATTTGTTTTTGCGGTACGTGTCCTTCTTTTCTAACCGCCGACTGATTATTTTCGTTGCCAGTGAACACCGAAAACTTCCTCTCCAACCCATCGGCCCCGAATCCCCATCCGTCCTTGACGTGCCAGTACTGCCACCTCATTTTGCCTCAACAAGCCTGTAGGTTTACCACCTGAACCTAGGCCCCCCCTACCCGTTCCTGAAGGCCCGTCTGTGACGCCACTATCGCCACCCCCCCTACCCTAACATTCCTGTATATTGACCATCCGAACCTCTGGTTTTGTTCCTTTCCGGTTATGACCTCTGCGAGCCGGGCATCGGCTTGGGTGGGCTGGTTCCCCCTTCCCTTCAAACCCGCCATCACATCCCGCCGCTCCCATCTTCTGAGTTGGAGTTGATTTTTGTTTTCCGGGCATGAGCTTTTCGGACCAAGTATCGGCTCACTCCCTCACCTCTCCACCCTTCCTCTACCGTTCCACTCCTCCCCTTTTTCCGAGGTTTGTTATTATTTTTTCTCAAGCTTTTCAAATGTTACGAACCTAGTACGTATGGGAGCTTTTTAGCCAGAAATCGGGCCATTCCATGGCCTCTTCGCTGCCGACGTAGAATAAGGCAAGCATTCCATCCCGGGTATCGTGTTGGGTGGGCTAGTTCCCCCTCCCTGCCGACCCACCGTCACAATCCGCCCCCATCCACCGGTGACGCGCAAACCGTGCACCTCTCATGCTGGGCACCGACTTAGGTAGGCTCAAACCCCACCCCATGCACCACCACCTTTTGCTGAAGATACTTTCGGCAACTCACCGTTCCGAACCATACCAAGACACCATCGACCCCTTCTCAGCCCGAAAACCTTCGTCGGGTCTATCTCGGCCTACGACATCGCCTCCGGTTCGCGAGCCAGCTCAGAGAAAGGCGCCGCGGACACTGGCGCTCCTCCTGGATCGACTTTCAGGCTGTCTTTCGTTCTCCCCAGCGCACACCATTGGCGCATCTGTTTTAGCCCTTCCTCATCCTTCGTCGGACCATTGTTTTTCCCAGAGCCGTTATCGCTCCAACGCCGCCGCTGGAAACCGTGGACCACCATTCATTCTACGCTTTAGCTCGCCTGTACCTGTGGCCACACTTGCAAGATCATCGAATCCCCCCACTGCTGCGCGAACCCCGCGACCAAGGCCTCGCCGTCACCTGAGCTTCTCGACCACAGCCCCACCTTCACCAGAGCTCCACTTTCGCCAGAGCTCCACCTTTCACGAAAGCTTCGTCACCACCCGAGCTTCGTGACCATAGATCCACCTTCTTCTGAGTTCCATCTTCACCAGAGCTTCGTCGTCACCTGCGCTTCGCGACCAGAGCTCCTCCTTCATCAGAGATCGTCGTCACCTAAACTCCGCGACCGGAGCTCCACCTTCATCAGAACTCCACCTTTCCCCTGGGCTTCACGACCAGAGCTCCAGAGCTCCACTTTCACCAGAGTTTTCTCGTCACCCGAGTGTCGCGACCAGAGCTCCACCTTTCACCTGAGCTCCACCTCGGTTTTCCGCGAGCACTACTTTCGATTATTTGTCCCTTCAAGCCACTACCAACGACAAGGCACCCTTGTTTCTGGCCACTACCACCGGCCCCGGCGTCGTCGCCACAATTAGCTCCGACCTTCTGATAATTATTTCAACGATTTCTGCAGCCACCGCGCCGATGATCCTGCCGCTTCAAACCGTGGCCAACGGTAAGGCGCCCTCTTCTTGGCCACTACCACCATCTCCGGAGTCATCGCCACCGTCAGCGCCAACCAGCTGGGACAGATTTTGCCGACTCCTGCAGCCACCGCACCGGTAGGCCTGCCTCTACAGTCCGCTACCAACCGCCCCAGCATCATCGTCATCATCTTGCAGCCACCGCACCGGTAGGCCTGCCTTTTCAGTCCCCTCCTAACGGCCCCGGCGTCGTCGCCATCGTCGACTATTTCGGGCATTCAACACCGGCTATACATGCGGAAAACGCTAAGTCCACCGCCACGAGCACCGCGGGCTTCTTCACTGGCCCACTTTAAAAGACTACTACAGCGTCAACGTTTGCGTCTACATGCACGCTGCGGAATACACACATTTCACCGCCGCGTACGCGACCCGACACCTTCTTAAACCAACCATATTGTCGTGTTCCGTCACAGAGCTCCTACCGCATCGTCCGCGAACGCCCCGTCTTTACTGGTTCGTGGTCGGAACTCTTCAACGCGTTTTACCGGACCATTATCCGTCACCAGCGCTCCTACCACATATTTCGCGAACACCACGACGTCACCGTCTCGCGATCGGAGCGCTGCGGCACACTCTAGTACGACCACCAGCCGCACTTCATCGGATTGTTCTTCAAGCCCGGTTCCAGGATCAACCCACGATGCGTCCACTGCACACCTTCGCGGAGCACCACCTACGGATCGGCGTGTCTGCAACGCCACGCAACAGGGGGATTTGCAGCCAGAGTATTATCGCGTTGAGGTCGCACTTACCCTTTTGTCTGGCTGTCCCTCCCCCTAACCATGCTTCTTGAGTTTCTTCTTAAGGCTTCTGTGCGCGTTTGCTTCTTTTCTCTCTTTTCGGGTCTGATTTTGTTGTTCAGTCAGTTTCAAGGTGCCTCTTCTTTGCCTTGACTTTTCGGTTTGTCCCACGTTTGACCAGCACGTATATTTGCGTGTTTGTGTCCGTATGCTACTCTGGCCTCCAGCCTTTGGGTTAGCTCCTTCCATTTTCGTAACCAAGCCGAGAAAATGTTACGGTTCCGTGTTCCTGTTCTCGCTGGTTTAGCCTGCCCTGATTGCGTGACTTGGCCGCAAACCTGACGTGCTTTCGTCTCCTCTCGTCGCTTTAGATTGTCTTTATTTCGCCGCCCGTGAAACCGCTGTGGTATGTTTGCCTCTTGGCATTTCCCTACACTACGTACGTCATAGGTGTTTATTGAGGCGTCGTATATATTTGAGTTCTTTCCGCTATGGCATATCTGCCTTGGCCCTTCCTCGACTTTTCGCACTACGTACGTCATAGGTGCTTGTTGAGGCGTCGTATTTATTATGTTTGCACTGTGGTGTATATGCCCTGGTTCTTCCTTTGTTTTCTGCACGACGCACGCCGTAGGTGCTTATTCAGGCATGTCGTCCACGTTGTTTCCGTCCTATCGCTCTGCACAAGCCCCCTCTTCTCGGTTGGGCATCCCCGTGCTTTCGCGAATGTTTTTATCGATTTTTCATACCTTAGCTTCCAGTAAGAATGGCTCTACAGTACACCACATTTTCAGAGTTAACGACATCAACTTTTGCTTATATTTTCGAGTCCGTCGTTTGTTCATGACCCCCCCTCTAGGCTTCCTTATAATATCAGCCGCCAAAACCGTGGCAGTTTCGCTTGATCCTCATTAGCCTGAACTTCGCTTGCGTGCTGTGCATGCGCCCCGCTAGCCCTTTTAAAGTTGTACGTCATCTGACCCCCCCTCTGTCCGGCTTATGGTACCAGCCCGCGACATCGTGACAGTTTCGTCTGATTCCTTCTCAGACGAGATATCGTCTGCACCGTGTGTGCTCTTTCGCAGCCTTTCTGGGTTCCCCGTTGTGCCACGACTCCGTTTTCACTGTTCTCACGGTGTAAGTTGGAAAATTCGCGATGGTCTTGGTTTTTCTATCTTGGCTTTTGTTTCCCCTGCACTGTGTGCCGGATGGGAACAAATTCCCGCCCGCCTCTGCCGTGCGTGCCGTCTCTGCCGTGCGTGCATGTTCGTAACGTATACCCTCCGACCTTTACCGTGCGTGCATGGTCGAACGTAAACCCTCGCGCCTCTACAATGAGTGCATTTTCGGAACGTTTACCTTTCCGCTTTCGCGTCCATGCACCGCGGGTATTATTTGTATGCTTGTTTTTTCTGGGCACTCTAGCTCCTGGTGGTTATAGCGGTGCGCTGCTATCGACCGTAGTAGCCGTCCCCGCTTTCTTCTGGGAGTTCGTGAACGCCTCGTGCCCGTATTGACTTTGGACCCTACTGTCCCAAAACAATTCTACCTGGTAGGTACCAGCATAGTCAGTATCGTCGCGTCGTGGCTCTCCAATGTGGCCTCTTCAAGTCTGACTATCGTTGAGGTTCCAAAACGTTTTAACGTACTATGACTTTTGTTTTCTTTGACGCATTCAAGGTATGGCATTTATTTGTCTTTCGGTGATCGTCATGGTCGCCTTGAACTTGGACTTGTGCCCAAGTTGTTCTTTTTGTCGAGAGTACGACGGTTGTTCGTCTTTGAGGTTCTGCTCCCACCTTCCACCACCGGTGTAGCCTGCCCACGTTTGGCGCATGCCGATGACCATGGTGTTTCCGTACCACGTTGAGGTCTTCCATCTTCTCGTTTCCACCTCACCCTATGCGCTTGGTGACAACATAGATGCTCCCCGCGTTGATTTTCTTCGTTCTCTCGAGGCATGACGTCCTTTGTTGTTGAACTTTACTTTCTTCTTGGCGTACTTTGTTTTCGAACGAACATCTTCGCTACACCCTAGTCCCAGCGACTTAACAGTGGGGCATTCCAGCTGTTGCTACAGTGATGCGGTCGCACGTTGTCAACCATTGGCTTCACGTTTAGAGTCCCTTTAGGTCCCACGTTAGTGCTCCCGTGCTGAACTCTCCAACCCATTTGTCGGTTCTCCCCTACCTTCTTGTTTGGTTGTACCTGCCTCCAAGGGCTCCCTCTTGTTGGGCTCCGTTTTAGCTTTGTAGCCAGCGGATCTATTCCCCTGGACCAGTATGTCTTGCTGTTTTTTTCGGCACCCCTGCCCCTACGGTCCAACGACACTGACATCCGCCCTGGCTTTGCGACTAACAGGTCTTGTTTCTCTTGACCACTTTTTTTTTTTTTTTCGGCATACCTGCCCATAGAGTTTAACGACACCGGCCGTATTCGTGGCTTTGCAGCCCGTCCTGTCTGTGCGGTCCACAGGCTGTGCCCTCTTGGCCCCCGATTTTCTCGTGCCTTTTTTGTCGTACCTGACGCATGGATTCTACGGTTTGACCCCAGTTTGTCTTCGCAGCCCACATAGGTCGTTTCCTGTCGACCCCCTTTCATGTTAAGTTTTCGGCGAACTTGCTTTAGGACGAATGCATTCGCTACGTACCTGGTGTTGCTCGTTTTCTTCAAGCTCGCCTATGCATGGTCCTGTGCTATGGACCCTCCTTGCTTCAGGCTGCCGTGCGTGGCTATGACACGACTTGCCTACTTTCTGTTTTTCCCTTCGTTTTTCTCGGTTACTTTTTCAGGGTTGCTTCACGCTGGCGACCCCGTGTTCCCGACATATATTTCCTAGCAACGGGTTTCTTCGTATTATCTTCTCTGTTCCCTACCTCCTTTCTGGAGCTAGACACTCCCAGCGCTGCTTCGAGCCGAACGAGTATCTTCTTATCGACCCCATTTTTTGGCTTGCTTTGTTGTGGTTCAATCGCCTCGCTCCGTTTGCTGGCATTATTCCCCGTTATTTTTTAGCCTCTCAAGGTGTCATGCTGTCGACTCTCTGTCTGGCTTCCGATAGTACCTTCCGCCTTTCTGTGTCGACGTTTCAGTTTCGTCCTTATTTGCGTATTGCTTTGGTCAGGTGTCAGGGACCTCGCCACGTATTTCCTATTGTTTTTCTGGTACTATACCCAGATAGCTGCTTCCAAGGGTACCCCACTGTTGCCCCCCGGTCCAGCTTTCCGGCGTATCCCACACCTTCAGTACCACCATTTCAGTGTTGTCCGTGCCACTGTTTCGGTATTGTCTTTATTTGCGTTCTCGCGACTTGTTTGGTAGCCTCGGTTTCCTGTTCTACGGTGCGGCCGAGGCCTTACGCTAGCTTGTTAGGTCCCACATTACGGCCTGTGCTTCCATTGTATCTCAGCGTACTGGTTCTTTCCTTTTTGCCTTTCGACCAATGGTCCCACGTCGACCTCCCAAGTCCAACTTTACGGACCCTGGCATTGTCTTGGGCAGTATGCTATGTCTTCTCTTGTTTCAGGCTTTTTCTCTTGTGCTTTTCGACCAATGGCTCGACGCTTGCGTACTTCTTCGCGTATTGGTTGTTTCTCTGTAACCGCCCCTTCGGCACGACGCTTCAGACCCTAAATTTGTCTGGCTTTCAAAGCGTGACACGTGTCCTTTCTTCCCTTCCGACATTATTTCCGCGTCCATACCTTACTCTTGGCTCCCTTCGCATGCTTGCGCTCAGTGGCGTCCCCGTTCGCGTTCGGTGGGCCGATTGCCACTGATATACCGTAGTTACATACCCTTTGTCGAGATCTCACAGTTGTGAGCTCCTTCACAGAGTTGTATATCTTGCGATGAGGCGTTTTGGCCTCATTACTACGAGGTCTGGGGGAATCTATAGCCTCATTTTCGTTTGTTTCGAATAGCCCCATCTTCGATCCTCTTTCCAAGTCTGGCTGTTTTGTTGACATCCTTTGATTGCCATTTGATCTGCATCTACGACTTTTCACGGTGGCCTAATGTTATGGACTGCTCTCCGTAGATAGATAGTATGTAGATTAGAGTTGAAAGCATGTCATGATTGAGGTGAAACCACGTGATAGTAGATGTCACACTCACGCCAAGGCCATCATAGGTGAGCGATAATGTAGGTGACGGTGATAGAGCATGCAGGAAGCCCCTCACGCAACTACCTGCCTTTCCCTGTTCTGTCTGTCTTTAGCGTTCTATTTAGAGCAATAATGTATGAGCCTTGAGCCTAGCCAGCCAGCCTATTGAGAGAAAAAGACACTGGAACCCATGAGGGGCACGCTTCCCAACACCGATCAACCACGCATTCCCCTCGGAATACCTTGACAGTCTCACGTCTCATGCTCTTTCTGATATTCATTTCTCAGTCTCATTTCTTGTACTCATTCTGATGACTCCATGGAGCATTCCTAAAACCAGCCTCATTTCTACCATGCTCGTTTCTGATACCAGGGTATTCTTTTGTCAGTCCCAAGTATCATCACTATGAGCCTCAATATCGATCACTCCTAAACATTCCCAGAAAGTGGAATAATCAACTCTCAAACGCACATGCTTATTTATGAGATTCCCTTTTAAGCCTCAATTCCCCGACGATATTACGAGTGCTGAACGCTATACTCGGACGTATACTGTAGATAGTGCTTGTAGCATGAATAGAGATTTTGTTTCAAATCTCCGTTACAACCGTATTTTCTTCTGATAGTCTGTGTTCAACCCATTTTCCAGCTTCCTCTGATGGTGTACAATTTATCAGTATCATTCCGCAGACTCCTTTGTGTCATTCGGTTCGGAGTATCGTTTCTCAGGCATCTCTTACGGCAAAAACAAGAATAAAAAACTCGACCGACGCGCCCGGAGAAAACAAGAATGCGGGTCTAAGCACCTCTCACCAAAGGGCCGCGACTACTATGAGAAGAGCGTCTAAACCACGTAAGAGCAAACAGAAAACAGAGTTTGGGTTCACATGGTCAGCTCTTTTGTAAGAGATGGCCTCAGTCGCATTGCTCAGACTCATACCTGATGTTAATTTCGCACTCATTCTGATGATGTCCATGTTTCACAGTTTCATGTCTCGCATAATCTTGTTGTGATTTTTTAAGGGGCCGCGCTGGCCTCGCTTCAACTTTATTTTTTTGCAATTCCGAAGAGTGTAACTCCTTGGTATTCCATCAGGGAGATAAAAAATAGGAATTACAAGGGCTCCGCTCCGCGGGCGGCTGACGCCGCCCGCTACGCTCGCGCAAGGCAAGGAAGAATGCAACAAAAAACATGTAAAGGGGACAGAAAGAAGGAGGCCCATGATCTGGTGCAAACAGCGATTTGATAATGCCAAGAGCTGCTTGTGCAGAGCAAGTTGCCCTGTTGTGCTCAGCTGTGCTGTGTGTGCTTTTTTTACCGGTGTTACGTTTTGATCGGCAGTACGGGGGTAATTTGCGTGGGGGAAAAAACAGGGGCCCGTGAAAGATCAAATTAAATACATACATAGACTACATGTAGAAAAAGAAAAGAGAAGAAAAGTAGCACATCACAACAACACGTGTTATACCCGGTACTGCTCTATGTTCGAAAGAAAGCACACAGCGCAGCACGACACAGCACCGCAGCGAAGGGCACGGCAGCGCACCGTACGGCTCCGCACGGCTCCGCACGGCGCTACGCTGCGCTGCTGGGCTATATATAGCCGGACTGATCTGAGCTGGGCGTGCATTGTGATCCAACAGCGTAGTACCTACCTGATGGTATGTACAAACCTGGTGTAGTAGTACCGGTATGTACTATAAGCCTCAAGGTCTTCTCGTTGGTTCGACTCCCGGTGTCATCGGGGGAAAAGAATGATCCTCTTAAAAAAATATTTGATATCAATTAGACTTTGTGGTCTTCTAGTAGATACTGTTCGCTTATAAGCCTGGTTTTCGTTGGTTGAATCCAGGGGTCATATGAAAAAAAATGACCCTCGTAAAATTGATATGTAGTCTATTGGTAAAATAATGGGAAATTGACAATTGACAAAATCGGGTACACCCGGGTAGTTTATAAACGAAATCGGGTACCTTTTTTTTCGCGACGGGGCGCGCTTGCGTACGTCTGCAAAACGCCTCCAAATCGCCTTCTGGCGCCTGAACCCAGTGCGCCTAGTGTACGCGCAGCACCACAAACCGTTTTTTCGGCGCTCGAACCCTCAAAACAGCGCCAATGACGGCCCCTAAAAAGTGCTCTCGACGGACAACCCGATTTTGTTCAGGAACACACCGGGTATACCCCGCCCTGTGCTTCGATTTCATAAACTGCCCGATTTTCTTAATTCTGCACCCGTTTTTGTTCACTCGCAAGACCCGCGGACACGGAAACGGACATCTTCCCGCAACCCAGCTACGGAAGATCCCGCACACAATTGGCAACTTGCCGACTGTGATGCAACCGCAGCAGCACTGCTATCTTCCCGACCCACAAAGATCCGCCGTCACTGATGCACAACTTGCCGCCCCGATGCAACCGCACTACGAAGAATGGTAGCATGGCGGTGAGCGCGGACACCAAACGAAGATCCGGCGCTAGGACGAAAAGGCAAGACCATGCAGAGACGCTCCTCCACTTACTTGTTGCTCCAAACATGAGCGAACGACGCACGCCCTCGGCTCCACACGCGAACACGTACTGCGAACACATACATACTGTAATGCGAATATATACTGTGATGCGAACACATTCTGTACTGCGAACACATAATGCGAACACATACTGTACTGCTAACACACACACTGCGAACACATACACACAACAGCAGTAGTACTACGAAGTACAAGCATTTTTGTTGGGTTATACGAAGTACGTCGAAGTACTCCACTGTAATATATACTTAGGGTTAAGGAAGGATACGTTGTTTTTCGGGAAAAATACGAAGTTGTCTGACGCGTGTTGTTGTGAGGACCAAATCACCAACAACAGTGGAGGATCGACACAGGCAGGAGCGCGCGCGGCGCGAAAAATTAGCTCCCCAACAGCAGTCCTTGCATTACCGGTACTCCTACCCCTACGAGTCCTTTCGGACAGATACTACTCCTGAATTGCACTTCGTATGCGGAACAGAGGACGTACGCAAAAAGAGAGGCAACTTCGGAGTAGCAGTCAGTGCCTTAGTGGGTTGCATCGGGGGAGGCAAGTTGTGGATCGGGGCGGCAAGTTGTGCATCAGTGACGGCGGATCTTTGTGGGCCGGGAAGATAGCAGTGCTGCTGCGGTTGCACCACAGTCGGCAAGTTGCCAGTTGTCTGCGGGATCTTCCGCAGCTGGGTTGCGGGGAGATGTCCGTTTCCGTGTCCGCGGGTCTTGCAAGTGAACAAAAACGGGTGCAGTATAAACAAAATCGGGTAGTTTATGAAATCGAAGCACAGGGCGGGGTATACCCGGTATTTTCCTGAACGAAATCAGGTTGTCCGTCGAGAGCACTTTTTAGGGGCCGTCATTGGCGCTGTTTTGAGGGTTCGAACGCCGAAAAAAAGGTTTGGGGTGCTGCGCGTACACTAGGCGCACTGGATTCAGGCGCCAGGAGGCGATTTGGAGGCGTTTTGCAGACGTACGCAAGCGCGCCCCGTCGCGAAAAAAAAGGTACCCGATTTTGTTTATAAACTACCCGGGTGTACCCGATTTTGTCAATTTCCCTTTTAGGGACTTTGCATTTTGCTTTCGAAGTTGTATCATATAATTGCGCACCCCCCGCTCGGAGCACGGGGGGGCGGAGAGAGGGGCAGGCCCCCGGGGCTGCTCCAACAGCAACCCCACGCTATCGTCCGTAACCCTGAGTCAAGTTCCATCCCAACTGGCAATGTCGAGCTTTCGACGCCAGCCAGCCTCCACCTGAAAGACTCACAAAAAATAAACATGGTACTCACCACAAGCACACACGACACATCTAACGCCAATATCATGTACTAGAGGAGTACCATAATATATACATGACGCCAGTATACATACGTACTTCACGGCCAAGCCGCACTATTACGGACAACTCTCTCTCCTGCAGTTTCAGATTGCGCTAATACCGAGCTAAGTGTGGGACCGAACCACTGCGCCTGCTCATTAGCATCCGTCATCACACAACATCTGCACAGCATAGTGCAAATTCCATACGAGGAAGAATGAACGCACCTCCAGCGTGGAGACATGCGTGCATGTTCGCGAAACACGGTAGCAAACCGACATCGCACCAACGCCTGCATTGCACCATGCAGCTCCCCGAAGGAGAAAAAAAGAAGGGCGCACCTCCAGCTTGGAGACGTGCGCGCGCTACTCTGATGACATAAACAGGAAACCTGAGCACCACACGTAAATTAAAATTAACGTGCAATCTACGACACCCGAGCGGCTGCATACCGCCCCCTAGGTACGTGTAGCTAACAGCAACTAACACTCTCCCGCGTTGCTGCGACCGTCTCAGTCCCCTTCCACTGACGCCCTCAAAAGCACGGGCGGGTTGGTGGGAAATCAGCCAGTCTATCACACCTTGACCTTGTCTTGCTGACGATGCTCCTCTCTTCTCTGCGTGCTTCGCTTGCTAGTCAGCAACAAGACAAACTGATCCAAGGTTCCCTTTGCTATTCCAGGACAAGTACAAGTAACCACCCGCGTTGATCTCATTGGTCAACGTGCAGTAACCCCAAACTTCTTCCGTACATACAAAACCCTTATTTTCTCGTGCCTCGATAATAATACGCTTTGTATTTTGCTTTCGAAATTGTATCATATTATTGTGCACCCCCCGCTCGGAGCACGGGGGGGCGGAGAGAGGGGCAGGCCCCTGGGGCTGCTCTAACAGCATTCCCACGCTATCGTCCGTAACCCTGAGTCAAGTTCCATTCCAACTGGCAATGTCGAGCTTTCGACGCCAGCCTCCAATAATGGTATTTGGCTCAGCTTACGGACGCATTGCGTCCCTCCCCTACCCCCTTTGCTGTACCCCTAGGATGCGCACGTCAAGATCCAACTTCTTTCTATCCACTTGGCACAAATGATGAGGTTGCGTACCAGCTGAAGTAGTTACGTCGACTTCTATCCCTCCAGCTTTGGAATGGGGTTAACTTGCCCCCAATCCGCACCCTGCGCCGGCTGGATCCCGTTACCCATCCCCTCCTGGGCCAATAAATTTGCTACCCGGCTGGCATCCTTCCCGTGGCTACGAACGTACGCCTTATAGGCATCAGACGCCCACCGGCCCTCCCGTTGCAACATCTCTGGGGAGGCACCCCCTGCTGATAAGTGCGTTGCGGCCCCAATCCTAAGGGAGTGCAAGGCGTACTCATCCGCCCGCACGCCCGCCAACGCAACCACTTCTCGCAGGGCTACCGTCGCTTGTTGTTTCGTCCACATAGACCATCTACCACCACCACTGCCGTACGCCACAAGGGGAGCCGACGAGGCCAACACAAATGACAAGACATCAACTCGAGCATAAGATCGACAGCACCGCCACCGGCCCCCACGGGCCTTGGTGAACCCGCCCGAACGCGCGAAATAACCGCCCCTTTGCGCAACTGGTCGCCCTTAGACCCACGAAATCGAACCTCGACGCGGTCGGCTGTTGACCATTGCGCCACCCCCAACTCTACCCGACCGCGAAAAAAAGCCACGTCTGCCCGCCGTAAACAATACGTTCCGTGGATGCGCGACCGGGTTTCCGCGAACACTTCGGACGCGCGGGTCAAAAACAAAACGACGCACACAACGCAAGCCACAACACGCGTCCCCCGTTACGCCAAGCAAGGATTAAAGTTTCGCCAGCAAGCAACATAGCCCACGACACTGGCCGACGCACGGTCGCCTAATTACCCACTTCGGCATGCGAGCGCGCCGGACCTTTGAGGGCGCTCGCGATGACGGGGTGAGTCGTGTCGAGCTCGAACCCGCGTGAAATGCGATGAAAAAATTTGATGGCCGACAAATGGCTTTCGATAGTCGCCGACCGCAATTTCTTCGTAGCGAACGCGTATGCTACGTATTCGAACAAATGCCACACGTTGATCATATCGTCAACGCCGCGATCAAGAAAGACGGGAACACCAGAACGTACCCGAAAGTTTACCCATGCTCCAAAATGCCCCAAATAAGCTCGTTCAGTCGAGGCCGCAACGGCGTGCCGAACGAGTCCGAGGCCAACACCGAAGTACATAGAGAAATGCCGATGGTCCCCAGTTCCCGAACCTGCCACGGGATATTGGGACGAACGGCGCGCAAATTATCAAGAACGGAGCCGCGATCCCAGCGAGAGATACCGTCGGCGGCATCGTTGTGGATACCACGCACATGCGTGGCCTCGAAATGCCATCCGGATGACACTTCGAGAACGCCGAGGAGACGCATGAGGGCACCGGAACGCGGTTCCAGCCCCCCCCCGACACCGCCGCACCCAATGCACGGCGGCCTCGTTGTCTCCCCGCAACAAAGCACAATCTCCCGTCGCTGACGGTCGATCGGCACACGAAGACACTAATACAAAGGCCGACAAAACCATGCCCAAAAGTTCAAGCACGTTGACAGATGAGTCGTCCACCCCGCGGACGGACTTACTCGAGCCGCAAAACCGTGACTGTTCCTGGGCTTTGAGATCATAGCGCCAGTAAACACCGGTTTCGAGACAATATCCACCGACGGCGGTTTTGGACGCGTCCGAGAACAACGTACGTTGTGCCGGGCGCTCCAACAATTGATACATCGGCGCCGACAGCACCCCGCCGCGCGCGTCAACACCTTTGTCCACGAACCACCGCCAGAACTCGAGATCCGCATGGAACTCGGGCCCAAGGGCAACACGCCGCCCCGGATCGGCCATTCGGCCAGCGAAGTGATCACCGGCAGCGATGCGCGGCATCCCAACCGAAGCCAACAAATGATGCACGAAGAAAGACCCGGAACGAACGGCAAACGAGATGTACATGAGGAAGCCCGCCAACTGCGACACCTGCTTCGCTGAAGCATGGGTGCGAGTCGAGGGCCACTCCGCTAAAAGCAATCGAAGCGTGAGGCGCTTATGTGGCGGTGCCGTCACCGTAAGCGCCTCTGTATCCGCCAACCAGCCCAGCACTTAGAGACGCGTGTCCCAGTCAGTGATTTTGCTGGCGGACAACAGAGGAGGGTCGGACGCGCCACGTACGCCCAACAAGCGAAAGTGGTCCGACGCCAATGACTGCACAGCCCGCATACAGCGACGATCGTCCGGCCACTACTGAACCTCGACAAGAATGCCATCGTCTACGTAGTACCGCACGAAAAAACGACTCCCGGCGTAGCCGCCGCTACCGGACACGGTTCGACAATCGCGAGGGAGGGACGTCACTGAACCCCCCCGCGGCGGGGCAAGACGCACATGTTCGACGGCAGCCGCCCCTTGTGGGGAAGCAGCCGCATTTTGAAACGTAGAGTGGGTGTGGGAATGTTCCAGCGCAGAAGCCATTAGCCCCCAGAACCCGGGACTATTACGCCACCCGGATTGCGAGCGAAGATCCACAACTACGTATTCGCCCACCGCGTACCCAAACACCGGCGCCCCTACCGGGCCAACTAAGACTTGACCATAGGCGTCTTTCACGTCAACGCGGCAGAGGACGATACTAGCTGTGGGACCGTGCAACTGCCGCAGAAACAATACCCGTAACAACACATCCCGAAATACATGACCGAGCTCGCAGGAGGGGGCGGAGGAAAAATCGGTATCGTCGTTAACGCTGGAGTGGCCGCCCGCGCGCGCAAACGTGAGATCGTGGATGATGCGAAACTTAGGCTTAAGCACGACGGCCAATGGCGAAACACGTAAACCCGGAATATCGGAGGCGGAACTTAACTTGAACACCAAAGCCCGACCGTGCCCAGCGTCTGCACATATCTTTTGGTGAACAGCAACGGCATGGGGGGCGACGCTCGGGTGGTTACCGTATGTAAGCTCAGCAGCCAGATTACCCCCCCGCGCAACACACACCGGGGAGCCCGGTGCCAACACGCGAAGCAACTGGTCAACACGAGGGAAGTTCTTGACGGTACCAAACCAATGACGGACGATGTGAGGATGAATATGGGGGGCAATGCGATCGGATCCGACAGTGGACGTAAGCAATTTAACACTGCCGGCACAAGCATGCAAAAGAGACGACCCCGCACTGGCAACCACATGGAGATTCGCGGAACCTGTTGACGATACCGACCGCATTACGCTACCCTGCGCGACGCGCCACACCTCAACCGCCGAATCCAACTGTGCGTGCGCGCGCTCGCCGTCGGTCGAGCCGTGTCCACACCCCCAGTCACAATCCGAACGTCGCACACGTTCGCTATGGCTAACTGTGTCTCCGCGCGCGACCGATAAGCCCGTTCCTACAATGCGCGCCGAAACTACCGTACACGCCCGCGCGCGCTCCCCGTGGTCACCTCTATTCCCGAATATGACGGATCCCGGCGCAACGGGTACACGCTCTCGCCCAACGCCGCCTTCGCTCGCCAGCGCCTCCAACGCCCGCCCCCGCAACCCGCCCGGGACTCCGCGGGCTGCGGGTACGGTCGGCGTTCCGTCAACACCGACCGCCGACGCAACCCCCCCATCAACCACCAACGTCGCCGCCGCGCCCCCCGAGGCTGGACTCAACACGCGGCCGCCACTCTCAATTGTTGACGCAGCCGCTACCTCCACCGCCGGCGCCGCAGCTGCGCCCGCAAAGGTTGGCCCCACCTGGCGGCAGGGCCCGTGTCTTCATATCGAACCAGAACCAGCGCCTCTACCCCCCTCGCCCCCCCTGTTGCCCCCCGCGGGGAGGACCGGCCGCAACGACAACGCCCGCGACCCTCCGCTCGCCGCCACGCTTCCACCGCCTTCCTCTCTGCGAGCGGGTGGAGATGGCGATGATGCCGAGGCCGCGGGGGCCTCGTGCAGGAACTTACACGGAGACCAGTTGCATTTACCGGTGCGCGCGAACATCCGGCACACCTGGGGTAGACTTGAGTTGGCCTTTCCCTTGGGCCCGGGCGACCCAGCAGGGGGAGCGGTTGCCTTCCGCTTGGTGGGCCTGTTTGCGCCGGAACCGATGCTGCTGAGTACGAGCCGGAGAACCTCCCCCCCCGCCGCGGCAAAATTCGAGAGTGCGTACGAAGGCGGGCATGGGTGGGGGGTCGAACGCCGTGCCAGCTGGGGGAGGGACAATAGCAGGGGAAGACCGCTGCGCAGCACGCATGAGCTCACTCACCCACAAAGCGATGTCGCGGTTGACCATGTCACATAACACTGCATGCGCTTCTGGGACGGACAGCATGCTGTAGTTGCTGAAGGTGTGCGCACGCAAGCCCATGACCGCCACCGTAAACGCGTCGCCGAGGGCGTTGACCCGGGCCAGACAGGGGAGATCGTCGGCGACCCCAGGCGAAAGACCCACAAAAAGAATCGCAACGACAGCCAATCTCAAGAGGTCGAGACGGTCAGCGACCATGAGGGAGTGCCCGATGGGCCCGTCCACACGGGGCCCATAAGCCCCGACGTCAAAGGAACTGAAAGACCGAAGCTGGGACGCTACGTTGGCGGTCACGTGGATGGCCTCCCCCACAAACGACTGCAGGTCAGCGGGAGAGTCCCCGAGGTTCGGGGGGATACGCCCGCGAATAATCCACAGCTTCCTGGCTGTGTTTACTTGTTCCACGTGGTCAGTTCAGTGGCGAGTTGTGCTTTTTGGCGCTGCCGTTCCTGAGCGTCGCCGTCGTCTCGGGAGGCTACCCGACCGGAGTTGTTCTCCATGAACTGTCGAACCATGATGTCTAGATTAGCGACCTGATCAGTACATTCATCCGCTGCTTCGCGGGAGGAAGAGGCGATTGCCGATAACTGGGCATAATTGTCGTCGAGGCGCTTATGGACATGCGCGAATTCGGCTTCAACCTGTCGGGCCCAAGTGGCCCAGTCATCCGAAGGCAAGACTTCACCGACCGGTTGCGCCCCGGAGGAGGGCCCCGAGCTCGCGAGAGCTGCGGCGGCCCGGGCACCCAAAGTATCCTCCGCCTTAGCGCTGGCGGCAGCAGGGGCCGCGGCACCAGGCGAATCACCCATCGTCAAAGAGACAGCCCGCAGCACTCGCCACAGCAGTAGTCACAACGGATTATTACCACGGCAGTAACCACGCGGCAGTCCCAGCGAAGTCTCACAGCAGCAGCAGTCGCAGCAAAGCAAATCAGCCAGTCTATCACACCTGAAATCAGCCAGTCAAATCAGCCAGTCTATCACACCTTGACCTTGTCTTGCTGACGATGCCTCTCTCTTCTCTGCGTGCTTCGCTTGCTAGTCAGCAACAAGACAAACTGATCCAAGGTTCCCTTTGCTATACCAGGACAAGTACAAGTAACCACTCGCGTTGATCTCATTGGTCAACGTGGAGTAACCCCAAACTTCTTCCGTACATACAAAACCCGTATTTTCTCGTGCCTCAATAATAATACGCACACCGCTCAACTACGCCCGGACGCTTTCGCTTCTGCCTCGACGAGCGCGCGCCCGCGCGTCGGGAGAGCGCCGGTTTACCCTTGTCTGCACCCACACCCACGCACCCACGGCGAGATCACGGACCAAAAAGGCCCAGGACGGCGCGCCCCCAAACCCCCACACTAATCCGAAGTGAATACCAAATCGGAATACATCAACATCAACGAAAAATCACCAGCACAAACACCACCAATAACAACAAATTTGCGTTTCATGTATGGTCAATCCGTTTGGTGTAGAGCTCCGCTTCCTGGTTGACCCGCTGCTCTTAGCTACGGTACTTGTGACGCGTAATGGCCTATGGCGGCAGCAGCAGTGCTGTCACGTACGCAGCCCATACATCGATGTATGTATGTGGTAAGCACACAGGGTCGCCCTGCCTCTGCGCGCTGTGGACAGTGAAGCACCAGAGAGTGTGTAGCGTTGGTGATAAGAGATGATAGCTGATCTTGGTGGTTATTGACTGCTGAGGATCTGATGTGAGTCAACTAGATCTGAAGACAACAGGGTTCATTTGTATCCTCTTCTGGATTCTGGTATGGGGATTCGGGGATGAAGTTAAGGATCACTTGTTCAGGTGGTTTGAAAGTAATACACAAAAGCTTATTTCTCTTTCTAGTCTGAATGGTGCTGACCAGCCCCCCCTTAGGCCAAAGGGGATAATCTCTGGCCAATAGACCCTGCCTGACCTCGTAGATGTGTCTATAGTTATCGATAACTGAGGTGAACGCACCGAAGTAAGTCAGGGATTTTTCGCTATGGATCGAAACAGCACTTTAGTTGTGAATTACGCAGCGTTCTCGGCAATACACGACTAGGAGAAGGACCGATGCTGCTGGAGACGAGTGAGGGACCGCTGGAGGCTATGTCTCAACACCGCTCTCTGCGTGGAGGCGGTGAAGTAGCAGGGGGGTGTTCGCAGGGCTCCACATTTGCCGATGTCCAGCCGTTAGTGCCTGTCGCCACCCTATGTCGATGGGACTCAATTACAAGGAGATGATTCACGCGAAGCTCTGGCTAAGCACGCAGTGTTGGACAGCACCAGCTGCAGGAGCAGCAGTTGTGTTTCTCGGCGCACCCGCCCGGGTTGACACCCTCCTCTGAGTGGAGAGGGGTTCCAGGGGGACATCCGCTACTGTTTTTTTCACCAGCATCGCTTTGGCGGACGTGCGGGTTTTCTGGAGACACCGAGCCAGCGGGAGCGGGCGTATCGGCCGCGTTTGCTTTGATAATGCGTTTCTTGCGTTTCGAGGTGTAAGTTTGACTAGTTTTTGAGAAGATTCTACTGCTGCATTTGTCGCGTGCTTTGCCGCGCGTCGTATACTTGATCTAGGGGCAAGTGTGCTGCGTGCTTTGCTTGTTAAAACTCTACCCCGTCTTCGTGTGGTTTAGTTTATGTCCATACAGTAGCATGCGGAGTAATAAAACGCGTGCTTTTGCGCTTGGTGATAACGTACGTGGGTTGAGTACTTGTATGTAGCAGAATAATTTTGTCGCGGAAAGTTAATGCACTAGACTATGCTGCGAGTACGTGCTGCATGCCTCTGTACAGAGAGAGAATCTCGTTGTAGCTGCTGATGGTTTATTGAAAGGGGGTTTTTGAATGCGTGTGTATGCTGATGGCCTCTGCACGAGAACAAAGATGTCCACGTATTGCCGCAAAGAACCTGGTACGTTTTCCCCCTTGCAATGGACGAGTCAGCCTGAAGGAGCTCGTGTTCCAAATCGTATGAAACCGTAATTTGAGTTCGACAATTTTTCGCACAAGTGCATTAGCATGTCGTTTTCACCGAGAAATTGAGGCGAGGCTTCCGTGGCGTGTCCGCACGGATGCAAAACCTATACTGCCGTGCGCGCGTTGAAGTGAGTGTTTTCCACACACATTGAGTGCAGATGAATGTATGCACGGAGTGTTGTAGTGCGTTAGGGGACCGCCGCGTGAGGGAACCGCCAGAGCGTTCTTGGGCAGCGGGACCGCCGAGCGAGGGGACCGCCAATGGGTTTTAAGCAGCGGGACCACCGAGAGAGGGGACCGCTAAGACGTCTTGGGTAGCGGGACCGCCGAGTGAGGGGACCTCCAAAGACTTTAAGGCAGCGGGACAGCCGATTTGACTTCATACTAAAACGCACAGATTTACTATTTTGCTATACCGTATATAAGAAGCTTAATACGCGTTTGGAAAACGAGGTATCCGGACCGAGCTTATACTAAAACGTACAGATTTTCCCAATTAAATTTCTCCAAATAGGAAATCTGTACGTTTTAGTATGAAGTCAAATCGGCTGTCCCGCTGCCTTTAAGTATATGGCGGTCCCCTCACTCGGCGGTCCCGCTACCCGAAACCTCTTAGCGGTCCCCTCTCTCGGTGGTCCCGCTGCTCAAAACCCGTTGGCGGTCCCCTCGCTCGGCGGTCCCGCTGCCCAAAAACGCTTTGGCGGTTCCCTCACGCGGCGGTCCCCTAACGCACTACAGTGTGCTCTGCACTGTGTAAAAAAACTAAAACAAACAATTCGTTGATTGCGTTTGACGGATTAGCGTGCTTCTCAGGCACACTTGTGTTGTTTCTGATGAACAGAGAGGAAAAGTGTGAGAGTCTATCGCTGCGTACATTCGGATGCATGCCTAGTGAAAAATTAAGGAACCTTTGCAGTTGAAGGAAACTGCTTAGGGGCCAACCGATAAGCAAGATAATCCGATGTTCAAGTTTGCTAAACAGCGGTTCATATGCGCTTGTGTGTACGAGTAGATATTTTTGCATTGGTCATTTTTGCAGGGTCATTTGCGCTCTTTTGGGGGGGGCGCATGGGACGATTGCCTTTTTCTGTCGTAGTACAATGAGTGTGCCCATGCATTGCTGCTGTCTTGTGTCTCCAAACCAGCGAGTCTTGCTGAATACGTGCTGCGTGTTCGTGTGATGTCAACGAATTGCGTACAAGGAAGCGTGCTATAACCGCCATTAAATATTAAGATGTTTTCTTTTTATGGTTGACGTGACGTGAATGAAGGCTGTGTAGACTATGTGTTTTTTTACGGTATTGATTCGCTTAATGCATGAGCTTGTGGTTATTATGGGAGGACCTAGCGAAGACATGGGACGCGGCTCAATTTGTGAAGTCGGAATTGTTTATGTTAGGACTGAAACGGGGAGTGAGGACGGAGCTGAAGCGGCAATGTGGTATTACGCTGTGAGTTCTCTGTGGCTTTCGCGTGAATTGCGCGCAGGTCGTCCTGGAATGTTTTAACGGTAATTTTTCGTTGGCTATGCGTGCGTTATTTTGATAAATGTTACAAGGGCTCCGCATGGGTGCTGGCATTCGCCGGCTCGCCGGCACCCGAACACCCATGCTTCGGATAGGAAAATATACGTACTATTTTATTTGGTACCATCCTTATTATGTACGACAATGTGATGTCGCTCGCCCGTGTTTAGAATTTGACACACAACACGTATATTACAATCAGGGCAATGCCATGTGTTGCCGGAAGGAGGAAAAAAAGCTAAGTGTTGAATTCAGTTCCCTTTCTCAGTCGGTCTCAGAAACATATCAATCAGTCGCTCGTTTTGTGTGTTCTTAGAATAGTCCCAGTTCTCAGGATAATAAGGAGAGGTGTGTGAGATGCACTTTGATATCGCTCGCTCGTGTTTCGATATCTGACACATAGGTGCGTACGTCAAGAATCAGGGCAATGCCAAGTGTTGCAGGACAAAGGGAATGATACTGAAAAGTGTTGATGCTCAGTTCGCTACCTCGTTTCTCAGTCTCAAGTATCAGAATCGCTATCATTCCTCTAGATTCCCGAATCTTCGAACGAATCGACCCGTAAACAGCGAACGAATTAACCCTCACCGTTAACAGTCCTGCAAGATCTTCCACGTGAGCTCAGTTCGGAACGACCTGGCACAACCCGCAAATCGTATGTTTACCGCCAGTAGAAGCGACCTCGGGTCCTGGTATGAGCTTTAAAAATAATGACAGGGTTTTCAGCCCAGATCTTGAAGTCAGATGATCGTGACCCTTCAATCTTCCAAAACCGTAAAATAGAGGGGTTTTGTGCCGAAGGGTGCTGTTCCATATCTCGGAATGCCCGTATATCTAGCTGTACCCATAATACATCTTGCGAATGAATGAGCCTTTGAATCTTCCAAACGTGCTTGAATCTTCGGACGAATTGACCCGTATAAACACAGAGGCTCGACAAACAAACAAAAACAAAATATGGAAAACTCATTGTCTCCTCCTGCATCCAGCAGAATCGAGACGTCTCCGCAACATCCACCCAAATGAGCTCAGTTCGGAACGACCTCGCACAACGCGCAAATATTATGTACCATCAGTGGAAGTGACCTGGCATGAGCCGTACACCGTATAATAGCAGGGTTTCTAGTCCAGATCGTGAAATATCAGCGGGTAGCATCGCATGCTCCACCAGCCCAGCAAGCATCACAAATATGTTTCCAGCAGCGAGTGTAGGACCGAGTCGTCTCCGCGGGGCAACAGCAGCACCACAACTATTTTCCTAAGGGACCTCGATGCCTCGCCATCCCCGCAAGATCCGCCCAGTTCGAGGTCGACGCGCTCGACGGCGGCGCGCGACCCGAGCGTGCGCGTGCGGGGAATGGGCGGGGCGGAGGCTGAGGAACGCGACCCAGGGGAAGAGCGGGCGTGGAAGCGATCTCGAGGGCGCCGAACGGATTCCAAGCGAAATCCGGTCTGAAGCGAAGACACTCTCAAGTGCCTCCGCTCGCACGAGGCTGTTTGCGCATCATCGTATACCCTGGTATACCGTAATTGTGCGAGTCATCGCACCCCCGTGCGATCGATTTTTAAATGATTCCTAACGTTGATTTTTATCGCACAGGGGTGCGATAACTCCGGCATGTGCGATGACTCCGGCCCCTGTGCGGAAAATGAATTAAATGATGTGATTTCCCGTTGTGACGCACACCCCTGTGCGGTAACTCCGACATGTGCGACTCTGAACAAATCACACACCCTGCCATGTTGTGATGTGAACGCACACCCCTGTGCGGTAACTCCGACATGTGCGATTCCGAGCAAATCAAACACCCTGCAGTGCTGTGATGTGAACGCACACCCCTGTGCGGCCGACATGTATGTGCGATACGGAGGAAACCACCCCCCCCACTGCTGTACTGGTGGCGCACCTTTTGAACGTCCTCCCTGTGCGATACCTAACTCTACCATGTGCTACACGGAACACACCCCTAGGGTGGAAACTGATAGGCACTGCTGCCTGTGTGCCTGCCTTCCTGCGGTTCGTCCGTACCGCACCCAGAGCACACACAGCACAAAAACACAAAAAACCCGGCCGACCAAAGAGCGGCGGAAAAGGGCAAAAGCGGCGAATTACTGGTAACTAAAAAATGATCCGAGAGCCGAAAGATGTGCTTGTGGCAACTCAGCACACACGAACACGCTCTACCATGTCGGAAGGTGCAGGCGCGGCGGCTGCCGCCCCACCGAGTGGTGCCTCTACTACTGCTCCCACTGCCGCATCTGCTACTGCCTCTCCAGCAGTACTGAGTTGTCGGCTGCCGTCGTTCCGTTGCATGAGGTACAGCAGTACTAGGTAGGTCAGCACCGCATCGTGGCAGGGCCGGTGGTGCTTTTTTTTTTTCGTCTTTTGGTGCGGTCGCCTAATAAAAAATACCAAAAGCGAGAGTTTTTACGTGTATGTATAATATGCACCTGCTACAAACAGCGGTGAGCCCCGGTTACAAACCGCTGGAAAAACGGATCGTGGCACAATTTTTATCCTGAGGCCACACGCCACAGCATGCAACCTCACGCTCGAAGGCGGCACCAACATCGGAGTCATCGCACCCCTGTGCGATGACTCCGGCCCCTGTGCGGCAAATGAATTAAATGATTCCAAACTTAAACAATTAACGCACAGGGGTGCGATGACTCCGGCATGTGCGATGACTCCGGCCTGTGCGATGACTCCGGCCTGTGCAATGACTCGCGCAATTACGGTATGTCTATTTTAGCGTATTGTATGCGCGGTTGCCAAGATATTTACTTTGAGATACTTCTTGCGGAAAATGTCGGTTGCCCATGTAGTATTAAATATTTTTCTTTTTTTATATGCATGATTTGTGCCTGGTGTTCGTGTATGAATGTTCTTGTGAAGTACTGTCATGTTTCATGTCTCGTTTTCATTGGGTACGGTATCGGTGTGTGTGGTCGTTTATCATTCAACAACGACATGTATGTTTCCTTTGATGTTTTTTGTGTAGCTGGTGCTCACTTTTGATCAAAGTTTGTTTATTAACTAGTTCGAGTAGTAACTCGCTTTTTGCGGGCATTGAGGACAGTGGAGCACCAGGGAATGTGTAGTGTTGGCGATAAGAGATGATAGCTGATCTTCTTGGTGGCGATTGACTGCTGAGGATCTGATGTGGGCGTTAACTGAATCCGAAGACAACAGGGGTTTTCATGTATCCTCTTCTGGATTCTGGTGTAGGGATCCGGGGATGAAGATGAGGATCGCTTGTTCAGGTGGTTTGAAACTAATTTACAACAACTTATCTCTCTATTTCTAGCACCTGAATGGTGCTGACCAGCTGCCCTCAGACCAAGGGGGGATAATCTTTGGTCAGTAGACCCTGCCTGACCGAGGCGTGTCTGTAGCCCCGCCCCAGGCCCCGCCTACCTTCGATGGCGTGGGCGAGATAAAATCAACCCACGGTCAACCCATTTCAACCCGTTTAGTGTCGGGATTCGCTTCCCGAATTATTCGAGCACACTCCAACTGACCCGCTGTTGATGGTATGTGGCAAGCATACCCGCCTCTGCGCCCAGCCCCAAGCCCTGCCCGCCTTCGATTGCGTAGTCGAGATAAAATCAACCCACAGTCAACCCATTTCCCAAGCCCTCCTGCCCCAAGCCCCGCCTGCCCCAGATCGTGTGCGTATGATGTGGCAAGCACACACTGGGTCGCCCGCATGGTCGTCGACGACCCCCACACCATGCTTTCATCGTTATGGTTCGATGATATAGAAGTTGTGCCGCCCTGGGGCGTTACGGCTCGATGATACAGCGGTTGTGCCGCCCTGACGCGCGTTAATGAAGTAGTGAAAGTACGGTTCGATGAAAGAGGTTGTGCCGCTCTGGAGCGCGTAGTGACCTCCATCGACTATACTACACGACACAGCACCGAGGAGAGCATGGTTGTCGACACCGGTTACTACTCTGAATTGGTTTGGGAGGGTGGGAGGGGGAGAAAAGGCCATCCTCTCCGTCGACCCCTCGACCTGCCGAAAAAGTCAAATGAATGCCATGCATGTATTAATAGGGAGTTGATATACTTGGTAAAGGCGTGCTTTGTATGGACTTTTTTATTTAAGACAGATACGAGAACTCGAGCTTGGATCATGCAAGCCGACGGTGAGGCACTGCAGACTGCGATCAGAAGTAGGGCAAGATTGATATAGTGCATGGGGGAATTTGACGAATCACAGACCGAATTTCGGCAAATATCCGGAATACAAACATCTATGACAATCGAGCTATGTTGTGCATAAACTTAATTACGCAGATCTCGACCCCCTCGGAGGTCTCGCTCGGCATATCCTCCCCCCTCTCAGCCCTTCTCAGCCCGTAATTGCCGAAAAGAAAATTAGTTGCTGGGGAAAAGAACCGTCCCGAAGTTCCTTGCCTTCCTTGCTTTCCCTTGTCTCATTCTTACTTAGCTCTAATTCTTTGGTCTTTTTACTGCTTGCTGCCTGATATTTTTATTTTGCTTTTTCGGCAACTTCTTTTTTGTACTTTTACATTTGAAGTTGGCCAATTTAATTGCTGGCTGTTGAGAGGGAATTGTCGTTGACGGCTGCAAACAATTTGAATTTGAAATTTGCCGGATCGGCAATAACAATTTGAAGTTGAAATTTGCGAAGCGGACCAAGGCTAGTACGGGAGGAGGCTCCGCCAACAGTGGGGGTGGTGGAGGTTCGGGATCAGGCGTGTGGACGCTGGTCGGGCAAGAACGGTACTCAGCTTCTTCTGGCGATCCTGATTGGCCGTGCCCGAGCAAGGGTTGTGACGGCTTCCTCATCGCACGAAATAGGAAAAACAGGAGTTCCCAGTGCGCTGTCTGCGACACCTGCAGGAGTGACGACCCTTCCACGTGCCAAGCTTTTCATAACCTTAACAAGAAGCACTGGGGAAGCGGCGACAACCCTCGTGTGTGACTGGTGTGACGCGGACACCTGTGATTCACCTTCGATCGGCGTCCCTAACGAAGGAGCTGAGAGCTTGACGAAACGTGAGTTTCATTTCTTCGTGTTGTTGGAATTTGATGTTTGCTGTCAGCTACTATACTACTGATGTTGAGAGTTTGTTCCCGTTGTCAGTGTGTTCAGCGCCGTGCGACATAGGTAAGACACCAGATGTCAACACCCTGTATTTTCAGTAGTGCTGCGTTGAGTGTTGGCTGAGTGTGCTGCAAGTTGTGCACAATAGACTACCAGAGTATGTGGTTTTGGGTGTTGGTGAACTCAAGCGAATCCTGTTTCCAATAATGATGCACATTGAAAATTACATTGTTTGACCTTGTGTGCCTGTCTGCAACGTTTGCTGTAGCATGTGTGTGCTACACCAGCGTGGTCGAACTACCACACGGTGTGGAAGCTGTGCTTGGGGACGCGTAGCCTGAACAAACTCAAGTTCGCCTTGGTGGTCACGGAGGGCAGTCCCGTCGTCGGGGTAAGCAGTGACACTGTGTGCTGTGATTTCTTTTTCATGCGTACAAACACACTTTTTGCATGTACGAGTATGTGTACGGGGCAGTCCCGTCATCGGGGTATAAGCGGGAATTGTACAAGTACTCAAGTCTAGACCTATGCAGTGACGCTGTGAGATGCGATTTCTTTTTCATACGTAAAGCCAAACACAATTCATGTATGTACGACTACGAGTACGGGGCAGTCCCGTCATCGGGGTAACCGGGGGTTGAACAAGTGGTCCATGCAGTGACGCTTTGTGCTGTGATATAAGCACACGTTTTGGATGTACGACTACGACTACGTGGTATCTATACATGTAAGACGCAATGAAAACGGGCAAGTCTCATCACGGGGGTCAGCCAGGGTTGTAAAAATGGTCCATGCAGTGATAAATAACACAGCAGCATGATATCATCAGCACCAGTCGCAGTACACACTGGAGGTTGATATATAGCAGTAAACAGAAGCTGAAGTTAACCTGGGTGATGCTGGAGAGCAGTCCCGTGATTGGGGTTAGCGAGTTGTTCATGTAGTGACGCGGTGTACTACTACTGTTACTCATTTTTCATACAACCACATAAACTCTTTGTATTAACGAGTACAAGTAGGGTGCGCAACCTCTTCAGGAATCGCAGTACACGTCGGTCGTAGTAGTGTTGATAGCAGCAGTAATAGAGTAGTACCGAACAATATATACAGCAGGTACTGTCTCTTACCCTTCGTTGTCGGTATTCCGCCGGTAGGACTTATATAGCAGTATACCGGGGCTTACGCTTACCAGTTGCGACTGTGAATCTCGTTCGTTCCTGTCCCAGTGGTGGTTTCACAGGTGTTAGCAACGTTGTGGTACCAGGCAGGGCTTTGCCCATAAACGACCGCTTTCATTACAACAGCAGTGTTAAATTGTACGACTTCCTTTCAAACTTTGGAAATCGACGACAGCTACGTGGCCTTACTATTTTGAACATTCACTGAACGCTAGGTATTCCCATCCGTTGTTGTCGTTTGCAGAAGCCCTGCGAAGCAGCCGCCGAGGGCCGCCAAGTCGGCGAGGACATAAACACGAAGTGCACCGGCGACATCAAGGTCGGTGACCTCCTGAAGAAGGCAGGCGACCACTTGCTCGATATACATCCCGCATTCCATTCCCACGGTGCCACGAGGGCGTTCGACATCGAGGTACGTTCTACTCTTATCTTGCGTCCTGTGTGTCACGAGTCGAGACATCCATGTCTCTTGCTCAAGACTAGGGGATTGCGTGCGGATATAGTCTATGAAGTGCGGCTCTTTTTCCAAGTACCAAGAGCAACTACAACAATACCACAACAATTACTAACAACGAAAGGAGCTCTAATAGTTTGGATGGTTACGACGTCTGCTGGAGAGAAGTACGAATACTTTTTTACACATACTTATCGACGTCCTCCCGCTATGCTTCAACGTTTGTGAACAGATCCACAAGATCATCGACAAAAAACAAGAGTGCAAGGTGCTGGGTACCTCCGCTGAGGAGGAAGAGTCCAAGCAAGCCTGCATGCTCCTTCGGAAGCAATGTTGACAGCACGTTCTTTATAGCACGTCAAGTTGTGGTTTATATATACCAGCATCGTTTTTTGAGAACCATGCCTAAATGCGTGCTCGTCCTTCAGGAATACAAATGTACGTCACATGTTTGCGGTGTGTGCGTTCAAGTTCCTGCTCCCAGCATGTTTTTTTTGGCACTGCGCTCCTTTACATCTTAAGTTGTAGTTTTCCTGTCTCTATCCTTGACAAGCGCGTGCCTGGTGTTTATGCACTGCGATAATTTATTATTTAATGATGATCGACTTAGAGAGAGCTATTAATAAGTGTACAGGTGCTACCTGAGAGGTGGAAGGATATGCCAAGCAAGTCCTCCGACGTGCCCATCATGGACTGGGCGAATGGATGATAAAAACAAGCTCATAATCATAATCGTCTCCATCCTGTACCGTTGTACTATATATGGACCTCTTGGCATTTTCAAGTCGCCAGTTGCGCCATTTGTGCTTCTTTTCCGCCTTTCTACTGAATGTCCATTGCTCCTTCCGCGAGCGAAGCCCTTGTATTATATACTGTAATACATGTTTGTGTGATTGGCCAACGCGAAAACACATCCCGCTCGACCTGGCCGGACCGACAAATACTTTCTTGCTGTGTGACAGTCCAATAAAACGAGAGTGAATGCGGTGCAGCCGGCGCGAGCTTCCACGCTTGTACCGAACTCGCACGCAATAGACCGTAGCACCGAACAGCAAGCACAGACGACAAGGCCTTACCGAGCGCGACGGGCACGCTCGTGCATGGAAATGCATACAGCACGCATGCCACACTCACTCGTACTGGTACGTACCGGTACCCGCACCTGGTAGAAAGCGAAAGCATACACCCGCAGCCGCTTAAGATACAACAACAGTGCAGCAGTACAGTAATACAGCGGAGCAGCTTTGATCGACAGCAGCAACGGCAGCAGAAGAAGATATTGCGATTCTCGGAGCACACAGAGAACGGAATAGCTGCTAGCAGTAAGACGTACCATGAAGCCTCTAAGAATCTTGCTGAGTGGCTTATACACTACAATACGTATCGCCTGCATCATCATCACACCTCCCGGATAGTTTCACACGGAATGGTACAAGACTGGTAGGTATGACATGTAGAAGCTGCTATTGTAGCTATATTCAAGATGGTATGCCAACTGGCAATGTCTATAGCGCAAAAACAAGAACAGAAACAAAAGCACACCCCCCTCTCTGGGCCTCCAAAGAGGGCCTTTCTTTTCTGCGCCAGTTGGTAGGAATGCCGATGACACCGACCAAGGTACGCCCGCGGCCGTTGCGGATCTCCACCTTCTCGGGAGCCACAACTAACTACGATTGCGTTACTTTGTATTGGCTACTCTGCGTAATGCATTTCGCTGTTGTTCTGTCTCTGTGTCGTGGTTTTGCGATCACAGACCACGAGAACGCCGACCACGGACACTGGGTGTGCTGGGTGTGCCGTCGGCCGCTTGTAATCCATCGTGAACGAACTGCACTTGCTTGTTATATTTTCCCTACTATTTCAATGGTATGTAACTGCTGTATATAGTTACGGGTACGGCACTGTTTGTTGTTGTTTTTCTCTTGGTTTTTACCTGTCTCTTTTGTCTGCTTTCATTTTTCTCTCTTGCTACTCATCTTGACTTTCGCGTGGCTGTCTCGCGTCCAGTACAAGGGCACTACAACAGCATTGCGTTGCATTGTCACTCTTCTTACTGTATTTCATTTTCACTGTCTCTTGTGTCATGGTTTTGTGACGGCAGGTCACGGACTCTGGTTGTGTGCGGGGTGTGCTGTCGACGGGTAGAAAGAACGGTGTCGTGTGAATAACACATATATACATTGCCATGCTCTTGGAGCGCTGGTAGCTATTTTTTTAGCAAATTCTTCCAAACACGTCAACTGTGAGTCCGACATAGAATCGATACTCATCTTTGCAAGCTGCGTTATTCATCGGCCGTTCGTTTGTCCTACGGATATTTTGAGGCTACAGATCGCTATATACATCTTCTACTCAAATCAAATCAAACAAGCAACAGATTTTTTTAGTTGGGGGCATAGGTCTAGACCTAGAGCTCATTTTTTTCGTGGTCTGAAGTGTCTGTTCTTTTGTCATACTTTGTCTTGACACTCACGCTACACCTTGTCGGATGACAAGTGATAATAGTCAAATACTGCATTTTTGTCTTCGAACGCGACGTTTCACCCAACTCCTGGGGTCGTTTTATGACTTTTATACGTTAAGCTGATTTACACCGGGTGCGAGCCGGGTGTACTTTATTTTGTAACTCTCTAGGATGAATCAGGAAGGACGCTGGGGGTACTGCTGATGTCGTTGGGTAGAAGTTCGTTCTTATACCAACGTATCATATTGCGAGCGTTGCTCACATTATATAGATACTCTCGAGCATGAACTACGTACGGACAATAAAAAAACGAAAACTCTTAGGAAAGCAGCCAGCCTCCCCCCATCTCCCCCCCTGGCCATCTGTTTATAATAACTTTTCTTTCCGCATAAGCTAGAATGCAATGCCTGAACGCTGAAAGATGCCTCTAGCGTGGCTTTCCCGCACCGCGAAGCACAACAGCACAGCTGTTTTTTTTTCGCCAACAGGTACAAATATTGAGGTGTGAAAGGACACTCGACACGTACGCGTGAATCACTCCATTCAAGACAACTGCACGCACCAAAAGCAAACTGCAATAGACAGCAACAAAACGCAACCCCGTACGCAAAAAATATCATGTCTGTAGAATCGGTGGAACCGCCATTTTTATTGATTGACCGCTGGATTGTCGATTGTCGATCGACTGGTGCCTGGAACACAGCACAGCAGTTGTTGTGAAAATGGACGTTGAGCTTGCACCCATGCAGATGCCTAACAAAATCTTAGGCGCTATGTACCATGCCTCAGCATCCCCGTTGGTATCACCCGCTGTAGTGGCCCATGCCCCGAGCCCTCGCCCCAGTTGTCGCGAGTTGCAGGCTACACGCTTTGTCAAAAAGATCAAAACAAGAAACCTCGCAGAGGTGTCCCATGTTTGCTGACACATGACACATGCATGACATCACTACATATGTCATCGCCACGAAACGTGGACGGCGTGTTTGTGCCGGGCGGGCGAAGCATGCCGTAGATCTCGACCTTGCCGTCGCCCGCACAGGTCCCCACGAGGTCGGCGCCGGCAGGGCGGGCGATCCCTGGGCTCCCAGGGGACCGGAGGTCGGAGAGCACGCCCCCGATTTAATTGCGACAAAATACAGTTCCTGCGACGAGCGGTGTGGGTTAAAACGCTGGGTGTGGGTCAAAACGCTGAGCGCAAGGCTAAGAAAAGAGATTCATAGGCATGCCTACAACGGGCTTCGCCGGCGGCCTGAAAGGCCGCCGGTTGCAGGCTTGCGTATACATGCACAAAATGTTAGCGATGGTGTGGCAAAGGATGGAGATAAGACCCGACGCCAAGAGCTTGAAATATACTCCGTATGTATTTTTATGCAGTCAGTCGAGCAACATACCAAAATAAATACGGTATTCCAGGCGTAGGGAAGGGGTACAACTGAACAAAAATAGCGGCGAGTACAGATACCGCTGTGTATATATTGATAATGTGGAAGGCATCCCTAAACGCCTTTGGAAAAGCGTTCGTTACTCTCCGGCCAACGCAGTCCTCGAAGTGAACGTGGAGGTTTTCGTATTTATTTCAAAAAAAGTACACGCACGGAAAAACAACAAAGAAGACGGGCACGGGGAAAATGGAGCTCTACAAATAGAGTGTTTGCGTTTAGAACAAACATAAAATTCTTCCATCAGGCTAGATTCCAGATTCACTCCGGCATGCATTCGGCTGAGTTTGCGATAAAAATCCCCCCCCCTCAAGAAAAAATTAAAGCACAAAAAAGTGCCATCCTGTGATGTGTGCAGCAGAAGCCACGCCCAGCAGCATCGATCCCCGGATAATTAAGGTGTGGGCCTTTGTGGGATCCCTGACGATAGGGTCCACAAAAAGGGCACAGGTGTGTCTATCGCGAGACCACAGCTGCCAGCCGTATAACCCAGATGATAGATTTCTCTTATTATTAAGAAGCAATGCTTGCTTGGCTTGGTCAGGATATAAGAGTGAGAGAGAGGGGGGGTGGGGGGAGTAGCTTGGCCATAGTCAAGATACGAGGACCGGCTCTCGTACTGGCAAGGAATACAAAGCGTCATCGAAGACATCAATCCTGACGTAACTCCTGAGCGCAAGCTGCTATATGCGTACGTCGGTCACTCCACAAGCCACGTGCGTGACGTTTTGCATATTTGAAGTAAGAGTAAAGACCAACCCCTAACACAGCCAATCACATCGAGTCCTAGTGCTCTTCTAAGAACCATCCTGCCCATAATGCTGGCGCGCAGTTGTCTTATCTGGGCCAATCAACGCGGGGCGTGGCTCAAGAGACAGGATGCTACCATTGTTATACTCGTACTGAGCAGATTCCTCGGCTCATTATACTGTCGTGCCATACTATTCCTAGATCGCACGACAGTTTCCCTAGTCGCACTACAAGTACAGATTCCGAATCCCACGGTCGATTCCGAATCACACGATAGTTGAGTAACACAAATCAGACCTTAATTAATCAACAGGGATGGGCGGTTGGTCTATTGCTCATACAAATGGCACATAAAAAGTGGAACACCATAACGTTAGCCCACCCTGAATAGTCGTAGATGCAGATCACACGACGATGTAGTGATGGCTAACTAAGACATCAAGAAGTCGGGAAGTGGATCGAAGATACTGCTATTTGAAACGACGACAGCTAATGAGGTTATAGACCAACCCACACCTCGTAATGGAGGCTAAGACGCTTCTGGTAGGGGTAATCCGTGGGCCTACTGTTAAAGAGAGTGCTACGCAGAAAGCACTGATATATGACAACGCAGAAACACAAGGGAAGGGCTCCAGAAAACGTAACATCCGAACTAAAAACAAACATGTGCACTGCAGGATACCAGCCAGCGGCTGAATCTCTGTACTTGGGACACACGGGCATGGGAACTGGAGCACCGGAAAACATAGCATCCGAACTGAAACCAAACACGTGCACTGCAGGATACCAGCCAGCGATTGAATCGTAGTGCTTGGGACGCATGGGCGTGGGTATAGGGGCACCAGAAAAGGTGACACTCGAACTGAAAACAGACACGTGCAAAATGAATAATCAAGGATAGTGAAAGGCCATACCGAATAGGGGAAGCGCGAAGGGTACAGCAGCCCTAAAGGCTCTGTAACTGAAACAACGGAGTTGTAGTATACCCTGAAGATGCCACAACTCTTAACAAAGACGAAAACACAAACAAAAACACAAAACACTGAAGCTATGGTTGACGCCAAATTCCCGACTTACTGAGGGGGACAGGGGGGGATCCGCGGGGCCCATCGGCACCGCGTAAAACACCGCGAGCCAGTCCCCCGGCCTGATGACGCTGAAGGCACCAGGATCCGCGGACGGCGCTCCGTGAAGTGGTGTAAGATGATGGCAGGAGGTCGATCTCGATCGGTCCTGGGCGATCGAGGGTCCTGGACGACGTAGGAATTGGCGGAAGAATTGTCGGTCGAGGCGCGATGGGCTACCTTGCCCAACCACCAGAGACCGTCGCGGGCTTTGTACCGGAGGCGTGCCCCTGCGGGGGGGGCAGGAGAGCTGAAACGCTGGATCCAGAGTGTGCGCGGGAGGAGGCTGTACCCGGGAGCGAGAAACACTTAGCCCCGGGTCCGCGCGAGTTCGCGATGAGCGGCCTCGATGCGCATCTGCCGGTATAAGCGGTTGGACTGGCGGTGTTGTGAGGGGGTGCCCTACCAATAGCGGAGGATGTGAAGCCGGTGGTTTTGGAGGTCTTGTTCGTGTTCCCAGGAAGGGCTGAGAAATCCGGCCCAATGGGCCTCGTGCATGACCGCGAGGACGCCTTCCGGGCCGCGAACGAGTTGATGTTCCGAGATCTGGTCGACCTCGAGCCGTCCCGGCGGTGGAGAGATATCGTCAAGGGTGACGTGGAAGGGCGGGGACTTGGTGAAGAAGGAGTTGAGCATGTACTTGGTGAGGTCGGCCGGGATGTGCTCTGGTATGTCGTGAATGTCTTCGGGGTTCCGGCATGGTTTACAGCGGAGAACGAAGACGCGAGGCTTGGAGTCGCGTCCGGGCATGTCGGACGGGAGATCGAAGTACAGGAGCTTGTCGTGAATGGGCCGACCATCTGGGATAGCGGAGGCCGGCACAGGGCCCACGGTGAGGATCTTGAAAGGGCCGATCCAATTGAAGGATAGCTTGGTCTTGAGAACGATGGCGTCGGTGCCTTTCCTGACGCCTTGGCGAATGGTGGCGGCGGAGTTGTAGATCCATGCTCAACCGTTGACGTAAAATGAGGGTAATAAGCGGAGGGCGTCCATGAGGGAAGCGTTGCGGCGGTCGAGACGCGATACGTAGATGGCCTGTAGTTCCCAGACGGTGCGGTAGGCACGTTGTTGACGGCCGGTGGCGAGGTCGATATAAGCTAGCTGGTCCCGATTTAGGCTTTGATGTCCGCCGATGTTGGGGAGGTCAAAGACGGTAAGGGGGAGGCGGGCGAGGCGGCCCATGTGCACTTCGTTGGGGGCAACTCCGGTGGTTGCACTGACGGAGTTGTTGTACGCGCTCTCGACATGTGGGAGTTGGATATCGCAGTCAGTTTGATGTTCGTCGTCCGCCATGGCGAGCATGAGGGCCATGGTGTGGTTGACATGCTCGCCACCGCCGTTGGTGCACAGGTGGCAGGAGCTCGTGGAAATCTTATTGATGCCGAGGCGGTCCAAGAGGGCGAGGGGAACGTTTGGAGAAAAACTGGAGTGCGTTGCCGGAAAGAAGAGTAACGGGGCATCCCCAGAGAAGGATATATCGATCGACAAAGATGTCGGTCGTGCCGCAGGCGGTGAAGTGGGCGTCCTTAGTGGCGTACACGTCGTCGCGGCGGCTGAATCGGTCCGTAAAAAGGAGGATGTAGGCGTTGCTCCGAGGCGTTAAGGGTAGGGGGCCGTCCACGCTGACGAGGATGCCGGGGCCGTTTGGTAACGGCAAGGAAAGGATAGACCAGCGAATTGTTTGGCGGAAAGTCTTGCGCGCCTGGCACTTGAGACAGCGACGGAGCCACGAACGGGTGGAAATTTTCATGCCGATCCGCCAGTAGAAACGCCTGAGCATGCTGAGTGCTCGAGAAACACCCAAGTGGCAAGAGGTGGTGGAGTGGCATGTGTGCACGACCCATGGGCACATCAGCATTGGAGCGTAAATGCGGGGGGGTGAGTCAAGGGGCGGGGGTGGTAGATCGCGGCCACGGCTCGTTGAGTCTGTGTATGGTCGGTGTACGGGAAGGACGGTATTGTCGGTGGCTTGTAGCTGGCCTTTTGTGGCGAAGGACAGGACCTCCGTAAGAGGTGGGCAACGAATCGAGGGGATGTGGTCCAAGAGGTCGTCCGGTGGCGGCGAAGATGAACCCAGGGAGAGGAACCGGAGGGTCGTGGAGCAGAGGGGCTCAGCGCGTTGTTCTCACGCCCAGCCGGTGAAAATGTAGTGCTCGACGCAGGCACGGAGATGGAGGTCATCAATGGGCTCGACAATGGGTTGCGGTAGTCGAGGTGGTGCTAGCAGAGCAGGGGGGTGGGGGGGAGAGGTCCTTGGATCGGTGATCTGAGATGATGAGGGGGGGTCCGGTAGATGAGGTCGCGGTGGAAGGCGACGAGATGCTGTGTACAGCGCGGCGTTGTGTGGTAGCATGTCGCTGGGCGGCCGGCTTGGACCTAAGAGTAAGTGGGCGGCGCTGGGGAGATGGTCTTGAAGCGGTGGTAACCGGGGGTCGACAACCATATCAGTAGTTCGCAGGAGTACGGGGATTTCCAGCTGCAGCGGCGAAGCGGTTCCGGGTCCGAGAAGATATCAGGCCTGACGAGGCACGAGGAGAGCTCGAAACCGAGACGCCCGAGGTGAACGATGGGGAGACGACGGGTGGCCTGCAAGCCAAACTGGGAGGAGCGCCAGTGACCACGGCGGCTTTCTCGGACGTGGTACCGCGGCGGGGTCTTGGTCTTGGCCAAAGCGGTGGCCTGTGGGAACGCCGTGAGGCGGTGCCGCGGCGGGGTCTTGGTCTTGTACAAAGCGGAGGCCAGCTGGAACGCCGCGAGGGGGTGCCGCGGCGGGATCTTGGTCTTAGATGAAGCGGTGGCCGGCGGGAGCGCCGTGAGGCGTTGCCGCAGCGGGGCCTTGGTCATAACGTGGAGCAACGAAAACGAAGCGAGGCGAGTCGGTGGTAAGGCTTTGGGCAAAGTGGGGGCCGAGGGGAAGGCTGTGAGGCGATCCGGCGGTAAATGCTTGGATAAAACGGGGCCGAGGGGAAGGCTGTGAACCGATCCGGTGGCTGGGTGCGGGGCGGCGATGGCGGCCACAAATGGCCGAGTAACCTGGGCTGAATCCGAGGCGTCCATACGGTCCGTGGCGGCGGTAGTCGCCGAAATCGTTGCTGGTGCAGGGGAACGAGGGGATGGGGTCGAAACTGCTGGAAGAAGGTGGGACGAGCCCACCCAAGCCAATGCCCGAGGTGAACGGCTCGATTGCAGTTATCCGCAGCTTGGATGAGGTGGGTGCTGACGATTTCGGGGCTGGTGAGGCGGTTGAGTCCGGTGCGGTCGAGGCCGGTAGCCGGTTGCGGGAGGCGGGAAAGGAAGTCGGCGTTGTCGTTTGAAGAGCCTTTCCGATACTCCAAAGTGTATGCGGAGAGGAACCCCAACCAGCGCTGTACGTGGGCGTTGTGCTCGCCGACCTTGGTAGTATTCTCAAGCGCCTTGTGGTAAGAGTAGATGAGGAATTTGGTAGACCAGAGATGACCTCGGAGACGTTTGATGGCCCAGACAATGCTACCGGCTTCGAGGTCGTGGGGTGCCCAGCTTCGTTCATTGTCGAGGGTGATGCGGCTGATGAAAACGATAGCGCGGACAGAGCTGTCCGGTTGTTTCTGCACGAGAGTGGCGCCAAAACCGTCTATGCTGGCGTCGCAGTAAAGGCGGAAAGGGCGGGAGTTGTCGGCGACGGCGTCCCAGTCCGGCTAGACCAGGATCGGAGGGGTGACGAGTTCGTGGAGGATGCCCCGGACGATGGCCTCCATTTCTGGGGTGAAAACGAACTTAACACCTTGCTTCAATAGGGCGTTAATGAGGCGGAGCCGGGTGGAGATATTCTTCAGAAATATTCGATAATACCCAATACCTCCAAGGAGTGAACGGGTCTGCTTAGTTTTCTTGGGCATGGTCATCTTGGTGAGCGCGGCGACGTTATCAGCGTTAGGACTAACGCCGGAGACGAGATGGTATGCCCCAGGAAATCGGCGTCGGTGGCACCAAGCTTGGCCTTGGCGGGGAGAAATTTGAGGTTGTACTTCCGAAGGCGTTCGAAGAGGGAGAAGATGTTGGCGACGTGAGCCGTGGGGTCGGGGTCGAAGACGATGACATCGTCGAGGTAGCCAGCGACGCTCGAGGTCTTTGATGACCTCGTTGACGACCTTGACGAACCAGTCGGGCTCGGCGTTGCTACTTTGAGGCATGACGAGCCACTCGAAGAGTCGGGCGGGAGTGCAGAAGGCGGTGAGTGGTATGGTGTCCTTGCCACTCGAAGAGTCGGGTGGGAGTGCAGAAGGCGGTGAGTGGTATGGTATCCTTGTCGATGGTTATATGGTGGAACGAGGACACGAGGTCGAACAGGAAAAACATGCGTCCTTTTCCCAGGGAATCAAGGACCTCGTCGACGCGGGGGATGGGAAGCTGGCCCAGGGAGCTGATGACATTGAGCTTCTTGTAGTTCACCGTTATCCAGACGTTGCCATCCTTCTTAAGGATGGCGACCATGGGGCTGGCGTACGGAGATGTCGAGTGCTGAATGAGGCCTGCAGCCAAGTATTGGCCGAGTACAGCATCGGCCTTCTTAACGAGGATAGCGTTGATCCGGTAGGGGCGGGAGAACACGTGGGCGTTGTCCGCGGGAGTGGAAATTTTGAACGGAATAAGCGAGGACGAGCCAAAATCGGTTTTGGATGTGTAGAAGGCGTTGGCAAACTCGCAGAGGACGTGTCCGAGGTCTTCGATTACCGAAGGGGATCAGCCAGAATCGTGGAGGTCGAACGTAAGGTTGTTTAAGTGTAGGGGTAGCCGATCCCAGAGTCGGAGAAAGCTTGTCCGTTGGTCACCGCTCAGGCGCTGTAAGAGCTTGGGACAAGATACCTTTGGTAGAGGAGGGGGCTCGGTCCGGGGGAGCCCTTCGTCGGCCGCATATTGTCGTGAAGGGCGTGGGCGCCGGTGGGTAGTGGCTCCGCGGTAATGTTTTGTAGGGCCGATGTCGGAATTTGTATGAGAGGAGAAGAAGATGTCCCAAGCAGGTCACCTGGTTCAAGGTCAGTGGATCCCGAGAGCGTGATTGTTTGGTAACTATTGGCCACGGAGATTTCGGTTTCAGAGGAAGCGCCGTCGCGGGGGAGCATGTCGGCCAGGAAATGGCCGGTGAGGGCTGGGGCACCCGAGGAGCGGACCAAGTTGACTGGGACGAGAGACGGCGCGGATGAAAGTGATATTGCATGCACGCCGGCGAACTCGAGGTAGATGGTGTCGGTGGTCGGTCGGTGGTTGCTGATGAAGGTGGTGAGGCCTTCGCTGCGAGAAACCGAAATGGAAAGTTCGCCGAAGATCGGTTGGGAGGGCTGACGGGGCAGGATGGTGTATGTGCGCTGTGCAAAACGCATCCAGCTGTGGCGTAGGAAAGGATGTTGCATGGTGCCCGCTGGAACAATGCACGCCCAAACCGCGAGCTCAGCGGAAGGGGTATCGCCATGCAGAAACTGGATGCGTCGCCTGACGGAGGTCGAGGTGAGGAGGGGGGCCGATCTGACGAAACCTCCCCAAGAACGAGGGGGCGTGTGTTGCTCGCAGACGTCGGATCCAGCGTTGTTGTACTTCATGCGGGTCCAGGCTTCAGCGGAGATAAACATCTGTGGAGAGCCGGTGTCCAGGAGGGCTACTAGGCCGTAGCTGCTGGAGGCGGACGGTCCGCTGTGTACTTTGATCCTGGTGGTGAAGGAGGCGTCATCGATGGTGGCAAAGCCGTTCGAGAGGCCAGGTCCATGTTCGGTGATAGGGGGCGGTAGGGTGTCAGAGGGGTCAAGTCCGGGTGTAATGGTGAGACCAAAGCACATGCCGGAGGTTTTTCTGCAAGGAAGGGGTGCAGGAGTTGGTCCAGTACTGAGGCTCCTGTAAGGGGGTGCCATGGTCGCACTGGTCTCGTGGATACCATTGTCCGAGGGCGAGACGCGCGTGGAGCGGGATGGAGGGAGGGGGCGGTCAAGCTGGCGGCGGATCGCCATGAGGATGTCGCCCAAAAGATTGAGCCCCCGCCACTGCGGAGGTCGGAGGGCTTGCCAGTCAGCAGCCTTGAAGCCGATACCCCAGACGAGATCATGCGGGCTGGCTTCAGCGAGGAACTTGTCGCCGGTGTCCACTAGCTGCCGGCGGAAGGGAGGGATCGAAAACTTGGCGAGATTGCCCTTGCAAACGACGTCATAGCGATGACGTTCCCAGAGCCCTTGGTTGAAGTTGGATACGGAGCGTTCGAGACGTTTCTGTTGCGCAAGGTCCGAGGAGGCTATCTTATCACGGCGGGTGACTCTATCGCCAAAGCGCTTGACCTTCTCCGACATCATGTATTGTTCGGTGCAGTTGTAGTGCTCATTGTCGACGTTGAAGACCGAGGTGTACCACTGGGAAAATGTCGAGGAGCATTCCCAAAAGAAACGTATTTGGGAGGAGTCCAGGGTCGGTGGTAGCGGGGGGGAGCAGAGGGGAATGGTATGGCCCTGTGGAGTGTGGCGTGAAATGGTCAGGGAAGTCGCGGTTTGGGTGACCTCGGTTCCCGAGAGCGTCGGGGGAGTGGTGGATATTGTCGAGGTCCCCGGGGGTGTCCTTGGCGGTGTGGTGGCCGTGACGGGGAACCCTGGAGCTCCCTGCTAGAAGTATTGACTGCATGCGAAGAAAGAGGGACATACTCGGAAGAAGACGCGGTACCTGCAGTAGTCCGTGACCGGGGGGTAGGTGGCGGTGTACGGGTCTTCTGGCGTGGTCTTTTTGGCATGGTCGAGTCTTCCACGGAAGAGTCCGCGGGTAGTCTGTCCCTTGGGCCCAGGGAGAGTGGTATGGTCAGTACGGGGCGGCCAGCTGTGAGTCCAGAATTGTTGGAGGTCGAATTGTGTACTGTCTTTCCGCAGGGTCGGCGAACACAGGTGGACGTGCGCCAAGGGGATCAGTGGGTCGAATACAGAAACGGTGTAGGGGTCGATGGCCGTGAGGTAGTGGCGGTGGGGCGGTGGAGCCGGGGAGGGAATGGATTCTGCTGTTAGCTGTTGTTGGCATGTCTCCCACGATATTGGCAAGATCCGCAGAACTTTCGGCAATGGCAGGCATGGCGCAGTGTCGCGCATCGAGGGGGGGCGCAGGGGGGAGCGTCGTGGAAGGGCTCGGCGTGCCCGCCCCCTCCTTCCCACACCTCAAACCAACCGCTTGAACAAGGGAACAAACCCTTGGTCGAGTGGTTAGTGTTGAAGGTGGGCCAGGGGGGGGGGTTGGGTGGATGAAGAGAGTCGGGCGGGTCGGTGGAGTCAGAGGCTCTTGGGGGATGGCGCGCGCGAGCATCTTGAGAGGTAGGTACCCGGCACGGTCGCGTGTGATGCTGCTGGTGAAATCGCGACGTGGTGTTCACCATCGACAGGTCAATGGGTGCGGAAGGTGCCTGGCTGACGCGAGTTCGCGTTGCCAACGTGCTGTGTGGGTCCGAGGCGCATGTTTGCGTTGTTCGGAGTGGAGAGGGGCTGGGTTGTGGAGCCTGCAGCGGTGATTGCTGTGGAAGGGGGTCCGTGAGCGAAGGGGGGGGTGAGTTGCTGTCATGAACTACCCTGAGCACTTTGATTGTTGGAGTAGTTGCTCCACTGGGAGCTGGCAGCCTTGTTCGAGCTGCCGCTAGAGCGCTGTCCCTTAGAGTTGGAGTGGTGCTGGCTGTTGTGTGACTTGCCGGAGTGGTGCTGTCCCTTCGAGTCATGGCGGTTGGAGTGGGAATTGCGCTGCACGTGGCGTTCGTACTGTCCCCTACGGTATGAGAGCATACATTGTTGCCACTGCTAGCAGGCGTAACCGCCGTCGTCAAGCTCGCCCAGACCAGGATTGAGCACTCCGGTGGATTTGATAAAGAGATAACGGCACGTTTTTACACTGTGGTCACGTCCGCCGCAATGTAGGCACTGTCCGCTATAAGAACGAAGGGCCGCAGCCCGCGCGGTCGCAGTGAGGAGGGGGCTCCAAAGGGGGGGTCGGAGGTCAAGAACGTGGTCGACAAAATGTAAACCTCATCGAAGTGTTCTTCTAGAGTCCAGTGGTTGTAATCCGTCGTGAAAGAGTCAATGTCCGACGTAGTTTGTGGCGACATGACATTCATGACATAGGGGTTGGGTTGCGTGCCCTGTTGGTTCGAATGCTTGCGCGAACGCGACTGCTGAGCAGTTGCCGATGGCGGCGGGGACGACGAAAAAGTCGTGTGGCCTCCAGTGGCGGTAAAAGAAAAATATGTTTCGCCTTTCATGACCGTAGTACTATTAGTGGCGTACGTCTGGTATGCCTGCCACATGACTGAGACCGAAGCAAAGGGTTAGACCGCAGCTATTAACTCTCCCCGGTACAGTACCGGGGTCAAGCGAGGAAACTACAGGCTATGGCTGGTACGCACTACCTCAATTACACAGCATCGCTAGGCCTGGAAACCCTCTCTGTGCCCTGGACAACCGAGATCAACTCCCTCAAAGCCCTCAAATAAATTGAATACACTGTACCTGTGGGCACGCCGAACCCTTGAAGGTCATCGAAGGCTCGGCCTTGGTCGTCGTTGTCGAAGTGCGTACTTAGTAGACACAGGAGGAGGCTGAAGGCAGAGGGGCCGGCTTTATCCTTTCCGTTGAGGTGGGTGCGCACCTGGTCAAAGAAACCATTAATAAAGAGGGCGGTCGGGGAGGATTGGCCAGTCTCAATCGATTTCCGGAAGCATCGGTCTAACAGGGTGACCCATTCGGGGATCCAGCGAGAGGCTCTAGTGTACCGGAGGCGGATTCGTCACATCTTGCCAAGATATCCGTCAAGACAAGTCTGGCGCTCGCAATGAGTTGCTGTACACCAATGCAGTCTTCTACACCGTTGGGGAAAGGCAAGGTGTTGATGAGTTCTACGCCGCGTATATCCAAGTTAATGTACTTACACTGAACCTCACGGCCGTGATCGGTGAAGGCCGAGGGTACTGCGGCGGTGAACGCCGTGGCCGAAGGGGTGGGCACTGAGGAGGGGGTGGCGCGACACAGATGGCTACACCAGGCGGAGGAATTGCTGCAGAGTAGTGCAGTGAGAGTGGTGGTGCTATAGAGATAGCTACACTGGCTGGTTGAGCCGGGACGGGCTGGTTTTGAGGGGGAGGGGGTGTTTTAGAGATTGCAGCACCCATAGAGGGGACGGGGGTAGGTTCCGACTGGTACTGGGGGGGGTGGACGCAATAGGGAACGTGGGCGCAAGAGCGATTGCGCCACCCGTCAATGGCGGTGGCGAAGGCTGGTTCCCGAACTAGGAGGGGGCTATGGGGACCGGGGTCGGTACGACAGTGGTTGTATGTGATCGCTGTGGCGGCGACTCCGAGATGGAGGCGGCCGCAAAAGAGACAGAGAGCGGGGCAACATCGGAATCGGAATCGTACTGGTAGTTTCACCTGGTATGGGTGGCAACCTCGAAACCATCACTTGATGAGAAGGTGGCGCTATAGGCGTGTCCTCGCTGGCGTTGCGTGGACCTGGACGATCGTCCGCTGTTGTTGGATGTGGAGCGGCCAGCCGAACGGGGGGTGGGCTTGATTTTAACGTCGCCGTTGTTGTTGTTGCTGTTATTGTCGTCGTTGTAATCGTCAGGGTCTCTGCCATTGAAGCGACTGCCGTCCGAGCATCCTGCCACCCTCTTTGATGCTCGCGCTTGGGACTGTTCGTAGACGTGGACAGATGGCCACACATGGTCGGGGTTGCGCACGGTAGAACCGCGCATAGTGTCCACGAGATTGAGGATGGATCCCCTTGCGGCGTGATCCCTGGTACTACCAAGCTCCCCGAGTGCCCCTCGTAGAGTCTGGTCCCGGAAGTATGCTTTCGCGGCATGGGCGGCCCTGGAGACGGTGCTTCGTTCGTCGTTGTCTTTGATGCCCTTGGTGGGCACGAGCTGGCGGATTGAGGTGTGCACGAATGCGATACCACTATATCCGAGCGTGAAGCGCGGGCTGGGCTGGGGTGGTGTCGCTGCGGCCGAGAGCGGTGCGTTGGCGGGTGCAATTTGAGCGGCTCGGCGTGCAGGGGTGGGGGGGGCGGAGGTGCCTGCGGCGTTGGGGAGGTCTGCACGTTGCGCCACAAGTAGAGCTAGGTCGCTCTCTGCTTGGGTGATCCTGGCGTCAAGCCTGGTCGCCTCAGCCCTATCTAGGCACGCGAGCTGATCGTGGAGGCGTTTGAGGACATGGTTCCCCTCCTCTATCTGGTGGTAGATATCGGCCCGTGTCAATGGAGCCATGGGGTCGCGCCACCGATGGTCGGCTGGAGCAGAAGGTGCCGTGGCAGCCACAGCGGCTGGTGTAGCGTCCTGGCGCGTGGGCTTACTCCTCATCGGAAAGCGGCTAAAAGCCCACGTACTCGCTCTCGTGTTTGGTCGCCATCTGTAGGGACTGGCGGCGCGGGGGGGGCGGGGGGGGGGGGGTTGGGTGTCGGTATGAGACCGGCGGGTTCGTGCTACGTAACGCTACGCACGAGGGGTATGGGAGGGGGGGCGGTTGAGGGTAGGACCGGCTTCCCCCGAATGACTCATGCCAAGGGAGGGGTCGCGGAGGGTGGTGTGATGCCTAGTCCTCTGGCATGGATATCGTCGTGCTCTTGATCGGCATACGCGGGGTCACCCTTCTGCCGGCCCCTTGTCGTACGCGAGAGCGCGTTGGCCCTCCTCTCGTGAGGTGTGGCTGTGGGAGGGAGTATAGAGATACTTTCCCGCGGGAGTATAGATATACTTCCCGGCAGACCGGTTGGCGGGTGCTTCTCGTTTGGGTAACGTGGCTCTCGAATGTAGAGACACTCCAGCGGCTCGTTGTGGGATTCCGAAAATTAGAACTTCCAGCGACGCGAACTGACGAGGTGGTATCGTACTGGGTGTTATGTCCCGTGCCCGGGGTGGTAAGAGAAGGGAGAATACGAAAACCCGGAAGTAGGTTGGGGGGTCGGGGTGCAATCAAGTAATCGGTAAGGGTCTGGGATAAGTAGGGTACGGGGAGGGATGGGAGAGGGTTCTTCATGGCCCTTACTCAGCTCGATACCCGAATCGTTATCCAAATCATCACATAAAACCTCGTATGTTGTGATGACAGGTGGTGCGCTTTGTTCCTCGCAGGCTTTGGTATCAGCCGAGAGCTGGGGAATATTACGACGCCCGTGAATTTACCTCAAGGGGGGTGCAAGAATGCCGGTCACTGGAACCAAAAAATCTGGCAAAAAAATCCCATCAGGAAGCCCGTGAGACTCGGTACTGCTGTAAAAATCCCCGTCAGCAAAAGGAAGATCCGGCGGAAAAAATCGTTTAGGGCGCCCGTGAATGACCTTATCACTACGAAAAAACCCATCGAAAGTTTGAAAATCTAGAGAAAAAAATCGACTAGCACGGCCGCAACTTGCCTTATCATTTCCAAATCTCACATCAAATATTTGGGGATCTGGGGGAAAAAATCGATTTGCACGACCGTAATTTGCCTCATCATTACGAAAATCTCCATCAGATATTTGCAAATCTGGGGGAAAATTCGATTAGCACGACCGTAGTTTGCCCTATCACTACGAGAATCTCCGTCAGAAATTGGATGATCTGGGGGGGAAAAACGATTAGCACGACCGTTAATCACCTCATCAGTACGAAAGTCTCCGTAAGATATTTGGAAATCTGGGGGGAAATCGATTAGCACGACCATAATTTGCCTTATTATCCCCACGAGCATTTCCATCAGAATTTTTGAAAATGTGGAAGGGAGCAAATCGATTAGCACGACCGTTAATGACCTTATCAGTGCGAAAATATCCTGCCGACGACGCCAAAATTTAAGGCGTGGGCCTTTGTGGGATCCTTGACGATAGGGTCCACAGAAGGGGCACATGTGTCTATCGCGGGACCACAGCTGGCAGCCGTATATAACCCAGATGATAGATTTTCTCTTATTAAGGAGCAATGCTTGCTTGGCTTGGTCAGGATACAAGAGTGAGAGAGAGGGGGGGTGGGGGGAGTAGCTCGGCCATAGCGAAACTACGTGGACCGGCTCCCGTACTGGCAAGAAATACAAAGCATCACCCAAGACGTCACCCCTGACGTAAGTCCTGAGCGCAAGCTGCTATCTGCGTACGTCGGTCACTCCACAAGCCACGTGCGTGACGTTTTGCATATTTCAAGTAAGAGTAAAGACCAACCCCTAACACAGCCAATCACATCGAGTCCTAGTGCTCTTCTGAGAACCATCCTGCCCATAATGCTGGCGCGCAGTTGTCTTATCTGGGCCAATCAACGCGGGGCGTGGCTCAAGAGACAGGATGCTACCATTGTTATACTCGTACTGAGCAGGTTCCCTGGCTCATTATACTGTCGTGCCATACTATTCCTAGATCGCACGACAGTTTCCCTAGTCGCACTACAAGTGCAGATTCCGAATCCCACGGTCGATTCCGAATCACACGATAGTTGAGTAACAGAAACCAGACCTTAATTAATCAACAGGGATGGGCGGTTGGTCTATTGCTCATACAAATGGCGCATACAAAATGGAACACCGTAACATGAAGGCAACAACGAACGCATAGCACTATTGGAACACGTGTACGAGAGAGTGAGAACAACAGCACAGCAGCAGCCACACATTAGTAGCAGCACCGCAGCCGCAGCCGCAGCAGCGGCGGGGGTGGAGGTGGCGGTTGCTGGCCCCGCAAGATGAATTGCGGCACAGCAGCTCGGCTTTGCTCGATCACCACGATCATGATCACCACAACAGACAACAGCCAGCTTTTTGTTTTTTAGAAACAAACTCAGGAAACACCAACAGCAGCCGCAGCACAACAACCACAGCACAGCAGTAGCAGCACCGCAGCCCCAGCCGCAGCGGCAGCAGCGGCGGGGGTGTAGGTGGCGATGGCGATGGCACAGCAAGATGAAATTCCCCATAGCAGCTCGGGCTTGCACGATCAATCACGATCACCACCACAGCAGACACCAGCCACTTTTTGATTTTGTAAAAAGTGAAAAACGGCAGCTGCAAGTACAACCGATTGAATGGTTGAAACTCAACTTTGCAAGCTGCGTGGTACATGATTTTGTAAAAATTGAAACACGTCATCTGTGAGTACGACCGATTGAATGGTTGAAACTTAAATTTGCAAGCTGCTGTTACATGTATATTTCGTTTATAATACGGTGCTTGTGAATTAAACCTACGATATGGTTGTTAATACACAGTTAGGCCCGTTCTTATCGAAGAACCCAATTTCTATCTTTTTACATGTTTGTCACGTACTTGCGACAAAATTATTCCATCATTAACTACGAGGACGGGGTGTTTCTCACTTTTTTTGGAAATATGAAACGTTTTATCTTTTTTGTTTGGGAGACGGCGTCCTGTCGCACCTGACCACGGCTTGTTCGTACCGTAGCACTCACTGGTGTAGGCACGTAAACATCATGAGCGAAGTCCACAGCGGAATACACCCAGGCCAAATAGCGGCTACCATTCATTGTTACATAAAGTAATACCTGATCACAACTGCTGCTGTACGTGTTTAATATGTTGGTATTGACGCTGACGAATCCAAACAACTTACTACCTGGTACTGCCCGGACAAAGTACGTATAGCAGCTACCATTCTTGACGTTGATCACTTTCTGTAGGGTAACATTTAGTTGATGTTCACCCTAATAACATCCATAGGATCCATACTAATATGTATTCAAAGGATGGTACATCTGCAAAACGAGCGGCCGGTGTATTCACGCAGCTTGCGAAGATGGGCATCGACCCTGAATTTACGTAACTCACAACTGACGTGTACCGATCTTTTTTTATATAATAGATTCGCGCAACCTTGCGAGAGCAGGACCACGGCTGGCCCAGGGCGTGCATATTTGTCTGGGTTTTGAACAGGAAATCCCAGGCCGGAACCAACACCGCACGCCAAAGGACATGGAGGGCAAGCATCATCAGGGCGACTTTTTTGCAGTAAAAATCGAGTGATAAAAAATTGACAAAATATGGATTTTCAACCGGCAAAAAAAAACTGTAGGGCTTCTCTTGTCGCTGATAGAGAGGAGCCCTCTCTCATGGGGCATCAGCGCCCAAATCCACAGCTGTTTCGTCCATTGCCGTTGTTTCAGTCAAACGCCACCCAATTAGTGCCTCCCCACGCCCATCGTAATTTGTTTTTGCACAAAACGCTTGGAGTGCACGACGGTACCATATCGGCATGGGTCACAGGCGTCGGCTACTATTTCGGCTCTGGTATCCAACCCTCGATGCCTCATGGTCCACACCCGCATGCCCCATGTTCGCAAATACCATACATGCGGAACGTAACCCCCTACTATCGGGGGAGGAGGCAGCTCAGACCAAACGTTATAGTACCACTTTGTGGCTCTTTTTTCTTCCCGACATTTATTTCGCCAACCAAAGATCAAGGCAGTGCAACAGCAGCGCCTATGGCCAAAACAACATAGTACTCGTATGTATTCAAAATATGGTACGTATGGTTATCGTATACGGTACCCGTTGTACGTCATACGTACATGTTATACGTATCGTTCGCGTATATAGTGCCAGGCGTATGTTATCGTATATATTTGCGGAACAATAAAAAGAGGCAACAAGAAAATGGCGTATTGTGGCTGGCACCATCTCAGGGGTCAGATAGTGGCGAGACACCTCATTTTGTTGGATTTTCCAATCTTGGGAACATAGTGGGCCAACTTTAGTCTCCATACGAGGGGTACACCCATTTTCTTTGGCACTATGTTGCTGATAAGATTATGAACGAGCAACAAAGTGGTACGATAACGTTTGGTCTCATCTGGCGCACTCTGGGATTGGCAAGTTTGACAATACGGGGGGAAGGAGGATAATGTCACTCCCGCCATTTAATCACCCGTACACCCTGCTCCCTATGAGAACCTCCAGCCACAACAAACGATGGGGAAAAGGAGAATAATAACGGCGACGGAACAAAAGCTATCCTGAAGGTGGTCAATGCCTTGCACTCCATAGCGTTTAGAGCGAAAGCCAAGGTTAGATGGGTACTCTCGCCGTCACGTCTTAAAACACCTGCCGATACATCCAAAAATACCAAACTGCGAGCAAATACATCGGACGAGAAACAGCATTTAAGTTTCAAAACCGAGTGAACGCTCTAAACTCTGTGAAAACGGAAGCCAACCCGAAAACGGGAGGGGGGGGTCTGACGACGCGCGTCGTCCTTTGGTTGTGTAAAAATATTACCTCCCGCACTCTATCAAGATTAAACTATGAGCAAAAAAATATAGGGGCGAAGGGGGGGGGGGGGGTTAGGCGCGGCGTCATCTGTTTGCGAAATAAAATTATACGTTGTACTCTATCAAGCCCAAACTGTAACGGAAACCAAAAGAGGGGAACGGGACAGCTATGCGCGGCGTCCTCTTTCAATATAAATATACCCGGTACTCGATCAGGCTCGAGCTGCTCTAAAAAAACGAACCGGGGGACCAAACCGCCGTGCCGTCTTCTGTATGTATAACATATTAAACCGTGTGCTCTATCGAGCTCAATCTGCGAGTCAAAACAAACGGAGGCGGGGGGGGTCATTATTACGCCGTACTCTCTCGTTATGTAATTGAAACTACATCCTGCCCTTTATAATAATCAAGTTCAAAGTGCAATCGAACACGAAAGGAGAGGGAGGGCGTGGCCAAACCTTGGTCCTTTCTCGTTATAGCGCAGAAAATATTCTCTGCACTCTATCCAACTAAAAGAGAAAACAAATTAAAGCTGTTCGAGGGGGTGGCCAAACCGAGGTACTTTCCCGATGCAGAGCAACAAATACAGCCTGCGCACTCTATTCAACTCACGCTGCCAGCGAGACAAAAATGAGGGGGAGGGGGCAGCTAGCTATGCGTGGCGCCCTCTGGTTAAGACAACAAAAACAAAAAAACTTCACTCGACAAGTATACAAATATAAGCTCCAAACGAAATCAAAGGGAGGGGGGACGAGGGAGGGCTGGGTGCCAAACCATTGTACTTTTTCATATTGAATTCGAACTACAACCTGCACTTTATCAAGTTACAATCTTTAAACGAAACCCAAACTATGGAGTAGCATGGGGGCAGCTGTGCGTGACGGCTTACGGTCATAAGAAGCCAAATACCGCCTGTCCTTTATCTAGCCCAAGCTGCAACCGAAAACAAAAGGAGAGGGAGGGGATCAGCCAACACCGTATTGTTCGCAACGTCAAACCTCGCCGCGACATCCAGGTAGGAACCCCCAGCAAGCATTCGCAGGCCTATCGCCAATCAAATTTTCAACTCGATAACGCCGTTTGTCGAGCAACGCGGTTCCTGGGTGAGAGAATACGCGGAAACATGAAAAAAAAAAATGTTAGCGCCGACACACAGCCGACACCATCATTCCCGCTAGAGTGCCTGATGGCACTGCTGTTGAGCGTTTCGAGACCCATCGATGCATCGACCAATGAAACGACGATCTCGACATTACCGACAGTCCAGAAAGAACATTCAGCAGTTCGAGAATCAACAAGCGGGATGCATGTAGGACAGTCCTTCCCATTGCAGTAATCTCCTAACCCTCCCCACCCTACGCTATGTGTGAACGATACTGGAATAGTCTTTCTTCTGTGATGTACGTACCCTGATCGCTGATGTTCGGTTCCTGATACACAGGGACTTGTTACCCTCGACCTTACATGGTATATGCTTGTATCATGAACTTCTGTACGTAGCAATAGTAGCTGTACGGCGGTAGTATACACCCAAGCAGCGATATTGATACCAGATGCTGCTGCTGGTATGTGGTACAAGTACTGTTGTTCCAGGTGTATATATTTTGCATTTTTCGGGTGGGATCGTACTTGCGGCGCCATTGTACCTAGATGGTACGCATGCTGCAGGTCCGTCCTTCTTGACAGAGATTAGGCTACATGACAGGTGCCGAAGCTGATATCGACCGAGTGTTTGTATCCGGGTACGCATGCAAGCAAAGGCGTCGCCGACGCCCTTGTGACCTTGAATCGGAAACACAAAAAAAAACGCGAGTACAGGTGGTATTATCAATTTCAACATTTTCACCTCGCAAAGTGCTAGTAGTTTTCGAGAGCTGCGCGTAGGACATCAGCGAGCTTGGCGAATATCGCCTCAGACATCCGCAAAGTCGTCCGGAAAGCTTTTCGCCGGCGCAGATCTTCTCTGACGTGTGCCCATGAGCCACGGTCCGGCTCATAGAGTTTACCCCGTGTGTAGGGAGCATGGCGTGTAGCTCCTCCTCTAACCAACAACATACCTAGCACGACGAGTTCATATTCCGCCGCCTCTCGTCAAAGGGAACTTTTGCTGGCTGAATCGTTGTCTTGTGCGACTCGGAGAATCGCCCCCCGGCCCCCGGAGGCGCAGACCGCTTGCTTCGCTTGCTTCTATCGTCCATTACGTTGGACCTCCCTGATCAATGTTTGAAGTTGTCCCTACGCTCTGGCGTGGAGACACGGCGCCCGTCGCAGACCTCTATCCTCTGGCGTGAAAATCCTGAAGTATGGCCCAGATGTCGTTTTTTTGGAAATCGTAACCAAACGGTTTTTTCGGGTTCTGTTAAATTTCAAAAAAAGAGACAGAACGCCTATGTATTTCGTGATAAATTTCCAAAACATGTAGAATTTGGAAATTTGGTCCATCGATAAGAATGACCCTTAGTTGCACAAAATCTACGGAAGGTCGCTCGCGCGTGTTTTGATTTATAGAAACAAAAGCAAGATTCACCAACAGCAGCCGCAGCACAGCAGCAACAGCAGCAGTAGCGGCGGCGGCGGCGTGGGTGGCGGTGGCGGCGAAAACTTCGGCGACAGCGTTGTGGTATAGCGCCGGCGGTTAAAAGAATCATCACCACCACCAAATAAATATAAAATCACCATCACGCAGCAGCAGAGAACGGGGTCATCGTAAAGAGCGCGGGAGCGCTGGCCCACTCTCATCTATATACCCCTGAGGTTGCGCATACACCTCATGCTTCCCCAGCTACCTTTTGGTGCTTCCGCATCAAGGTTGGGTTGCGCCTACCGCTGCCAAGTACAGCGCACAGCGAGTAGGTTTTCTGTGTGCTGCCGTGTGGGTTGTACCCTCGTGCCCTTTAACTGTTGTGCCGTTCCATGGAGAGCGACGACGGTGTTAAGCTCGGTACATGTAGGCCAATCTGCTGTAGATTCTGTACATAAGACACATCGTACGTAGCAACGTTGACAGTACATGCGTAGCTCCATCACAGCTGTTACTGCTGTACATATCACACGTGCTGCTGTAGAATACGCAGCTTTCTGATATCTGATCTCTCTCCCCTATCAGAACATTTTGGGTAGATGGTAGTTTTCCATGAAGCCTGGGTGGCATGTGTTAGTCGGAGCGTTTCAATTTTTTCTCCGATCCAAGTAGAGTTGCACCCCGGCTTCATAATTTGGACCCGGGTACCCGACCCGGCTGAGGGGGAATGAACCCGGACCCGGACCCGGGTCCCCGGGTCCCCGGTTGAGACGCGTGCCCGGGTTGTATGTATATACATAGTTGCTCGCCTTCATGGCGTTTGACCGGGCTGAACATCTCCTCAGGCGGCGTGGTAAGGTGTAATGCGGGAGGTGGGAGATGCATTACTTAATTTCGTCTCTCAATGAATCATGCCAAAAAGAAAGAGGGCAGAAGGCAAGTAGGGATATTCTCTTCGGCATCGAGGAGAGGCGTGGGGAGTTTCTTGTGTGGGTAATTGAAATAATGAAACAATATTAATAGCAATCATCATAAACATTATTAACATTTTTGCTTCTACCCATTTTTTGCTCGCCAACATCCCAAGTCACCAGGAAAATCCTCCGAAGATTATTGCTTGCATCAAACAAATCATGGGACAAACACCCTGCGAAAGTAATAAATGGTGGGAAACCTTCGCCCACACTGTTGTTGTTGTTGTTGATGATGTTGTTGTTGTCATCATATTGCTAATTGTTTTGTATCTTTCGGATTGGGTTGTTGTTTTTAGTTTCCTCGGGGACGGGGGAGGGAGCTTCCGCTGGCGTAACCTGTTACCGACGGCACTGACGGTATCCACAACTTTTCACCTATATCGCTATTACTCCATGTTCATAGCGCTATTAATCCGTGTAATAGCTTTATTACTCCCTCCCCTGCCCCCCTCGCCTGGGGCGTACTATACGGTCTCGGATGACCGAGTTCCCCAAGTGGTCCCCGATCATTCAAACTCCTCACCGTAATTTTGTTGCAGACAAAAGAAATTATACTTCGTAATAACTCCTTCCCCTCACCTTCGAAAGAAAAGAGGTGGGCGGGCGGGGGAAACCACGGCTATTTCTGGTAGATTGGCATGCTATCACCAATAACGTCTTCTCGATTACGACGTTGGATGGTAAGCTGAGGTCTCGCGCCTTTTGCGTGGGACTGCACTGTGCTTCGCGAGCTCTGAAAGTTATCTCGTGATAATAATGATCTCATGGGGTTGTTCTTCATGTTATGATATTTTGCCCAATACCTGGACTCACATAATCAATCCCGTGAATTCAATTACCTGCCTGAACCCCTTAGGCTTACCGACGTTTCGTTTGATTGTCTTCGCGGAGCTACAATCTTTCTTATCATAATCTATCCTAGAAGTTCAACTCCTCAATCCTTCAGGCCAACACAAACAACGGATTATTTATCGTTCTGTTCCAGAATCTACTAAATAATTCTCCACTTTGTTTGGTATCTTTCGACTTGGGTTGTTGTTTTTCTTTTTATCTGAGACATGGGAGGAAGTCTCCGCTGGCGTAACTTGCTACCGACGGCACTGACGGTATCCACCACTTTTCACCTATATCGCTATTACTCCATGTTCATAGCGCTATTCCTCCGTGTAATAGTTTTATTACTTCCCCCCCTGGGCCCCTCGCCTGGACCGCACTATATGGTCTCGGATGACCGAGTTCCCCAAATGGTCGCCGATCATTCAAACTCCGCTAACTCCCAAGGTCGTTCGCTACAGATGCAGTTTGCCCCAGACCGTATCCTGGCCTGGTTGTCTTAGAGACCCTATTCCTACTTTCGCAAAAGTTCTCGTCCTCCGTATTATTACGTGTGTATACCTTGTATGCATCGGACTTCCATAGTCCTTCCCCCCGAAACACTCTCTCCGACACTACCCTCATTGCCGCGAGTGCTGAGACCCCCCCAATTCGAAGAGAATGCAATGCGAATTCCTCCGGCTTTACCCCCGACTTCAAAACGATATCCCTAAGCGCTTTTATCGCTTGGCCGTATTGCCAAATTACGACCTTTCCCTTACATTGGTACGAGGACAGAGGTATGTTCGGGAAGCATGGAGTAGCACGACAACAATTCCACCATTAGAGCGATAGCGGCTCCGTCCGATCGAATTCCCGAACGCATTCCGCTGACCTCGTCACGTGTTCTAACCACTATGCTGCCTACCCTGGCTTGGTCCCCTTTGTGGCCGCGAAACCGGACCTCTGCTCTATCTACCTGCCACCATTTTAAACAGTCACTCTGTTTGTTGCCATCGTAAAACGTTACGTCGGCCCGTGTTAAACAGTGGGTTGGGTGCACCGCGCCCCCGTCCCGAGCGAACACCTTGTCCGAACGGGCAATAATAGCCCATACCTGGGCATAGCCATAGCACCCGAGCTCCCCGTCCTCCTACGGGTATGATATTTCCCCCCTGGAGAAGAAAATCCCACGACACCGGACGGTGCACCCTACGAGGCGTGCCCGTGGCAGCGTGTGCCCGGCTGATTCCTTGCAGAGCGCATTTGACGAACAGCGATTGCATCGGAAGCTCAAACCCGACAGTTAACCTATTAAAGAAGTGCACAGCGGCTAGTTTACTTGAAATGGTCTCGGCTTGGTTGCCTTGCAATGCACGGCACCATCCGGCGAAATCGACTAAGGCAAGCTCATTGATTCCCTCGTCCGCGTCCGACGTAAGGTGCTGGTCCCTTCGCATTAGCCTGCGAAATTATGTCCGAGATGCGAAACCTGACGCGTAAGTGCGCTCAGACAATCGCGCAACAGAGTTTCGGACGTACTGGAGGTCAATATTCCGGAACAAAGCGCGTCCCCCGATGATCCCAGCACCTGTTCCTGCCAATAAAGGTAGGGTCGCAGCCCCTCTGCCGGTCTTCGTTACATACACTTGGCCTCGTGTCCATTTCATATTTTGTACTCCGAGTATGATATGTCTCGGGACATACATACTATATGGCCACCTGGACGGTACCTGATCGGGAATATGTATGCACTCAACAGTGTCCACACACTAATAGCGTGTGTATCGTGCTCGGTTCCCAGGTATATATACCAGTATCTGCGTACATATGTCGCTTGTATGCGCATCTACTGTCAGCCCGTCTTTTCCCTTGCCGTAATATTGCATGCCGCATGATATATCGAACAGTACTTCATGCCGTCTACTGCGCGATAATTATCACCCTGTATCCGCTGTACGTGTGTTAATAGAGTTGATAGAATATCGGGCACATCATGGCTTTCAACAGTTATATGGCAGTGTCTGTTAATTGGCCGTACGTGTATCCGTTCGCGGAAATATTTCAAATATGTCAATTTCCTGGCGGCCTGCAGCAAACGTTTTAAATGTGTGCCAATGCGATCTTAACTTTTGCGCTGGCGAATGCAATGCGCCACCCGTGTAATCGTTCGGCTGAGATACTACTAAGAGACGAACTGCCGTACGTAGCGTGTTTTGCATGTGCATCCGCTGCACTTTCAGCAAAATTCCGCCTTCTAAAGCAGTGCTGTGATTGTGGTAAGCAGTGCTCCCACAGTAGAAGAAATATTGTTTCCTATTAACAACGGTCACGGCCTGCTCTCGGAATGTTTGCGTACAACGTTTCGATTGACCCATATTTCTGTGGACTTACGCCCTTTTAAACTCTCTTCGTTAAAAAACGTTTGGCCCCAAAAGCAAAGTTCTTTACCTCTCCCTTGGGATGATGCTATTCTGATTGACACCCCCGTTAACGTACTACGCCGTTGTGACCCCATGTATGCTGTAAGCTGGATACGTCTGCCCTCACTTTCCCGTCGTTGTTGTGAAGTAGTATTCAGATTGACACGCCTTTTTAAACATATTATAATGCGATGTTTTGAACCATTCAAACTATCTACACATCGTAGCATTTCTCGTCGGACTTGATACCATTCGGAACAAGTCCGCCCTCTATCGTTCGTCCTTGGTTGTGTGAAGTATTGTTCAGACTAACACCTCTGTGAACACACTCCATTCTCCTCTAGACTGTGGTATCGCCCGATAGTCCCCCTCCGTGGTATAATTTGTCGGACTTGAGCCTTGCGGGGTTAACTTCCTCGATAACTCTATACCTTTGCATGTCCGTTCTTGGTTCTGACATATTTTATCAAGAAAAAGATAAGGACGTCAGCTGTGAGTTCCACGAATTTTGGGTCAATACTCATATTTGCAAGCTGCGTTGTTGGTACTTGTAATATATTATGGGGGGGAGTTTTTTGTTCGGACTCCCCCCTCTTTAAACATGTGCCGTCTCAAACCCCTTTTTTGCTTTGTTAACAACCGAGTTGACACTAACTACTTATCGAAGTATCGTCAGAGTAATGATCTGGATAATAAGTACGTCCAAGCCCCGTTTATTAGTGTGATATTTACTCCCCATCTTGATTCACTCGTAGTGCGATGTTTTGCCAGCGACATCTTGCCCGCAAGAACTTACATGAAGTACGAATAACCTCCATAACTAAAGGCATGCATGCTTCTAGTTGGTCCAGCTTGGGGTATGTGACCGTGATGTCTTACCTTGGTATTACGTATCATGCCACTCCTGATATACCTTGATAATATATTCATGTTGGTTACCCAGAAGTTATAGTATCCGTGTACGTTTTCTGCTGACACTTTTTTTCACACGCATCTACTTTCCAACTTCTAGACAAGCCGTGGTCACCAATGTCGTCCTTTCTCCCCCCCGGTTCTTACCTTCAATTTTTATCGCGCATAGGGTCCAGCAATCCCACGGCTCGTCGACTTTTCGTCGAGTGTTGCTAACTCACGCTCTCGCGCTTTCCGCAAGTCAATTTGTGCACAAGAAAAAGCCCCCACGCATTTATACGAGTATGCACTCGGGGGGATTCGAACTCACGAAACTGACCTATACCAGGCTCGAGGATAACCTGATACGCCACCGGGGCGACCTGCTTTAGGTAGCGCCAGGTCACCCTGGGCGACCGAACTACTTGACATGACATGTGTGTGTGTCTGTATGTAATATATCACAGGTAATATTCGTATAGTTCGCTCGCTCGCATCGTTTTAGTACTCGTGGTGACAAAACAATAGTATGTACCTGTTGAGTTCCATCATAGGGTTGTATATCTTGTAATGGGCATTTTAGCTTCATTATTACGGCGCGTGGGGGAATCTATAACCTCATTTTCGTTTGTTTCGAATAGCCGCATCTTCGACCCCCTTTCCAATTCTGAATGTTTCGTTGACATCCTTTGATTGCCGTGTGATTTGCATCTACGACTATTCAGGGTAGCCTAATGTAATGGAGTGCTCTGCGTAGAGGGATAGTGTATAGATTCGACGTGAAAGCATGTCATGGTTGAGGTGAAACCACGTGATATTAGATGTCACACTAAGGAGGCCATCATATATGGGCGATAATGTAGGTGACGATGATGGGACAAGCAGGACGCCCCTCATCTCACTTCCCTACCCTACCGTGCCCTACCCTGTCTAGCCTTGTTCTGTCTGTCTTTAAGCGTTCTATGTAGACTAATGTATAAACTTTGAGCCTAGCCAGCAAGCCATGAGGAGAGACTTATAAAGACACCGGAACCCATGAGGGGCACGCTTCCCAACACCGGCCAACCACGCATCCCCCACTCGGAGTACCGTGATTTATATATATATAATTGTACGTCGGCTAGAACCTAATTGTTCTCCTGGTCGTTCCCTGGTCTGGTGGTCATCACGTGTTGTTTGCCGTCATCACGTATTGTTGCCATTCTTGAACGACCGCATATGTATATGTGAAATAAGATCTTCGTTTTTTTTTGGCTCGCTCCTTGGCTCGCTGCTCTCCGGCGACCGAGTGTTTCTTCTCGCACTTTCGGCCGCGGGGCAAGCTATTATTAGCCTGCCATGGGTACATTATGAAGCATGTCTGGATCTCGGCCGAGCTCTGGGGCGGCGCTCGGCGCATTAAACGTCGCTTAACTGGCTCTATTTGGCAAGGGATTGCGGTCCGCCTCCCTGAGACGAGCAGGTCACTTGGAACACCCCAAATTGTTTTTCAAAATTTGATGTTTTTCATAAACTTTCACAATTTTTTGTTCTTCGTTGTTTTGTTCGCAAAAAAATGTCCCGCTACTCAACCAACCTCAGCAGCAGCACAACAGCAGTAGTAGCAGCAACCGCCCGGACTAAATCAACCTCAGCAGCAGCACAGCAGCAGCAGTAGCAGCAACATACAGCAGTAGTACCAGCAGTACACATGTCGATCGGATTAGTGTGGGGTTTGGGGGCGCGCTGCCCTGGGCCGTTTCGACCCCGGATCTCGACGTGGGTGTTTGGGCATGGGGCGCAGACAAGGGTAAACCGGCCTGCGCTCTCCCACCGCGCGGGCGGCCGCTCGTCGAGGGAGGAGCGAAAGCGTCTGTGGGCGTGGTTTACCCGGTGTGTTTATTTTCTCTTGCGGGGTAACTAGATGTGTCCGAATGTAAGCGTTTTTACTTCAACAAAAAGACATCCCGGTATTAAATTTCCGGACAGAGCGGATGCCAGCAGGAGGAGGCTGGGAGGTAGAGGCCGGGAGCTGCCGAGTGTTGGAACGAGCGCCACAGGGCACGGCTTGCATCTCTCCGCGCGGGAGACGGGGCTCACAGGGACATCGAGCGAGGAAAGCTTGAAGATGGCGCCGATCGCGGCGAGGGTGGCAGGCATCGCCAGCGCAGCATGCACGCGAGTCTCGACCAGAACAATTTGTTTTGGGTAGATTGGAACCATGGGCAGGGTTCAAGGATATATAACTTCTTATTAGTGATAGCCAAACTCAGGTATATACACGGTGCTGCTGTGGCCAAATCGGGTACCATTCTATTTCAGCGTTCGCCACGCGCCCAGGACGCCATCTGATTGGCTGGTTGGATCTGTTCTAGGTCTGCTGCTATTATCGTACACACATATCATATACACATACATTTCTGACCACATGCATCAAGTAGTGGCGGGTCCGGCGGGAACACTGTCGATCTAGCTGTACTTTCTACCGGGATAAGCGAGGGGTACATCAAGGTTTCGGTTCCCCTCAAACACAGTACCAAAGCGTTGAGCACTACCTCCAACTCATGAAAGATCCTACCACGTATGCCACACATACCGAAATGGTTGCTGCCAACCATTTTTTATTGTACAACTCCAAGAGCGACTGACATTGTGGCTGGTCAACCCTATCCATTGCCACCAAGTGCAAACACATGTGACGCACTACATAGCAACGAGCACTATTGTACGTACGGTACACACCGTCTCCTGACCACTAATAATTCGTTTGCGCCTACATCAGTACAGCGTGCACCCACCGCTATCACACTCTTCCTGCTAAGTACTACTCTTTCTTTGGAGCAATGCACTACTAGCTCATGCCACACGTTTCCTCTAAGAAGAAGAGCAATGAGGTTAACTATGTGAGTACGCGTGACACCATTATAGATGAAAAAATATGTATACGTGTGTTACCGGTGTCTCCCTTTTCGCCTTGCGACGCCCCCGGGGTTTCACGTTACCCGCATCCCGAAGGGGAACCTTGTATTTTATACACTATGCACTGTTTGCTGTATGTCAGGTATATTATAAAAAATGAAAACAAACTCCAGCTGTGAGATCGAAGATTTCGTCGAAACTCATCTTTGCAAGCTGTGTGTGACACTTCGATCGCGCGCATTACGTATATAAAGTAGTTCTGTGGATAATGTCCTGGCGCTCGTGGGGCAGTACTGTTATTGTATATATGCATAGTTTATGTTCTATGTATACATGCCCGGTTCTCATTACGTTGTGCGAAATGTTGTTGTGTCTCCCATGACTGGTATGACCTATTTCGTACCCTTGCCATTCACGGATCGATGTGTTTCACCCTGACACACCCAAGTAGTCTCCTCCTTAAATGTCTTCAAGTGAATAGACACTGGGAATAAATACAATAATGTATATTCTCGTACATTAATATTTCTCCCTTATCTGGTACACGCTCATCTTGTATATTGTCCTGGTAAATTACGCGGACAATTAGTGTGATATTCAGGTCGATTCTCCTGATCGCATCCCATACGAGAGGCATACATAACAATCCGTGTCATAGTAGCATATCAAGTTGTATCATATCATATTCATAACTAACTACTGTGTATCCGTGTATTTCACCACGATGACAGCATACATACGTATTTTGGCCCTCCTCACAAGCGGGTTTCGTAGTTTTCACGCACCGATTGATCAACATCACCCGCTTGACCCTTGTACAAGCTAGTTCTAAGGGACGCACACCCAGCAATACACGCGATCCGAGTATCACACACAACAGCTTGCAAATATGAGTTTCGACGAATCTTCGACCCTTTTCATGCCTCCTCAGGCACAATCGCCTGTACCTGTATGAATGTTGCTGCGTCCCCAATGTCCACTAGTATTGGCGCCGTTCTTTGGCAGTCTGTCGAGTGGTTTGTACACCTATACCCATCCGTGTGCATCGTTCCTGTCAACCCTGAACATAATAATACAAATAGATTAGAGTGGGATACCGCCTCCACGAATATTAAAAAATATTTGAGGTAAATAAATAAATGCAACCCGTCATATATTACAGCTTGCAAAAATGAGTTTCGACGATATATATCGACGAAATATTCGATGTCACAGCCGGATGGAGTGTATTGTAATTTTTTTAGTATTAAACTGAAATATTACCTCGGCAATCTGCGACGATTTTTTCCCAATATTTTTATTCTTTTCATGGAAAGGGGAGGTGCCCCTATCGTGTACCAGGTACGATGTGTGTCATCTAATGAGCCAAGATGATGGGACACGTCGTCGGTTCCCCTATCGTCTGCCCCCCCAGACCCGCATGCTCGTTTGGAGAGAGGTCAACCTGTTGGTATCGCTCCAACTGTTAAGCTAAGTATCTGTATTACCCCCCAATGCAAGATCCGACACAGCAGTCGTGTCGTTATCTTTTACTTGGACTTGCCACAATAACTGTCTGAAACTTTCCATCCTCACACATCAGTCCATAGTTGTGAAGAATTTTTCAGATCGACCCTTCTGAACGTGACCCGCGGTTTATTTGGCCTTAGACTGTGTGTTTGGTTATCGTCCTATGGATAGTCGGCGCCGCCCCACACGTCGTGGTGCCGTTCGTCGAACTTGCCGTGGTAACTGTCTGGATACGTACATACGTACGCCCTCACTCTCCGTTGTGGTGAGGTATTTACCCAGCCCTCCGTTTTTGATGATAACGACGCGTATGAAAATACGTGGAAGTGTGGTGAGCTCAAGCTTTATTTTTCCCCATCCGCCGGAGGATGAAAAAAAAAAAGATAATAATTCTGGTTGGCTGTTGTTACGCCGACGACGTATATTATCCGGTAGGAACTGTTCCTGTTGGCTACTTGTGGGTAGTCTATTTCGACGTTCCAGTCGTGGTATGAACAAAACCGAAATCAAATGAATTGATTGAAATCAAACGAAATTGCTTCAATAATTTGATTTTTCCATCGGCATAATTTATTGTCGCCGCACCCCCCTGAAATTATTAGAATTAATTTCTCCTTAATTAGATCAGATCCCCCCGTAATTCATTGGTTGGTCTCACGTCGGTTATTGTGCGATCGTGCTGTAATGACTCCGTACAAACCTGTATACACACCTATGAATGTCGGTCGGCCGAGCCCGTTGTCCATATGTCATATACACACCAAGGGTAACATAACTCCGCGTACAAACATATACAATGTTGGCTGGCCGACTACATTCTCCATATATACCCCCCCCCAGGTACCAGGTTTACATCAATGGTATCGTTCGGCTCCACGCAGATTTATGTCTATACCATGTGACGATATTGGGCCACACACTGCCACCTGGTCATCGTTGCCTTCATATTTATCCGTATTTGCTTTCGTGCCATCTCCTCCTCAAATGTCCTGATATAGAGAATTTTCATCTCTATCGTCTGCCCCCCCAGACCCGCAAGGTCTTTTTGAGCGAGGTCAACCTGTGGGTATCGCTCCAACTGTTAAGCTAAGTATCTGTGTTACCCCCCAATTCAAGATACGACACAGCAGTCGTGTCGTTATCTTTTACTTGGACTTGCCACAATAACTGTCTGAAACTTTCCATCCTCACGCATCCGTCCATAGTTGTGAAGAATTTTTCAGATCGACCTTCTGAACGTGACCCGCGGTTTATTTGGCCTTAGACTGTGTATTTGGTTATCGTCCTATTGATAGTCGGCGCCGCCCCACCCCCCACACGTCGTGGTGCCGTTCGTCGAACTTGCCGTGGTAACTGTCTGGATAAGTACGCCCTCATTCCGTTGTGGTGAGGTATTTACCCAGCCCTCCGTTTTTGATGATAATAATTCTGGTTGGCTGTTGATACGCCGACGGCGTATATTATCCGGTAGGAGCTATTCCTGTTGGCTACTTGGGTAGTCTATTTCGACGTTCCAGTCGTGGTATGAACAAAACCAAAATCATATGAATTGATTGAAATCAAATGATATTGCTTCAATAATTTGATTTTCCCATCGACATTATTTATTATCGCCGCAACCCCCTGAAATTAATTGAACTAATTTCTCTTTAGTTAGACCAGATCCCCCCGTAATTCTTTGATTGGTCTCACGTCGGTTATTGTGCAATCGTGCTGTAATGACTACGTAAAAAAACTGTACACACACCTATAAATGTGGCTCGACCCCCATGGTCTTACCTGGCCCGATAGTTAAATTATTTTCGCGCGAAGCGCGAACTTTTTTTTTAGCCGAAGTTTTTGGTCAACGGCACGTGTAAAAGATCACAACTACAGGCAGTAAATGTGGAAAAAACTTTTTATCAAATGGGAGTACGTCGACAAACAGGGTATCGGATTGAAGCGCTTGACGTCGTCTACTCCATGGGATACCACGTAGAACGATCGACGTGGAATACAGTGGCCAAGAGGAGAGCCAAGACCGAACGAAAATAAATATGTGTCAATGTATTTGTTCTTTCAAGAATACAAAAGTAGAGCCCCGAGTACAACCGAGAGTATGCCACTACATGCTCCCTCAAGCTACATCCATAACGCATGCCTGCACAACGCGCCTACCCTGTGGGCACGATAATGAGCTGCCCGAGACAACCTTGCCCTCGAGGTACGTGCTCTCGCTATTAAATAACAAACGCGAACCCTTTCATTGACGTAGACTTATGGTCCACCTACTTCGAGCTGCACCTTCAGGGTAAGCATCATCCCCGACGCAGTGACTCGCTACCGAACATCCGGATGGACCTCGTGGCAATCGGGTTGACTTTGACGCGGCGTCGACTCTCTGGCACGGTGCAAATGGGACCTGGAGATGACAAGAACTGGTTGTGGTGACGTTTGAAGGCTCTGGCTCGCATCTTGTGCCCGCACGTACGGCAGTGCTGGTTCCGCCGCTTATTAGCACCCGCCGCCGAAGAATCGCCTGACACAGCGCTAACATCAGCACCAGCATCTCCGGCAGCTTGCGTTGAACTGCTGGCTTGCCCGCACCCGCTCGATTCTGCTTCCCTGCCGGCCTTTCGACAGGGGCAGGAGGAGCGACCACACGCTGAATTCCATCCCGGGCGAATAGCAGCAGCGCTGTAAAGACCGCCCTACGGCAGGCGTGGACAACATGTATTTGCCTAATGTTTTTGTGCGTTTGAGGTACGCCGCCGCCGGGGCGCCGCTTGGGCAGAGCCGACCACAGCAGTACTACAGCAGCAGTACTACTTGTACTACCAGAGTTGCGCCGCGCACATCCCCCGTGTCGCTCGGGCAGAGCCGACCACAGCAGTACTACAGCAGCACTACTACTTGTGCTATCAGAGTTGCGCCGCGCACAACCCCCGTGTCGCTCGCTGATTGGCCTGTACTATGGTGTACTATGGGGAGGGACTGTGTAGAAAAAAAAGAAGGCTAAATGAGCCTCCTGATTGGCCTGTACTATGGGTAGGCAGGTAAGACCATGGGGAGCCATAAATAAATGTCGGCCGGCCGAGCCTGTTCTCTGTATGTCATATACACACCAAGGGTAACATAACTCCGCATACGAACGAATACAATGTTGGCTGGCCGACTACATTCTCCATATATGCCCCCCCCTCCAGGTACCAGGTTTACATCAATGGTATCGTTCGGCTCCACGCAGATTTATGTCTATACCATGTGACAATATTGGGCCACACACTGCCACCTGGTCATCGTTGCCTTCATATTTATCCGTATTTGCTTTCGTGCCATCTCCTCAAATGTCCTGATATAAAGATTTTTATGCGTATCCATAGAGCATTCGTTCATTTACAAGTGCGTCATATGATACGCATACTACCTACGTATAACACCAAGTATCCTTATTATACCAGGCACATAATACCACCGTGTTTTATTATTATCTTGATGCTATATTCGACTGCACCTTATTGTGCATGTGCGTGTTGCTTGTTCCTGTCGACTTCTTCTTGTCGGTCTCTTATTCGAATTACGATGTATCCTGGGATGGTGTGACACGATACCGTTTCCATGATACAGCAGTGTGCCGTACCGCCATGAACCCTACCAGGCACGTATTAAGTGAGTGTACCCCTATCATACCCATGCATGTAACGTATTACCCACCGCCACGGTGTACGTAAATATTATTTTGTGAAGCTCTGGTCTTGTCTTGTTCAGCTAGCTAAGCTCCATACCCGCGAGCTGCCTAAACCCTGCCCTCACACTTCACGTATGCCTGACCTGGTGTTCATGTGAAATACTCATCTCGTATTGCATGATATGCCGGTACATGTATATATGTTCTGTGGACAGCGATACCTGATCGGGTACTGCACAGTGGCCACTATACTTCAGTCAACAGCGTGTATCGTGCTTGTTTGTCAGGTATATATCTGTAGTAGGAATACATATATTTACAAGGGCTCCGCATGGGCGTCGGCATTCGCCGGCGCCAATTCTTCGGGTAGGACAGGGCAGCACTTCGACAAGTTAAGGTGTAGCTGTCCGATTTGGCACTCATTGAGCTTTAAAGTAATGCCAAGAGTTTAATACGAACATGGGATTATGAAGGTCATACTTTGACAGAAGAAAAACGTAATATTATACAACAAAGAAGGCAAGGATAGGCGAAACACACTATGTTAAATGCGCCGTCAAGTAAAAGTTGGCGTCTATCAAACAAAAATACCGAAAATAGCATTGACAACCTGCGTCGCGTCTAGGCGAAACGAAAGAGGCCTTGGCATTAATGAAGAGACTGCACTGCTGTCCCCGTGGCAATGGAGGTTCGAAGTCGACAGGATGCAACATCGGTTTGCATCAAACGTCGACATGGGGCCATGTCATCCGGCGAGGTTTTGGAAGAAGAGAGCTTTGTTTGTTACGTGAAGGCTGCCGCATTGATTGGTCTGCGTGGTCACGGACGACGAGGAAAACGAAGAAGAGGAGAGCGATCTCTCGTTGCGGCGGCGTTGTCTAAGATAGGTGCGGGGGTGGCTTTGCTCGTACGGGAGGTTGGCGTAGCGCTTCTTCTCTGTTTTTACTCCGGAAGGCGGGATGTGTGTCTGCTGTCTTTGCTTCGCGGGTGGTTCCACGTTGTCGAAATCGATGCGTCCCCTCAATACATAATATCCGGAGTGTCTCTACCATGACGACTGCCGTCAGTGCCGTACGTATTTCCTAGAGACCAACATATTATTGACTGGTAGTAATAATATACCTTCGCATTTTTTTTCCTTCATCCCATTTATTATCCTCGCACTATTCTCGCGCTCCCTCCCAGTAGTAACTCAGATCCGGGGTCACATAGCGGGCCCTCCTCCTCCCTCCCCACTTTGGCACGTGCCTTCATTTTTATCGCGAGGAGAATCCGGCATTTTCTACCCTCGTCGACTTGCGTCGAATTGTACCTACCCACGCTGCTAGGCGCTCTCAGCAGTTGATCCCCTTTTTTTTTGCATTTTAGCAAATAAAGTCAAATCTCATCGTGGTGGGTGTCGAACTCAAGGACAAACAAACGTTAGTAGTATTCGAGGGTAAAACCACTAGACCACCGGGGCGGCCGGCTGACAATGGATAAAAACAAAACAGGATCTTTGCATAGAGGTTACATTCTTCCATATTGTATGATATTTTCAGCTGGATACTTCGATGGTTGACGCCGCGTTACGTACCCAGAGAGGCGTTGCCTGTGGTGTCAGTCAACATTATTATTTACTGATGCAGCCTGTGTCCTGTGACCACGGACTTGGTTATGGGAGATAATGTGAGAACAACAACAACAACAACAACAACAACAACTACTGCTGCTCTTGAGGCTCGGAATTTGAAAACAGCGTAGCACCAGGTATATATCGTCGTTGACTTCTACTATACTATAGATTGCTGCTGTGTCATTGATTAGTACGCCACGCGTTGACCCGTTCTCAGAAAAAGAACTGCCCAGGAATCCAAAATCCAAAATCGTCCCCGCTATTCTCGGATATGTTTCTTACCTCCCGTACGTAGTGCGCGTTACGATCAGGTATAGGGGACGGATAAGGAAGGCGTCGGACAGCGCCCTTCGAACAAAGTGACTTGACCGAGAAATCCTACAGCACTGCCCACTGAGCTACTTAATCACTTGACTCAGTCAGTGGGTGGTGCTACATGACATGTTAAACTACCAAAATAACCATTCATAATGTCGTCAGCGCGCACGCTCGAAAACGACAAATATGAAGGCGGTGAGAATCGAACTCACGACACAGCACTACCCACTTGTCACGTGACTCAGAAGTAACTCAGTAATGGGTTATGCTAAAATACCAACCAAACACGTTTTCAAGTTCGTTAATTAATTATCACCGGCTTCGAAAGAGGAATTTCCGGAGCTTACAAAACAAAACAAAAAAACAGTTAGTATTAATAGTACTCAGGAGAACACTATTAATAACAGCTCTTCGAGGCTGCCATGAAAAAAGCGACGCCGGGGAAAAAAATAGATTCAAATTTGAAAATGTTGTCCCTCATTTATTCGTTCAAGCTTTACATATGCCAATATCCAACATAGCTCTCGGGCGTATGCCGCCCAAAATACAAAAAAAGCGCACTTCTCGCTTGTCACGCTAAGCGTCCGTCCGCGCGTTTATACTGTGAGGGGCAGTTGTTGCAGGCAACGTTATCCGGCCCATGCCGTGCATGCCTCGTCTCACACCCCTGGCAGCTGGTGCCCTACGCTGCTCTGGGTCTCGGACGGGACGGGGCAAATAACCTTGCTTCGTCTCGAGTCTTGGGCCCTTGATGACTCGAGTGTGGAAAAAACGTCATGTTCAGTTTTAGACAGCACAAAGTGCCCACACAAAAATCGTGATATAGAATACAGCGCCAAATACCTAAATATCAGCGTAAGTGGAGTTTTAGATATCATGAATAACGAACGACCGCAACGGCAGAGCACGGCAAAGCACAGCGCTTCGCTCTGCTGAGCTGGCGCTGCGCTGCGGTGCGCTGGTGAGCTGAGCTGCAGGACATCGCAAGGCATTGCACGGCGCCTTGTTGCTCTGAGCTATAACGCCGCGATTGGGTGCTGGGCGGTGTGGAGCTGATGAGCCAAGCCCAGATCTTTCAGTAGGGGTGCACGGGACCAAGAAAAAGAAATGAAAAAGAAATTTCGGGAGTTTACTAGAGTTACCTAAACCTCGGAGTACGCTGATATTTAGGTATTTGGCGCTTTATTCTATATCGCGATTTTTTTGCCCACTTCACCGGCTGTCTAAAGCTCAATATCGCATTTTTGCCACATCCGCGTTGGATATAAAACTCGGGTAAGCAAGACGTTACTTGTTGACAGTCCCGTACACGTATTGCAGAAAGCGCGAGAGCGTGAGTTAGCGACACTCGATGAAAAATCGACGAGCAGTGGGAGTGCTGAACCCTATGCGCGATAAAAATTGAAGGCAAGAACCGGGGGGGAGATGGGACGACACTGTGACCACGGCTTGTCCACAAGATGGAAAGTAGAAGCGTGCGAAAAAAAACAAAAAAACACCAAGCATCGCACACACGTCCCACACGTCCCACGGCGTGGGCTTGACGACGTGGCTGCTGCTGCTACTAGCTGCAGTGTCGTTAGCCCCGCGGAAATCTACGAGTGCGTCCTGCATGGAGTTGGCGCCAGGTATACGAGACGTCCCCGCCCGGGCGCGTCTCGCCATGGTCCTGCGACGGCCCCACCAAAAGCGAAAAGAGCGATTGGCTTTGTCCAGAGTGGATGACGGAGGCAGCTCCGACGAAGAGCACGCGAGGCGTGTACGACTGCTGTGGTACTGTTTTTCTACTACTGCTGTCAATATAGTCTAGTGCTGCAGTAGTGAGTGCCGACCAGGACGGAATGTAAGGACCGTTTTGCAAATGTAACTGACACAGATACGGCACCAATAATAATAATAAAAAAAATTAGCGTTGAGGGCGTTGTGTTTTTGATTCTGAAAAATCACACCAGGCGCTCCAATCAACATATCGGTGGGCGACGGCGATTCCCCATAGCTACTCGTGCCAGAAGGACCATAACCAGCGTCAACGCCGAGTTCTCCAGGCAGCCCATCTCCAGCAGGACGAGGAGGGTCAGCCGCTGGCCGGTTCGTGCCAGTTCGCGTTTGCGCGCCAACACCATCTGCGTTGGAGGTGTACCATCCGTCTGCGATGCGAGGCCCTGTGCCTGTGCTGTTCAAACCTGCGCCGCTGAACCCCGGTAACCCCAACGCTTGCCGGGGCTGCTGAAACGGGTCTCTTGTCCCCGCACAAGTGACGGCATCGTCATGGTCACTGCTGTCCATGTTCCGGCAAGGGCGGCGATGATGATGGGGCACCTCACCAGCGCGGCAGCAGACAGTCTTGGTGACCAAGCTCTCACCTATTTTTGGTTCTGACAACTAACACTGGATCTTCCCTCAAAAAAATTACAAAATATCGCGTAGGTGGGAATTCCCACCTACGCGATATTTCGGTATGTGCGGACCACATATGGCGAAAATATCCCAACAGCCCGCGGTCGTCCAAAACCCCAGACGCATATAATTCGGCTCTAAACGACCAATATTGCGATATTCCGAGTTTTAGATAACTCTACTGGCGAGTCTGCCACTAGAACGGGATGTCACGTGGTTTTTCGACGGTCTACAGCAGTACTATACGAACCACTTCCTATACACCCACCGAAGCACGGACTACCGGCCAATTACGCGATCGACAGCTGGCCGTGGTTGTCACGTGTCTCTGTGTTGGGGGCCCCTGTGCCCTGCCTCTTGTTCGCGTTTGTTTACGTAAAACATGCGGTGTGCTCGATGGTCTCACGGCAGCAGCACACCAGAACGTCCGCTCGTACGACGTATCATTCTGACAGGAAATGTAATATTTTTTTCTTCATCAATATGAACATGAAATGGTTGTTATATATTGGACAGAGTGATGCGAGTACGACTAAACTTGCCAACGGCACTCGTACTGCACTTTGAGCTACCTGCTGTAGTTCTGGTTGCTACTAGTTGGTGCAGAATGTGCTAGAAGTTTCGCCCACTGCTACACCTGCTGTTGTGTGTTTGCCAATGGCGTCAGTTGGCGTTCATGCTCGTCGTACATACTGCTGTTCTCACCCAGTACGTACGAGCTTCCTCGTACCTCAACCGTACGACGACGAGCTAAAAACAGAAGGAAGGAGACATGAAATGGCATGGACAATGGCCACATAGAAGCGAGAGCAGCGGAATAGTTCGCTGCGGATCAACCGCACTCGTTCATGCCTACAGCAGAGGCTGACTGGAGTGTCAGCGGCCGTGCTAAAGACAGGGCCAAAGGCCGAAGAGACGGCTCTACCTGCTTGGTTTTGTCTCGAGATTCTGTTACGTGAAAGTATCATGATTTGGGAGTTATTTTGTCACGAAACGTCTTGCCGTAGGTAATTTGTGTCACGAAGTTGTTGGATATCGTCGGTAATTTGTGTCACGTTTTAGGTGTACCCATACTAAAAAATTGCCTTTCCAACTGGCAAAACGAGCAGAAACAAAAACAATAAAGGCCGAGCAAGAAACCAAACGAACTAGTAAAAAAAGTACAGCAAAGAAACTAACGCTCGAGAGTATGCCACCGCAAAATTCCGAACATTATCAATTACCGTTTGGAAATGATGCCAATTTTGTAAATCATCCAGGCGCTGCAGACATTAAGATTCAACCAAAATCTCCGAAATTTGTCATCGACATGCGGTATTTTTGCAACTTCTCGCTTGTCTCGCTCGGCATCCGTCCGCGTTCACGTCGATGTGCGGAACGGACACGGCAGGGCGAGGGGCTTTGGAGCCGCCCCCCGAAGGCGGCGCTCGAACGAAGCTATATTCGACCGAGAATTCCAGTTCCGCCAATCGCATACTTTGGCCGAGACAAAAAAAAACTCCTGACCAAATCCCTGACACCAAAGAATGATTTTATATATATGTTTACATGTCGCTGGTAGATACCTTTACTCTAAGCACATGTTTCTTCCTACACGCTTCTGCATGCAGCATGATATGATTATAATATATAGTAACTAGCCGAACAGTTTTTCGTGCGCGGTTTGTGCCGTCTACTGCGCTATGATCATGTGTCCCTCGTGCGAGTAGTGTATTTGGCACATGCATACCGTTTGCTTGTATAAATACTTAATAGATGACGTTCGGAAACTGTATGCAATACGTATCCATACGGGCAAATACTCCAATAGATATACTCGTATATATATATCTGAGTGCTGACGCAACGTGTATTATCGTATGTAAGTGCCTCCCATGCACGCTTTTGACATGTTTCACTTCGTAATGTTTTTTTTTTTTTATCGCGGTAGAAAATGCTGCCAAACAATATGATCATGGTTCCCTATCAAACAATTAATGACTGTATTCGAAAATGAGAAACGTACATAGAACTTTGGGATAAGTCGTCGTATGTACTACGCATGTATCTGTGACTGTAATACAGCCCACGATGATCTGCACAAACCCATATTTTGTGCGCCAGATGAGTATGTTTTCGCTCATGGTCAGTCTGCCTATTCTTTGTGATAATACCTTGGTTATCATGAATGAGGCTATCGTGTAAATCCCTTTTCCCACGATCGGTCGCTTCCTACATTCTCGGCGGGTTAATCGGTTTCAACATTAATTAATCGTCTCCCCGTGGCCCCCTCCACAACTCGTTCTTACCGATTAGTTGACAGTCCTCAGCCGTCTAACCCGATGTGACCTAGACACCTTTCTTCAGTAGATAATTGCTCGCGCACGCCCACGCAGAGAGACCGGGACCCCAGATGGCCAGAACGCCGAACGAAAAATATAAATTACGGCAATTCCTTGTAGATTGGCGTGCAGTCACCAGTAACGTCTTCTCGATTACGACGTTAGATTGTCAACTGAGGTCTCGCGCCTTTTGCGTGGGACTCCGCTGTGCTTCGCGAGCTCTGAAAGTTAGCTCGTGATAATAATGATCCCATGGGGTTGTTCTCCATGTTATTATCGTTTGTCTAATACCTTGACTCACATAGTCAATTCCGTGAATTCAATTGCTTGCCTGAACCCCTCAGGCTTACCGACGTTCCGTTTGGTTGTCTTGTCGGAGCTACAATCTTTCTTATCATGATCTATCCTAGAATTTCAACTCCTCCATCCTTCAGGCCAACACAAGCAACGGATTATTTATCGTTCTGTTCCAGAATTTACTAAATATTTCTCCACATTTGTCCCTCCGGCTCTACGGCATCCAGTACTCCTAGTGGGACCATACTAATCCTACAAATTTACCAACGGGAGCAGCAAATTCCATGGCCACAGGCCGAAACCTCGGGTACCCGGATGGCCGGGTACCCAGGTACCCGATGTTTGTACTATAATACACTGCTGATACCCTGAAAGGAGAACGATAAGCGATACGCGACACACACGATACCCTTACCACCAGCGGACGCGGACCTACGTTACCATGAGCGGAGAGATGGATAGGCAGCAAGGGACTGTAGCGTCTGCTTCCTTTGCCCTGCCATTCGCTGGTGCTGCCGCAGGACCTACTGGCTCACAGGCTACAGTCCCTTGTTGCCGACCAATCTCTCCGCTCATGGTAAAGCAGGTTCGCGTCCGCTGGTAAGGGTATCGTGTGTGTCGCGTATCACTCATCGTTCTCCTTTCAGCGCATCAGCAGTGTATGTATAGTACAAACATCAGGTACCCGGGTGCCCGGACCCGGGGTCCAAATACCCGGGTATCCGTGAACGGACCTGGGTCTATTCCGGGTCCGACGATTCCGGGTACCCGTCACCTTGTACCCGAGTCTCAGTCAGACGGGGTGCAACTCTAGATCCAAGCACGCAGCCTCCCGCGCAGGCGTCCACAGACTAGTGGCGACGCCGGCCGGGTAGCCGACTCCCCTCATCGGCTGGAGGTTATAGAACACGTACCGGAAAAAACCTCGCAATTATAAATAGGCCCTGTCAGTAGCAAACGCGCCAAAACGCTCACTGGGCAGGATTTTTCGGAGATCTCGTATATCTTGACATCAAGGCCTCGCGCAGGCACTACGGCGCTGAGCGGGCGGATCCGCGACGCTGACCGCTGCAGGTAAGGCGGGGGCACGCTTCAGCGAAGAAATCGCGCGGAAAAGCGGTCAGAGGCGGGAGAGGTCCGCAAAAGAAATAAAGTGTCAGATCAGCCTAAGGATTATGATACGTACATTAATATGCTTGTTTTGGTTCACGCTTTTTACGATAACAGCGGAAACAATGCCATCGCCAGCCTATCTTTCGTTCGTACGAATCTACAAACTACTACTGTAGATCGACAGCTGAAAACAACGAAGGCAAAAACGCACAGCGTATTTTTAAATTATTCTAACGACGTCAGCTGTGAGTTCGACGAATTTTTGGGTCGATACTCATATTTGCAAGCTGCGTATTTGTACGTAAGTTTCACACGTACACGTATATCCTGTGGTATCTTCGTGTAGTTTTTGTTCTTTCTTTGTCGTCTTACGTATGTATGGACCGTATTGCAACAACAGCCGGGGCGGCGGAAAACGTGTTGTCACCCGCAACACAGCAGCAGCGCCCCGCGTACTGAGCGACAAATCAATAAAATGTGTGGAACGCCCAATTCGAAGATACTTACCGGTCGAATGTGGGCACATATTATTTTTGCCAATTGCATGGGCTTTGGGGTGACAGGCACAACTTTAACTCGTACCCTCCTGAGTCAAACCACCGATATACCATGCATACCTTACTGGTTTAAAACTGCCGATTGCACAGCAGCAGTAAGTGGTACTCGGGAAGACGATGGTACAGCAACAGTAGTACCCCCGGGTGGTATGAACCCTTCATGCTTTAATTATACCGAAAAAAGAAATTTAATAAACCGCGTTCTGTGTTACAAAATACTGCTGCTGTGTAGTGTTGTAATCGTATCACAATGCGACTACACAGACATGGGTCATGCCTTGCTGTAGAGACAGCCTGGAACCACACAAGTGGCCTTCTTTTCCTGTGCATACGAGAACAGGTGTTCGTTTGTTATACTCACGAAACGTGCTCAGTGACACAGCCACGGCGGCAGCGGTGTACTGTAGATACGTCAAGATGTAAAATTGTGATCGTGCCAAGCAACAAATCAGAATTTCAAATTTTCAAATTTTCAAAATTCCGGTACGATCTTGCCGAAGAGCCTGTTATTTGGTTTTGTACGTACCATACAACGATCATAGTTGTCGAGAAAAAACCGACCAACGAAATGCCGAGGGTACACCCAATCGGGAAGGATGACACGGAAGAAGGCACAGCGGAGGGGCCGAAGAGGCCGGAGAAGATTCGCGAAGGGAATAAGGGGTTCGCGAGCAACAAATGCTGAAGCAAGGGAAGCTCAACGAGAGGCCGAGATTAAGCAGCGGCAAAAACGAACATCCCCACAGCAACCCGAGACACGCCGGGACCAAGGCCAAGAGCGGGTGAAATATCGACCTCCTCTCCACATATCATACGTCACGGCGAGGGGCCAAGCCAATCACGGCATTCACAATCAAGTCGAAACTCAGCTAAAAAATATCGTTCGGTCCTACATCCGTTTTTTGACGCAAGGTTGAGAGTCTGCCCTTTCGGTGGGGAGGGCGAAGTCAGGCCAAACACACGCGCTGGAGGACGCAGGGCGGAGGCCCGGCCGCGAGATCCGCGATGAGAGCGAGCGAGAATGCGTGTTTTCGGCCCCGAGATCGGCGTTCAACGGATCTCGTTCTGAGGAGGAGACCAAAACGAAAATTCCAAAGTTGTGTTGTGTAGGGTACATACAAACCGTACCCGGGGTATTTTCCCCGGGTAATACCCTACAAAGAACTTCTGTAAGTTCTGTAAGGCATTCATACCCGTACCCGGAACTTCTGGAAGTTATGTACGGCATTCATACTCGTAGCCGGAACTTCTGCAAGTTCTGTACGCCCGTGGCCACAATACCCGGGGTACGGGTACAACATGTTTTGTACCCGCTCGGAACTTCTGTGAGTTCTATACGCCTTTGCCACAATACCCGGAATTTCTGGAAGTTCTGTAAGATACCCGTACCCGTACCCGGAACTTCAGGAATTTCTGTAAGATCCTCATACCCTGACCCGGAAATTCTGTGACTCCTGTAAGGCTGTGGCGCTATACCCGGGGTACGGGTGTGCCTTCGTTTCAATCCCCGGGGGGCTTCGTATTCATTCAGGTTTATTCCGAAAAGTGTAATATGCATTAATTAGGATCCCGTCATGTTTTGCCAGTCACACAAACCGAACACCGAACACAGCAGTACGTATCATACAATAAGAGCACCTGTTGATGTTTCTTTCGTTTCTAAGGGCACGTATTAACGTATTAACGAAGAACACTTTTGAATCGAAACTATTATTTTTTATGATTCGAATTGAATTCGACTCGATTTGGTTGAAACATACGATTTTTTTTCTCCTTTCGGGACCACGTATTGCACTTTGTCAATGCTTTTTTTGGATCGGAATCATGCAGATCTCGGTATCATCGAAGTCTTGAACTATTATCTGTGTTTTCGGTGGTTTCGCGTCTCCTTTGTCGTGGCACTTGGCTTATCGAGCTAGCTAGTGGAAAAATTGGGCTTGCGACCGCCATTATTTGTTTTCAGGCGCCTCAGCCGGGGCACGCCATGATATGATCTGTGTTGCAGAGCAACAGCAGTAGTAGACGTGAGCGCAGCTGTGTTGCCCCGGTCGGCACTCGTTGAGGTTCACGATGTATCGCCTCGGTGGTGGTTGTGGATAACTCTCAAAGCTACGACGGGTTGCCCCGGGGGCGTTGGCCCAGTGAGAGCATGCCATGCAAGCTCGATGGATATGTCGAGGTGCCGTGAGGTGTGAGAGAAAAGACGCAGGGGCATCAGCTTCGCTTGGAGACAGCACCGATCTCGTCTGGTAGATTTCTTGATACTGGCGTGCAGCCATGATAAACTCGAGGAGACAGGAAAGGAGTGAGAGCCTGGGGGCGAGGCTTACACAGGGTTTGCTTCCCCCCAGCACTGCTGCTGTGCTCTCTTCTGGATCTTTTTCTATGGAACGTACAAATAAATTTCTTCTAGATGTTATGTTTCCTATTGGCGCATGAGGCGCTTACATCTATCCCTCTTGTCGAGAGGAAGAACGTTCCATCACCGAGAGCACTCTTGTGATGTAAGCTAGTTTGGTTCTACGGGCTGTCTTCTATAAATATTCCGTTCAAGACAATATTATTGTGACCGATAGACCAAACTCTGCGGGCTATCTTACCGAATCTATTGCCAGCTGTAATAACACTCTATTACATTAGCCCACCCTGAATAGTCATATATGCAGACCTCACGACGGTCGGAGGGTGACGACAAAGTTCATCCAAAAATACCGGGAAAGGGGGTCGAAGATGCGGCTGTTCGAAACTAATATATGAGGCTATAGATTCCCCCACACCTCGTATTGAGGCTAAGACGCCTCATTGCAAGACATATCCAACCCTATGATGGAGCTCACAACCGTAAGAGCTCGAGAAAGGGTATGTACCTACGGTATTCCAGTAGCAATCGGCCTAACACGAAGTACTTAGAAGCAACAAATTACTGCCAAGGGATATGGTGTGGTATTTAATCGGTTCATAGTATTGCAAGTATGCGGTAGAGTAAGTGTGGAGGGGGTTTGTATATCTTGAAGTGAGAAAGCAAAAGAACGTTCAGGAGGACGAGAAATTCATGATGATCGTATAATATGCCAGGTACAAAACGAGTACCGGTGCTTAGTATGGCAGGACTACTACAGCAGCAGCAGTAATCGCCAAACAATCTCGTACCTTGAACGTACTGCTGCTGCATCACCATTTTTAGCAGTCCGATCGTATGTACCTGGACCTCTCTCCTCTCTTCTCCCCTGTATGCGAGTACTCATATGTATGTATTGGCCTGAGACTCATGAATCGCGCAGCTTGCAACGTTGAATCTAGACCGCTCAACTGTTGGAACTCGGTGTCGACCGCTCAACTAGTCGAGCTCACAGCTAACGTACTTGAAATTTATTTTGCGAAAAAACTAGTACAGCACACCCTGCCAGCCGGCAGCCCGGGCACGGTGCAAGCACGCTCGAGGCCTCCTCCGACACAGTCTGGGTCGGGGAACAAGACGGGGGGGTTCGGGCCGAGAGGTGATCTTCATCGCAAGCTAGCACGGCAAAATCTCAGAAATACGTGTAAGAAAAGCTGAGGAGCCTTCTCCGAGCGGCAGCTGCAATTTTGTACTGTATTTGCCAGGGGGCTTCGCCGCGTTGGGCTGTCGCCCGCCTTGGCTCCGCGCATGCACGTGATTCTCGAGGATGCATAGCATACATGATGAGTATAGGGTTACAGACAAATCGAGGCTGTAAATGCGACAGCACTGCCATAGGGTACATCCACATCAATCGTGTTTGAATAAAGAAAAAGAAACAACATTTATTTGAATCAGGTGCGAAAAAACACAGCAACAAATTGCATCATCTGGCACACAACGACAAACAACAACAGCAGCAGCAGCCCTCGAACGACTTTCACGTACGTGTAATTTCAACAACAGCAGGAGCGGCAGTTGCTGCAGTTCGACAATATCAAGCAGCATTACCATTATATTATAATAATATGAACATAAATGGTGTACATACCTCACGATCCTAATACCTAGATTAAAGGTGATAATTAAAAAGATACCTGGTACTTTGTTAATTATACTTGATTTAATTGTGAGAAAAACGATGTTATACATGAACGTTAATTTCCGTGTCACCTAAGACTTTAATGTCTTCATCATGGTTCATTGCAGGATTAGTGTCCATTATTTCTACTGATTAGGTTTTCAATCATGAAAACATTACTCAAAACGGGCGACCGGTGAATTGAGCAGCTTGCAAAAAGATTCACAAATATTATTATCGACCCCATAAATTTGTCGAACTCACACCTAACGTTGGAGTTGCTCTACGGTAGCCCCCCCAACTTTCTTTAACGAAATCGCCGGTTTCAAAATCAGCTCCCGGTTGTATCTCCTGAAATACGGTGTCCCTCGACACCCCGACTTCATCGATTGATAGGCCTAATCAGCTCCCGGTTGTATCTCCTGAAATACGGTGTCCCTCGACACCCCGACTTCATCGATTGATAGGCCTTTGCACACAAGAAAATATATGGATACTTTGTGTATAATTGTATCCTTTCTTGTGTCGAGCAGCCATGAAACGTTCGTTAGAGAAAATCGCTGGTTTTGGGGGGGGCTACGTAGAATTAGTCTATGCAATACTTTTACTTCAGACATATGCGTACAATAATGCTTTCAATTTTCTAGAGCCGGTAAAGAACAAAAATATGAGAGAAAATTAAATAAAAAGTGAAAGAGGATCGAATAATGTACACGCCGAGGCTTGAACCTAAAGGGAAGAAAACAAAGAACTACCTTGAAAAAGTGAGTTAACCACGACTCGCGGCTAACGATTAACTAACGATTAATGATCGTTCGGGGCTATCCTTCAAGCTACTGTTGTACGATTAATACTGGGACAATATTTTATGTTCTTATACGTACGAATACGCACTTGTCATTACGCAACATAAGTTTGGCAAAAACACGATTTTGCAGAGGACCTGTCACGACACGAAGCGAGAACGGCCGAAGCCACACCCCCGGCAAGGTCGAAGTGGGCGAGCAAGAAGGGGCACGGCCATGAAACAGCGTGCCGAGAAGTAGACCTCAGCTCGCGTTATCTCGAAGACGGCTAAACACCTGGTCTAAATCGGGCCTCTCGATCGCTGCGACGACAGTCTACATATTTATACATTTATTTATTATGCATGTATTTACAACAACAGCAAGGAGCAGCAGCGGCAGTCCAACGACAAACGCAAGGAGTAGAAGTACAGTATGCATGCATATATATTGTAACAGCAGCATTAACGCCGTGCAACTCTTATGTGCGTGTAAATTCAACCACAAACAGCATGCTGCAGCAGCGGCAGCACCACAAGCAGTACGGAAAACAGCAAGCAGTATTCAATGCAATATGCATAAATAATAATAACATGCTCTCACTTTGAGCCGGTACCCGGTACGTATCATACAGCATACCCAAAGTGTAACAACAAACAGCTGCTAGCAGCAGCAACGCCGCACAACGCACAACTCTTATGTGCGTTTAGAACTAACAACAGCAGCATGCTGCAGCAGCGGCAGCACCATCACAGTACGACAAACAGCAACCCAGCGTAAAATATAGGAATACATAATAATATGTTCACGTAAATTTAGGCCGGTACCGGTACATATAGAACAAAAGTTTACCGTGGTACAATCTACACTGTAGTTCCAAGATGAGTCGCCGACCTACATCCAATCACATAACCGGTCGCCCCGGTGGCGTATCAGGTTGTCCTCGAGCCTGTTATAGGTCGGTTTCGTGAGTTCGAATATCCCGAGTGCATACTCGATAAATCCCCCGGTGGCGTATCAGGTTGTCCTCGAGCCTGTTATAGGTCGGTTTCGTGAGTTCGAATATCCCGAGTGCATACTCGATAAATCCGTGGGGACTTTTTCTTGCGCAAAATTGACTTGCGAAAAGCGCGAGAGCATGAGTTAGCAACACTGAATAAAAAGTCGACGAGCAGTGAGATTGCTTAACCCTATGCGCGATATAAATTGAAGGCAAGAACCGGCGGGGAGAAGGGACGACACCTGTGACCACGGCTTATCTAGAAGCTCGAAAGTAAATGTGTGCGAACGAAAAAAAAAAAAACTTAACGAGGAGACACATCCAGGAATACACGCGATCGGAGCATGACACACAGCTTGCAAAGATGGCTTTCGACGAAATCATCGATCTCACAGCTGGAGTGTATTTTAATTTCTATAACATAGAAAAAAAAAAACAAGGAGAACCAACACAAATATAAAACAAATGAAAGAGCAACGAAAAATTGCAAGGAAAAAAAAGAACGTCGAGACCCTCGAACGCAAACAAGAGAAAAAAAAACACTAAACTAATTAAAAAGAAAAAAAAGGGAAAAGCGATGATGTGGCAATGCTCGAACCCGCAACTAACTGGTGAATACAAACAATGAGGGTCTAACATCTTTTCATTTCGGACCGGTAGCCTCTCCTCACTGGTTGTGCGACTACAGGATATACATAAAAAACTGATGCATTCCTTCCACAACCGTCAGATATGTCCCCTTAAAGGATTTATAGTTTTCGCGCACAGATTGAGTCGCCTCCCCCCCCCTGCTCCCTCTTGTTCAAACGCCCCACCTAAAATCAAAATCTGCCAGAGTAATAAACAATACCAGGCAGTTGATATCACCTCATTACCTTTCTAGCCATCCATGCCGTAGCTCCAATTAATACCCACCCGACCACCCCACTCCCCCCCAACGCCCCCTCCTTCCCCACCACCCGCACCATCGCCTAGACCTAGCACCACGCGTACAGCAAGCTCCTAACTGATATATATATACATATGTATAATATGTATATATATCTATGTGACCTAAAGCTGTTGGAAATCCCCCCCCCCCGTCGAACACCCTGCCCTCTCCTCACTGGTTTTACGACTTACAGGACATACATGACAACTGATGCATTCCTTCCACGAACGTCAGATTTGTTCCTTTAAAGGATTTATTGTGTCCGCGCACATACATATTGAGTTGCCCCCCCCCCCCCCCCCCCCCCCCCCCGCTCTCTCTTGTTCAAACCCAGCCCCCCACGCCCTTAAAAACTCCGCCCTCCCCTCACCGGTTATACGACTTGTAAGATACACTTGATATACAGATGTATTTCCTTCCACAGCTGTCAGATTTTGTCCCCCTCAAAAACGGTTTTTATAGTTTCCGCGCACAGACTGATCAACATCACCCTGTTGACCCTCGTACAAGCTACACTGTACTTCCAAGGGGAGTCGCCGACCTATATCCTTAATGAGAACACGCACCCCGTAATACGCGCGATCGGATTATCACACACAGCTTGCAAATATGAGTTTCTACAAAATCTTCGATCTCACAGCTGGAGTGTATAGTAATTTTAATAATATAGATAGAGCAAAAAGAGAGAGGCAACCCAAACATGAACAAAAATAATTACAGAAAGTTGCAAGGAAAAACAAAAACATTGAGACTCGAACGTAAACGGGAGAAAAAAAGAAAGAAAAGGTAATCGAATATAGCTAGGTGTCACGGTACTCCGAATGGGGGATGCGTGGTTGGTCGGTGTTGAAAAGCGTGCCCTTTTATTGGTTCCGGTGTCTTTATTAGTCTCTTCTCATGGCTCGTTGGCTAGGCTCAAAGTTTAGTATGCATTATTTCCCTAAGTAGAATGCTAAAAGACAGGCATGACAGGGCTAGGCAGGGTAGTGCAGGGTGGTGCAGGGTAGTGCAGGGTAGTGCAGGGTAGGGCAGGGTAGTGAGATGAGGGACGTCCTGCTTGTCCCATCATCGTCACCGACACTATCGCCGATCTATGATGGCATTGACGTGAATGTGACATCTAGTATCACGTGGTTTCATGACATGGTTTCACGTCGAATCTATAAACTATCCTTCTACGGAGGGCACTCCACTGCATTAGGCCACCCTGAATAGTCGTAGATGCAGATCAGATGGCAATCAAAGGATGTCAACAATACATCCAGAATTGGAAAGGAGATCGAAGATGCGGCTATTCGAAACAACCGAAAATGAGGCTATGGATTCCCCACACCTCGTAATAATGAGGCTGAAATGCCTCATTGCAAGATGTACAACCCTATGATGGAGCTCATAAGAGCTCGAGAGCGGGTACGTACCTACGGTGTACCAGTGTCAATCGGCCTACGAAACACTCCATTACATAGGCTCGAATTCGCGACCGGTGAATACTAACGACGACGGATAAACTGACACGCTACTGCTGTAAGTGCCTTTTAATTCTAAAGGAAAACATAGGGTTTTTAAACATACGGCTCCGCATTTGACATTCCGGAACGGAAAAATGGCAAAAATGTTATGGATGTGTAGGCCCCTATGACACGAAGCGAGCACGAACGACGCCGATCTCGGCAAGGTCGGGAGAGTCAAGGAAGCTGATGCACGTGCACGAAACAGCGCTCAGAGAGGTGGACCTCGGCTCGAGTTATCTCGAAGACAACCCCAAACCTGGTCTAAACCGAAGCCATCGGCCGCTCTCTTGCGGGCGTCGTGAAAAAACGAGCCTCCTCGCGTTTCTTACGGTGCTACCGGTCCTCAAGATTCCGGAAGCAACCAAATTCTCCTCGCGTACCGGTATATCGCCGTACATACTGCTGCACTGCTGCACTGCTGTAGTGTCTTGGTCGGTGGGTAGTGGGGGGGTGGTGGGGGGGCACGTGGGTAGGTAGAACGTGTGGTATACTTTGTGGTGTGTTTTCGTGTCTGTGAGAGATTGCCCTCTTACTTTGTTTTTTATTACGTACCACAGTACTTTCAATATAAAACTCCCCACATGCTGTACTGCTCTTTTCCCGTGTTTCTTCACCGAGCTGCGGGTTCTCAAGCCTCGAGAACCAACTAAATGCTCCTCGCGTACCGATATTCCGCCGTACATGCTGCTGCACTGCTGTAGTGGCCCATGCCTGTGGGAGATGGCCCTGTTATTTGGTTTTTTATACAAACAGCAGCAGCAGTTTGTTTTTCTCTGCTTTACTGGCCGGCGTTGGTATACTTCAGGAGTACCACTATTTAATAGTCGAAATATAAGCCGATATCGGCTAAATATCTACTACCAGGTACTATGATATTCATACGAAAGGTTGCAACTTCTACTACTACTATTTATACCGCGCGCGCGTTCTGACTCACAGAAGAAGGCCAGTGTTGCTTGTTGATCGATACTTTCCTCCGACAGTACGGGGAGATGCCCCTGTGCCATCTCACTCCATTCGCGGTATTCATTGTAGCGCTACGTTCAATGCCGTATCCCAACACGTTAGAGTATTAGTGGTCGTATACTCGTCCCTCCATAGGTGGTACCGGCATATGCCAACCATAATGTAGGTCCTATACCGGCAACTATGATAGCACTACGTCATGCACTGCCAGTAAAGGTTGTTCTCAGCTGCGCCAAGCGATTTTCCAGGCGATTTATCAGACACCTGATACTACTCAATCGCCACCACAGAGGGATCACTATGGAAAGGCTACTACTGCTGATCAGCAATCTTTTTTGCCCGCGTGCTCATTGCGGTTTATTGCATGGCCTAATCATGCTGGTGTACATCCGCGTGGCACCCATGCTTTGGATAGGAACATATACATCATATTTTACTTCGTACCATCCTTATTGTGTACGATAATGTGGTATCGCTCGCTCGTGTTTCAATATTTGACACACAACAACAGGTATCATGCAATCAGGGCAATGCCAAGTGCTGCAGGACGAGGAAAAAAGTAGAAGCATTGCACTTCAGTTCGCTTTCTCAATCGGTCTCAGAAAAATATCAATCAGTTGCTCGTTGTTGGTGTTCTCTGAATAGTCCCAGTTCTCAGGATAATAAGGAGGTGTAAGATGCAATGTGATGGCGTTCGCTTGTGTTTCGATATCTGACACATAGGTGCGTGCCTTAAGAATCAATTCAATATCAAGTGTTGCAGGACGAAGGAAATGCTGAAAAGTGTTGATGCTCAGGTCGCAACCTCGTTTCTCAGTCTCAAGCCTCAGAAGTGCACCAATAGTCGAGGTGGGCTTAGTTTTGGTACCGCGAAAGCGCTTCGTGCCGAGCAAACGGTTCGGCAAGGACGCTACCAGGTATTTAATAGTAGTTTTGAGGTTTAAATGGCAAGGAGGGCGGGGGCGCCAGAAGAAAGATTCTTGGCGCCTGGCGAAAAAAACGAAGCCTGGTTGACCCTCCGCATGTCCGAGCGGAGCCCGTGGTGCCTATTGCCTATAGAATTACGTACAATTGTCTCCCAGATTTATTTTAAATGTAAGGAGTATTGGGCGGGGACACAGTAAAGGGTCGCCTAACACGTCGATGCTCATCGCACCAAAACAGGCAGCATTTAACCTAGGTGCAATGCAGGAGGGCAGCATAGTAAAGGGTCGCCCAACACGCCGACGCTCATCGCACCAAAACAGGCAGCATTTAACCTAGGTGCAGTGCAGGGGGGGGTGGCACAGTAGAGGGTCGCACAGCTAACCCTATAAAAAACGGGCAGCATCGGCCCTAACGGTAGCGTAGGGGGAGGGGGAGCACAGTACAGCTAGTCGCATAAGAAAAAACGGGCAGCATCTGCCCTAGTAGTAGTGTAGGGGGAGGGGGAGCACATTAGAGGATCGCGCAGCCAACCGTATGAAAAACGGGCAGCTTCTGCCCTAACAGTAGTGTAGGAGAGGGTAGCACAGTAGAGGGTTGCACATATACCAACCAGAGGACAAGGTCAGGACAACGCCTGAACAAAGTAGTTCCCCCCACCGACCGCACTGTAAGGGAGCGGTCGCCTACAAGAGTGCTGCTCGCTGCATTACCGCTGCTGTGCCTATAGGCACCAACATACCAACCGCACGCAGATGGGTGGTGTAACCCCCGAACAAGTAAGTTTCCCCACCGGCCGCACTATAGGGGGACGATCGCGCCTATAGTAGTGCTAAATGCTGTTGTATCGCTGCTGTGTTAACAGGTAACGGCAATTCCAACCGCACCAAGATGGGTAGTATAGCGTCCAAACAAGGCAGTTCCCCCACCGACCGCACTCTAGGGGGACAATATAACCCCCGAACAAGGCATTTTCCCCACCGTCCGCACTATAGGGGGACGATCGCGCCTAAACTATTGCTGATTGCTGTAGTATCGCTGTGTTAACAGGTAATGGCAATTCCAACCGCACCAAGATGGATAGTATAGCGTACAAGGCAGTTCCCTCACCGAAAGCACTGTATAGGGACACAATAACCCCCGAACAAGGCAGTTTCCCCACCGTCCGCACTATAGGGGGACTATCGCGCCTACAGAGTGCTGATTGCTGCAAGATTGTTCCTGTGTCCACGGGTGACGACAACACCAACCACCTTAAAAAGGGTAGCAAAATACCAAGGCCAGCTGTAGAAAAGGTGTGTACACCTGCAGCCGAATAGACAGGCTGTTTGCCCCCTAGTACCGCATCAAACAGGCTGATCGCCACTTGCACTATTAAAAGCTGTAAAGCGCAGTATCTCTGCCAACTGTAGTAAACGCTCTGTAACGGGCAGTAGCTGTCCGAACATGTGCAGAGAAAAAGAAAATGCCAGCATAGACCCTAGCAGCATCGTGAAGGGCAGCACATGTACTAACGGCAGCAGAAAGGCAGCGTTTGCATCAAAAGTATAGTGCTCAGCGTCTCCGGCAACAGTGAACCGCATTGCAACGGACCGTATGCGTCGTGACAGCTGCAAAAACAAAATTGCAGCATCGATCCTAGCAGCATTGTGGAAGGGCAGCAAATGTACCGACAGCAATAGGAAGGCGGCCTAGCGCCTGGACAGCTGAAAAATTCCGTACCCAAACCGACAGCACTATAAAAGGGCGGTTACGTCGACAGCAGTTTAGTGTGCCGCACTATCGCAGCTGTGCCTATACAGAAAGTGGTAATAGCCCCCGCGTACCCACGAATGGTGGAATATAGGGCATCGCACACGCCGACAGCCTTGCCCAACAAAAAAGCCAGCACAGAGTTTCAGCGTTCACTAAATTCGAGTTCTTGTCATGGGAGGGCCAAGACGAAAAATCTCTCGAATCGAACTTGCAAGGAGCACTCGCACAGCAGCGGAGGGTGTCAGAGCTGCAGTGCTGTAACTGTGGACGCTAGGGCAGTAAAGGGTCGAGCTATGTGGTGAATGGGCAGGAGCAAAGCAGGCGGCTTGGCTGCTGCACAGTGACTGACTTCTGCAGCAGATAATTCGGCGGTATATGGCATGTATTGGCAGCGAGCCCATTATGCTGTACTGTAGTTGGTGGCGCTGCGAACATTATGGTGGTTGAAGCTACGTGACGCAGTGGAACGCTGTTGATCGAGAAATATCCGGCAGGGGTCCGGGTTACGCCAAATTAGTAGCTGTGCTATTTTCAGCAGAAAGGGAGCACAGTTTGTCCGACGCGCAAGACAGATCGGCGTATGTTCTGAAACTCATACGATAACGCGTGTACTGAGAAAAATCTCAAAACGAGAAAGCCCAAACATTCCGCGAGCACCGCCTGTTCCTTCCCAGGGAGGACCACAACGAAGGAGCCCCGACATGAGCTTCTAGACCGCGGTGCCCGTAGGGGAAGGGGGTCCGGCGAAGGTCGGTCTCGCTCCGTCAGCAAAGGTGTATGCAGGCCGATGGGCTCTCTCGGCAATCGAAGTCCCCGTCGCTGGTCCCTCGAAGGGTTGATTCCACTGTGCTTGTCCGTGGCGGATCGTGCATATGCCTCAGCCCCGAAGCACAAAAAAAAGTACAGGTCGACGGGCGACCTTGGGGCCTGCGCTGGCAGCTCGCGCAAATGTGGAGTGCAACATGCTGGCTGAGCGCGGAGCGAACAAGTCTGATGGGTGGGGCTAGGGCAGTTCCGCTGCGGAGTGGTCCATGTAACACAGCTGGCGGGGAACTAATGCGACCAAAAGCTGAGACGAGGAGTGTGCTCCGAAGAGCAGTGTCGTCCGCACGTAGCCCCAAGGTGTCGTCCGTGTGGTACGTGCCCGGCGACCAACAGGAGGAGTCCCTGCCATCTCACTGTTGTTGTGGTCGCCGTTGGAGGAGGAATGGCGCTCCCTCCATTGAGCAGCCACCGTGAAGGAACAGGGGTTGTGGACTCGATGGGAAGCAAAAGCAAAATTGCTACGAAGACAACTCGTATCAAAGAGATTGGAGGAACGCTGCCACAATAGCAAGTCAAGCCAAAGACGACGCCGTATTGTAAGGAGTATTGGGCGGAGACACAGAGTGTCTCCTGCAGGTCTGCCAATTGAGCAAATCCTCGGAGAGTACTCACTTTCTTCGCCTTCGCAGAGATGTAGCTTTATTCGATTCGACCAGAGCCCCGGATGGCTTTTGAGATCGGAGGCACGTGCCTCCAATTTATTTCCTGACTATCCCGAATATAAAACGCCAACCTTATGATACGAAACCCATCCAAATTATCTCAATTCGGACCATTACAGGTCTTTCGAAGCCGTATCTTGACGTAAACTTTATTCACCCGATTACTGGGAACCGCGTCGCTCTCAGCGCTCCCACTCGGAAGACGCCTGCCTAACGCCTCCTATCGAGGACCTTCCCGGCGGCTTTCTTTGCGTTCCTTGCTTTCTTCGCCTCCTTCGTGTTCTTCGGGACCGCCCATACTCTAAATCCAATACAAAATATCCGGCACCGCTTGAAGATAAATATCCCACCACTATTTTCAATAATATTTTTTCCGCACTAAAACCAATGTATCTATTTTTTGAAAAGTCGGAAAACAAAAAAATCGGATGTTCAACACTCGATTCAAAATCGGAAAGTAGAAAAAAACGAGCGAGATAGCCGTTCCTACTCTAGATTCAGCATAAAAAGTACCGATAAAAAAAATCAAGTGCAAAAAATGTTGCGTTCCTTTACTTCTTCGCCTTCTTCGTGTTCTTCGGGACCGACCGCCCTAACACTACCTTCAAGACACAATCTCCAGTACCGCTTCAAGATAATGTCCCCACAATAATTTCAAGATACTTCTTTAGATACTAAAATCAAGATATGCATTATTTCAAAAAGTCGGAAAACCAAAGAAATTAATCTTCACAACTCGATTCAGAATCGGAAAAGAGAACGAAATGATCAAGAGAGCCGTTTCTACACCATGGTTCAACCTAAAAAGTGGCGATAAACAAAATCGAGTACAAAAAGTTTGTCCTAGTACGTACGTGCACGTTTATTTTGAACGTATCATATAACTTGACCCATTGTTCGTAGACTACTACATACAGCAGCACACCTTTATATTACGCCTCCTATTTCTCGTGCTCAAATCGCAAGGAAAACACACCCACTAGCAGATTTTAGAGCCCCAACAACATGCAGCAGAAATAATGTATTGCCGTCGAGCATGTATCATAAGAGGAACAGAGAACAGCACAGCACACTCAGCCCTCAAGGCATCATAAACATATGTACATTTGTCTCTCAGCACCCTCTAAACCTTATCCGCTTGATTAATGGGACCCGTTTCGATCTCAGCGCTCCCACTTGGAACACGCCTGCCTCATTCCCCTCTTCGGAGAACTCTTCCATCGGATTATTTGCGTTCCTTGCGAGTAGCAAACTTTTAATGTGTTGGGTTCGCGGGTCAGATCTACGGATCCGACCCGCGGGTCAGAAGAAAAACCTCGCGGGTCAAAGTGGCCCGATCCGTGAAATGACCAGTGCCTCGCGGGTCATGACCCGACCCGACCCCGTGATTTTGAAAACCTCCTCACCCGACCTGACCCGATTCGCGAGATTTCAAAACCTCTTGACACGATCCGACCCGACCCGCCAGATTTCAAAAGAGCAGTGGCCGAAATCGGGTACACCCGATGGACCAATAGCCGTTATCGGGTACCCCTTGAACACAGTCCCACAACGACTCAGGACGACATCTCATTGGTCGAAACCACACCGCACCCGAACGCAGCCGCATGTCCATCGGGTGCACCCGATTATGGCTGAACAAGTCCTCGTGCCACCCGATTATGGCCGGACTACTCGACCACCAGCCCACACGCACACACGCACGCGCAGCGGGCGCGAACTCGCACCACGTCACGAGGCGGGGCATAGTTTGTTCTTTCGTCTCGGAGCTCTTTTTCCGGAGCTCTTTTTTGTGGACCATGAAGTCGCAGTTATTAATAGCTCTCCTACACACAAGGCGCAGAAGCGCACCTATGCAGACGGCTTAGACATAGATCACAGACTACCTGGGCACGGACACGGCACGAGAAGGGCTAATGATTCAGATGCTCCTTTCCAAATGGCACAGGAAGATATGTTCGTGGCGTGGCGGGCCCGAGAAACGTATTGCCGCCACCTGTCACATCACAACACCAGCGACAGCCGAGTACACACGAAATTAGCAACACAACGCAACATGTGCACGAATATACATGAGACTCCACACATAACATGAAGCATTGCTGTGTACAGGACTGCTGGATTTTGGCCATTGCAAAACTGATTCTCATGTAAGAGAGGTACAATCACGACCCACAGAGCTTTTCCTGAAAACGGCGTCCCTGCAGGGTACCTGTTAGCGAGACCTAGGAAATAGTTTGATTCAAATCATTTGATCAAATCATTTCTCGGGGTGTGATGTGACAGGTGGCGGCAATACATTTCTCGGGCCCGCCACGCCACGAACATATCTCCCTGTGCCATTTGGAAAGGAGCATCTGAATCATTAGCCCTTCTCGTGCCGTGTCCGTGCCCAGGTAGTCTGTGATCCATGTCTAAACCGTCTGCATAGGTGCGCTTCTGTGCCTTGTGTGTAGGGGTGCAAACTGCGGCTTCATGGTCCACAAAAAAGAGCTCCGGAAAAAGAGCTCCGAGACGAAAGAACAAACAATGCCCCGCCTCGTGACGTGGCGCGAGTTCGCGCCCGCTGCACGTGGGTGTGTGTGTGGGCTGGTGGTCGAGTAGTCCGGCCATAATCGGGTGGCTTGTATGCGAGTCGGGTACATTTCGAGGACTTGTTCAGCCATAATCGGGTGCACCCGATGGACAAGGTGCGCTTCTGTGCCTTGTGTGTAGGGGTGCAAACTGCGGCTTCATGGTCCACAAAAAAGAGCTCCGGAAAAAGAGCTCCGAGACGAAAGAACAAACAATGCCCCGCCTCGTGACGTGGCGCGAGTTCGCGCCCGCTGCACGTGGGTGTGTGTGTGGGCTGGTGGTCGAGTAGTCCGGCCATAATCGGGTGGCTTGTATGCGAGTCGGGTACATTTCGAGGACTTGTTCAGCCATAATCGGGTGCACCCGATGGACAAGGTGCGCTTCTGTGCCTTGTGTGTAGGGGTGCAAACTGCGGCTTCATGGTCCACAAAAAAGAGCTCCGGAAAAAGAGCTCCGAGACGAAAGAACAAACTATGCCCCGCCTCGTGACGTGGCGCGAGTTCGCGCCCGCTGCACGTGGGTGTGTGTGTGGGCTGGTGGTCGAGTAGTCCGGCCATAATCGGGTGGCTTGTATGCGAGTCGGGTACATTTCGAGGACTTGTTCAGCCATAATCGGGTGCACCCGATGGACATGCGGCTGCGTTCGGGTGCGGTGTGGTTTCGACCAATGAGGTGTCGTCCTGAGTCGTTCTGGGACTGTGTGTTCAAGGGGTACCCGATAACGGCTATCGGTCGATCGGGTGTACCCGATTTCGGCCATTGCTCATTTCAAAACCTCTTGGCCCGACCCGTCCCGACCCGTGATGTCATAACCTCTCGACCGGACCCGATCCCACCCGACCCGTGAGGGTTTGAGAATCTCCTGACCCGTGGAAAGCCCTGCTAAGTAGTTGATGCACGACAACGTAAGTAACAGCATCTTCTGCAGCTCGCCGTGTCTTCAAAACGAACGAATGCATCGGAATCTGCCCGTGCAAAGAACATATACAACCACAAGCAGCAGCAGCTAGCTGGTGATGCGCGAAGACTCGCTTGCATTTCCAACCGATTAAGATACAACAGTACTACTCTTCTCTTCGTCCTTTCTCTTTCGTACGGGTGATGTGATGCATGCGTGAATAATCACACCCTGGACAATAGGTTCCAGGTCAATAGGCAATCGATAGAATCCTATTAAAAATAATAGGAGACCTATTGTTGCCCGCTATAGGTATCGATGGGTACTTTTCGTAGCCTATTGGGGCCGATAATGGGTATCGATTGACATCTTCAGCGATCTACTGTTTGGCCAATGGCCTATTGTACCTATTTTATCTGCACATATTGATACAACATATAGGTATCGATAGACATGTTTAGGACGGTATTGTTTGGGCGATATTGGCGCTGAGAAGCGGAACCTAGGGGTTTGTCCGATAGGTATCGATATAACTTTCACCAAACCTAGTGATTTGGAAATATATATCGATAGACCTTTCACAATTCTGTGGTTTGGGACAAAAGGTATTGACAGACATTTCACCATTCTATTGTTTGGGATGAGAGGTATCGGTACGTAGACCTTTCGCCTTTTTTTTGTTTCAGTGCTGAAGAGCAAAGGCGCTCGAAGACAAATCGTCCAGGTATAACCAATTCTAGTTCGCCATTCATCATCCACGCCCCACGCCCGTCCAGCCCAGCGGAGAATCCCCAAAAACGGCGATGTCTGTCCGTGTTGTGCCGTAAGAAGCTCAAGGTGGATGCTCTCAGCAACAAGGCGGTGATTGCTACTTATGTGTGTTCGATGCGAAGCTCAAGCCTGCAGTGCTTTAGAGCGGCATGTTTATGAGCTGTCGAGTTCCTTCTTATACCTTGGATAATACCCTATCGAGCAGGCTATTGGGCCAATAATAGGTCGGCAACTATGCGGATCGATACCTATCGCGGGGCACAATAGCTCGGCTTCGGGGTCTATCGATAAGTATTGTAAGCAACAATAGGGTAAGGGCAGCGGCCACAATAGCCTATTGTGCGACCGATATGCTTGCGAAGGTGTATATCGATAGGTATCTTGGGCACCAACATGATTTGAAAATGACTTCCAACAGGTTATCGTTCGACCAATACCTTTGTATCTCCACCAGTCAATTCCTATTGGTTCAAGCGATAGGTGTGCGATGATATCGATCGATACCTGTTGCTCAATGTGATATGTTTGCAAGGGTATCGATCGATGCCCATTGCCCAATTTAATAGGTTCTCAAAGGTATCGATCGATACCTACTGCAAGTTTAATAGATTAATTTGCAAGGGTTTCGATCGCTACCTACTGCTTGTAAATGTTTACCCTCGTACTACTTAGAGCATACCTACAGTATACGTGCCGTATACCCCAGGCTATTGTTTGAATGATACCTTGGGTGATAACAATAAATATGTGCCTTGACCTACTTCTTGCCTTTTGTTTCAAACAGCGGCTTTACGATAATACCTGGTAAAAATTAAGTTTTAATTAATCGATAGGCTTGCGAGGATTTCAATCGATATGTACGGAAAGGAAGCAGTAGATTAAAGAAGATGCTGGGAAAGGAAATCGGGGAATGTTTGGCAGAAGGTATCACTGCTTTATGGAGGAATTATTCGACTTCATGGATACTACCGCTTTATGGAAGGATATTCGATTTACATCGGAACGGCATCTACGCTATATTGTCGGAGGGCAAAATAATAAGTATACGTATCGATATTCAATTAATCGATATTCGATACACCAACTTGTGGACAGACCAACAGGCGTACTCAATGCGTGGTAGACGACTGTGCAGGGCTTTACACCTACATCTCATAGCGATAGATATCGATCGACCATTTCACATGTCTATTGATCAAATAATAGGTATCGATCGACACTTTCACGTACCTATTGGTCACAGTAATGGGTATCGATCGACAGTGTGACATAACTATTGTAAGAACAATAGCCTATTGTGCCGATTTACCAGAACCTATTGGCCGAAGAAATAGGTATCAATAGACAGATTCACACAACTATCTTAAGAACAATAGCCTATTGTACCAATTTCTCTGGACCTATTGGTCCAAACAATGGGTATAGATTGACAAATTCGCATACCTATCGAACGTGTCAATAGGTATCGCTATGCAATACCCCAACCTATTGGCATTCAATAGGCGTATGCAATAGGCGATTGTCCGAGGTGTGGTGAATATGACCTCTGGGTTATTGTTCTGGAGCGCTGAGCTCTTGGCATTTTCAAGTCGCAAGTTGCACCAAACAATGGAGCTCTGCCTGCTTTACGTTTTTCTTGTTCCATCTGAGCTATAGCATAGCAATAGGATGCCACCCGCGGAGGGGAGCGCGGCATCCTTTGTCCTGCACCACTTCGCTCTTGGCATTTGCAAGTCACCCGTTAACACATCTTGACATTTGCAAGTCGTAAGCTGCACCAAATAATGAACCTTTGTCCGCTTCACGGTTTGTTCTATTTGAGCTAGCGTAGCGGGCGGATGCCGCCCGCGGAGCGAAGCGGTTTGTATCGTATACCCTCATGAGATCTTGGATACCGGTACAACAGTAGTCTATGTACTACGTATTATGTACCTGGCATCGATATTTCATTCCTCTCGGGCTCGTTTCAGGGCAGACTTGAATGATTTACCGCAGTGCTCCTACTACTGTTGTACTGGTACGTACATGGTATTTTATTTTCGCGGGTGAATTCAGACCTGGTATCTTGCTGGTATTTTTAAAGCTGGTATTATTACGCCGAGTTTATTGTTGTATTGAACTGTAAAAAGACTGCTGCGCTTGCTCTGTAGTACTGTACTCGTGTCCTGATGAGGCAAGGCAGAGGGGGTGGAAGAGGCTAAAGACGACCCGCCAAAGGAGACAGTCGGGAGAAAGCGGTCGTATTTGCGAGACCGAGATATACATCGAAGAGAAGCGATATTGAAGCTCGCGGCGACATAAAATGACGTGTATTAATCCGTGAATCTTTGATTTTTTATCGACGCGAAGTTGACTCGTAAACCTCTGTGAATCTTTGTGATTTAAAGCTGACCCGCACATTGAGGGGTTTTGCTCTATACCACTCTGTCCCGAAATATAAGCACCGTTTTGGCTACATAAAGCGCTGATTATGTTTAGGGACAGAGTGGCAGGTCTCTTACATCTTCTGAAGGTAGGTGTTGACCCGGATCCCAGATGCAGCGCTGCGGCACGCAATCGGGGAGGGAGGCACGCAAGAAGGAAAGGTTATGACGGTCGAACGGAGCCTGGGCGTAAGGCACGCGGTCGGGAAGGCAGCGACTGAAGAAGGCAAGGCCAAGGGACCCCACGAGTCTCAACGGCAAGCACGATAAATATTTCTCCGCAGTAGTACAGGACTGAGTCGTCTCCGCGGAGCAACTACAGCAGCACCACAAATATCTTCCAGCACCACAAATATCTTCCTGAGCGACCTCAATGTCTCGCCATCTGCCCAAGATCCGCGCAGTTCGAGGTCGACGCGCTCTGCGGCGGCGCGCGACCCGAGCGTGCGCGCGCGGGGAAAAATCGGGGCAGAGGCTGAAAAACGCGACCCACGAGAAGAACGGGCGAGAAAGTGATCTCCAGGGCGCCGAACAGATTCCGAGCGGAATCCGGTCTGAAGCGAAGACAATCTCAAGTGCCTCCGCTCGCACGGGGTAGTTCGCGGATTATCGTATTTATATATACTTGCAATTTATATCTCTGCCTCGTAGTTTGTTACCGAAGAGCTCGTCTCTATTAACAGGAGGCATCAGCACGAACACTGGTTGTGCCGGATGTATATGGGTGTAAATATTAGTTCAATGTGAGGACAAACACAAATCACTCATTCGTGTATCGTGCTATGCGCTCGCAGAGTTTGATGAGCTATATTTTTCAGATATTTTCGCTCATCCCCCGGAGGGTTACAAAAAAGCCAGCGCGCCTCGTTTTATATTAAACAACGAGAAATGACAGCGCATCGCGACTCGAAGTATTAATAATAATGTCAGCGTATCACGAAGGAAAAGAAGAATCAATGAACGAATGCACATTTGATGCTATGTTCATTGTTACGCGAATGAATTGAACGCCTAATAATATAATCGTATCACGTCGAATGTGTTACAAAAATAATGATGTTATGTATGTACCGCGTATGATAAACGTTGCGGACCATAGCAAATGGAGCCTTTCTAGGATTCCAATTTCAGAATGCTGACTTTTTTTTTAGTTTGCTGATATCCAAATGGGAAAAACGATCAAAGAGGGAAAGTGTCAGGCGCAGGTAGGCTGAACTTAACTTTTAAGGTTTTTATTTGTGACATATTTCATCCGCAGTAATACCTACCTGGTATACCTTTAATTCTTAAGAGCGTGGCGTATCATGTTGCTGGTGGAATGCACTGTCGTCATCTGTTACTCGTTCGTATACCGGCAGATCGTTGTTCACGTATTTCAACATGAACATTCTGGGTACTGAAAAGGTCTTAGACACAGCCAAAGGCTACTTGCCTCTCATTAGGCGCGACGTAAGGCATCACTGCACCAAGAGCTGTGAATGCAACACTAGGCACCCTTCCCACGCTGAATGGAGCACACCCACAATTTTTGCCGGCGGATGCTGGTGCTGATGCGTCTCGATAGGATGATCGTCGGAGGCTGCCGTAGCATTGTCTAGGTAATGCGACGACCAGTGAGACAACATGCTGAGCGCTGTCATTGTAGAACCACACAACCCGAACCCGGACTAATCCATCGTTATGCATACCGCCTGAGGCCCTCTGTGCGACGGTACGGTGCGCAGAGTCGGTTCACTACAGTGGAGTTAGCGAGGAAAGGATGACGAAGCTTCCAAAATCAGCTGCCTAGGAATCCAAAGAGTGAATGCATATCGATACGTTTTCTAAGCGCGGACGCCGTGCACGTTTTTTCATGCAGATAGCTCGAAGATGCCGGCATACCAAGTGGGCATGTCCTTGGCGCCTACTGACGTAACCACAAGAAGCACTCGGCCACACACGGCACACGGCCCGAGGGGGCCGGACATATGCATGCGTCCTAGTTTAAGTGAAAATGATCGAGTTGAGGTTACCCCTGCCGTGGCTGGGGCACGGGGCGTGATGAGGTAGGTGCTGTGGTCGTTTAACGTATTCTGCTGTGAGTTTTTTTAGGGTGAATCGTTACGGGCATGCTCCCTCGGGACGTAGTTGCGTCAATGCGTTTGCCGGTGTTATACTCATTTACGTTCGAAGGCTATACCCACAAACCTCGGAACATCCGATCCGACTTTACGTTAATACGGCAGTGCGTCGGAAATTAATGTGTCTTCCGATGCAGTATACCAACGAAATATACAGTAGTCACCTGACGGTTTGGTTGGGGATATCACACTTTTGATTGCGTTGTGGCACCTGTGTCGAGGTACACTGCCCGGAGACGACAGTTGACGCGGGATTGCGCCGCCGTCAGAGGGCGCCAAGGCTCGTGGTAGGTTGACGCCATTACCTTGCAAGGTACCGAACTCTGCGTTATGTCTTGCCGCACAGATATCGCAGCGAGCGCACGGCCTGTGAGGACTGGACATCAACGGGGTACAGGTTTAGTGCTGATGTAGGCCCATCATCAACCGGACAAAATTCAGCTAATCACGTTTGGTCACGCAGTGAATGTGGAAGGCGCCGACGCGATACCGTATCAAATGCGGGTTTGCGCGGAAGCAGCGACGATAGAGCCGCCGGCACTAGATCCACGATAGGTCCGACGGCCGACATGGCCTACCTGCGCAGGAGGTAAGCGGTAATGCGTCTCATTTTTAAATGTGTTGTGTTGTGGTGTTTCGAGCACTTTCACCACCTTCGGTTGAAGAACACACTGATGATTCAGTTTTTTCCGGAACCCTTGTGCACTCTATTGACATCGACGGGTCGGAGGCATTTTCTTTTAGCAAGAATATTAAGCCTGGAACTGTGAGCTGGAACGAGGGTTTGCCTAATGCTAGGCAACATTTCGCCCACCCGGCTTAGGGAACAAGTAATACGCTGTGTGGCGTTGTAATGGTCCTATTTGTACATCCCGTGCGTTTTTTTTCCCTTCACATAACTAAACAGTACCTGGTACAAGGAACGGGGTTTTCCTGGTAGTATTATCTGATCGGAATTTCGAAAACACCTCTAAATCGGTTGTTCTTGTGCCCACGTGTTTCTGGACTCTTTTTCGTTTTGCGTTCTTGTTTTGCATGTACATTTTGAAGTACCCAGAAACAATGCTATGCCAATGTTCTGAAGGGTTGAGTTTGATAGGACCATTTAGACAATGGATTTCGACAACTGTAGGGGCTTTACGGGTGATCTGACCTTCCCATTTAATTGAAAACAGAAACTGAAAACAGAAACTAAAAAAGAAGCAGACGCAAAACTGACCCCGGAACGTCATTTACATTTCAATCTTACAAGGTTTCCATCCAACAGATGTAAAATATTCGTGGGCACTTCTGAGGGCATTTTTTTGTAACACTCTAGTTAATTTCCTAGTTTGTACACTCTTTGTTGTTAAACGACAGATTACCCACGATGATCCAATCACATGTACTAATAGCATCAAACCACGACATATATGGCATTGCTTCATCGGATCTCTTACGAGTACACCACAGAACCACAGCTATTGGTCTCCCTTCGTCCTCACTCCCTCATTCGCTATGATGTTGTCCTCCGTCAAGCACTTGACTCTCAGCGAATTATGTGAATATTCGCGGGCGATGGATCCTAGGGACGAAATAATAGCTCTGTAAATATTTTCGAGGGCGATCAATATTGCTGTGTATTGCCCGCTGTTCGCCCCGTACTGCCCCCATATTTCACGGCTCACAACATTTTTGCGTATTGAACGACGAGTATCCCTGTCACACAACACCTGGTGAGATGAGTCCCCCGTCGCAATTTAACGACGAGATGACCTCTAGACTCCACTCCCAGCTGTCACAGAACATCTGACTAGACAAGTCCCTCGTCGTAAATTTACCTCTTCCCCCCTCACGCCACACGGACACATATTTGTAGCCACGACCTCCTCCTGCCGACTACTGGTATATCTCCTTCTTCTTTCTGGATTGTCCAGGTCCCCCTGACGAAATCGCAGTTTCAGCTTTTCGTGTAGTTCATTGGGCCGTGCAGATACGTTTTATTCCAATATTTCCCTTCCAACCCCCGTATATGTCTAAGTGCTTCTACTCTTTCTCCTTATTTCTTAGCGCTAGCCTTTCCCTTTTTTCTATTCTTTATTTTACTGCTGTTTTGTACCCGCCAAACTTCTCTATAGACAGCACCTCTTCTTGCTCTCCTTGTAAGTCCTTTGTAAGAGTATTGGGCGGAGACACAGAATGTCCCCTGCAGGTCTGCCAAATGAGCAGGTCCTCGGAGAGTACTCACTTTCTTAGCCTTAGCAGAGACGTAGCTTTTTACTAGGTTCCGCCAGAGCCCCGGATAGCTTCTGAGATCCGAGGCACGTGCCTCCGAGCTATTTCCTGACTATCCCGAATATAAACCGCCAACCTTATCATACGAAACCCATTCGAATTATCTCAATTCGTATAATTACAGGCCTTTCGAGGCTGTGTCTTAAGACTAACCCACCCTGATGAGCCGCATATGCAGAAATATGGGAGATTCGGGGAAACTCCGGTTCTACGAACTAGACGATGAGTCGAAGATGCGGCTCCTAAAAACCCACTCCCACACATCTAACGGTCTGGCTATGGAGCCAGGAATACGCGAAGAAAAGTAGTTGAAGGAAACGCAGACCCTACAACAAGGCAAAAGCCACCCATCAAAAACCTGCCGCTTACCGCCGGTGTGGCGAGGGGGGGCAGAAAAGGCTCTAGAATCTGCCGCATACCGGCGGGTGGGGGCGGGAAAAGCTCTACGGCGAACCAACCACAGAAAAGGTACTATGGCGAGGCGAGTCTTCGTCGATATGGAGGGGAACACAGGCGCTAACACAAGGGAGAAGTCATGCGAAAAAACTCCCGCGGGCCATCGGCATGGCGGGGAGTTAGACGAAGAAACGACAAATACCCGGGATGGAAGGTGGCCGCACCTACAGCCCCGCGAGGGGAGGAAGTGTTTAGCCGAAAAAGCAAAGTAGAACAAGTACAACACGCAAAATTAAAATAGAAGATGACACACAGGCCCGTACATAGCCCTGTACCACGTTACGCGCGAACAGGGTACCCTGGTCGCCCCCCGGCTCTGGGCTGAGGAGGGTGTCGGCAGGGCGAAATTGAGCAACTGCGAAAAAGCGAAAGTCCTGCGCCTCAGATAGTGGCTTTTACCCGAACCCTGGCCCGACACTGAGCAGGGGGTTCGGCAGGACGACAGTTCTGCCGACGACGCCATGTTGTAAGAGTATTGGGCGGAGACACAGAATATCCCCTGCAGGTCTGCCCAATGAGCAGGTCATCGGAGAGTACTCACTTTCTTAGCCTTAGCAGAGACGTAGCTTTTTATCAAATTCCACCAGAGCCCCGGACGGCTTCTGAGGTCCGAGGCACGTGCCTCTGATCTATTTCCTGACTATCTCGAATATAAACCGCCAATCTTATCATACAAAAACCCATCCAAATTTTCTCAATTCGGATAATTACAGGCCTTTCGAGGCCGTACCTTAACACCTTCCATATTTTCTCGACTACGCTATCCCATCTTATTCCAGCTCGCCCTTTCCTCCCATACAGCCAGCCCTATCAGCTATGGGTGGCAACCTCTTTTCTGGCACATTCTTTACTTTATATTGCCATTTCAACTTTCTCAAGTCTCTATTTGTTTTAGGTGGGTACGTTCCTAGTTCTGCTCTTAGTACTGTATTACTCGTCGTACTTGAGCATGCTGGTATCGTTTTAGCTGCTGTCATCTCCACTGTTTCCATTTGTTTTACGATCTCCGCGTTCCCTTCCCATACTCCTCCTGTATACTCTACAAAAGTGTGTAGGACTCACATAGTAGGAGAATGTGAAATATACAAGGAAGAACGGGATGCGTTAGAGGAGGAGATGGGGGAATTAGACGTATGTAACATAGAAGAGTTTGGTAGACTAGAGAGTAGCGAGAAAACGATTGCTATCCTAGGAGATAGATAGTGGCCGCAGACGGCGAAACAGAACAGGGATAGGATAAACAGACGGTTTCTATGCATGGAAGAAGCGTAATGAGCGCCGAAATGTTGGGGGTGTCTTTAGTAGGAGTAGGAACGGTGCTCCCTCTCGAAATGGATGTGTGGTCAATGATCAAATGACTAAGGCAAGCAACAAATAAGTAGCCCCCCCCCCCCTCACGCAGTTTGACCTTTCCTCTCTCTTATGCTATATAGATGTCGCGAATTCCGCGTCGAATAGCGTATCCTTTCATGTAGCATGGCACTTATTAGCCCCAAGTTGGTTTGGATGATGCCATGATGGTTTCATGTTCCTGCTCCGAAAACCATTTTTTTTGGCAGCGAACAGGCACAAGGCGATGGAATTGCAGGGTCCAGGGTCTAGAGTCCAGGATGCAGAGCAGAGCAGAGAGCAGTCGAGATTCCAGTATGACGAGCTGCTTGTGTAACATCAGGGTTCCAGTCCTCAGACCCTGAAGGGAGCCAGGTCTCTCACGTCTGTCTGTGACTCTCATCTGGTGCTTTGAGTTCGTGCAGCGCCTCTTCAAGCGGGGTCAGGAGGTATGGGGATCGAAGTCACGCCGTGGTCGCAAACAGTCCGTGCTGATGATCAACGAGGGAACAAGCGAGGCAACGGGCACGGTGGGCACGTCAGTGCCAATGGGGCAAGGGGCTGGTAGAGGGATTCACAAGTCACTTCTTTTTAACTGTTTGTTTGCACCAAGGGATGCATCAATTAGACACTGGGCGGTCCCTCCAATCCGCGTTGCTGGACTTTCTACGAGCAACCGAAGACTTTCCCGCACCGGGGAGGTCCTTCATGCCCAGGTCCAATGAAGTCGAAGGATCTTATAAAGCTTACCCCCTGCTCACAGACAGACCCTCCGAGTGACACTGATCAGCACAGTCGCCACGCGTCGTATTTCCCTTCCCTAGCACTGCAGCGCTGTAACACCCCCCCTACCCGACGCACAACCGTCGTGGGTGCAAAACGGGCATCCCGGTGACGTCCCGAAAACAGCGCGCGCGCTTTCCGTCCAACCAACCCTTCGTTCTTACTCAGCTCTCCGTCGCTGCAGCATCCCCCCAGCCCGACGCCTATGGGCGTCGGTGCCAAGTAGGCATTCGGCGACTAACATATCTACCTGAGTCTGCACAACCTTTGACGGTGCCGATCTGGAACGCCGGTTCAAAGGGGGGGCAGTTCTGGGCATTGTCCAGCAAACGGCTACGCTGCCTTTCTCCTACCGCCCCGCTAATCGCCCCCGGCGATCTACTAATGCCCTATTAGTAGTAAGACACCCTTCAATGCTCTCCTCCATCCTCTGACATCCGCTGATACTTTCGACCATCCTTTGGCGGCGTGGGCAGGCGCCGGAGCCAAGCGGCCACCCCAGCAACTGAATTCTTCCGGCCCCCTCCACCCTTACCGACCCAGCGCTCCTGCACCCCGCCTATTATTGGCAGACGTCATCCCCGGTTGGCGGCGTTCCGGTGTTCCTCGATTCATCGGGGTGTTTCGCTGTGACCATCCTCCCCCCAGTCTCGTCGAGAATGGCTGTCTTTCTCGGCCGCTTGCTCCCCCCCGGCATCGCTATCGAGTGATAGCACGACAGATGTTGACAGGAGCTCCCGGGAATTCCCAGACCTGCTGGCTCGGTCCACCCTCGACCACAAGATTAAATGTTCCCTCGCCCGTAGGTGCCTACTCCTCAAGCCGACAAAAGAGGTGCTCCATGGAATTGTCTTGGGGCATTGCCAACAATAAGAACAAGTGCCTTGCCAAAAATAAAGCAGCCGCTCAGACAGCGTAAGTACTCGTTGGTTGCCCGCGGTCATATTGTCTACACCTCTACGCATACCCACGCACGGACGCTCGCCTGAGCGAAGCCACCGCTCGCTACCCAGCCCTGCACGATTTCTTTACAATACCCGTTGTCGATACAATATTTCCACCGACCCCACCGAGCGCTCCTTACAGTACTCATTGTCCGTTGTCCTCTCTAAGTATACCAGCCGTTCCGCTGCGACGATGCTATCTCCCCCAGCAGCAGCGTCGTGCAACCATCAGGCGACAGACTTCGGAGCGTAAGAGGCATCCCGCGCGTGAACTTTCTCCTCCTCCTCTTCCCCCTCGGTGACGTATCGCTTTGCGACAGCGTTCATTGGGGCAAATATCAATGGCGCCATACACGCCCAATATACAAGGAAAACGCACTAAACTACGCGCGAACCATTCACGCAATGAAACACGCGAAAAAAGCCTGCGCGTGGTCTCGAATGGTGTCACACGCAAAAACTCACAGAAACACACAAAAATCAACACCCTCATTCACACAGCCCAGCTCGCGGCTACGGAACGGCACCGACGTTAGCGATGGTGGCCAGCCCCAATAATATGGAATGAACACTCACTTTTCCGCCACGTCGATTGGCTGCAGGCGTGAGGATACACCGGGTTGACTCCTTCCGTCGCTATTAATCGATGGGCGTGGCTCATGCTTGTGCGTCTGCAACTGCTTGTCTACAATCACGAACGCACACTCCGCAGCGGCCAGTCCGGCACACGTACAGCCAGGGATTTTACCACACAAGTTTACAGCCTCGCATATAACACAAAAATGTCACAATCACACACGACACGCCTCTGTCCGCCTCGGCTAGGCTCCCGCAATAAGCAGTGGCCTGTGCGGACCCGCACGGGCTAGGGTGGCATCATCTGAATAACACAAACCCGCGCCTCCTCACATCAATCACACGCAACATTCACTCACAAGCACCCCACTTTCCTTGGCTTCCTCCACAGTCCGCATAAGCCAAGGCGTCACACGTGCGGTCTTGCGTGGGGTCGTACAAGCCTATCCCCCCCCTACACCCACCCAAACGCAATCAATGGCACCCACCCCGCTCAGGTAGGCACAGCACACAGCACACAAATCAATTACGTCTACCCGAATCACCCCGCACGGGCTAGGGTGGCATCATCTGAATAACACAAACCCGCGCCCCCTCACATTAATCACACGCCACACTTACTCACAAATACCCCACTCTCCTTGGCTTTGCCTCCGCAATACGCATAGGTCAAGGGGTCACACGTGCGTGCTTGCGTGGGATCGCACAATCCTATCCTCCCCTTACGCTCACCCAAACACAATCAGTGGCACCCTCTCCGCTCAGGTAGGCACAACACACAGCACGCAAATCGATGACATACCACCCGAATCAATGGCACCCACCCCGCTCAGGTAGGCACAGCACACAACACAGAGACAAAAAACACCAACATAAATACGCATTTCTCTCCTCTGCCGATTTCCCGACGCCGTCACTGGCTCTAGCCTTTTGGGGGGTTACACCAACCCGCCACCGAACCCAGTTCGTGCTACCGGGTTTGATGCGGTGCTGACATCAGGGGAGATGGCGTCGCTATCCTAGCTGCTGCTGTGGTGGTGGGTGCTCTGCTGCAACTTTTAATTCTGCTGCAGTGCTCGGACTTCACCTAGGCCTCACTACCGCGGGTGATGGGATGGTTGAGCACGTTGCTGCGGCGAAATACTTGATCACCCAGTCACCCCCCCCCCTTGCCGCGGCGACGGCTGTGGTGCGTCAGGGGACCGCCGCGTGAGAGAACCGCCAGAGCGTTTTTGGGCGGCGGGACCGCCGAGCGAGGGGACCGCCAACGGGTTTTGAGCAGCGGGACCACCGACAGAGGGGACCGCTAAGAGGTTTTGGGTGGCGGGACCGCCGAGTGAGGGGAGCGCCAAAGGCTTCAAGGCAGCGGGACAACCGATTTGACTTCATAGTAAAACGTACAGATTTCCCATTTTTCTATACCGTATATAAGTTTAATGCGCGTTCGGAAAACGAGGTATCCGGGCCGAGTTTATACTAAAACGTACAGATTTTCCCTAAAGTTTAAGTTTAATACGCGTTCGGAAAACGAGGTATCCGAACCGAGTTTATACTAAAACGTACAGATTTCCCCATATAAATTTATACTAAAACGTACCAGGTACAGATTTTCCCTATTAAATTTATACTAAAACGTACAGATTTTCCCTGTTAAATTTATACTAAAACGAACAGATTTTCCCTATTAAATGTTTTTAATTTAATAGGGAAAATCTGATAAACTCGGTCCGGATACCTCGTAAACATAGACTAATGGGGAAATTAAATTTTAATAGGGAAAATCTGTACGTTTTAGTGTAAATTTGTTGAAAATAATTTAATGGGGAAAATCTGTACGTTTTAGTATAACCTCGGTCCGGATGCCTCGTAAATTCATTAAGAAAAATCTGTACTACAAATAGATCTGTACGTTTTAGTATGAAGTCAAATCGGTTGTCCCGCTGCCTTAAACCCTTTGGCGGTCCCCTCACTCGGCGGTCCCGCTACCCAAAACCTCTTAGCGGTCCCCTCTCTCGGTGGTCCCGCTGCTTAACACCCGTTGGCGGTCCCCTCGCTCGGCGGTCCCGCTGCCCAAAAACGCTCTGGCGGTTCCCTCACGCGGCGGTCCCCTAACGCACTACACGGCGCTCACATATGCTGCTACGGCAGCAACGGTTTTTAACTGCTTTGCAATATTCTAACACAAGATACATAATGATTCCTCCCTTTTTCCTCTTTTTCCCCCCGTGTTTCTCTTTTTTCTTTATTTTTTTTTATCGATTCTTTATTTTCTTTTCTTTTCGCTCGGCTCCCCTCCTGTCCGTGGATTGCTTCACGATGGTTGTCGCCATGTTTCCCTGGCGCTCGGCTCGCGGCATTGGATGCAGCACATGTGTGGCAAGATAACGGTGCGGCCAGAAAAACGAAGCGTTAAACATGCATCACAATGTTTCTCTAACGACTCCAGCTTCGTCACTTTTCTGCCTTCGTTTGGTCGAAGCGAGAAGTGATGCGTGCACACTGGTTGACCTATTGCTCGATGCCCAAGGCATGCATAATTTCTTTCCATGAAGTTAACATTTCTCAAGCTCTGGATCATCCATCGGCAAGCATAATCGGACGGACGGTAAACGATTAGAGGACTCCAGTACACCAAGCTCCGGTAAACATGTAACGACAGAGTCGGGAAATCATGGTAGCTGTAAAATTAATACCGCCACGCGCAAATTCCACGGAAATCGTAACACTCAAATACTATGGTTAACGCCTGTCCCAGTGAGATGTGGTATAATCGTTAGCATTGATCTCTGTATTGTTAACGAATCCAAATACGCAGACACCTCGTGGATAACTCAACAAAAGCGTACATAGTTCGGGTTCGGAGACAAAAAGTTTCGATAGGACAAGTTGCAATCTATACGACGACTATGCACTCCTCGAAACCACCATCTCACTGTATGATTGACTACCGAGGAGGTAATGGCGATGATCGGCATCCGTCCAGTGTTTGATCACCAGTTTATCATGTCGTGCGCACCAAAACGCCTGATTTCCTACTGCACTCCGCTCCTGGTGTGTTGACGTGTTTAATATGTTACGGTGATGCCATACCACCCCTTAAATAACATGCTGGCAGACACGTGGTATTGCGGTAACGCAGTCGACAGAACGCTGTTGAACGAGTAGATAAATACTGCATGCAGTCATTCTATACCCTGAAATGGTGCAAATGGGCAATTGGGCACAATCCCTCGTCAGTCGGCAGAGAAGGGAAATGTGTACACATGTGTTGTCTTTTTATGAAAAATGTGTACATAGGTGCTGTCTTCTCATGACTTTGCTTGATGAGCCTACGAGGTGACTACTACCAGCGACAAATAGTTAGTTCCTGGGGACGTACATGCAGACCCAGGAAATAGTTAAATGAATGGGATACACCAACTCTGCTACAAAAATATCTGCAGCGGTACTTTAAGTAGGTCTATACAGTAGAGGCGTAGTGCATCCACTGCTGTCCATTCACAACCACTGCTGCATACTGTAGCGTTGGTCATGTGCTGTGAATATCATGCCCGTTGTTCTATTATTACATACCTGGTGCCAGATATATCATGTGGAATAGGACATTGTTGGTTTGTGCTTGTATCAAAGCCTGATTGGGATATTTTTCGTGGTTTGTGAAACCGTAACGCATCTGAGGAGATGCGGCGGAACCAGGTTGGTTCCCCGAGAGATAATAATAAAATTGTATCTGGTCTCCAATCTCTCATGATTGGGGACACCACGTGGCTGGGGAGAAAAAGCCCCACAGCCACACTTCAAAGCCCTTCGGAACTCTACTCTACTTCTCTTCCCAGCCCGATGGCTCTCCGGATTATGTGACTTCTGTCTCCGTGAGTGACCCAGGCATGGACCCACCACCCGTATACGTGGATGGTCAAATATACTAGTATTTAAGGATCGATCCAGATATTGTTAAATTAAAGGTGGGGGATACAGAGTGCCCCCTGCAGGTCTGCCAATTGAGCAGGTCCTCGGAGAGTACTCACTTTCGTTCCTTCGTAGACATGTAGCTTTATTCGTTTCCACCAGAGCTCGGGATAGCTTCTGAGATCGGAGGCGCGTGCGTCCGATCTAATTCCTAATTTCCCCGAATATAAACCGCCAACCTTATCATACGAAACCCATCCAAATTATCTCAAATTCGGATACCTACAGGCCTTTCGAGGCCGTATCTTAACACTAGCCCACCCTGATGAGTCGCATATGCCGAAATATGGGAGATTCGGGGAAACTCCGGTTCTACGAACTAGACCATGAGTCGAAGATGCGGCTCCTCAAACCCCACTCCCACACCTCTAACCGTCTGGCTATGGAGCCAGGAACACGCGAAGAAAAGCAGTAGAAAGAAAAGCAGACCCTACAGCAAGGCAATAGTCACCCATCAAAAACCAGCCGCATGCCGCCGGTGTGGCGGGGGGGGCAGAAAAGGCTCTAGAACCTGCCGCATGCCGCCGGTGTGGCGGGGGGGGCAGGAAAGGCTCTACGGTAAACCAACCACAGAAAAGGTACTATGGCGAGGCGAGCCCTCGTCGATATGGAGGGGAACACAGGCGCTAAGACAAGGGAGAAGTCATGCGAAAAACCTCCCGCGGGCCATCGGCAAGGCGGGGGGTTAGACGAGGAAACGACGAATACCCGGGATGGAAGGTGTCAACACCTACAGCCCCGCTAGTGGAGGAAGTGTTTAGACGAAAAAAACAAAAACAAAGCAGAACAAATACAACACACAAAACATAAAAGAAGACACACAGACCCGTACACTGGTCGCCTTCCGGCTCTGGACCGCGGGGGGCGTCGGCAGGGCGAAATTGAACAATGACAAAAAGACGACAGCCCTGCGCCTCAGATAGCGGCGTTTTACCCGAACCCTGGCCCGGCACTGAGCAGGGGATTCGGCAGGACAGAAAAAAAAATGGAAAGAACCGCCCCAAAACTCGATGAAGACCCTCAGGACACTACGAACGACCCAAAGACGAAGAAGCAAAACTCATACCTCAAACAAACGAAGAACTATCGAGGAGCGGTGGTGGCTTGGAAGTCAACTGGCCACGGCCGCGCCTCGAGATTCGTCTACGTTACGTTGGATTCCCCGAGGAAACGCACTGGCGGTGTGAAGTTGCAAGCACCAAGAACCTCGTACGGCTCCCGTTGAAGTCGTGTAGCGCGCTGGGGAAAGAGGGAGTTTAATCGGTCCCGGGTCGTCCAGAAAGCGGACCAGGTATACCTTGTCCTCGGTAGTGCTCGCGCTGATTCTTCCTAGCCACCATAAACCATCGTCTCCCTTGTACCAAAAGTGGGCTCCCTCAGGGAGTACTGTGTCGTGGTAGCGACGGAGCCAATCGGTGCGGGGAACACAGGCGTAGCCCGGCGCTAGGAAACGTTCCCCGTTGTTGCGGGAGAGCTCACGCTGTGCCGCTCCGATCCGCATTCGGCGGTAAAGGCGGTTGGTTTGGCGGTGCTGGTCCGGGGTTCCGGCCCAATAACGCAAGATGTGGGAGCGGGAGAGGTGAAGGTCCATTTCCCGCTCCCAGGACGGTTCGGAGAGTCCCACCCAACGCGTCTTGTAAAGCACCGCGATGACGCCACCTCGCCCCCGTACCGACTGATGACCAGTGATCTGCTCCACCTCCAGCCGTTGGAGGGGAATCGAAACGTCGTCTTGAGTGACGTGGTACGGCGGGGACTTCTTGGAAAATTTGTTGAGCACATACTGTGTCAGCCCCGCCGGTAGGTATTTGGGCATGTTCCCGCTGTCGTGGGGGTTGGCACAGGGTTTGCAGCGCTCGATGGCCACACGCCGACGAGCGTCCGAACCAGGCAGGTCGGAAGGGAGATCTAAATAAAGGAGGTTGCTCCCGAGCGGCGAGCCGTCCGGGGTCTCGGCGGCGGAGCAGGGATCGACGGCCAGGACCTTGTATGGGCCCGTCCAGTTAAGCGCGAGTTTGGCCTTGAGTACCTTGGCGTCGGTATTCGCCTTCACACCCTGGCGGATGGTAGAGGCAGAATTGTATACCCATGCCCAACCACGCACAGTGAAGTTAGGTGCTGGACGCAGCGCGTTGGCGAGGGCGGAGTTTCTGCGGTTAACATGGGAAACGGTGAGGGCGTGGTGTGCGCGGACAATGTCGTTTGCGCGCTTTTGCCGGTCGGTGGCCAAATCGCAATAGGCCAGGTGGTCACGGGCCAGACTCTGGTGTCCTACGACACCTGTGCGGTCGAAAATCGTCAGGGGAAGCCGTGGGAGTCTGCCCATGTGGACCTTGTTGGGCGCCAGACCCGTCGCCGCGCTGACAGAGTTGTTGTGAGCGAATTGTACGTGGGGCAGATGCAAGTCCTAATCGTCTTGTCGCTCGTTGACGACCATAGCCAACATTCGTGCCATAGTGTGATTTACCCGCTCAACGCCCCCGTTACAGTTGGGATGGTAGGAGCTTGTAGCAAGCTTGTGTACACCCAATAGCTGATATACAGCTTGTGAAAGCTTGGAGCAGAACTGCAGTCGGTTGTCCGAGAGTATGGTGCGCGGGCACCCCCACAAGGGGATGTATTGGTTCACCAGGATATTGGTTGTACCTTCCGCGGTGAACTCAGCAGCAGTGACGAGGAACATGTCGGCCCGACGACTGAAGCGATCGGTGAACAGCAGGATGTAGGTGTTGCCTCGTGGTGTGACCGGAAGGGGGCCGAAGTAGTCAACACTGACGGCGATACCTGGACCTTCCGGCAGAGGCATTGTGATGATGGGCCAGCGGACAGTCAGCCGTGGGGTTTTCCGCGCTTGGCACTTCAAGCAGTGGCGAAGCCACCACCGGGTACACACACACTCATGCCAATCCACCAATAAAAACGCTCCAGCATGCGCAACGTGCGCGTGGTGCCAAGGTGGCAGGAGGCCGTCGAGTGGCAAGCTTGCATGATCCAAGGGCGCATGAGCAGGGGAACGTAGATGCGAACTGGCTCGTCGTTTAGCAAGCAAGCAGCTCGCCCCACAGAGTTCGGTTTGCCAGAGCTTGTTGGCGGGATAGTCGGGTTACGGACGAGTAGGACGATGTCGTCGTCGGTTGTATGTAGTCGACCCTTACCCGCCAGTTCCTGGATGTCTGAGCGGGAGGGACGCTTGGGCGAGGGGTAGCTTGTCATGAAGTCGGGTGGCCGGGCTGACGGCCGGCCGATGGAGATGTAACGTATCGTGGCGTGGCACGTCGGCTCTGCGTGTTGTTCGCGCTTCCAATCGGCATGTGAATAACGCGCGACGGAATCCGCGAATCGCGACTCAGCAGCGTCGCCGAGGGCATCCGACCTTGTAAGTGTAGCCGGCGTTTCACCAGGAGGAGGCGTAAGCCGTAGGAGCGGAGTTCCCATAGGCTCTGCGTGGTCGTGGTCGGACGGAAGTGGTACCGTGCGGGCCGGCGGGTCGGCAAGAGTAGGGGTCGCGGCGACTGACGGAGCCGGCCGCGGCCGTCGGGCTCGCGGCGGAGTTGTAGCTCGTCTGGACGATGGCTGGGGGACCCTGCCAGGCCCGAAGCCATAGTCGACAGCAGGGGGTGCCTTACCAGCTGCTGTTGTTGAACGCCGGCGCGTCCGAGTGGAGATGCGGTCCGAAAAAGGCGTCATCGTCTGGGGCGCCGGAGATCCAGGCGAGGTTGGGACGGACGCGGTCGGGCCCATGGGCTCGACGGGGTTTGTCCCTTGTATCGAGCTCCGGGAAGGAGTCGGTTGGGCCATTGATGTCGTGGCAGCCGGGGCTTCCGCGGAGTCCTCGTTGGTCACGGCGGGTACAGCAAAAACCGAAGCGAAATCGTAGTCGGCTGTACGCGAGCCCCCGCCTCGGCCGGGCGAGCTATCGACGGTGGCGGTCGATTCAGAAACACGAGCGACGAATCTCCCGGAAGGAGTAGGAAGGTCGTCAAGCCTCATACGTGGCCCGTGTGTGCGAAAATCGCAAAAGTCGGCAAGAGTGAGAGGAAGCCCACCCAAAGCATTATTTTCGGTGCGGGGCATTAGCCCACCCAAGCCGACACCCGGTATCGGAGAAGAAGGAGTGTACAGCCCGCAAGCCCGTATGAGGAAAATATCACCATCCTCAACAGGGGTAAGGCTCGTCGAACCATTTCGGTGGTGTTCCGTGGCAGGCTCCGGCAAGCGAGACAGGAAGTCAGCGTTGCCGTTTGCGCTTCCTTTTCGGTATTCGAGGGTGTAATCGAATGCGGTGAGGAACTCGAGCCATCTCTGGACTCGGCCGTTGTGATTCCCCACTTTGCCTATGTTTTCCAGAGCCTTGTGGTCTGAGAATATTCGGAACTTGGTGCCCCAAAGGTAGCCGCGGAGGCGCTTGAGAGCCCAGACGATGCTGCCAGCCTCTAAATCGAGAGGAGTCCAATGCCTTTCCGAGTCGAGCGTACCTCGACTGATGTATGCGATGGGTTTTATGGAGCCGTCCGTCTGCTCCTGTTCGAGAGCGGCTCCGAGCCCGTCGATGCAGGCATCGCAGTACACGTGGAACGGGCGTGTGCCGTCGGCGACGGCGTCCCAATCAGGGAAAACGAGGACCGGCGGGGTCGTGAGCTCCGCCAAGATTTCTCTCACCAACTCCTCCATAGCAGGCGTGAAGGCAAACTTGACCCCCTTCCGAAGGAGTGCATTAATAGGACGAAGTCTCTTCGATAAGTCGGGCAAAAAATTGCGGTAATAGTTGATACCACCCATGAGTGCGCGCACCTGCTTAACGTCAGTGGGCATCGGCATACAGGTCAATGCCGACACTTTTTCCGAATTTGGGCGTAGGCCTGCTGGAGAAATGGAGTGGCCTAGAAAGTTCGCATCGGTAGCGCCCAAACGCGCCTTCGAGGGGGAAAGCTTGAGATTGTGCTTTCGAAGGCGTTCGAAGAGAGAGCGAATCGTCCGAACATGCGTTACCGGGTCGGAGTCGAGCACGATGACATCGTCGAGGTAAGCTGCCACCTGTGTCAAGCCCTTGATCACCTCATTGATAACCTTGACGAACCACCCAGGCGAGGCGCTGCTGCCCTTGGGCATAACGAGCCACTCATAAAGGCCCGTGGGTGTGCAGAACGCTGTAAGGGGAACTGTGTCCTTGTGTGCCGTTATCTGGTGGAACGAGGAAACCAAGTCGAACAGGGAAAACACCCGACCTGAGCCCAAGGAGTCCAGGACCTGGTCCACGCGCGGAATCGGCAGTTGGCTGAGCTTGCTAATTTGGTTGAGTTTCTTGTAGTTCACCGTGATCCTCACACCTTCAGATTTCTTCGGGATGACCACCAGCGGGCTCGAGTACGGTGAGGTCGAGTGCTGAATCAGCCCAGCCGCGAGGTACTGGTTAAGGGTCGCGTCCACTTCTCTGGCCAGAATAGGGTTTATGCGATGGGGCCGTGAAGTGACCGGAGCGCTGCCCTCCGGAACCGAGATTTCAAAGGGTATTAGGGACCATGACCCAAAATGCGTCTTCGAGGTGGAGAACACGTCAAAAAAGTCGCAGAGCACACCCCCCAGTTGCTCAATGGTCGGGGGGTCCCAACCAGGGTCGTGTAAGTCGAACGCAATCTCCCGCAGGTGCGGTGGGAGTCGGGCCCAGACGCGTAGAAATGCAGAACGTTGGACTGGGTTCAATCGTTCCATAAGCGTCGGCGAGGGCGGCGGTACGTCGGGAACTATCCCCTCCGCGTCCGTCGGGCTCGCGACCGCAGAGACCTGGCTGTCCGAAGTCTAGCCAGGGTGGGGACCCGCAGCCTTCATAGGGTGTTGCAAGGCACCCAGCGGGATGCGCAAAAGTGGGGCGTCGGCGACCCCGGTAAGGTCGCCTGGCTCGAGGTCCGCGACACCTATGACGGGAAGCACCTGTCGCCCTGAAGCAACAAAGTGTTTCTGTCCCGAAATAATATCCGGCTGCGGCAGTATGTCGACAAGATAGTGTCCTGTGAGCGCAGGAGAGCCGTTACTGCGCACCAAGTTGACCGCGAGCAGTTGGGGCTCGTCCGACAAAGTGACACCTGTAGAGCCATCATAGCGAAGGTGGAAAGCACCGTTCGATGGTGCGGGGTCGACGGCATAAGCCTCTACGCCTGCTGTGGCGTGGTGGGATAACGTCAGCTCGCCCAAAACCCGATTGTCGAGAGGACGAGGGGGCAGGGCGCGGTACGAACGGGTGTTGAAGCGCATCCAACTGTCGCGGCCCAGCAAGACAGCGTGCTGCATGACCGAAGGAGGGACTACGCATGCCCACACCGCGAGAGAGCATGTTGGTTCTTTTTCGAGGAAGAATTGAACGCTCAGACGAATGTGGTCGCGGTCCGTAAAGGGGTGGATTCGCCAAAACCACCCCAGGAGCGAGGGCTGCTGGGCCGCTCGCACGCCGATGAGGCGGCGCCTACCGATAGCATACGATCCAACACGTCACGACGGATGAAGGTTTGGAGGGAGCCAGTGTCAAGCAGCGCTGTACATATGTAGGGCGCAATGGCGTCCCCTCCGCTATGTATTGCAATATCGGTAGAGAAAGAATCGTCGTCCAGCGTCACGGTACCCCCGACGAGGCAGGGGCCATGTTCTGGCAGTGCGCGGTCTGAGGCGCCGCGAGAAGCTATCGCCAAAACCTCCGGGCTTTGATCGGTGGGTGTACCCGAAAAATAGGCCGAAGGAGGGCCTTGATCAGCGCCGACCGCGGTCCCCAAGCGCGACTGCTGAGCGGACGAAATTTCATGGATTCCAGCATTCCCGGTGGGCCTGCGGAATGGACGAGGGGAGGCCTGGTGTGGCGATCCGTCCTCGCTGTCGCGAATTGCTTCGCGAACGGCAGAGAGTGCCTCACCGAGCAAATGTTTTCCTCTCCACTTGTGTGGATCCTTGGCGTGGGGGTCGTCCGCCCGGAGACCTATACCCCACACTGTGTCTAGAGGACTGGCCTCTGCCCAAAATTTGTTGCCAGTGCTCAAAAGGTGATTTTTCATGGCTGGGTTCTGCGTAAATTTGGCATAATTGCCAGATAACACGGCATTTTGCTTCTCCCTGTCCCAAACGGCGGTGTCAAAGTTGCGCACGCCTCGACCGACGCGTTTGTGTGTGCTGGGGTCAGACGATGACATGATGAGCTCCACTGCGCGATGGTCTTCAAAAAGCCGAGCCTTTTCAGCCATCATAAACTGCTCCGCGCAAGAATACGAGACGTCGTCGACGACAAACGACGAAGGAGACCACTGCGAGAAAAAGGACGGCGGTTGCCAGAACAACACTACTTTGTCTGTAGAGTATTCGAGGGAAGGGTCAAAAGTCGACGGTGCCAACCCGTCGGAGGCCGTGTTAGGCATATGAGCTTGTAATGTCCCCGCCTGGGGACACCAGTCTCTGGCACTTTGGGCCTGCAGCGTCCCCGTCTGGGAACGCCCGGCCTCGGGAGCACGGCGCGAGCCCGAACCCACGGGTGGTCGCGTCGTGGCCTTGTCGCTCTTTGGCGTAAAATCGCAAAGAACTGCTCTCACTGCACCCGAAGGGACAGGGGACTCGGAGCTGTTACTGCTTGACGAGAGGCGCGATTCTTCCGTATCTTCACGGGAATAGCGTCCAGCTGATCGGGCTGGAGGCCGTTGCGTCACCACTGGCTCGTTGGGCATTGTCGGATCTATATCCTGTGCCACTGGGGCAGACGTAGCCTGGTGCACGTGGGTTGGCGTGCTTAAAGACGGAGCAGGGCCCGTAGACCCTGTGGGCGTCTTCGAGAGCGGGGCTCGGGCAAGTGAAATAAATTCTTCGCCAGAGGGGGCTCCTTCCCGTTAGCCCTCTTGGAGGAGAGAGACGAGGTAGCTAAACTTGTCGGCTCCTCCTTGATGGGAAAAAGGATAGAGCGCCCGCTACTATCGCGAGGAGTCACCGGATCAAATCTTGGAAAAGATCTCGGTGCATATGGGTTGGCTTTCCCACACCTCAAACCAATCGCCGCTTTACGGTCAGAAAGAGGTGGAGACGAACCCGCTCGCGTATGAGGGCGACGCGTCGTCGCCGCAGTCTTCTTGCTGCGCGACGCGTGCCTGGGGGGAGCGTGCAAGGTGCAGGCTCCTGAGTCATGGTTGAGGGGGGCAACGTTAGGGGCGCGTGCCTCCGTTGTCGAGCTTGAGCCACGGCAGGGGTTAACGGCGTTGGGAGTGCTGGTCCCCATTGCCGAACTCGGACCATGATCGAGGGGGGTGTCACTGTGGGCGCGCACCCCCTTCGTAGAAAATGTAACCTGGCTGGGGGGGGGCATGCTGGGAGCACTGGTCCCCACCGCCGGCACTGCGCCGTGAACGTCATCAGGCGACAGGCACTCGAGCATCTTGTGAAAGCAAAGGAAGTGTCCCCGACAGTGCCGTCGGCGTACGGGTAGGGTGTGCCGTACCGCCGTCGCCCTGTCAGTTGCCAGTGCGGAAGGTACCTGGTTGGCGCGCGTTGGGGTTTCCGCTCGGATTGTGGGTTGCCCCGAAACGCTTCCCCGGAGCAGACACGGAAGCCGAGGAGGCTGGCGAGGGCGGGACAGTACCTTGTTGGCCAGGCGTGTATGTGCTGTTGTTGTTACCGCTGTGGCTGTTTGTCTGTCCCTGGTCCCGTGGGTACCCTCGTGATTGGTTTGAACGATTTCGGCGATTTTTGTTGTACGTTTGCGAGCGAGAAGACCGTCCGTCGCGGCGGTAGCTAACCATACGTGCTTGCCACCGTCGGAAAACGTCATCATCGCCAAGTTGGCTAAGTTTAGGGTTTAGACAGCCGCTGGCGTTGATAAAGGGATGCCTACAGTTGCGTAAGGAGTGAGTGTCTTCGTGACAGTTGAGGCAATGACCCCCGTTTTCTCGGAGAGCCGCGGCGCGGGCAGAGGGCGTGAGGAGGCCGCTCCAGAGGGGAGGGTCGTCGGTCTTAAACGAGGCACTAACAGCGAAAACTTCTGCATAGTGTTGTTCTTCTATGGGCCAGCAGTTGGACATTTTGTCGAGCCAGGGGTCGGTGGAATCAACAATCGGTATGACAATCGGATTATGGCTCGAACCCGTCAGCCAAGAAGGCGACTGGGACAGCACTCGGCCCTGGCCGTGCCCATGAACGGCGGGCCGGGGCCCCGACGGGGCGGATGACCGCGATCCCGTCGAAGAAACAGGTAAAGAAAAATGTTTTTCGCCGTTGACGGCAGGTGTCTTATTGTGCGCCAAGTCACTAAACGCTTTCCACATGGCATCTAACGAGGCGTATGGCCGTGGGTCCGTAGCCTTCGAGCCAGGGTATAACGTAGGCATGAGCGTCGGAAACTGCTCGTTGACCGCCATCCTAACCACCTCCAGCACGACATCCGTCCCCGGGGACAAAACACGCTCACTCCCCGTGACTGCCGATACTAGCACACGGAACTCCCGACTGAAATCAGAAAAAGGCGTGCCGTTACTCACTCCAAAAGTGTGCAACTTAGTGTAGCCTTCGCCCGTGTCGACCCGGTCAAAGTCCGTCACGAGCAGGCGTAGCAGGAGGGTGAAAGCCTCGGCCCCAGATGCTCCTCCGTCCAACGCTCTTGACACCTGTCCAAAGAAATCGTCGATCAAGGTGGTCATGCGAGCGGTCGTGGGCCTGTCAGGTGTTATGGCACGGTTGAATGCCAGGCGGAGGGGGTGGATCCAACCGGGAACCCACGTGGGGGCACGTACACCCTCTTGGCAACGGTCGTCACAGCGCATGAGTATGTCAGTCATGGCAGACCGAACCGAACGCGTGAGTTGCTGTGTGCCGTCAGACTTGTTCAAAGAGGCGGGGAACGGTAGCACAGAAATGCGTGATACGTCCTTGTGGGAGAGCTTAACATAGGCACGCCTGACCGAGTCATCGAGCGTGGATTTAGCTAGAGCCGCGGCGGTAGCAAGTTCGGCGGTACGCTCGCGGGCCAAATCCGAAGAAACAGGCTTGGTGTGGTCACCCGACACAGTTAGTTTGCTCAGCCGGTCGGCGGAAAAAGCAATATTCTTCAGGGAAGGAGTTACTTGCCTCCTGCCAGCTACCACTGTCATCTTGCCGTGGTCCGTGTTCGAGCTCAAAGACGAGCGGGAGGACGTTGACGAGTCGTCCCACGCTGAGCGCCCTCGTGCGCTGTTTCGCCGTCCTCCGTTGCCTCCTCCCGAGCTGCGACCGCCGCCCCGGTTGGTTCGGGCCTGGTTGCTCCCTTGGCGGCGCTGTGAGCCACCACCAGTACCCGACGCTCCTCCCGCGCTTCCACCACCGTTGCCACCACCGCGGCGGTTGTGGTGGCCACCACTCCCACCATTTTCCCCGTTTCCCCCACTCTGGCCGCCACCACCCCCGGAGTTGCCACCTCCACGGTTGCGGTCCCCCCGATCACGGCTGCCACCGCGCCGCTGTTTGGTGGAGCACCTTCCTTCCAGCGCTTCCTTTGGAGTCGGCCACAGGACTGGGTCAGGGGCGTCGTCGTGGGCCAATCTTAAGGCTTTGACCAAAGAGAGGGTAGGTGCTCGCCTCATCTGCCCGAAGGCGGACGAGTTGTCCCGGCGAGCCCAGACTGCTCCGACCGAAAGGTCTTCCGCCTTGAACGACGACCGTCGCTCTGAAGTTAGAAGGGCCGTGGCCGCTGCTATCACCGCCTCCGCCAGATGCGCCGAGAACTCGACCCTCGGCGTGGTAGCCATGTACTGGACGCTGCCAGACATGAAAACGTCGTCCCCGGGTCGTGTATCTTGGGAGGCAACACCCAGCGGGCGCGCCGAGGAAGGGGCAGCTCTCGCCGGAGTCGATGTAGCTGAGAGGGCAACGGCTTGGCGTGCCCTCTCTACCGCGCGGGACGCCTCGCGAGCAGCGGCCCTCGCCTGATCGATGGCGTGATCCTCAAGGCGTCGACGTTCGTCATCGAGCCGTTTGCGTTCCTCTCGTCGAAGCAGGGTCGCGTTGGCTTCATCGAGAGCTCTTTGGGCCCGAGAAATTTCAGACTCTGAGTCTGAGGGGCCGGCATGGGAGCGCTGGTCTCCGTAGCTCTGGGGAAGGCGCTCTGTCGAGCGCGGAGAGGTCAGATGTCGACGGTGGTGCTCTGAGGACAGCTGGAGATGCTCCCTCGAGGCTGAAGATATTTGTCGTCGTGATGTCTCCGCGCCCGGTAGGAGTTTTTCAGCCTCGTCGACCGGCGAGTCGGGGTGGTCGGTCGGTGTGCCGTGTTGGTGATTCGTGTTGGAGTCACTATCGTCGTCAAGGTTTTCGGCGCGTCCTCCTCGTCTCGATTCGCGGGACCTCGAGCGTTCCCGTCCTTCTCCCTGGGCCTCCTGGGTGGGGCGCGCGGAGGACCGCAGCCTGCCCGAGTAGCCCCCATCGTCACTGGTGGACATGGTGCCTAGGTGTAGTGAAGGGGGGGGGGGGGGTGGGGGGGGATAGGAACGACGCGTGAAGAAGCTATGGAGACAGATAAATTGTTGTGGTGTTCCTGCTCCAAGTAGCGGTATATCTGTGTTTCAGCAAACATCGACATATGGGCCTCGACTCCGTCCAGCATCAGCGATGGTAGCAGCCACGCCAACTAGCCGTATAAGAGGAGTACAGCAGTAACAAGGTACCAATAATCAGAACCGCAACATAAGAGCAGCGCCCAGTCTGACCGTAGGGTATATGGGTAACGCCCGCACGAACCGCAGTACAAGGAGCCAAAACTGGGCAGCACTGACCCTAATCGCAATGCAGGGGGTGCAACACAGTAAAGGTACGTCTGCAGCCATCGCACTTAAACAGGCATCATTCAACCTAGGCGGGGGAGGTAGCACAGGAAAGCGTCGCCCAAAACGCCCACGCTCATCGGACCAAAACAGGCAGCATTTACCCTAGGTGTAGTGTAGGGGTTATCACAATAAAGGTTCGCCCAACACGCCGACGCTCATCGCACCAAAACAGGCAGCGTTTAACCTAGGTGTAGCGTAGGGGGTAGCACAGTGAAGGGTCGCCCAACACGCCGACACTCATCGCACCAAACTGGCAGCATTTACCCTAGGTGTAGTGTAGGGGTTATCACAATAAAGGTTCGCCCAACACGCCGACGCTCATCGCACTAAAACAGGCAGCGTTTAACCTAGATACAGCGTAGGGGGTAGCACGGTGAAGGGTCGCCCAACACGCCGACACTCATCGCACCAAAACAGGCAGCATTTAACCTAGGTGTAGTGTAGGGGGGTAGCACAGTGAAAGGTCACCCAAGACGCTGACACTCATCGCACCAAACTGGCAGCATTTACCCTAGGTGTAGTGTAGGGGTGGAAGCACAGGGAAGGATCGCCCTACACGCTGACACTCATCGCACCAAAACAGGCAGCATTTACCCTAGGTGTGGTGTAGAGGTGGAAGCACAGTGAAGGGTCGCCCAACACGCCAACACTCATCGCACCAAAACAGGCAGCATTTAACCTAGATGTAGTGTAGGGGTGGAAGCACAGTGTAAGAGTCGCCCAACACGCTGACACTCATCGCACCAAAACAGGCAGCATTTACCCTAGGTGTTGTGTAGGGGGGGAGCACAGTGAAAGGTCACCCAACACGCTGACACTCATCGCACCGAAACAGGCAGCATTTACCCTAGGTGTAGTGTGGGGGTGGAAGCATAGTGAAGAGTCGCTCAGCACGCTGACACTCATCGCACCAAAACAGGCAGCATTTACCCTAGGTGTAGTGTAGGGGTGGAAGCACAGTGTAGGAGTCGCTCAACACGCTGACACCCATCGCACCAAAACAGGCAGCATTTACCCTAGGTGTTGTGTAGGGGGGTAGCACAGTAGAGGATCGCGCACCAACCGTATAAAAAAAAACGGGCAGCATCCGCCCCAACAGTAGTGTAGGGGGGGGGGGGGGTAGCACAGTGAAGGATCGCGCAGCCAACCGTATAAAAACGGGCAGCATCTGCCCCCACAGTAGTGTAGGGGGGGGGTAGGACAGTATACGTTCGCGCACCAACCGTATAAAAAGCGGGCAGTATAACCCCCCCAAACAAAGTAGTTTCCCCCGACCGCACTAAAGGGGGACGGTCGCGCCTACAGTAGTGCTGATTGCTGCAGTATCACTACTGTGTTCACAGGTAACGGCAATTTCAAACGCACCAAGATGGGTAGTGTAGTACCAACACCAGCTGTAGAAAAATGTGCACGCCCGCAGTCGAATAGAAAGGCTGTTTGCCCCCAAAGGTACCGCATCAAACGGGCTGATCTCCACTGCACTAGTAAAAGCTGTGAAGCGCAGTATCTCCGCGAACTGTGTAGTAAGCGCTCTGTAACGGGCAGTAGCTGTCCGAACATGTGCAGAGAAGAAGAAAAAAAAATTCAGCGTAGACCCTAGCAATATCGTGAAGGGCAGCACATGTACCGGCAGGAAGACGGCCTAACGCCCGGACAGCTGAAAAAATAATCCGTACCCACTCCCACCGATAAAGGGACAGTTACGTTGACAGCAGTGCGGAGTGCCGCACGGTCACAGCTGTGCATACACAGAAAGTGGTATTATAGTCCCCGCGTACCCATGAACGGGAGAATATAGTGCATCGCACACACCAACAGCCTTGCCCAAAAAAACCAGCACAGAGTTTCAGCGTTCACTAGGTTCAAGTTCTAGTCACGGGGGGGCCAGGACGAATAAAAACCTCTCGAATCGAACTTGCAAGGAGCACTCGCACAGCAGTGGGGGGTGTCAGAGCTGCGGTGCTGTAACTGTGGACGCTGGGGCAGTGAAGGGTCGAGCTATGTGGTGGATGGGCAGGAGCAAAGTAGGCGGCTTGGCTGCTGTACAGTGACTTCTACAGCAGATAATCCGGCGGTATATGGCAGGCATTGACAGCGAGCCCATTGTGCTGCACTGTAGTTGGTACCTCTGCAAAAATGATGGTGGTTGAAGCTACGCGACGCACAGCAGTAGTGGAACGCTGTTGATCGAGAAAGATCGGAGAGGGGTCCGAGGTGCGTCAAATTTGTAGCTTGTACTAATTTCGGCAGAAAGGGAGCAGCTGTTTGTTCGACGCACAAGACGGATCGACGTATGTACTGAAACTCATACGATAACGCGTGTACTGGAAAATTCGCCAAACGAAAAAGCCCAAAAATTCCACGAGCACCGCCTGTTCCTTCCCAGGTAGATCACAAGGAAGGAGCCCCGACATGAGCTCCTAGAGCACGGTGCCCGTAGTCCAAGGGGGTCCCGCGAAGGGCGGTCTGGCTCCGACAGCAAAGTTGTATGCTGGTCGATGGGCTCTCTCAGCAAGCGAAGTCCCCGTCGAAGGTCATTCGAAGGGTTGATTCCAGTATGCTTGTCCGTGGCGTGTCGTGCATATGCCTCTGAGCCCCAAAGCGCGAAAAAAAAAGTACGAGTCGATGGCCGATCTTGGGGCTTGTGCTGGCAACTCGCGGAGATGTGCTGTGCAACATGCTGGCAGAGCGCGGAGCAAACAAGTCTGATGGGTGGGGCTCGGGCAGTTCCACTGCGGAGTGGTCTATGACCAGCTGGCGGTGAACTGATGCGATCAAAGGCCGGGACGACGAGTGTGCTCCGAAGAGCAGTGTCGTCCGCCCGTACTCGGAAGGTGTCCTCTGTGTGGTGCGTGCCCAGCAACCAACAGGAGGGACCAAAATTCGAGACGAGGAGTGTGCTCCGCAGAGCAGTGTCGTCCGCACGTACTTGGAGGGTGTCGTCCGTGTGGTACGTGCGCGGCGACCAACAGGAGGGGCCCCTGCCATCTCACTGCTGTTGTGGTCGCCGTTGTAGGAGGAAGGGCGCTCCCTTCATTGAGAAGCCATCCGAGAAGGAACAGGGGTTGTGGGCTCGATGGAACGCAAAAGCAAAATCGCTACGAAAAAAAAATCGGAGAGATTTGAGGAACGCTGCCACAATAGCATATCAAGCTCGTCGACGCCACATGTTAAATTAAAGGTGGGGGATACAGAGTGCCCCCTGCAGGTCTGCCAATTGAGCAGGTCCTCGGAGAGTACTCACTTTCGTTCCTTCGTAGAGATGTAGCTTTATTCGTTTCCACCAGAGCTCGGGATAGCTTCTGAGATCGGAGGCGCGTGCCTCCGATCTAATTCCTAACTTCCCCGAATATAAACCGCCAACCTATCATACGAAACCCTTCCAAATGATCTCAAATTCGGATACCTACAAGCCTTTCGAGGCCGTATCTTAACAATATCTCGTGCACAGGGTGAGCGCAAGGATGGAGACGTCATTCGCATTTTCAGAGGACTACATGGATTACTCGGATGCTCTGCGGCAGGCCATAGCGGAGATGCCCCCGAAGTGGGATTTCTCAACCTGGGACTATTAAACCTAGCTGGCCTGCTCTGCTGAAGAGGCAGAAGCAATACAACAATGCGGAGTCGCAATACAAAGGCGAGCATACGAAATAGTATGTGAGTTGCAAGACCAGCGAGACGCCGCCGAGGCAAGCCGAGCACAAACAGAGGCACGAGCAGAACGGAAAGGAGCACAGGCGAAAGAGAGCCATGCCCCAACATCTAGCCAGGCCCATTTGGTGCAGAAGTCATCGAGCGAGAACGCCGCAAGGTCGTTGGAGCACCAGCCTGAACAGCAGAGGACGTATTCGTGCCCGTTGACATGGACTTCTGACCGCACGGAGCAAGAAGGGCGATTTAATTCTGAAGGGGAAGGGGAGGAGGAAGAGCGAGTTTGTTTTTGGGAAGAGGTGGCAGACGACGAGCAATGGTGGAACAACATGGTGGTAGCTGGGCTGGTAGTGGTGGAAAAGCAGCAGCAGGCATCACAACTGGCGGCCTGGCTTGACGAAGACGACGAGCAATGGTGGAACAGCATGGTGGTAGCTGAGCTGGGGGTGGTGGAAAAGCAGCAGCAGGAATCACAGCCGGCGGCCTGGCTTGACGAAGACGATGATACCGGTGGAGAACAGCCGATATCGTCGCCGCCGATAGGAGATTTATCGGGTACACGTCTGACGTTCTCGTGTCGGGCCGTCATTCACGGTATGCACCGTCAGGCCGGCGGCGCACAACGTAGGCGGATATTTCAGGTGGCGCAGGAGGGTGGAGACCGTGGAAAAAGGCGGGAGAAGGATTGGGGGAGTCGGAGGCTTGGTGGTGGATTGGGGTTCGGCTTCTTCGCGGAGCCTGGGGAGGAGCATGGACGGCGGAGAAGGCGCTGTCCGCTACGAGAGCATCACGCGACAAAGAGAAGATCTTCGCCTGCCGCAAGAGCACGTGCTCCAAAAGGCACGTATTGCTTTCTTATTTTTTTGTCTTGCAGATTCGGGGTGGTTCGGTTCTTGGTTTGGTATTGAAATTGGTATTATGAGGCATTGCTGTGTGCTCAACCCCAGTAGCTAGTAAGCACAATACTGTTGGGCTCTCAAATCGGGCACTCTTACAATGGTGGCGTTACGTATTTTCGAATTTTGGGATGTAAGAATGCAGTACCTGGTATGGCATATGTGAAGTTGATATATACTGATTGACGTACATTGCTGGTAGGATGCTTGATGAGAAATTCAATTTAAGAAAGGACATATTTGTCTTGAACAGGTAGAGTAGGTAGGTATGTATGATGAATGCTGGCTTCCAGAGTTAGTTGAAGGAGCACATGTCCTAATCAGGGTGTCCTGTAATTCCAACGCATTTTGAGAGCTTGGTATGGACAAAACCAGAGCGAAACTGATTGGGCAAAATGTGGCTTGACTCCGGAGTGGAGGAGTTATATGTTTGCTGATTTTATTTGTTGGGTAATGAAATAACAGTTGAATGCGATGCCCTTCCACTTTGCTGTAATTCGAGGATTCTACTTTCGAGTTTGCATTGACCTAGGATGTGATGAACAGTATCGTGATAGTTTTCACGAGCAGGAGGGATGTAGGATTCACTATGAGATGCAGGATTCACTATGTGCTGGATGGCATGCTATCAGTATCGAACTCGCGTCTGTGTTGATTGATACTACTAGTTATACTATTTTTAATTTTGCCTGGGGCATGTTGAAATCGAGAGTATCTTCGTATATTTCCACCAGAATTTTGCTTGATCGAGGGATTGGAAGCATATTAATTTGGGGGAACAATATTGATTGTTTTTGAGCATTGAATGATGAAATTGGAGATTTTTATCTTGATTTCGGTATTAAAAATTCGGGTGATGGAGGACTTGGGAGTTATATTAATTTGGGGGAACAATATAGTCTAGGTTGTTTCTGAGTATTGAATGATGAAATTTGATATTTTTATCTCGATTTCGGTATTAAAAAAATCGGTTAATGGAGGACTTGAAGTATTTTTTATTTTGGGGAACAATATTGATTTTTTTTTAGCATTGAATAAGGAAATTCAAGATTTTTATCTAGATTTCGGTATTGAAAATTCGGTTGATGGAAACCTTGGAGTTTATTAATTTTGGGGGAACAATATTGATTGGTTTTTGAGTATTGATTTTTGCTTGGCGGTTTGAATGGGCGTGATCATGACTGTGTTACAAGCTGGGGGAATGTTGTTTTGTGCTTGTATCAAAGCCTGATTGGGATATTATTAGTGGTTTGTGAAACTGTAACGCATCTGAGGAGATGCGGCGGAACCAGGTTGGTTACCTGAGAGATAATAATAAATTGTATGTGGTCTCCAATCTCTCATGATTGGGGCCACCACGCGGCTGGGGAGAAAAAGCCCCACAGCCGCACTTCAAAGCCCTTCGAAACTCTACGCTACTTCTATTCCCAGCCCGATGGCTCTCCGGATTATGTGATTTCTGTCTCCATGAGTGACCCAGGCATGGACCCATCACCCGTATACGTGGATGGTCAAGTAGACATGACCTCGCACATGTGACTATCATGGCTGTTATCATATTACTTGACGATTGAGACAGGACATGACCTCTTGCACACACCCCCTTTGCAGCCAACGGCAAACAATGAGGCAATTATATCGACAGCGAACCATCCGTAAAAATAGCAGCAGAGGTCAAAAAGCGCCCCCGCCGAGGCACGTTCGATGTTCTATTGTCTGTAGGCGTGCGGGGGCTATTGTCCCGGTCGCCTCTCGTTGAGGTTCGCGTTTTACCGCCTCGATCGTGGTCGTCAGCGGTGCCAAAAATCCCGCCAGGCTGCCCCGGGTGTGTTGTCCCGCCGCGAACATGCTACGTCAAGTTGGTCCCACTTCCAAATTGGACTTGGCTTTTGTTTTTTTTCGTTTACTTCAAGTTTCAGTTACCTCAATAGCGGATTATTTGATGTTTGTTTGATTATGTAGCGTGTCGAGGCCAATTAATAATAGTGATGAAAATGCAGCAGTCGCATGGTCTTCATCGACTTCGCTACACTGCTGTACCAGCAGTAATGTGCAATGAAATTGAAGCCGCAAAAATCACAGCCAATGTATTCATAGTGTGCTGTTGTTGACTCTGTGCGCACGGGTACGACTAGCTTTACATGTAGACTATACCTGGTACGAATCACGAGAACAACTCTAAAAGGAAGAAACAACCCATAGCTAGCATGCTCGTACGCGAGTGAAATGGACGCGACTATGCTTCTGTATTATATAATGCGGCCATGGCAGCCCATAAATAAAGACAACGGGAGCCCAAGACAGATGCAATCTTCTGGCTTTTGTTCAGCGTGATCAGGTAGTATTTTGAACAAGAACACGTTTGGTTTTCAACAGTAGTATGCATGTATTTGTTGGTTAACGAGTGATCATGCTACGCGACGAGCATACAGACGGGCAGCACGAGCGACAGACGGACAGGGCACGAGCAGCAGACGTACCTGCACGCGATTTAAGACCAAACGTAGAACCGTTTTCGAGTACCAGCGGACACATAAATAGCTGATTTCCAGGTAACCTAACCTAACACCCAAAGCGGCCCATCTCTCCGTTACCCGAGCAACCAGAGACTCACACCACAGAATAATAGTATACATCACGATAGATACCATCGTCGAGCGTCGGGCATGTACCAAGTATGGTTCCAAGCCCCGAGCATTGCACGAGATTCGGACATAACTGGCGTGCGAGCCCCTACGTACATGGTCTAACTATGTATCTGTACGACAAAACGATACCTATAGCGACACCGCAGCAATGTACACAGACGATACGGTACAGCAGCATGCGATAGCAAGTATGCCCCCGGTACATGCGTACGAGCACCATGCATTTATGCCAAAATCTACACGGCCACAGGAACGCTGTATCACAACTAACATAGTCTAGCTATATAGTCTACTACACTACAGTAGCGGTGTAGTCTATACCACGCATGCCAGGTACCGGGAATAAAATAACGAAACAATCACGATTATGTTAGACTGCTATTACAGAATATACCATTCTGCCGTATGTATATAACGAGCGTGAATCAGAAGACGTTAGAAGGTAGCGTCGCTCGTGTACGCCTGGTACCTATTCTAGGTTACGCATAGTAATCGTGTCAATGCCAGTATTGCTGCTTCACTCTGGTGCTATAACACTTGTTTAGACCTGTACCCTTCACAAGGGTATACACACCCCGTAACACGTGCGATCGAGGTATCACACGCAGCTTGCCAAGCTGATTTTCGATCAAAATCTTTTTTGATCGATCTCACAGCTGAAGTGTATTTTCTCTTTTTCATAGAAAATACTACTTGGTAGTTTTACCCAGATCGACTACGAGCGACGAATTCAAAGAATATAGTCCACACGAAGGTATTTTCTGGCAAAAGCTGGAGGACCTGGTTGAACAGATCCCCACTAAAGAGTGTTTGTTTGTACTGATGGATGCTAACGCGCGAACTGGGCAGAGGATGGAAGGGTGCGGTGATGATGAAAGTAGGGTGCTTGGAGCATACGGACGAGATGCTCGTAGCGATAATGGCAAACGACTTTTGTCGTTCGCTACCAATTGCAAGCTAGCTCTCACCAACACATTTTTCAGCACGCGCAAGGGTGGGATATCGCATACGTACAACGGCACCAGCCCGAATGCCCGTAAGAGGATAGACTACATCCTAACCCGCCAAGCCCATCGACCTAGAGTACATGATGTTAAAGTCATCCCACAGCCTCCGCCACCAGCTAAGGCCGATTCAGACCACAACATTGTGTACATCAAGGTCCGACTTAGTGGTCACTTTTCGTCCAACAGAAAAATGCTGAAACCCCCAAAACGCCGAGAATTCGACAGGCAGCTTTTTTTATCCGACGGAAAGCGTCGCCAACGAGTAATCGCGAGGGTTGTTTCCACTCTCAACCAACCTATCCAGCCCCGTAACACGTCTGGCATGGTTGAGTTTTTCACCACGACTATCATCGATGCTGTAGAGAAAGAGGTGCCACCTCCACCACGTCGCCACCGCCGGCATGGTTGGTGCGAGCCTGCCGAAACTTCGGCCGCTTTCAGAGTAGCATGGAAAGCGAGGGAGGATGCGAGACAGTTCTTGCGTGCCAACCCCCGAGATAGTGTAGCGTGGAAGAAATTGAGATCTTCGTGTGCGAATCTGCAGGAAGTGGTTGCCGCAGGAGTACAAGCGTACTTTGAAGAGTACCTCGCCGAAACCGAGAGACTCCTAGCGAGTAACGATCAACGAGGGTTCTACAAGCACCTGAAGAGTACGGTGGGATTGCAAGGTACAAAAGCGAGGAGCGAGCAGTTTATTATGGACGAGGATGGCACGTTGTTGCGGGATCAAGCGCGAATTCGTGAACGATGGGCGGGGCACTACCACAAACTCTTGAACACGAAATCGCTGAAACTCGATCCCACGATCATCGACCTCTTGCCACCGCGACCGCTTAAACTATCGCTTGGAGATGAACCATCCATGGACGAGATGACGGATGCGATTAAGGGCATGTCAAATTGGAAAGCCGTTGGACCAGACGGTCTCCCGGTCGAACTACTAAAACTTGACCACCCCGCTTTCGTCCAGTGTTTTCACAATATCCTTGTCAACGTGTGGGTAACGGGCGAAGTCCCCCAGCAATGGAAAGATGCTATCATCAAGACCCTTCACAAAAAAAAGGATCGAACTGATTGCAACAATTACAGAGGGATCTCGCTTGTTGCCCACGCAGGCAAAATATTGTTGAAAATCGTTGCGTCCCGCCTTAGCAACTACTGCGAGGCCGAGGAAATACTTCCTGAAGAACAGTGCGGCTTCCGTCCCGCACGGTCGACGGTCGACATGCTGTTTGTCGTGCGCCGGTTGCAAGAGCTCGGACGACAGAGGAAAATCCCCCTGTACATGTGCTTCATCGATCTGCAGAAAGCGTACGACTCTGTCGACCGGGAACTGTTGTGGGAGGTACTCACACGCCTTGGCGTACCAACCAAGATGCTTACAGTTATCCGCAACTTCCACGAAGGCATGCGGGCTCGCGTGCGTGCGGATGACGGCGAGCACTCGGATTGGTTTAATGTCACCCAGGGGCTGCGGCAAGGCTGCGTGCTATCACCGTTACTGTTCAACGTGTTCTTCGCTGCTGCGATACACGTCGTGCTGGTACGCTTCAGCAAAGACGAAAGCATCGTAAGGGATTTGGTTCACCTCGAAGAGGGCAGTGCAGTCGGAAAAGAGGAACCGTTGGCATGCGTGCAAAGGGCTGTGTGGGGCATGTTGTACGCAGATGACGCAGGAATTGTTTCGAAGTCGGCGGAAGGCCTTGCTAAAATGATGACAGTCATCGTGACTGTCTTCGAAGCAGCAGGCCTCACGGTATCGGAAAAGAAGACAGAGACGATGCTGCTACGAACACCGGACCAGACATCCCTCGCCCCACCGCTCGCGATCGAAGCATCAGGCCAGAGGTATAAACAGACGACCCAGTTTTTATACCTAGGCGGCATTATCCACGAAAGCGCTGACCTCTCGCTCGAAATCGAACGACGGATCCGTCTCATGCGGGCATGCCTCAAACGGTTTGGCCCGGAATTGTATGACAGGACGACCGCCCCGCTTAGTCTGAAAGTCCGCATGCTGAAGGCCGAGGTCATTGAGACCCTGCTGTACGGGTGTGTGACGTGGACCCTCAATGCGGACCACTTCGCCAAGCTCCGATCAGCCCACCACGAAGTCCTTTTGCGAGTCATTGGCTTCCAGCGCCGATTACGCACCGACCACACCACCCTCTCGTACGCGAAGGCCCTCAGGATGACACGATGCGAGAGCATCGAAACGACCATCCGTAAACGGCGGCTCTTCTTTGCCGGGGCCCTGGTGCGACAACACAAGGGGCGACTGCCCCGTCGGTTGATGTTCGGGACGATCGCTGGTGGGGAGAACCCGAAACCAGGCGGACAACTTAAGACTTGGCCTAGAGCCATAGCTGAGGACCTTAGGGTGTTCAAAGCCAACGAGGGATCAACGGAACACTCCCCCTTAGTTTTTGGAGTTGGGACCGCGCTGTGGCCCACTGCAGCAAAAAAGGTGGGCAAGTGGTACCGGGGGGTCCTCGAAGCAGCTGAACGGTTCATGGGCAGGTGGCACGAGGATGAGGCAAAGCTGAGTAGACAGCGCCGCGCATCCGCCGTGGGTGGTGTCGAAGGGAACGGGGGGAGGGGGGGCAGCAGGAGGGGTAGAAGGAACACCGCCCAAGGGTATGGGGGCAGGGGGGGGGACAGGAGGAGTAGAAGGGAAACCGCGGTAGATGAAAGTAGGAAGGAGACCGCAGACAGGGTAGCAAGGTACCAGGCCGACTAGTAGGTGGAACCTTTCTATCTATGCCACTCGTACCGCCAACTGCTGCGGCTGCTCGGAATGTGATGTCTTGGTACTTTGATTTTTCCGTGAATTTATTTATTTTATTTTATTTTATTTTTTTTCTTTCCCCTTCTTATCCTTATGAAGGGAGTCTTGCATGGTGGGTAGGTGACGAGCCTCTTTTATTTGGCCCTCCCAGCCTTCCTTCTTCTTCTTGTTTCTTTTTTCCGGGGTATTTTTTTTTCCCTTCCTTTCCCCCTTGCATGTCCATTTTGGCTCATGCTCGGGGTATGTTTCTATCTCCCGTGCTTTGGCTCCCCTTTTTATTTATTTATTTATTTATTTATTTTGTCTTGGTTTCTTTCGTTGTTTCTCTCTTTTACAAGGTATTTTGGTTTAATGAGAAGAACACAAAGGGGGGTGGGGGGGAAACAGGAGGAGTAGAAGGAAAGCCGTCCAAGGGAATGGGGGCAGGGGGGGCAACAGGAGGAATAGAAGGGAGACCGCGGTGGACGAAGGCAGGAAGGAGATGGCAGGCAGGGTAGCAAGGTACCAGGCCGACTAGTAGGTACATAGCACTTTTCGTCTTTCTCTGGGGTATTTTTTTCCCCTTTGTTCCCTCCTTGCGTGTCCAGGTTTTTGGCTCGTGTTCGGATTATCTTATTTTGGTTTTACTTTACTTTATTTTATTTCATTTTATTATGTTTTTTTTTCCGAGCTTTGGCTCTCCTTTGCGGTTGGGTTGTTTCTTCGATTTCCCCTTCATTTTGTTTGTTTCATTTTTTGTTTTATTTTTATCTTTGTTTTTATTTGTTTTCTTATTTTGTTTCTTGTTTTTTGTTTTTGTTTTTGTTTTTGTTTTTGTTTATTTCGTATTTCTTTCTTCCAATGTATTTCTGTTGCTGACGTATGTATGTTGTGCCTGTCGTACCCAGTACTAGGGCATGACATTGCGTTGTCGAATGCATTACGATGCATTATCTCTGTGTCGTGGCTTGTGACCACAGAGCTGATCTTTCTAGGGTGAAGAATCAGTACGGACACTGGGTGTGCTGGATGTCGACGAGTAGAAGAACGGTTTAATGTGAAGAACACACACACACACACACACACACACACGCATGATCCATTTTTTTCACGGCGTTGAATGGCAAGCACAATTGGTAAAGTATACACATGGGTACCACCTCCTTCCCAGAACAGTGAGCCTCAAGCACAAATAGTATAGTCCATACATGTGAACCGCCCCCCTTACATATTGGTGCTGTGGTATCATTCCAATATCTGAATACTCTCAGCCTGTTTGTCAAGTTTGGAGAAAAACAAAAAGGAAGGAAAAAGCAACAATGATGTGCAGATTTGATGCATGCATTATCTCGTCTTGTGCTATACGTGGGTAGCCCTGCATCTATGGATAGCTCAGTTTTCGTGTAAGCACACACCTCTGCCATTACTTGTACATACCGACTCGTTTTCACTAGAATGGATTAATCTAACGTAAACTCTACAAGTGCGTGAGACCGTATCTCCGGGTGAGGTGCCTGGTTGACGTATTCTTTCCTCTATATCCGGATAGGCTATTTTTAGTATAAGGCACCGCATCTCTGGGTGAGCCGCCTGGTTACAACGCTTTTCGTCTAGATGCCCAAAATAGGCGACCTTATTTCCAGTATACGTCCCTTATTCATTTAGGCGACCTTGATTCCAGTATATTTATCCTCGGGATGAAGTACCTGGTTACGTAACTTTTCGTCCATGAGCGGGATATATGATATTTCCTCGCTTGTCGTGCACGACTTGTTGTTCCGTCGTGCGACCCGCATATACCACCACTCAGTGCGATCTTTCATCCCAGGAATTTTCTCAGTTTTTCGATGGCATGTCCGATGAAATCTCGTCTTGGACTCTTCATATCTTGACCTTGATATATGTAGTCTATGCCTATACTAATCGTTAAAATTGGAATTGGCTCTATTTGATCACTTCCGCATACAAGTGGCACATTGTATAATATACCAGGTCGTCGTTGTCGTAGAATTTCCATCGTTCATGCAGGTAGATTATATGCTTCTTATTTGTATACCTATAATTGCCCGTCATGGAGCGTTCAGGCGATGAGTGATGAGGCATACATACAGGCATTGTGATACATGCATTATCTCACCACGTGTCTCGCGTGCCCCACAGGGGCTTGCGGTTGATCGGCACGTACAGCAGCGCCGCCTAGCCTGCTGGTTGAGCTGGCGGGCTCCGTTCCGGTCATCCGTTTTCTCGTATCTCCTCCCTTCTCGGTTGGTTTGTTTTTTTTACGCCGCTAGTGTTGCTTGTGTTGTACTCGTTAGCCACGCCCGATTGGTATGCAACACAGAAAGCGGTGCAGCCAGGAACGTAGAGGATCAAACTTGCATCGCATTTACGTTGGGATCGGTCATCGTTACGGCTGTTGGGGTGCGCCGATGGTTTTTGATGCTCCTCCCCCGAGGATGTAGTGTCCTCGCTTCATCCAAAACGACTTCGAGCCTAAGGGTGAGCTCAACCAACATACAGCAGCAGAAATGATTGTCGTCGTAACTTACGAAGGGGTATAATCTACTGTGATAGCTGTATCAACCCCCTCTCTCAGAGAACGAGCGCATGCGGGTGGTATTATCATGCACATCACCTCTGGCTTGTATCAACACCTTTTGTTTGCAGTTGGTTTTCGAATATACGTTTTGTCATGTAGCATGCAGGCATTTATTAGACATGAACCAGCATGCATGGAGTCATTAACGAACAATAAGCAGCAGGCGGACGTGCGCGAGCAACAGGCAGACGGGGCACGAGCAGCGGGTATGCCGGTATGCAATGACTAAACATCAGTTCAAAAACAAGAGCAAGCAACTAGCAGAGCACCATAAGCAGCATACACAAGTAACAGCAAAGGCGAGCACACATCAATCGCCTACTTGTGATATGATACGGAGTGCACGAGGAATACATACGTACAAGATATGATACACGCGCAGCAAATACATGATACGAGGTGCCTCCAGTATGCATATCACATGACATAATACATCACATCATTAACAGCACCGGCATACGACATGAGGCGGAGGATACCCCCCTTTCAGGCAATATAAGGACCCCTGTTTATTGATAGTAGTGATCGAACAGTTGGTACATTTCCGGACAGTGGTACATTTTTAGATTTTCGATATCGAGTGATCCGATTTCCAGCGAAGGTTCCCCCAGTAGACATTTCGAACTCCGTGCACTGCACTGCGATCTGCAATCAGTCGGCCTCGGTTTAGCATGTAACAGCAGGGTTCCAGTCCTCAGATCCTGAAGGGAGCCAGATCCCTCACGTCTATCTGTGACTCTCTCATCTGGTGCTTTGAGGTCGCGCAGCGCCTCTTCAAGCAGGGGTCAGGAGGTATGAGGATCGAAGTCACGCCGTGGTCGCAAACAGTCCGTGCGGATGATCAACGAGGAAACAAGCGTGGCAACGGGCACGGTGGACACGGCAGTGCCACTGGGGCAAGGGTCTGGTAGAGGGATTCACAAGTCACTTCGCTTTAACTGTTTGTTAGCACCAAGGGATGCATCAATTAGACACTGGGCGGTCCCTTCAATTCGCGTTACTGGACTTTCTACGAGCAACCGAAGACTTTCCCGCACCGGGGAGGTCCTTCATACCCCTGTCCAATGAAGCCGACGGAACTTATACAGCTTACCCCCTGCTCACAGACAGACCCTCCGAGTGACACTGATCAGCACAGTCGCCACGCGTCGTGTTTCCCTTACCTAGCTATGCCGTGCTGCGATATTTGACGGCACGAGTACGTACCGCCGACGCTGCTGTTAATGGGTACACCACGCCTCGTACGAGCAGACCACAGAACCACAGTTATCTATCTCCCTTCGACCTCCCGCACATACCTTGCATTTCTCACGGAAATCGCTATGCATGCATGCACAAGTCGAAAGTGATACCAGCAATCAGCACAGTGTCGCAAGCGATTTTTGCAAGCTTTTCCGCGATGGCCATGAGTCGGGCAACCCGCAACAACAAACGTACAATCAAGAAACAACCACCCCCCCCTCCTGGCCCAGATTATTTATAGGTTGAGTTGGCATCGGTTGGCAACGACACTGCTGTAAAACATGCCGCTCACTACATGAGCTAGACCACCAGGGTACCGTTTTTTTGTTTGTTTTTGGCGGTCGATCACAGCTGGCGGTCGAGTTAGATCATTTGTGCGGGGCGGAGAAATTTTACTCCTCACAAGGGGAATGATCGTATCACGTAGTGTTTATGGTAAGGCGCCCACGAGGCAGTTAGATAATACGCCTACTGCTGTCTCTTGAAGTAGCCATACCGGAAATTAAATTAAATCGTTGGAGCTGTCATCCATACCAGGTATACACGTCCGCCTCACAAGCGGTTCTTATTAGGATGCAGTTCACCCTTCATGCGACTCGCCGAACACCTCACGGCGCTTCGCGCTTGGTGCAAGCGATATCTGCCTGGTCTGTGAAAACCCGACATGCTCCGTGCCGGCATTTCAGGGTTGCGAGGGTTTATGGTCATACGACTACCGCCATGCATGAATATCGAGTACACCCCCCCCCCCAACCCCACCCCTCTTGCCATCTATAACAATTAGCACACGACGTTTCTCGCTCGTGGTTTAGATGCATCGAATGCCATAGGGTTACTATCACGATATCCAAGTATGCAGTAACACGTGTTGACGTAAAGTGGCCTGGGAGTTTGTCATGTGGCTCGCAACGGCTTCAAGGGTTGCTGCCACCAGAAAATCTACCACGCGGGAAGCACCAGCAACTCACCTGTGTATACGAGATACTATACCAATGACCATCTTAAACGGTGAGCGTTGAGTTCCTGCAGACACGAAAGCCAAAAAAAACATTGATTCGGACAACCTTTCTAAAGTATGCGGAGTTTAACGCCCTTTGGTTTCGATCGTCATTCCTAGACTGCAATGGCGCATATCCCTGTTGACCATCGCCTCTAGTGTACCGCCTGCGGTCGTGGGGTCAGTTGAAAATGCTCCATACTGCCGACTTCAGCAGTGATGCCCCTCAGCTGCTGCTATCCCTGATTACCGTGGCCTCAACTTGTTGTTTCTTTGACAGTTGCATGCATAGCGAACGATTGCCCTCTCGAAAAAAACACAACTCACGATTGCTGCAAGCACACGCACAACAGAGGGAATCGCCGACATCGCGACCATTTGGCGTTAATCCGGGTTCATCGTAAATAAACGACCGACTGACATTGAACGATGTCATGTGCCCAAGGTCAGTCCCAAAGTAACTAGTTTTATCATATACCGCCTCCAAGTGGAGGGGACAGCCAACACGCGGCGCGCATCACTTCAGGTATATGGAAGTTGCATGGAAGTTCCGCGTCAGATGTGGAGTAAATCGACACATGGTTACCACATCAATTGACCTCCGCTTGTTCACCGAGCAAAGCGACCGCATCGCCTTTCCCCGGCATCGAGGTGGACCGCGTGAACTACTCCGTCCCTCAAGCTGCTTGAGTCGGCGACATGGAATCCCCTGTATCTCACTACTGTATATCTTACTCTGAGTGTATTCCGACATCGAGCATAGCCGGCGTCTCCGTTGGTTCAATAGTAAGCCGAGTAATTATTGATGTCGATGTTGTAGGCTCGGCCCCCGCAAGGGACTCTTTTTTTCAACAATGGATAGGCCGAAAGTGCGAGAGCGCGAGTTGGCTAAATTCAATGCAAATCGACGAGCATAAAAAGCTGAAAAATGGGCATGCTTCACGCTGTGCACGATAAAGATGAAGGCATGTACCGGGGGGAGGAGGGGATACGCCTGTGACCACGGCTTGTCCGGAAGGTCGCTGAGGGTAAATCTCTTACACACTGAGCTGGAGAGTAAAAGCGATGCCCAAAACGAAAACATAAAATAATCTAATATAGGCCCTTTGAGCTTATTGCCGATGCCGCCACTGCACAAACAACGTGCGTTGAAGGGGTAAGAGGATGGACATCATCGGCATCGTTCTGTTATTTAGTGACTAGTGTAGCGGTCTGCTGAACTACGACCCTCCTCTCGTCATGATTTTGTTCTGTTGTTGACGCTAAAGCCGGCAATCTTTGTGCGCCATTCCAGAGCATTAGCCACCATCTACGATCGCTTAAAAACCCGTATGGCCGGTGGTAGGGGCCAACCTCACACTCGATTACCACTTATCCTTTCTGCAACACCGATCGCAATCCGCCGCAAGAGGGTTAGCGCTGGGGATCACGACGATCTCGCTTCCACAGGTGTTCAGTAGTAGGTGCCTCTCGAGAAGGATTGCATGCGAGGGTTTCGACGTCAAAAGAGACCTGGCATTGTCCCATAGCTTTTAGTACGGCCACGCAGATCGTGACGGGTCGGTTTCCATTTCGAGAGCTGCTGCACTACAACATACATGGTATAGCTTAACAACAGGCCTACCGACAGATCAGCGTGTACCGCGAGAATGCCCCCTGAAGTTTTATTAGAAGGGCCAGCGAACACAGCCGCGTGCATGATCACCGCCGATTAGACAAAGCGTTCGCTTTGAACAGTCGCAGGCCGACCACTTCTATATAATCACGTCTCCGATAACGTCTTGATTAATTTTAGGCGCCTCGAGTTATCCCAGGCTACCCTCCAACAGCTGTGTAACTTGCGTTGGTTTAGCGTAGCACCGCGTCATCAAACCCGCGTCATCTATGACGTCCTTTACGGTTTGACCCGACGATGCGACACCGGTGGCGTATTGCAAGTGGTTGTTTCATCCCTTGCATGTTTGGCAATTCGTTCTTCATGAATCAAACGGTCGACCTTCGCCATGGATGATTTGCAGTCGGCGGTGAAGGCGATAAGGCGTCCCGCCGGCATATCAGCATTTCGTTATGCATCAGGACAATGACCGACGTGGCAACACTTCCCCGCTTCCCGATCAGACGGCCTTCGAAGAGTCAAGCGAGAGGGTCTTTTCACCTGGATACATTGTTTGAAGCACACCGCGGAGGCGTGGTAAGTACCGGTCCTTCAAGACAATAAACCCTTAGTAGCAAACAGTTAAAACAGTAATGCCCCTCGGGGGCGTTTATCATTTTCACTTTTGTTTCTCCTTCAGCGCGCAGGCAGTGTCGCACTTGCGTGAGATCGGAGCGCCCCTCTTAGGTAGAGCACATAATCCCTGAATGACTGCTTCGCAGCAACCTGATAAGGTCCGCTCAGAAAAACAAACGAGTTTACATAACAGTCCAAGATGTAGAAACACGACAACGGTAGAGCACGAGCTTGTGAACGCTACGCGAAACGCCAACCCTAGACGACAAATATCGATGAACCCTATTCGGACTAAAGCACGTATAGGAATATATCTTTCCGGTGCTATTGTGTGTTGGTGCTACTCATATTATTAATAGGCTTTTGTCCTAGATCTTCTCCAAACCCCAGAAACCCCCAGCGTTTGAGCTGTATTTCCAGGGCTATTTACGAGCCAAGTTAAACCTCAAGGGCCCGTTCGGTTCGGTTCGGTTCGGCTCGGTTCTGTTCGGTTCGGTTCGGTTCGGTTCGGTTCGGTTCGGTTCGGTTCGGTTCGGTTCGGTTCGGTTCGGTTCGGTTCGGTTCGGTTCGGTTCGGTTCGGTTCGGTTCGGTTCGGTTCGGTTCGGTTCGGTTCGGTTCGGTTCGGTTCGGTTCGGTTCGGTTCGGTTCGGTTCGGTTCGGTTCGGTTCGGTTCGGTTCGGTTCGGTTCGGTTCGGTTCGGTTCGGTTCGGTTCGGTTCGGTTCGGTTCGGTTCGGTTCGGTTCGGTTCGGTTCGATTCAGTTCGGATCACCTGACTCGATCCGACCCGCGAAGAAATCGAGACGTCTTGACCCGACCCGACCCGACCCGACCGGACTCAAACCGATCCGACCCGACCCGACCCGACCCGACCCGACCCGACCCGACCCGACCCGACCCGACCCGACCCGACCCGACCCAGTGAGACTTTGGACACCTCCTGATGCAGTCCTTACGCGACCGGGGATATTCGAAACCTTCTGACCCGACCCTCGAGACTTGACCCGATCCGACTGGTGATGGTTTGAAAATGCAATGATCGAAAACAGGTATTCCTGATCGGTTCTGAATAACAAGTACACCCTCAAATCAAGTAAAACATACACCATACAAATCACGCGATTGGCCGAAAAGACGCTGTACCTGTTTCTGAGGCGTAATGACCCAAGTCCACCTGCATGTGGTTGTTACGTCTGGGTCTCAAATGGTTTTAGATAGCATTTTAGGCATAATCGCTTGGCTACGGTTTGCATGTTGTTTCACTGCTCCTCACGCCATTGCTTCATTATTTCGTTCTTCCAGCCTTTCAGCCTCTTTAGCAATTTTGTTTTGTTTGTCTAACTTCTCAACCATTGCCGATGGGTAGGTAATACTTAGGGGAACTGAATAATCAGTTGTAAAGTAAAGAAAACGATGAATGTATCCTGACCTAAATCAGCAAGCCTTGCTCGATAACAATAAGATAATTTACTATCTATCTTGGTTTTATGCTGCTGTCAGCTGTGGTCTCGCGATAGACACACCTGTCCCTTCTGAGGATCATATCGTCAAGGATCCCCCAAGGCAGCATCTTAACATTTGCCGACGTCAGCAGTTCTTCTCTTCTTCTCGAGGTGACCCCCAGCCAGCTACTCGTTCAGCCCAAGCTCGTTTTTCTCTGCCCCTTCGTGGAGAATCCTTGTTTTCCTCTTTTTTTGGTATTATACCCGAGTCATTTTTTTTTCACTATTCCTAGATCACACGACAGCTTTCCTAATCGCACTACTGATTCCGAATCCCACGGTCGATTCCGAATCACACGATAGTTGTATGACGGAAATCAGACCTTAATTAATCAACAGGGATGGGCGGTTGGTCTATTGCGCATACAAATGGCGCATACACAGTGGAACCCCATAACAAAAACGTACAGATTCCCTCATATCCGGCTTGAATTTATACTAAAACGTACAGATTTCCTCTATATTATAAAAATACAAACACACTCCAGCTGTGAGATCGAAGATTTCGTCGAAGCTCATCTTTGCACGCTGTGTGTGATACTCCGATCGCGCGTGATACTGGGTGTGTGTCCTCAATAAGGATATAGGTCGGCGGCTCCCGTTGGAACTACAACGTAGCTTGTACCAGGGTCAACAGGGTGATGTTAATCAATATGTATGCGGAAGCTACAAAGCCAGCTTCTGAGGGGGACAAAATCTGACAGCTGCGGAAGGAAAGGCACCAGTTTATCATGTATATTCTGTAAGTCGTACAGCCGGTGAGGGGAGGGCGGATTTTTTTTCAAGGTGTGGGGGTCGGGGACGGAGTCGGGGGGGGAGGGGGGGGTTGGAAAGTAGAGGAGGGAGCGGGGGGGGAGGGACTCCATCTGTGCGCGGAAGCTATAAACCCTCGAAGGGGACAAACCTGACGGTTGTGGAAGGACTATTAATATATTATACATATTTTTTGCTTCCCATTTATGATCCTTGCACTACTCTCGTGCTCCCTCCCAGTAGAAACTCAGATCCGGGGTCACATAGAGGGCCCTTCTCCCCCCTCCCCACTACGGTGCAGCCTTCGATTTTACCGCGAGAAGAACCCAGCATTTTTCTTCCCTCGTCGACTCGCGTCGAATGCTATCTACCCACGCTGCTAGGCGCTCTCAGCAGTTGGTCCCTTTTTTGCATTTTTGTGAATAAAGTAAAAATCTCACCACGGTGTGAATTGAACTCAAGGACCAAAGCTAGTATAATAATTCTGTACCAGGTATTACACACAAAATGCCAAAACCCCAACGAAAACACGATTGATTCCATGAAGATTCTCTACTTTAAATAGAACATAAGTCGTAGTTTTGTGTGGTTTCAAACGTTGAATTCATCACCCATACCGAAAACACGATATCCGGCCCGAATTTAGACTAAAACGTAGAGATTCCCTCATATCCAGCTTGAATGTATTTTAAGACGTAGAGATTCCCTTATATCCAGCTTGAATTTATACTAAAATGTACAGATTCTCTCATACCCGACTTAAATTTACACCAAAATATACAGATTCTCTCGTATCCGGCCTGAATTTATACTACAACGTACACGGATTCCCTCATATCCAGCTTGGATAATACGCAGACATTCCTTCGCAACTGACTTAAATATATTCTAAAACGTACAGATTCCCTCCTATCAGGCTCGAATTTGGACTCACATGTACACATTCCCTCATGTCCGGCCCAAATTTTCACTAAAACGTACGGATTCCCGAATATTCGGCTTGAATTTGTACTAAAACGTGCATATTCCCTCATGTCCGGCTTGAATATATACTAAAACGTACAGATTCTCTCTATTATTTTTGTGTACCAGGTATTACACAAGAATTATGTAAAATCGCTCCGAAAATACGATTAATGCGGATTCTGTACTAAAAAAAATGAAAGTCGTGTTTGTGTGTAGTTTTATACGTTAAGATTCATCCTTCATGCCGAAACACGATATCCGGCCCAAATTTATTCAAAACCGTAAAGATTCCCTCATACCCGGCTTCAAGTTTTTCTAAAACGTACAGATCCACTCATATCCGGCTTGAATTATAGTTTGATACAGATTATCTCATATCCGGCCTGAATTTGTACTAAAACGTACAGATTCCCCCATATCCGGCTGGTATTTATCCTATTACGGAGATCTATTGTTAACAAGGGTAAATGCCTATGGGGTCATAACTATGTCAATTCTTCGTCGATAACGGTAAACGATAGCTTGGATTGTTCGCATAGGCCTTACGGTCACGGCGCAAAAATAGAAAATAAGAAATATGATGTTCTGGCCGATATATTGCGAAAATTATACGAAATTTCCGGTGATTATGAAGCCGGATATGACGGAAAATTTCAAGCCGGATATCAGGGATTCTGTAAGATTTAGTATAAATTCAAGCCGGATATGAAGAAATCTGTACGTTTTAATCCAAATTCAAGCCGGATATGAGGGAATCTGTACGTTTTATTATAAATTCGGGTCGGATATCGTGTTTTCGCTATGAATGCTGAATTTCAACATTTGAAACCACACAAAGAAATACGACTTTTGTTCTGTTTGTATTGAATCCGCATGTCATCGTGTTTTCGACGGGATTTACGTATTTCTTGGGAAATATAGCACAATGACATCGGCAATCTGTACGTTTTACTGTAGTATATATTCGGACCGGTTATCGACAACAAAGTATCGTACTGATGTCTCAGTATGTTATTATAAGAGGTTCGCATACCAACGTCACATTTTATCACTCCTCCTGTATATTTCCCCATGGCGCAATATCTAGTTAAGGTGATTCCTATTATACGTGTATCTGGCTTCCTTCATACCGTCTTCAGTCTCTTCACTCGGTGCTTCCGCCGCCCGTACATGATGGTGATCCCGTCGCTCGGCGGTCCCGCCGCCCAAAATACCTCGGCGGTTCTCTCCCTCGACGGTCTGGCTGCCCGAAATCCGTCGACGGTCCCCTCCCTTGGCGGTCTCGCTGCCCCAAACCCCTCGACGGTCCCTTCCCTCGGCGGTCCCGCTTCTGAGAATCCCTTGGCGGTCCCCTCGCTCGGCGGTCCTGCTCCCCAACAGATCTTGGCGGTCCCTTCCCTCGGCGGTCCCGCCGCCCGAAAACACTCTGGCGGTACCGTGACCCGGACCACAGTTGTTGACTGTTACTAGCTTCCTTTTCACTTTTTTTCAACACTCCAGAAAATGATCTCGGGAAGAATAAACTGAAGCGGACCCCCACGCCGCAGTAAATAAAACCTCACGGACGGTGCATTGTTTTGGTCGTGTGGGCGTTTCGCATGTACGCGTATCTTCAGCATGCAGCAGTAGGTACCGGTACCGGTACCGGTTCGTGGGTGGGTTTAGGGTCGGTGGATGGGTGAGAATGGGTGGTTAACACGTTATTGTACTCCGCTGGAGGTGCAACGTACCCATGATTGTGTTTTCAAGAATAAAAATCGAGTACGGACCCAACGCCTCTGTTTGCTTGTGTTCGTACCAGTTGGTACGTACTGCTGTAGTGTTACGGCGTTGTTTTCTGGTACGGTGGGTATGCGCGCTTTCCAGAGCTTGTCTCGCCGCACAGCCTAGCAAGAAGTTACGGCTGTATACAAAGCGTCACGAACTTTCAATCTCAGAGTGCCGCAAGGTGTCGTATGCGAGGAAACTCACGGAGTATATATGACGAGGAGGTGTTACGAGCAGTAACTTAGTTGTTGCGGCGAGGTGGAGCATCGACCCCCATGCACACTCCTTCTTCCTCCTACTTCGATCGTTCAGCTGTCCTACAAAAGACGACTGAGACAGAGTGAGAAATGGCAGAGACTTACGGACAGCATGCTGCAGGGGACTATAACTATGCAGGGGGCAGTCTTTTGCATGAACTCGGAAGAGCTTGAGCGTGTCTACGAGGATACGAGGGTGGTGTTGGAGCAGGCATCACAGGAGATGTGTGTGATGCGTAGATCTGGAAACTAAGTAAACCGATGTTCTAAGTGTGAAATTATATCTCATGGCAGACCTGCGAGGAAGGGGCTGCCACTCTGTAATGGATGATGCAGCCACAGCTCGACTTTGTGACAGTAGCACATATTGATTGGATTCTTTGATGATGGGATGGGTTGGTAGGTTGACGGACGGTTGGTTGGGTGGGTGGGTTGTGGTCGTTACGTGCGTGTGTTGAGTGCTTTCGTGCCAGTGGGAGGTGGAGCTTTTATTGCGTTTGGTGTAACAGCAGTATTTTGTTCTCTCCGCTGTATAACCGGCGTGCTCTGGCGAAGTTCGAGTACAAACAACGCATCCGTTTGTTATCGTACTGCTGTAGCATGGTGGGTGGGATGGTTGGTGGGTGAGTGGCTTGGTCTGTGGGTGGGTGTGTCGTGCGGTACGTGTGGGTGGTGTTTCGTCGGCGACTCGGAAGCGGATGTCGTGTTGGTGCGGTTGTTGTGTTGTGTTTAGCTTCCTTTCCTTGCTGCTGAACGCTGATGTTGTGCAGTAGATTTGTGTTGTTCGAGAACCAAGTTGCGCTGAATTCATCAAGTAATTGAATATGCATCCACTCTATTAATGAGTATGATGAGATGGTAGTCACTGAACCTGCTGAACCGGTGCGGTGGGACTCGGGGGTATCCCCGAGGGGAACTCCCGCCACGCACGCCTCGCCCCTTTATTGGCCGAGGAGGGGCGAGGGGGGGAGTCCTCGGCCAATGGCGTTGGGGCTCGGAAAACGCAGGGATGAACGTTATGTGTCTATTGTATTATGGTGTCAGGTGCGTCATACCAGGAACTCCACGCAGAGATCACAGCAGCGTTTCCTGTCATAAATATGCGCTGTGTTCAATCATCAATCACCAATCATCATCAACTAGTCAACACGGCAGTAGTGTTTGGTCAAATATAAGGCGTCAACAAGGTGTCGACATACAAAACCACAATATTGCTGTACTCTACAATGGCACCTGATATAGATATATTTCTTCGGTCACATAAGTTAGGACCGAATTAGGGCGCAAATCGTATCTCCCCAATAGAGGTGCTCACGATGCTATAGTTGGTGTCATACAAAAGATTTCTAGCTGAACAACGATAATTATTTATGTCTTAAATCTTGGTTCGAAAAGTTATCAAAATTGGGAATGTTATTGGATTTTTTTGTAGAATTGTCCTCTAAACACCGTTTACACCCCAGCCATCTGGACACAAGGCCATGGATTCGCCTGCCAGCACCCTGCCGCCTCCCAAACGCGGTAGAGAACTATCGTTCTTGAGACTATCCGGCAAGAAGCCTTACCGATGAGGAGGACGAGTATCGGTTTTTATTTTCATTTTCATTTTGTTTTTTTCGGCACTGTCTTGCCCCGTGTTTTTACCTGGAAAAGGGGCGAAAATCGGCTAAGTTTTGGTCGATTGATTTATTTCTGGCCGTTCGGCCACCTTGAGTGATGCGCGAACACAAGAACATAAAATCATGGATTTAGATAAAACAACCCCGAATATTTCAACAATAAAAACGAAAATGCGTTGTACACGGTTAAGGGCGTCTGTGACGAGTTCGGTCCTAATATATGTGACAGAGGAAGTAATATAGTAGGCATATGGCTTTCATCCCTGCGTATTCCGAGCCCCAATCCCTTTCGCCGCGGTTTCCCCCCCCGCCCGCCCTCGGCCAATAAGGGGACGAGGCGCGCGTGGCGGAAGTTGCCCCTCGGGGCAACCTCGCCAGTTCCATCGCACCCAAGGAAGGTTGTCTCCATCCCTGGTTCAGACATCCTTCCATGTATCTACAACTCCGACACCCCGGGGACGATTATCAAGTTCTCCCGGGGCGACACTGCCCCGCACAGTGTAGAAACCCCAATCCCACGGGTCTATCGCTGATTGGTTGGAGCACCCCCCCCCAGTCCCACCGCACCCGGGGAGGATTGGGTCTCATCCCCGGTTGAGGCATCCTTCCATACATGGACACCTCCGATACCCCGGGGACGAAAATCTAGTTATCTCGGGTCGACACCGCCCCGCACGGTGTGGAACCTCAATCCCATGGGCCGATCGCTGATTGCCTGGGGTGCCTAGAGCGAGTGCAACCTGGGAGGATAGGACACCGTTCCCGGTTCAGAAATCCCTCCGTATCACTACAATTCCGACACCCCGGGGATGGAAACAAGAGTCGCCCGGCTCGGCATCGCCCCGCACAATGTGGAAACCCCAGTCCCGCTGGCCGATCGCTGGTTGGCTTGATCGCGTAGAGCCAGCGCCACCCAGGAAGGACATGTCCCCATGCTCGGATCATTAATCCCTCCGTATTTCTACAACTCCAACACTCCGTGAATGAAAACGATATTCTCCCGGATTGACACCGCACCGCACGGCGTGGAAACCCCACTGCCGCTGACCGATCGCTGATTGGTTGGGGCTCGTACATAGAGCCAGCGCAACCCGGGGAGGATAGGGCCCCGTCGCTGGTTCGGAAATCCTTCCATGCATCTATAACTACGACAACGAGGGGACGAAAAAGGATATTCCCCGGGTTTATACCCTTCCTGCACGGTGTGGAAACCCCAACCCAATCTCCCTAAAGCGAACAAAAGTACAAAGATTGATTCAAAACGCGAGTGAGAATAAAAAAAGAGTCAAAGCCCAGCGAGATAGCCACTCCATCGCCAACTTGAAGGTAAAATATCGAAAATACAAAGAGGGAAAGTCGTCCAAGAATGTTTCCCTGGTACCATTCAGCACAGCGGCATCTAACCGGGTAGTCCTCATAATTTGCCTAAGTCCCACGCTTATTTCCCTGCATCCCACACTAATTTCGTTATACAAACCGAGTACGGACCAAACGCATCGGCTTGCTGCTGTACTGCTGTTGTAGCACATGGTGGCTGGGGCGTTTGGTGGGTGGACGGGTTGATCTGTGGGTGGTTGAGTGGGTAGGTCGGGGTCGTTTTGTAAGTCGAGGGGTGTTTTCGTGCCTGCGGGAGGGGGCCCTGCTCCTTTCCTTTGGTACAGTACTAGTTTTCTCTGCTATACCGGCCAGCTCTGGCGAAGTTCGAGTACGAACCAATGTATCTGTGTGCTGCTGCACGTGTTGCTGTACTGCCCCAGCACACGGTCGGTGCGTTGGGTGGCGAGTGAATGTCTTGGCTGGTGGGGAGGTGTGTCGTGTGGTACGTTGGTGAGTGTTTTCGTGCGTGTGGGAGTTGCCCCTGTTACTTTTTCTTCTTGGATAGCAGTATTTTGTGTTTGGATAGCAGTATTTTGTTTTCTTTCTCCGCTATGAAGCCGGCCGGCTCTGGCATACTTCGGAAGTACCACTACAATAATGGATCAATTGCAGAATTCAGTACCGATTGAGAGCGAGATCGGTGCAACTTGGTTCTAGAAGCAACAGAAAGCCACCTCACAATAGTGTTCAACAATCAGCGGCAAGGAGCTCAACAAGTAGGAAGCAATGCACAACCCTACATCAACACGAAGCCTGCGCTTTCAGTTGACCGGGAAACGATCAAAACCAAACATCAACAACAAAAAAAGATGGGCACTACAGCGACAGCAAGCCTTTCACACCTGTTCTATTGCTGCCATCGAGTCCGGGACGAAAACGGCGACCCCCCGACACGTTACCGTAACGAATCAAATTGTTTCCGTGGATCTATCTACGACCTTCGCTTAGAGCAGCCCAATAAGAAAAAATAAAGCGCGCGAAGCGCGGCGATTTTTGCGCTTGTATATACGATCATCAGCGGCCTTTCCCGTGCGAGCGGAGGTACTTGATATTGTCTTCGCTTCAGACCGGATTCCGCTCGGAATCCGTTCGGCGCCCTCGCGATCGCTTTCTCGCCCGCTCTTCTCGTGGGTCACGTTCCTCAGCCTCCGCCCCGCCTATTCCTCGCGCGGGAACGCTCAGGTCGCGCGCCGCCGCTGAGCGCGTCGATTGAGCGGATGTTGCGGAGATAACGAGACATTGAGGTCGCTGAGGGAGATATGCGTGGTGCTGTTGCTGCTAAAGAAGATATTGGTGGTGCTGTAGTTGCTCCGTGGAGACAACTCGGTCCAGTACTATTGTGGAAAAATGTTTATCGTGCTTGCTGTTGAGACTCGTGGGTTCCCTCGGCCTTGCCTTCTTCACTCGCTGCTTTCCCGATGGCGTGCCGCGCGCCTAGGCTCCGTTCGACCGTCACAACCTTGCCTTCTTCCGTCCCTCCCTTCCCGATCGCGTGCCGCAGCGTTGCACCTGAAATCCGGGTCAACACCTGCTTTCAGAAGATCGATAATCTTGTGAAAGATCTACCAATATGTCCCTGAATATAATTAGCGTTTCTAAGTTAATGTGTAAACTAAAATGTTCTTATAATTCGGTGAATAGTGGCATAGAGCAAAACCGGGCCAGTTCTAAATAACAAAGAATAACAGAGGAATACATGTTTTTTTGTCGTCACGACTCTTATCTTCGATATATATCTCCGTCTCGCAAATACGACTGCTTTCTCCCGATTACCTCCCTTGGCGGATCGTCTTTAGGCTCTTTCACCCCCTCCGCCTTGCCTCGTCGGGACACGAGTACAGTACTACAGAGCAAACATAGCAGTATTTGTACAGTTCAATACGACAACTAAAAGCTCGACTGAATGATGCCAGCAAGATACAAGGTATCTTCTTTTTAGCGGATTAATTCGTAGCTCCCTTTTCACGGCAGTTTTCGTATTCTAGCTGTGGTTGTAGTACTGCTGTACACAGTAGTGCTGCTGCTGTTGTAGTACTGCTGTACAGCAGAATGAGTATTGCTGCAGTAACTCGTTCAAGCTGCTCTAGAAAGAGCCCGACAGGAATGAAATATATATACCAGGTTCGTACATACGTACGACATAGACTACTACTGTTATCAAGGACTAAGCCTCTCTGGTGGGGCGAGGGTTCATAATTACTCGTAGAACTGAGTAATTTCAGAAAGCGCAATAGCCAAAGTCAGGTACACCTGTTCCATATGAGGCAGAAACAGGAAACAATGAAACCAAGTAAAAACCACACGCCACGAGTGGTGTGTTTGGCCGTGATAAATCACAATGAGAGTGTAACATCGGAAAAATCTGAAGAATTTCGTTTTCCTGAGGGGGTACGATAGGCCATAGGCACGCACGGACATGTGGAGGGTCACCAGGCTTCGTATTTTTCGCCACGCACCAAGAGTCTTTCTTCTGCCCCCCCCCCCCCCCCGCCTGCCAGCTTTGAATTCTGTCGACTACTATTAATATCATCCTTGCCGAACCGCTTGCTGTAAAGGTATCCTGAGGGGAATGCGAGCATTCCATAACAGTGCTCGGCATGAAGTGCTTTTGCGGTACCAAAAATGAGCCCACTTCGACTGTTGGTGCATTTCGGAGACTTGAGACTGAGAAACAAGGTTGCGAACTGAGCATCAACAGTTTTCAGCATTTCCCTCACCCTGCAACACTTGGCATTGCCTTGATTCTAAAGTACGTACGTATGTATCAGATATCGAAACACGAGCGAGCGCTATCACATTGCATCTCACACCTCATTATTTTCTGAGAAGTGGGACTATTCAGACAACACAAAAAACGACCTACTGGTTGATGCATTTTTGAGACCGACTGATTGAATCGAACTGAATTTCAACACTTAGCATGTTTTCCTTCTTCCGGCAACACATGGAATTAACCGGAGTATATTACCCTGATTATAATATACGTGTTATTTTGTGTCAGATATCGAAACACGAGCGAGCGCCATCACATTGTCGAACCTGGTACGTATAAGGTTTGTACCAAACAAGTTATGATTTTATTTTCCTATACGAAGCATGGGTGCCGGCGAATGCCGGCCCTTATGCGGATGCCGGGCCCCATGCGGAGTCCTTGCAGATGTATATAGGTTTCTTCGTCAATGCTGACAGCTCAGCTCGAAAATGCGAAGTTTCTCCTATTGTCTTGGCGTCAGACCGAGATCCGTACAACCTCGATCTCGCGCCGAAAAAAGCTCTTCGGCGTTCGCCGGACCTATTCCCTCGCGCGCGGTCTCGAGACCACGCACCGCCGCCGAGCGTACCGATCCCGAACTGGGCTCGTTTGGGTGGATCTTGCGGGGACGCCTCGGTTCTGCACGATGCTGGAGGAGATATTTAGTTCGATCTGTTGGTTTTGTTCGTCGAGCTCGCCACAAAATAATTCCGAGGAAGGTTCTGTCTGGCGAGGAGGGTATTTCACGACTGTTTACGGGTCGTTTCGTTCGGAAGATCTCCTAGGGTTTGGAGGAAGATCTTTGGTGGAAAAGGCGTAGAGAATGTTGATATTTCACTGAGTCTTGAGCGCTGCTGTGGGTTTTGCCAGGTCGTTTCTACTGCCCGGCAAAAAAAATTTTTGCGAGTGGTGCCAGGTCGTTCCGAATTGAGCTCGTTTGGGTGGATCTCGCGGAGACGTCTGGGTTCTGCTCGGTGCTCGACAATATATTGTTAAGTGTTGGAGCTGCTGTTGCGCGCCGAGCTCGTCACAAAATAATTCTGAGAGCGCCTCTGTCTGGCGAGAAAGATCTTGCAGGACTGTTTACGGGTCAATTCGTTCGAATATTGGGAATCTTGAGGAACTATATCGATGCTGGAGGAGATATTTAGTTCGATCTGCCGGCTTTGTTCGTCGAGCTCGCCACAAAATAAGTTTGAGGAAGCTTCTGTTTGGCGAGGAGGATATTTCACGACTGTTTACGGGTGATTTCATTCAGAAGATCTCCTGGGTTTTAAAGAACGATCTTGCGTGGAGAAGGCGTAGAGAATGTTGGTGTTTAACAGAATCTTGAGCACTGCTGTGGGTTTTGCCAGGTCGTTTCTACTGCGCGGTAAATATAAGATGTATGGGTTGTGCCAGGTCGTTCCGAACTGAGCTCGTTTGGGTGGATCTTGCGGAAATATCTTGGTGTTGCTCAATGCTGCACGAGATAGTATTAATAGTTGGAGCTGTTGCTGTTGCGCGTCGAGCTCTCCACAAAATAATTATGATGAACTAACTGTCTGGCAAAGACGATCTTGCAGGACTATTTACGGATCAATTCGTTCGAAAATTCGCGAATCTTGAGGAATGATAGCTTCACATCTTGAAAAAGATTCACGAACTTTGTTCTTCTCTTTTGTGTCCTTGACGTCTCCGGAACGTCCCTCTTCAAGCGTTTCTTTTCGTGGAAAATAATATAATTGTGATGGACCATTTCCTAATAACATCGTTTGGGGTTCTCAGATACAGCGAAACAACGTACTTTTGTTCCCTTTGTGTCCTTGCCGTCGATATGGCGTTGCCTTTTTTTGCTGGCGCCTTTTTTTTGCGGGGGGGTGTTGTTGTTCATCCATCTGCCAATGTTTGTCGCGTTATTTGTTTTGTGGCAGGGGAATTGCGATGGGCCATTTCCGAACAACATCGTTTGAGGTTGAAGGTCACAGCAAAGCAACGACTTTTTTATTTCCTTCTTGGGCCCTTGACGTCTCAGGAACGTCCCTGTTCAAATTTGAAACGACATATCAGGTTTTTCTTTGTACTTCATCGGCGCAGTCGTTGGCATCTGGCACTCCTTTTCTATCAGCGCATCACTTTCTTTGTCAATTCCCTTCAGCCTGTAACACTTGGCAGTGTCTTCATTATGTATTACCACGATTTTTGTGCACTTGGAATCGGCTTCATCTAACAGTTCGCATTACCTTCATTTTACAGACATACGTATTCAAACTTGATAAACGCTAAAGACACCGATGAATATTTTCCGCCGGCACCCATGAAGAGTTCTCGTAGATGTATCTATAATCCTTCGTGAAGAAGAGAGCAAAGGGGAAATGCTTTTTTGTTTCACCTCGCGCATAGACTGGAATCCGTTCCACCCGGATCACTGGCCGAACCATCGTTCTCGCGATCGCTCTCTTCGCTGCCGAGTTGCTCGGCCTTCCTCGCGCCTGTTCCCGCGGGCGCTGGATCGAGGCCACGTGCCGCAGCCGAGTGCTTCGAGCCTAAACTGAGCTCGTCTGAGCGGATCTTGCGAAGATGTCTCCGTGCCAAGCAGTTGTGAATCATGAGGAATAATATGTCTAGATTGTGGTAATTACGTACCTGCTATGAAACCAAAAGTTCTTTTTTCGCGGTTTAACATTACCGAACGTTGAAGGAAGGATTACAACCAAAACCGCACAGAAAATCCAAAGTCGGCGAACGATTTGGACCAAGTTTCACATAAATGACCATTTGATCCCCAGTAGCTTATCCATAATTTGTCTATATGTTGTACTGAGCTCTACCTCGTCGCTCACCAGACACAATGACACAATAACCAGAGAGGACTAGAGGGCACACAACAACCCACACAGCAGCACACCACAGATACTGCCCATCGCTGTGAATGGCAGCGGTAGACACAGCCCAACCTTGTGAGCACGGAGACTCGAAAGGGTGGCGGGGGAAGCATGGCGCGTAGATGCAATCTCCGAAATGGGTGCTAGTGAGCGCAGGTGTTTTATTGGCGTTTCTGACTCTCTGGTGTGTGCATCAGTCCTTCTAAGGTATGCAGACGTCGGGCGGACATATAGGAAAAACGAAACGGCCCTTTTCGCTTGACAGTCCCCTTGAATAACGTTTGGCATGTGCTTGGTGGTGGGTTTAAACATGATATCTCAACGTTACTGGCTGAAGAGCTTGTAGCCTGCGCTCCGAATTCATATTGCCTATTAATAGTGAACGCAACCTGCTGTGCACATGTATACTCCTACTACTTCGGTCATGTCGTACGAATGTCTAGGCTGACATGTTATACGCTTTTGGGGATACTATACGAGTACCAACGACTAGGGTTAGGGTTTCTACTGGCTGTTGTACCACATGAAAACAGTGCTACGACAGAGCAGTACCCGCTTTGCATCGGCTCTACTTTTAAATCGACATAGACTGCCTACGACTGCTACCATGGTGTAGCCCGAGCTATGCTGGATGACTCTCGTTATGTACAGCTGTGCCCGTATCATTGAGCATTTTACAGTGCATAGAATCGTTAGATACTATTCGTCAGGGAATTCCGCTTTCGCTCTTTCCCTTTCTGGTTAGCTCTTGAGAGATGGACGGGGAGGACCACGGCCGATGGTATGGGTCTTCCCCATGTGATAGCGAATTAACTATTCAATTGTGGACAAACTCACTCTGAGCTTACGAGGGGAGTCCTGATACCACCGGGTCCGCGGTCGCGAGTCAGCCCAATTAAAGTTTAATTGGGTAAGTTCTGCTTACTGCACAAAAGTGACTTATTTCCTTTTCGGAGGCCGGAACGCACTGTTTTGTTGGTTTGGGAAACCAGTCGATTGCAATGGACGATATTACAGCAGCAGGAGGGGCGTGAGCGCAGGGCGCTGGCGCAGTCCATCCTGCAAGTTGGGGTAACCTGAGAGGTGGAGGTCGAGCCCGTGGCCGGCTGAAACCGGACGTCAAGGTGACGATCGGGCGAGACAGATCGCCTAGGTTGGGTGGTGATGTTGTTACCTTAGAAGATATGCCCGGACTTTTTGTTGCCGACTCGGAGTACGAGCAGCAGATGCATATCACGAATGAAGACGGAGGAGACCGGGTGCTCGCGAAGAGGCGAGAGCTGGTAGATTCGGCGATCCACATGACGGTGGCTGACGCTTTCTACGATGGCAAGCCTTGGGTTGACCCCTCCCAAGAGGACTTAATGCAAGGGCTCAAAACCTTTACTGGCCTTTGTGTGCAGCAGGCGAATGATGAGATTTTTTGCCGCCAGATATTACCTGTGCTAAAGATGGACGCGAGCGTGCTGGCAGACAGCAGGGTGTTCATGCAAAAGCGCGCCCTGCGGAAATACCGTGCTGACAACGGGCTCACGGTGGTGTTGAAGCCCGGCGGTCGGTAGTACACGCTAAAGCACGCCAAGGTACTGGTTGAGGCAATAGCAGCAGAAATCGAGCCATTCGAGTTCCGCCGCAAGGTGGAAAGGGAGATGCGATTCGATCTCGTGATGTATGACCCTGACACGATGTTCAACACAATTGCTGAGCAGCAAAGGGGCCAAGTAGTATTTGAGGCTAACGATGCTGCACGCTGGCACGGGGTAAAGCAACGTGACGCTAGGTCGGTGGCTGCTGCGGGGACCAAGCTGCAGGGGAGTGCTGCTGACGAGCACGACTCACGCCAGCGTGCCAAGGCCGCTGGTGTGAAAGCAGGGCGGAACCGTCGGTACGAGTTTTGTGTGTGTTGCAAGTACGGTCACAGTCACTGAGACTGCCCCTAAAGCCAACAGGGTAAGGCGGGGAAAGGCGCAAATGGCCAGAACCACGGCCAAACCCCCAAGTAGCAGCAGCAATTCACAAGCGGTCCCGCTCGGCATACCTGGAGCAAGACCACCGGGGTGACCCCAGGGTCCTACACACCTTGAGCTAGGGGGCACAAGATTGCATCCAAAGCGGTAGTTACGGAGACTGAACCTGTTGGGCCTGAAGATTCTACGCAGAATGATGATGGCTATGTGTTCACTGACGCGCCGCGGGAGAAGGTGGCGCCATTGGATACCGGGCTTACCGAGGCGGTGCAGCACCATGTTTCCCCAGAGCAATGAGCCGCAGAATGAGCACTTGTCCTTCACTCCATTCCGGTGCAGCTGCCGGGACCCACGTCGCAGCAATGGCGTGGACATTCCAGCACCGTTTCGTACGCGCGTGTCTCGGTCTTGCTGCCTGGTGGATGTGGTGATACGGACGTGGATACGTGCACATCGAACCGCATGTGGAGGCGCTGACAGAGCATGTCGCCGGGCGTCTTGCGATTCCCGGTGCCTCCGCGGCTGCTGAGGCCAAAGTGCTCATGAAAGCCGGTCCAAAAACAGCAATGTTGGAGGCGCTGGTAGATGCCCTGCGGAGACAACCGGGGATTGCGCAAACCGCGCTAACGCAGACATTTGTTGGGCATGCGCGTGTGGTGAGGCCGTTGGGCCAGGAGTGTCATATTCAGACGCAATCATCTCCGCTCCACTTTTAGGATCGAAACCAGTCCGTTTTACCATGCTATTCATCGTGCTCCCTGGGGGAGGCAATGTAGTTTTTTTCCTGCAAAACACATTAAGAGATAAAATCGACATCAACGTCATGGCGCAGCTCAGGGAATACTGAAGGCACACGGGGGTCAAGATGGTGCTGGGATGGAGGTTGCATCTCGTGCTGTGGATGAGCCCAACGCTGATGCTGTGCTGCGGGCGGCGATGACTGTCATGGTGATCCGGCAAGGTAACGTGGACAATGACGTCACACTGACGTCGGTGTTTCATCGACCCATGATATTCCAGGATTCCGAGGTGGAGATGCCGGATCGTGTGGACGCGTTGGAGACAGCTGTCGATGACGCTGTTGACCATGGCTTACCGCCGGAAGGTGCCAAGATGCTGCACGATATCGTTTTCTGCACGCACCTTGACATATTCCGTTGGACGCTATTGGGCGACTCACGTGCACCCGTGGAACCTATGACGGTGCGGCTTTAACTACGTTCAAGGGCGTTGCGGAAGAACCCGCGTTCATCCCCGTGGGCCAAGGCGGCATATCTGCACAAACACATGGCGTTTGGGAACCCAGCAACAGCCGGAATGGTGTTTGGGAACCCGCAGGCGATCTACGGAAGCGTGGTGATGGCGATTTCCAAGGACTCCAACTCTTACCGCATGGTCACGGACTATCGGGCCGTCAACGGCACGATTGAACAGGCGGCTATGCCCATGCCAACCTGGAAGACAAAGCGTCTCTGTTCGCGGGCGCCACCGTATGGTTCACGCTGGATGTGCTGCAAGGCTGCTGGCAGGTGCCGCTGAGCGAGGATGCCTAGGAGATGTTCATCATGGTCACTCCGGAGGGGTTGTTGACACCGCACACTATCGTGCACATCCCCGTCGACGGGAACTTCTGGGGAAACCTGCTGTCGCGTTCATTCGCGCTGCCGGGACGTGCTGTGTGCGTGCACGCGAGAGTCGGGTACACGGAGGTGCTTTTCGCTGAGAGAGGCAAGCTTCCGAAGGAAGAAGGTGCACACCTTGCAGGCGGCCGCTGCGGGGGTCGGACCCACCCTAGATAGGGCGCTAGGAGTGGCTTCGCTAGATTCATAAGGGATGCACCCTGGTGGAGTACCATGGTCACCGCGTGATCTGGGTGCCGGCCAGGGCCGACTCTATGAAGAAGCGACTGCTGGTGTGTCCCCCCCTGGAGTGGGCCGGACACCGCGGGGTCGACGCAACGACGGCTCGGCTTGAGTGCCACTGCGTTTAGCAGGACATGGCTGGTGACGTGCGGGACATCACTCGATTTTGCCTGTACTGTGGGGACGTCAAGGGGCATTAGGGCTCCTCAGGCTGGAAGAGACCCCTCATCGGCGTGAGTCGAACACAGTTGTGCATTTCGATTTTTCTACATGGGGAGGAGCACCATGAATGCCGGAGTTGACGCTGAGGATAGAATTTTAGTACGTGATGGTCATTCTCGAGGACGTTAGCGGATACACATGGCTGCGACCGCCTAGAGCGTGCGCGGCGAATGGCACCGTGGAATAGCTTTTTCGCTAGTGTGCCACGTTTGGGCCGCCAACCACGTGGGGGAGCGACAACACGACCCATTTCCGCAACCGCGTGGAGCGCACCCTGGCGAAAGCACTGGGTGTTGAGCATTGATTCTGAATGGCCAACAGCGCGTGGACCAACGGGACCGTCGACCGCATAATACGTGAAGTGATTCCTTGGGGCGAAAGCGATACTCAACGAGGGGTGGCGGCCGCTCAGCGAGTGGATTGTGGTACAACCGGCCGTGCAATGGGTATCGGATACAGCGTGGCGGAAGCGGCTGCAAACGACCCCTTACCATGTCATGATGGGGCGTGAGCCGCGTACGGCCTTTACTACTCTCATCGAGGGGCACGAAGAGGGTTTTCAGGTCAGCCCAACCGACGAAAACAGGTTGCAACAGCTGGTGTTTTTTCTGGTGGACATCCAAGAGGCTCCTGGCAACGGTGCTGCAACGCGTCGACGCCGGTCGTCGTCACAATCGAGCGCGCGGCAGTTGCGGCAAGATTCTGCCGCATTTCACGGCAGGCGATTACATTATGGTAGTTTGAGTGTCCAGGCAGGGCAAGCGCCGCAAGCTCACGAGCACTTGGACCGGGCCGTGGCGTGTTGCCAACGACGACAAAGAGCACATGTATGCGGTGCAGCACATGGTCACAAGCGACCTGCGCGACGTCCAATAGCGAAGATTGAATTTTACGCCGACGACCAGCTCGAGATCACCGGCGAGCTCCTCAAGGCTTTCCAACAACTGGGAAGCTAAGTCGAGTACAACATCCGGAGCATCTCGGCTTTCAAGCGGGCTGCAGGCGGCGACGATTTTGTTGTGAAGGTGGCCTGGGAAGATAAGGCAGAGAGCACCTGGAACCCGATATCAACGTGTTCCATGACGCACCGGCGTTAAGGCGAAAATAAGTCACAGCTCTGCGACTGAAGGCAGGGCAGAAGCCGGCGCCTGTACAGCATTACGGTCTGCGTTTGTATCGTATTGTGGGTTGGGGGAGGGGTCCCGGATTCTGAGATGCTGATTTATGATTTTTCGGAATTTTGAATTTCTGTTTTTTCTGACTTGGAGTTTCTGATTTGGGCGCTGGTAGTTCCTGACGCAGCCACAGCTGACGGTCTATCGCCGACGCTATGTGTGGACAGAGCATGCCCGCGGTTGATGCTGCTGTTTTACGGGTGACTTTGGATCTGGAACAAACATTTCGTGTGTGGTCTGGGTTTCGGCACGTTGCATGCGCGGTTGGAGGTGTGACGCGTTGTGCGTGGTTTTCTTGAGGATGCATTGGTGATGATGCGGCTGCTGAACAATCATTCTTCACAGTCAGCAGACGTGGTAGATCTTAGGTCGTGCTAAGACCGACCACGATTTGTTGGACTTGACCATTGCCCGACGTACTGGCAGCTATGTTTATCAAAGCTACTCGGTCTTTGCCATCTAGTGGTTGGTAGCCCGAGATAGGCTTCTGGCGGCTGTTGAACCGCTGTGGTCGTATCGTTGGGCATTTTACCGTGCATAACATCTGTGGGAGATGGCATTCATAAAAAGGAAGTGGGTAGCAACATAGCAAAAAATCGACTTTTTGGTCAAACATGTCCCCGGGGGGATTTTAGTCGCATACAGGCGTTCACATCCATAGGGGACGCATTTGTTGTCCACGCAAACGACCTCAAATAGGGCAGTTCACCTGTGCAAAGGTCGTCACAATACCAGTACCACCCAGTACCAGCCATTTCAGGTCGAAGTACTCCAGGGACTCGCAAGTACTCAGTCATTTCACGTCAAAGTACTCCAGGGACTCGCGAGTACTCAGTCATTTCAGGTCAAGGTACTCCAGGGACTCGCAACTACTTCATTTCAGCTCGAAGCACTCCAGGGGCTCGCGAGCACTCAGTCATTTCAGGCTTACGTACTCCACAAACTCACGAGTACGCAGTCATTTCAGTTCGAAGTACTCCAGGCACTCGCGAGTACTCATTCATTTCAGGTCGAAGTACTCCAGGGACTCGCGAGTACTCAGTCATTTTAGCTCGAAGTACTTCAGGGACTCGCGAGTACTCAGTCATTTCAGCTCGAAGTACTCCCCCGAAGTCGTTCAAAGTGAATGGTACTCGGTGTAATCGACTGGGTACCAATGACTGGTACTAGTATTCAGACGACCTTTGCACCTGTGTTGCTTTGCCCGCAGAAAAAAATGAGAAACAAACTATAGCGTCAAATATGATTGAAATTAGTCCAAAACAGCCCCGCACTAGGTCATTCAGCGTTCTGTGCTCTTTCACCGGCGCCGAGCTCCCCACTGAAACCTTCAAATGACACACGACGCCCGTCGGAACTCCACCATCATGACATAGCCTGATCTGTAGTTGGTGTGGCCTTTGTCTTGTTAGAAGTGGAGAAATCCGGTGCGCCCCGGCCACGTCGTGTATCGTTTCCGCAGTTGCTACGTATGCGCCCGGCAGTCGCGCCGCCAGTTTAGGCCTTCATTACCGTTACTGTCGCGGTGGTAAATGTTGATGAAATCGCCTAAGATTCGCCGTGTGCTCCTGTATACAGGGAGCGAATGTATTCCAGGGAGGTGGACTTCGTGATTTATGTCACCCACGCCGCAATCGCTGGGGACGTGCGCCTAAAACAACCACGAAATGTGAACTAAAACAGTGCGTTGTAGTGTGGTAGCGCTAGATCACAGAAATAAAAAAACGTGAAAATATATGTACACGTACACACGTACTGGCACTGATACAGCATGTAAAAACACAACTTGCCACACTATGAGGAAGAGAAAATCCAACAATCTGGAGCCACATTTTCAAACTTAAGCGACACTGTCGCGGTGCTTACAGGTCACCAAAACCGCTGCTGCTTTGACACGCTATAGTGAGAGCAACTAAGGCCCCGTCGCAGGGTGGTGCGTTTTATGATTAACTGTGACGCCGGAGTTAAGGCAGAACTGCGGGATATCGTACACAAATACACGGGGGGCTTCACCGCGGCGGGCTAACGCCCGCCTGCGGCTCCGCACATGCCCGGCATAGTCGGAGACGTGAAAGGCAAACAGGCAAAAAAATGCACTACGTACCGCCGAGGGGCTTAGGAAAACGAAAAGTGTCAGAACGTACTGCAAAGGGGTTGAGGAAAATAGAAAAACAGGGTAGCATAGTACCCTAGGGAAAATAAATAATGGGGAGTTCAGAAGGTAACGAATGGAACTAACAACCGGAATAGTTAGGCGAAGTCAAACGTGCAACCAACTATAATAAAATCAAAGGCGTGTGAAACCCTTTTATATCCAGCTGTATCCCATATCTTACGCCTTGTTAGGCTCCCAGGGGAATACCATAGCACAACTTCCAATCTGGCATGAAAGCTAAAATAAAAATGAAAGGCAGCAGAGTTATTATTAATATGAAAATGGCGCATGGACATGACACCATAACCGAACGTCCCATGCACGGCGAGTCACAGGCGTGCGTTAACATAGTACTGTACTGCTACTCCCACTACTACCGCCATGACCACAGCTGCTGCTACTTCAGTGTGCGGGTATCAAAACAAAACTACCACTCACTGCCGTGCAAGCATATCCCTTGGCGAAACAGGATGGTCGGTTAACTGCGCAGCACGGTACTAACGAACACGAAAACTGCCACGGGTTTATGCCGATGTACCCCAACAAAGCAACTACTGCTGTGCCACATATCCCGTGCCATATCTTTATTATTTTGTATTATTATTATTGACGTAATTCCACAACAGCAGGAGCTGCAGCTGCGGCAGTTCGACAACCGCAAGCAACAATTCCAGCACAATGCTAGGCATACAATGATATTTTCACTTTGCTTTGAGAAAGTACAGGAAGAAAATAATAGAGGGGGGAAAAACATAAGGAAAAGAGTATCGAACAATGTAAACACCGAGGCTCGAACCCAGAAAAAAGGTAGCAGGAAAAAAATGAACAAATCTCAAGTTATTGGGTGGGGACACAGAGTGTCCGATGCAGGGCTGCCTATTGAGCAGGTCCTCCGTGAGTACTCACTCTCTTTGCCTTAGAAGAGAAGCAGCTTGATTATTTCCACAGGGCCCCGGATAGCAACAGACAACGCGAGGCGCATGCCTCGGTTGCATTTCCCGACTACCCCGAATAGATAACGCTAACATATCACACGAAAACGGCCAATTACCTATCAAATCAGATAATTACAGGCCTTTCAAGGCTGTACCTCAAACATTAGCCCACCTTGATGAGCCGCATATGCAGAAATATGGGAGATTCGGGAAAACTCCGGTTTTACAGCTAGACCATGAGTCGAAGATGCGGCTCCTCAAAACCCACTCCAACACCTCTAACGGCCTGGGTATGAAGCCAGGAAAACGTGAAGGAAAGCAGTTGAAGGAAACGCAGACCCTAACAAGGCAAACCACTCATCAAAAACTTGTCGCGTACCGCCGGTGTGGCGGGGGGGGGGGGGAGGCTATACGGCAAACAAATCACAGAAAAGGCGCTATAACAAGGCAAACCTTTGTCGAAAGAAAGGGGAACACAGGCACTAATACAAGGGAGTAGTCATGCCAAAACCTCTCGCCGACCGTTGGCATGGCGGGGGTTGGATGAGAAAACGACAAATACCCGACATGGAAGGTGACACCAACTACAGCCCCGCGAGGGGGAGGACTGTTTAACCGAAACAAGTAGAACAAATGCAACATGAAAAAATGCAAAGTAACACACAGTCACATGCATAGCCCTGTATCACGTTATGGGCGAACAGGGTACCCTGGTCGCCCACCGGCTCTGGGCTGAGAAGGGCGTCGGCAGGGCGAAATTGAACAAACACTGAAAACCCGCAGTCCTGCGTCTCAGATAGCTGCGTAAACACCCGGACGCTGGCCCGGCACAGGGCGAGGGGGGCGGGGAGCGGCAGGACTACGAAAAAATGGTTGGAATCGCTCCACACCCAGAAAAAAAACGTTCGAAACACCGCGACCAACCCAAAGGAAAAACCTCCAAATCCTATCACCCAGAAATAAGAATGGAAAACTATCAAGGAGCGGCGGTGGCTTGAACGTCAACTGACCACGGTCGTACCTCGAGGTTAATCTACGTTACATTGGATCCCCCGAGGAACCGCCCTGGCGATGTGAACGTGCAGGCACCAAGAGCCTCGTAGAACTCCCGTCGAAGTCGTGCAGCGCGCCGGGGGAAGAGGAAGTTTCATTGGCCCCGGGTCGTTCAGAAACCGGACCAGGTATACCTTGTCCTCTGTTGTGCTCGCGTTGATTTTTCCCCGTTGTTGCGGGAGAGCTCGCGCTGTGCCGCCCCGATCCGCATTCGGCGATAGAGGCGGTTAGTTTAGCGTTGCTGGTCCGGCGTGCCGGCCCAATAACGCAAACTGTGGGGGCGGGAGAGGTGGAGGTCCATTTCCCGCTCCCAGGAAGGTTCAAAGAGTTCAGCCCAGTGCGTCTTGTGTAACACCGCGGTGACGCCACCTCGCCCCCGGACCGACTGATAGCCGGTGATCTGCTCCACTTCCAGCCGTTTGAGGAGGGTCGAAACATCGTCTTGGTGACGTGGTATAGAGGGGACTACTTGAAAACAATATTGAGCACATACTGCGGTAGCCCCGCCGGTAGGTATTGGGGCATGTCCCCGCTGTCGTGGGGGTTGGCGTAGGGCTTGCAGCGTTCAATCGCCACACGCCGACGAGCGTCCGAACCAGGCAGGTCAGAAGGAAGGTCCAAATAAAGGAGGTTGCTCCCGAGTGGCGAGCCGTGAGGAGGTTGCTCCCGAGTGGCGAGCCGTCCGGGGTCTCGGCGGCGGACAGGGGCCGCCAGCCAGGATCAAGGGCCCGTCCAGTTAAGCGCGAGTTTGGACTTGAGCACCTTGACGTCCGTGATCGCCTTCACACCCTGGCGGATGGTGGCGGCAGAGTTGTACACCCATGGCCAACCACCCACAGCGAAGTTAGGTGCCGGACGCAGCGCGTCCATGAGGGCGGAGTTTCTGCGGTTAACACGATAAACGGTGAGGACGTGGTGTGCGCGAACAACGTTAATCGCGCGCTTTTGTCGGTCGGTGGCCAATTTGCAATAGGCCAGGTGGTCGCGGGTCAGGTTCTGGTGACCCACAACGCCGGTGCTGTCGACAACCGTCAGGGTGCGACGTAGGAGTCTGCCCATGTGGACCTCGTTGGGCGCCAGGCCCGTCGCCGCTCTGACGGAATTGTTGTACGCGAATTCGACGTGAGGCAGATGCAAGACCCAATCGTCTTGTCGCTCGTTGACGACCATAGCCAACATTTGGGGCATAGTGTGATTCACCCGCTCAACGCCCCCGTTGCAGTTGGGATGATAGGAGCATGTAGCAAGCTTGCGCACGCCCAATAGCTGATATACAGCTTGTAAAAACTTGGAGCAGAACTGCAGGCCGCTGTCCGAGAGTATGGTGCGCGGGCACCCTAACAAGGGAATGTATTGGCTCACCAGTAAATTGGCTGTACCCTCCTCGGTGAACTACAGCGGCGGTGACAGGGAACATATCTGCCCGGCGACTGAAGCGATCGGTGAACATCAAGATGTAGGTGTTGTCTCGTGGCGTGACCGGAAGGGGGCCGAAGTAGTCAACACTGACGGCGACACCTGGACCTTTCGGTAGAGGCATTGAGATGATTGGCCAGCGGACAATCAGCCGTGGGGTTTTCCGTGCTGGGCACTTCAAGCAGTGGCAAAGCCACCATCGGGTGCACACATTCATGCCAATCCACCAAGAAAACCGCTCCAGCATGTGCAACGTGCGCGTGGTGCCAAGGTGACAAGAGGGCGTCGAATAACATGCTTGCATGACCCAAGGGCGCATAAGCAGGGGGACGTAGATGCGAACCGGCTCGTCGTGTAGCAAGCAAGCAGCTCGCCCCACAGAATTGGGTTTATCATATCTTGTCGGCGGCGGTGTCGGGTTACGGACGAGTAGGACGATGTCGTCGTCGGTTGTATGTAGTCGACCCTTACTCGCCAGCTCCTGGATGTCTGATAGGGAGGGACGCTTGTGGGAGGGGTAGCACGCCAAAACGTCAGACGGCATGGCCGACGGCCAGCCGATAGAGATGTAACGCATCGTGGCGTAGCACGTTGGCTCAGTGTGCTGCTCTCGCTTCCAATCGGCATTCGAATAACATGCGAAGGAATCAGTGAACCGCAATTCAGCAGCGTCGCCGTGGGCATCCGACCTGTAGGTGCAGTCGGCGTGTCACCAGGTGAAGGCGTGAGCCCTAAAAGCATAATTCCCGTAGGCTCTGTGTGATCGCGGTCGGACGGAAGGGGCACCGTGCGGACCGGCGATTCGGCAAGACCAGGGGTCGCGGCGGCGGGTGGAGCCGGCCGCGGCCGTGGGACCCGCGGCCGGGTTGTAAGTCGCCTGGAAGATGGCCGAGGGGCCCCGCCGGGCTCGAAGCTATGGTCGACAGCAGGGGGTGCCTGGCCAGCTATTGTTACTGAACGCCGGCACGTCCGAGAGGAGATGCGGTCTGAAGACTGCGTCATCGTCCGGGGCGCCGGAGAGCCAGGCAAGGTAGAGACAGACGCGGTCAGGTCCGCGGGCTCAACCGAGTCAGTCCCTTGTACGGAGCTCCGGGAAGGTGTCGGTTGGGCGACTGACGTCGTGGTAGCCGGGGCTTCTACGGAGCCCTCGCTGACCGCTGTGGGTACAGTCAAAACCGAAGCGAAATCGTTGTCGGCTGCACGCGAGACCCACCCACGGCCGGGAGAGCGATCGACGGTGGCAACGGATGCAGAAACACGAGCGACGAATCTCCTGGAAGGAGTAGGAAGGTCGTCGAGTCGCATACGTGGCCCGTGTGCGCGAAAATCGCAAAAAGCCAGCAGGGGTGAAAAAGAGCCCACCCAAGGCATTGCTTTCGGTGCGGGGCATTAGCCCACCCAAGCCGACACCCGGAATCGGAGAGGATCGAGTGTGCAGCCCGCAAGCCCTTATGAGGTATATGCCACCATCCTCAACAGGGGTGAGACTCGTCGAACCCATTGCGGTCATGTTCCGTGGCAGTCTCCGGCAAGCGAGGCAGGAGGTCAGCGTTGCCGTTCGCGCTTCCTTCGCGGTCCTCGAGTGTGTAGTCAAAGGCGTCGAGGAACTTGGACTCGGGCGTTGTGGTCCCCCACTTTGCCTATGCTTTGCAGTGCCTTGTGGTCAGAGAATATACGGAAGCTGGTGCCCCAAAGGTAGCCGCGGAGGCGTTTGAGGGCCCAGACGATGCTGCCAGCCTCCAAAGGAAGAGGAAGCCAATGCCTTTCCGAGTCGAGCGTAGCTCGTCTGATTTAGGCGATGGGTTTTATGGAGCCGTCCGTCTGCACCTGTTCGAGAGCGGCGCCGAACCCGTCGATGCAGGCGTCGCACTACACGTGAAACAGGCGTATGCCGTCGGTGGCGGCGTCCCAATTGGCGAAAACGAGGACCGGCGGGGTCGTGAGCTCCGCCAAGATTTCTCGCACCAATTTCTCCATAACAGGCGTGCATGCAAACTTAACCCCCTCCCGGAGGAGCGCGTTAATCGGACGAACCCTCTTCGATATGTCGGGCAAACATTTGCGGTAATAGTTGACAGCACCCATGAGTGCGCGCACCTGCTTAACGTCTGTGGGCATCGGCATATTGGCCAATGCCGGCACTTTTTCTGCGTTTGGGCGTAGGCCTGCCGGGGAAATGGAGTGGCCTAGAACGTTCGCATCGGTGGCATCTAATCGCGCCTTCGAGGGGGAAAGCTTGAGATTATGCTTCCAAGGTGCTCAAAGAGGGAACGAATGGTCCGACCATGCGCTACCGGGTCGTAATCGAACACTACGACATCGTCGAGGTATGCTGCCACCTGTTTCGAGTACTTGATCACCTCATTGATAACCTTAACGACCCACCCAGGCGAGGGGCTGCTGCCCTGAGGTATAACGAACCACTCATAAAGGCCCGTGGGTGTGCAGAACGCTGTAAGGCGAACTGTGTCCTTGTGTGCCGTTATCTGGTGGAACGAGGAAACCAAGTCGAACCGGGAAAACACCTGACCTGAGCCAAAGGAGTCCAGGACCTGGTCCACGCGGGTAATCGGCAGATGGCTAAGCTTGCTAATTTGGTTGAGCTTCTTGTAATTCACCGTGATCCCTACGCCACCAGATTTCTTCGGGATGACCACCAGCGGGCTCGAGCACAGTGAAGTGGACTGCTGGATCAGCCCATCCGCGAGGTACTGGTTAAGGGTCGCGTCCATTTCTTTGGCCAGTATAGGGTTTATGCGATGGGGCCGTGAAGTGGCCGGAGCGCTGCCCCCCGGAGCCGAGAATTCGAAGGGCATCAATGAGCAAGACTCAAAATCCGTCCTCGAGGTGTAGATCACGTCGCGAACATCGTAGATCACATCATCCACTTGTTCGATTTCCGGGGGGTCCCAGCCAGGGTCATGTAAATCGAACGCGATCTCCCGCAGGTGCGGCAGGAGTCGGGCCTAGACGCGTAAAAACGCAGAACGCTGGGCTGAGTCCAATTGTTCCATTAGCGCCGGCGAGGGCGGCGGCACGGTGGGAGCTTCCACCTCCGTGTCAGGCGAGCGCGCGACCGCAGACCTGGCTGTCCGAAGTCTGGCCAAGGCGGGCCCCCGCAGCGTGGGTGGTGTGTTGAACGGCCCCCAGCGGGACGCGCAAACGTGGGGCGTCGGCGACACCCACGAGGTCGCTTGGCTCAAGGTCTGCGACACCTGTCGAGGGAAGCTCCTGTCGCCCTGAAGCAACGAAGTGCTTCTGCCCCCAAAAAATGTCCGGCTGCGGCAGTATGTCGACAAGAATGTGTCCTGCGAGCGCAGGAGAGTCGTTACTGCGCACCAAGTTGACCGCGAGCAGTTGGGGCTCGTCCGACAAAGTGACACCTGTAGAGCCATCATAGCGAAGGTGGAAAGCACCGTTCGATGGTGCGGGGTCGACGGCATAAGCCTCTACGCCTGCTGTGGCGTGGTGGGACAACGTCAGCTCGCCCAAAACCCGATTATCGAGAGGACGAGGGGGCAGGGCGCGGTACGAACGGGTGTTGAAGTGCATCCAGCTGTGGCGGCCCAGCAAGACAGCGTGCTGCATGACCGGTGGAGGGACCACGCATGCCCACACCGCAAGAGAGCACGTCGGGTTTTTTTCGCGGAAAAATTGGATGCTCAGGCGGATGCAGGTCGCGATCCGTAAAAGGGCGGGTTCGCCAAAACCACCCCAGGAGCGAGAGTTGCTGGACCTTTCGCATGCCGACGAAGCGCGCCTACCAGTAGCATACGGTCCAACACGTCGCGTCGGATGAAGGTTTGAGGGGCGCCAGTATCGAGGAGCGCCACACATCTGTAAGGCGAAATGGCCTCCCCTCCGCTATGTATATCAATCTCGGTAGTGAAAGAAACGTCGTCCAGCGTCACGATGACCCCGACAAGGCAGGGGCCGTGTCCTGGCAGCGCATGGCCTGAGGCGCCGTCAGAAGCAATCGCCAAAACATCTGGACTTTGGTCGGCGGGTATGCCCGAAACAAACAGTGAAATACCCGAAAGAGGGCCTTGTCAACCACCAACTGCGGTCGCCGAGCGCGACGACGGAGCGGATGGGATTTCGTGGATTCCGGCATCCCCGGTGGGGCTGCGAAACCGACGAGGGGAGGCCGGGTGTGGCGACCCGGCCTCCCTGTCCCGAATTGCTTCGTGAACCGCAGAAACTGCCTCACCGAGCAATGTTTCCCCTCTCCACCTGTGTGGGTCCTTGGCTCGGGGGTCGTCCGCTCGGAGATCAATACCCCACACTGGGTCCAGGGGACTGGCCTCGGCCAAACGTTTTTTGCAAGTGCTCAAAAGGTGAAGATTCGTGGCTGGATCTTCGTAAGTTTGACGTAGGTGCCAGATAATACGGCACCTTGCCTCTCCCTGTCCCGAATAACGGAGTCAAAGTTCGCACGCCTTGACCGACGCGTTTGTGTGTGCTTGGGTCAGGCGATGACATGATGAGCTCCACCGCGCGATGGTCTTTCAAAAGCCTGGCCTTTTTGGCCATCATCCACTGCTCCGCGCAAGAATATGAGGCGTCTTCGACGACAAACGATTTGCTTCTCCCTGTCCCGAATAGCGGAGTCAAAGTTTCGCACGCCTCGACCGACGCGTTTGTGTGTGCTTGGGTCAGGCGATGACATGATGAGCGCCACTGCGCGATGGTCTTTCAAAAGCCTGGCCTTTTCGGCCATCTCACACTGCTCCGCGCAAGAACATGAGACGTCGTCGACGACAAACGACGAAGGAGACCACTGCGAAAAGTAGGATAACGGCTACCAGAACAACACCACTTTGTCTGTGGAGTATTCGGGAGAAGGGTCAAACGTCGACGGCGCCAACCCGTCGGAGGCTGTGTTAGGAATATCGGTCTGCAATGCCCCCGTCTGGGAACACCAGTCCTCGGCACGTTGGGCCCGTAGCGTCCCCCACTGGGAACACCCGGCCTCGGGATCACGACGCGAGTCCGAACTCTCGGCGTCGTGGCCTTGTCGCTCTTTGGCGTAAAATCGCAAGAAGCAGCTCTCGCTGCGTCCGAAGGGACAGGGGGCTCGAAGCTGTTTCTGCTTGATGAGAGGCGCGATTCTTCCGTGCTTCCACGGAAATAGCGTCCAGCTGATCGGCCTGGAGATCGTGGCATCACCACTGGCCCGTCGCACAGTGTCGGATTTCTCTCCTGTACCACTGGGGCAAACGTAGCCTGATGCACGTGGGTTAGCGCGCCTAAAGACGAGCCAGGGCCAGTAGACCCTGTGGGCGTCTTCAAGAGGGGGGCTCGGGCAGGTGGTTATATATTTCTTGCCCGAGGAGGCTCGTTTCCGTTAGCCCTCTTGGAGGAGGGAGACGAGATAGCTGAGCTTGTCTACTCCTCCGTGATGGGAAAAAGTATAAAGCGCCCGCTACTATCGCGAGGAAACACCGGATCGAACCTGGAACAAACTCTCGGTGTATGAGGGTTGGCTTTCCCTCGCCTCAACCCAACCGCCTCTTCGCGATCGGGAAGAAGTGGATATGAACCCGCTTGCGTATGAGGGTGATGAGTCGTCACCGCAGCCTTTTTGTTTGCACGACGCATGCCTGAGGGGAGCGTGCGAGTCGCAGGCTCCTGTACCATGGTTGAAGGGGGCAGCGTCAGGGGCGCGTGACCCCATGGCCGAGTGTGAGCTGCGGCAGGGAGGAACGGCGCTGGAAGCGCGGGTTCTCGTCGCCGAACTCGGACCGTGGCCGAGGGGAGCGGCGCTGCGAGCGCGCACTCCCTTCGTTGAAAATTTAACCTGGCTGAGGGGGGGAACGCTCGAAGCGCTGGTCCCCACCGCCGGTACCTCGCAGTGAAGAACGTTAGCAGACGTCGTAGGAGCCCGAGGTCTCTCAACAGGAAGAATTTGTGCCGCGCTGCGACAGGCGAGCAACAGGTACTCGAGCATCCTGCAAAACCAAAGGAGGTGTCCCCGACAGTGCCGTCGGCGGACGAGCCGGAGGTGCCGTTCCGCCGTCGCGCTGTCCGTTGCCCGTGCGAAAGGTACCCGGTTGGCGCGCGTTGAGGTTCCCACCCGGATTGTGGGTTGCCCCGGAGCGCTTCCACGGGGCAGTCGCGGGAGCCGAAGAGGCGGGCGAGGGTGAGACACCACCATGTGCCCAGGCGCGTATGGGCTGTTGTGGTTACCACAGTGACTGTGGTTACCACTGTGATTGTTTACCTCACCCTGGGCTCGGTGATACCCTCGCGATTGATTTGAACGGTATCGGCGGTTTTCGTTGTGGGTATGCGAACGAGAAGACTTTCCGTTGCGTCGTTAGCTAGTCATACGTGCTTGCCACCATCTGTAAGCGCCGTCGTCACTGAGTTGGCCGAGTTCAGGGTTTCGACAGCCGCTCGCGTTGATAAAAGGGTGCCTACAGCAACGAAATGAGTGTGCGTTTTCGTGGCAGTATGCGGAGCAGTGCAGGTTGCCGCTGTTGTGCCGATATTTACGCCAGCACATACTCGCACTATAGATGGGCCACGGTAAAGTTATAGGGGGGACACAGAGTGCCCCCTGCAGGTCTGCCAATTCAGCAGGTTCTCGGAGAGTACTCACTTTCTTTGCCTTCGTAGAGACGTTGCTTTATTCGATTCCACCAGAGCCCCGGATAGCTTCTGAGATCGGAGGCTCGTGCCTCCGATCTATTTCCTAACTTTCCCGAATATAAAACGCCAACCTTATCATACGAAACCCATCCAAATGATCTCAAATTCGGATAATTCCAGGACTTTCGAGGCCGTATCTTAACACAAGCCCACCCTGATGAGTCGCATATGCAGGAATATGAGAGATTCGGGGAAACTCCGGTTCAACGAGCTAGACCAAGAGTTGAAGATGCGGCTCCTCAAAACCCACTGCCACACCTCTAACTGTCTGGCTATGGAGCCAGGAACACGCGAAGAAAAGCAGTTGAAAGAAACGCAGACCCTACAACAAAGCAAAAGTCACCCATTGAAAACCTGCAGCGTGCCGCCGGTGTGGCGGGGGGGGCAGAAAAGGCTCTAGAACCTGCCGTGTGTCGCCGGTGTGGCGGCAGGGGGCAGGAAAGGCTCTACGGCAAACCAACCACAGATAAGGTAATATAGCGAGGCGATCCCTCGTCGATATGGAGGGGAACACAGGCGCTAACACAAGGGAGAAGTCACGCAAAAAACCTCCCGCGGGCCATCGGCAAGGCGGGGGGTTGGACGAGGAGACGACAAATGCCCGGGATGGAAGGTGGCAACACTTACAGCCCCGCTAGGGGGGGAAGTGTTTAGACGAAAAAACAAAGTAGAACAAATACAACGCACAAAAGATAAACGATGACACCCAGACCCGTACATAGCCCTGTACCACGTTACGCGCGAACAGGGTACCCTGGTCGCCCCCCCGCTCTGGGCTGAGGAGGGCGTCGGCAGGGCAAAATTGAACAATGACGAAAAGGCAACAGCTCTGCACCTCAGACAGCGGCGTTTTACCCGAACCCTGACCCGGCACTGAGCAGGGGGTTCGGCAGGACAGAAATAAAATTTAATGGTAGAACCGCCCCAAAACCCGACGAAGACCCTCAGGACACTACGAACAACCCAAAGCCAAAGACTCAAAACTCAAAACCCCAAAGTTGAAGAACTATCGAAGATCGGTGGCGGCGTGAAAGTCAACTAGCCATGGCCGCGCCTCGAGATTCGCCTACGTTACATTGGATTCCCCGAGGAAACGCACTGGCGATGTGAACTTGCACGCACCAAGAGCCTCGTACGGCTCCCGTCGAAGTCGTGTAGCGCGCCGGGGGAAGAGGAAGTTTAATCGGCCCCGGGTCGTCCAGAAAGCGGAACAGGTATACCTTGTCCTCCGTAGTGCTCGCGCTGATTTTTCCAAGCCACCATAAGAGCAATGGCCGAGATCGGGTACACCCGATCGACCGATAGCCGTTATCGGGTACCCCTTGAACACACAGTCCCACAACGAATCAGGACGACATCTCACTGGTCGAAACCACACCGCACCCGAACACAGCCGCATGTCCATCGGGTGCACCCGATTATGGCTGAACAAGTCCTCGAAATGTACCCCACTCGCATACAAGCCACCCGATTATGGCCGGACTACTCGACCACCAGCCCACACGCACACACGCACGCGCAGCGGGGGCGAACACGCGCGACGTCACGAGGCGGGGCATTGTTTGTTCTTTCGTCTCGGAGCTCTTTTTCCGGAGCTCTTTTTTGTGGACCATGAAGTCGCAGTTAGCACCCCTACACACAAGGCACAGAAGCGCATCTATGCAGACGGCTTAGACATAGATCACAGACTACCTGGGCACGGACACGGCACGAGAAGGGCTAATGATTCAGATGCTCCTTTCCAAATGGCATCTGTCAGGGAGATGTGTTCGTGGCGTGGCGGGCCCGAGAAATGTATTGCCGCCACCTGTCACATCACAACACCAGCGACAGCCGAGAACACACAAAATTGGCAACACAACGCAACATGTGCACGAATATACATGAGACTCCACACATAACATGAAGCACTGCTGTGTACAGGACTCCTGGAGTTTGGCCATTGCAAAACTAATTCCCATGTAAGAGAGGTACAATCACGACCCACAGAGCTATTCCTGAAGACGGCGTTCCTGCAGGGCACCTGTTAGCGAGACCTAGGAAATCATTTGACTCAAATCATTTGATCAAATCATTTCTCGGGGTGTGATGTGACAGGTGGCGGCAATACATTTCTCGGGCCCGCCACGCCACGAACACATCTCCCTGACAGATGCCATTTGGAAAGGAGCATCTGAATCATTAGCCCTTCTCGTGCCGTGTCCGTGCCCAGGTAGTCTGTGATCTATGTCTAAGCCGTCTGCATAGATGCGCTTCTGTGCCTTGTGTGTAGGGGTGCTAACTGCGACTTCATGGTCCACAAAAAAGAGCTCCGGAAAAAGAGCTCCGAGACGAAAGAACAAACAATGCCCCGCCTCGTGACGTCGCGCGTGTTCGCCCCCGCTGCGCGTGCGTGTGTTGCGTGTGGGCTGGTGGTCGAGTAGTCCGGCCATAATCGGGTGGCTTGTATGCGAGTGGGGTACATTTCGAGGACTTGTTCAGCCATAATCGGGTGCACCCGATGGACATGCGGCTGCGTTCGGGTGCGGCGTGGTTTCGACCAGTGAGATGTCGTCCTGATTCGTTGTGGGACTGTGTGTTCAAGGGGTACCCGACAACGGCTATAGGTCGATCGGGTGTACCCGATCTCGGCCATTGCTCCCACCATAACCTATCGTCTCCCTTGTACCAAAAGTGGGCTCCCTTAGGGAGTACTGTGTCGTGGTAGCGACGGAGCCAATCGGCGCGGGGAACACAGGCGTAGCCCGGCGGTAGGAAACGTTCCCCGTTGTTGCGGGAGAGCTCACGCTGTGCCGCCCCGATCCGCATTCGGCGGTAGAGGCGGTTGGTTTGCCGGTGCTGGTCCGGGGTTCCGGCCCAATAACGCAAGATGTGGGAGCGTGAGAGGTGAAGGTCCATTTCCCGCTCCCAAGAAGGTTCGGAGAGTCCCGCCCAATGCGTCTTGTATAGCACCGCGATGACGCCACCTCGCCCCCGTACTAACTGATGACCAGTGATCTGCTCCACCTCCAGCCGTTGAAGGGGAGTCGAAACGTCGTCTTGAGTGACGTGGTACGGCGGGGACGTATTGGAAAGTTTGTTGAGCACGTACTGTGTCAGCCCCGCCGGTAGGTATTTGGGCATGTCCTCGCTGTCGTCGGGGTTGGCACAGGGTTTGCAGCGCTCGATGGCCCCACGCCGACGAGCGTCCGAACCAGGCAGGTCGGAAGGGGGATCCAAATATAGGAGGTTGCTGCCGAGCGGCGAGCCGTCCGGGGTCTCGGCGGCGGAGCAGGGACCGACGGCCAGGATCTTGTACGGGCCCGTCCAGTTAAGCGCGAGTTTGGCCTTGAGTACCTTGGCGTCGGTATTCGCCTTCACACCCTGGCGGATGGTAGAGGCAGAATTGCATACCCATGCCCAACCACGCACAGTCAAGTTAGGTGCTGGACGCAGCGCGTCGGCGAGGGCGGAGTTTCTGCGGTTAACACGGGAACCGGTGAGGGCGTGGTGTGCGCGGACAATGTCGTTCGCGCGCTTTTGCCGGTCGGTGGCCAAGGCACAATAAGCCAGGTGGTCACGGGCCAGATTCTGGTGTCCCACGACACCAGTGCGGTCGAAAACCGTCAGGGGAAGCCGTGGGAGTCTGCCCATGTGGACCTTGTTGGGCGCCAGACCCGTCGCCGCGCTAACGGAATTGTTGTAAGCGGATTCTACGTGGGGCAGATGCAAGTCCTAATCGTCTTGTCGCTCGTTGATGACCATAGCCAGCATTTGGGACATAGTGTGGTTGACCCGCTCAACGCTCCCGTTACAGTTGGGATGATAGGAGCTTGTAGCAAGCTTGTGCACACCCAATAGCTGATATACAGCTTGTGAAAGCTTGGAGCAGAACTGCAGTCGGTTGTCCGAGAGTATGGTGCGCGGGCATCCCCACAAGGGAATGTATTGGTTCACCAGGATATTGGCTGTACCCTCCGCGGTGAACTCAGCGGCAGTGACGGGGAACATGTCGGCCCAACGACTGAAGCGATCGGTCAACAGCAGGATGTTTTTGCCTCGTGGCGTGACCGGAAGGGGGCCGAAGTAGTCAACACTGACGGCGACACCTGGACCTTCCGGCAGAGGCATTGTGATGATGGGCCAGCGGACAGTCAGCCGTGGGGTTTTCCGCGCTTGGCACTTGAAGCAGTGGGGAAGCCACCACCGGGTGCACACATTCATGTCAATCCACCAATGAAAACGCTTCAGCATGCGCAACGTGCGCGTGGTGCCAAGGTGACAAGAGGCCGTCGAGTGACAAGCTTGCATAATCCAAGGGCGCATGAGCAGGGGAACGTAGATGAGAACTGGCTCGTCGTTTAGCAGGCAAGCAACTCGCCCCACAGAGTTCGGTTTGTCAGACATTGTTGGCGGCAGTGTCGGGTTACGGACGAGTAGGACAATGTCGTCGTCGGTTGTATGTAGTCGACCCTTATCCGCCAACTCCTTGATGTCTGAGAGGGAGGGACGCTTGTGCGAGAGGTAGCACGCCAAGAAGTCGGGCGGCAGAACCGATGGCCAGCCGATATAGACGTAACGCATCATGGCGTGGCACGTCGGCTCAGCGTGCTGCTCTCGCATCCAATTGTCATGTGAATAACGCGCGACGGAATCAGCGAACCGCAATTCAGCAGCGTTGCCGAGGGCGTGCAACCTTGTATAGGCGGTCGGCGTGTCACCAGGAGAAGGCGTGAGCCGTAAGAGAGGGGTTCCCATGTAGGCTCCGCGTGGTCGCGGTTGGACGGTAGTGGCACCGTGCGGACCGGCGAGTCGACAAGAGCAGGAGTCGCGGCGGCGGGCGGAGCCAGCCGCGGCCGAGGGACTCGCGGCGGGGTTGTACCTCGTCTGGAAGGTGGCCGAGGGGCCCCGCCGGGCCCGAATCCATAATCTACAGCGGGGGTTCATTACCCGTTGCTGTCGCTGTTCGTCGGCGCGTCGTCGACGATGGAGGGGTTGGAACGCCAAGCAAGGCGGAGACGGACACAGTTGAACCGGTGGTCGCGGCGGGGGCCGTCTCCTATGTAGAACTCCAGGATAGATAAGTCGGCTGTGCGATGGGCGTCGCTGTAGCCAGGGCTTCTGCGGAGCCCGTGCCGCCCTCGATGGGTATGGCAAAAACCGAAGCGAAAACGGTGTCAGCGGCAGGCGAAATCGACCCGCGGCCGGTACAGCCTTCGGTAGTGGCGACGGAGCAGAAACACGAGCGACGAATCTCCCTGGGGAAGCAGAAAGGCCGTCAATCCGTATACGTGGCTCGTGTTGCGAAAATCGTGAAATGCGGTAGAGGTGACAGGAAGCCCACCCAAGGCAGCATGTTCCGTGCGGGGCACGAGCCCACCCAAGAAAGTGCTTTTGGCGAGGGGTTCGAGTCCACCCAAAGCAGTGCTTTCGGTGCGGGGCACGAGCCCACCCAAGACAGTGCATTCGGCGAGGGGCGCGAGTCCACCCAAAACGATCCCTGGGATCGGCCAAGAGGGAGCGCGCAGCCCGCGGGCCCGTAAGAGATAGATACCGCTTTCTCCAACGGGGTTGGGGCTTGTCAACCCCACGGGGTTGAAGTTTGTCAAGCCACTGCGGTCGTACTCCGTAGCAGGCTCTGGAAAACGGGCCAGAAAAATCGGCGATGCCGTTGGCGCTGCCTTTGCGGTACTCGAGTGTGCAATCGAACGCGGTGACGAACTCAAGCTACCGCTGGACTCGTGCATTAAGGTTCCCCACTTTGCCAGTGCTCTCCTACGTCTTGTGGCCGGAGGATATGTGGAACTTTGTTCTCCACAGTACCCTCGGAGGCGTTTGGGAGCCCAAACAATGCTGCCGGTTTCAAATCGAGAGGAGTCCAGTGCCTCTCCGAGTCGGGCATTGCTCGACTAATATACGCTATTTTCATAGTGAACGAAACGTCGTCCAGCGTCACAGTACCCTCGACGAAACAGGGGCCGTGTTCTGATAGCGCAAATTCAGGGGCGACGCCAGAAGCTATCTCCAAACCTCCACGGCTTTTAATTGGCCAACGCGCCCGAGAAATAGGTCGGAAACGCCGAAGGGGAAGTTTTGCGAGCGCTGGTCGCTGTTAACGGCCCGGTTGCGGCGCGGACGAGATTTCTTGGTTCTTGCATTCGCAGTGCAGGTGCGGAACCGACTAGGGGAGGCCGGGTGCGCCGACCCGATCTCATTGTCGCGAATAGCTTCGCGAACGACAGAAAGCGCCTCACCGAGCAAGTTTTTTCCTCTCCCCCGGCATGGGTTGTTGGCCCTGGGACCATCCGCCCGGAGGCCAATGCCCCACACTGGGTCCAGAGGACTGGATTCAGCCAGAAGCTTGTTGCCAGAGCTCAAAAGGTGATTTATTTATGGCTGGATTCTGCGTGAATTCGGCGTAGGTGCCAGATAACACTGCGCTTTGCTTCTCCCTGTCCCCAACACTGGAGTCAAAGTTGCGCACGCCTCGACCGATGCGTTTACGTGTGCTTGGACTATGCGACGACATGATGAGCCCCACTGCTCGATGGTCTTGAAAAAGCTTGGTCTTTTCGGCCATCATATACTGCTCCGCGCAAAAATATGGCACGTCGTCCACGGCAAACGACGAAGGGGACCACGGCGGAAAATAGGATGAGGGCTGCCAGAATAACACCACTGTATCTGTGGAGTATTCAAGAGAAGGGTCAAAAGTCGTGTTGGAATTTGGGTCTGTAATGTTCCCGTTCGGAAACACCAGGCCTCGGGCGCACGACGCGAATCCGAACCCGTGGTATCTTGTCTCGGGTCTTCCTTCGCTCGTTGGCGGAAAAACGCGAAAATCCGCTCTAACTGCGCCCGAAAAATGGCAAAAACCGACGGTGCCAACCCGTCGGTAGCCTCGTTGGACCTTTGTGGGTCTGCAATGTCCCCTTCTGGGAACACCAGTTCTCGGCTCTTTGGGCCTGTAATGTCCCCTTGCGGGAGCACCAGGCCTCGGGAGCAAGATGCGAGTCCGAACCTGAGGGTCTCTCGCCTCGGGTCCTCCTCACTCGCTGGCGGAAACTCGTAAGAAACCGCCCTTGCTGCACCCGAAAAAGAGTCCAACACCGACGGTGCCAACCCGTCGGTAGCCTCGTTGGGCATTTGGGTCTGCAATGTCCTCCTCTGGGAACACCAGTCCTCGGCTCTTTGGGTCTGTAGTGCCCCCTCAGGAACACCAGGCCTCGAGAGCACGACGCGAGTCCGAACCCACGGTTTCTTGCATCGTGGCCTCTTCGTTCTTTGGCGTATAATCGCAAGAAAACTGCTCTAACTGCGCCCGAAGGGGCAGGGGCTCTGAGCTGTTTCTTCTTGACGAGAGGCGCGGTTCTTCCGTAAATTTACGGGAATAGCATCCAGCTGATCAGGCTGGAGGCCGTGGCGTCACCACTGGCTCGTCGCGCAGTGTCGGATCTTCTTCCTGTGCCACTGGGGCAGACGTAGCCTGAAACACGTGGGTTAGCGTGTTAAAAGACGAAGCAAGGTCCGTAGACCCTGTGGGCGTCTTCTGGAGCGGGGCTCGGGCAAGGCAATAATATTTTTACCCGAGGAGGCTGTTTTCCGGTATGTCTCTTGGAGAAGGGGGACGAGGTAGCTAATCTTATCGACTCCTCCTTGATGGACAAAAGGACAGAGCGCCCGCTGTTATCGCGAGCAAACACCGGATCGAGCCTCGCAAAGGATCTGGGTGTTTTAGTGTTGGCCTTCCCACACCTCAAATCGACCGCTACCTCGTGGTCAGAAAAAGTGTTTCGAGGGTCGACCGTCCCACACCTCAAACCGACCGCCACCGCCTGGTCAGGGAGAGGGGGGCATGAACACGTATGCGTAAAAAGCCGACGCGCCGTCACCGCAGCTATTTTGTTGCGCGACGCGTGCCTGGGAGGGCAGCGCGCAAAACGCAGGCTCCCGTGCCATGGTTGATGGGGGCGGCGTTTAGAGCGCGTACCCCCATTGCTGAGTTTATGCCGCGGCTGAGGGAAACGGCGCTGGACGCGTGGTTCCCGTCGCTGAACTCAAGCCATGACTGAGGGGAACGTCGCTGGAAGCGCGCGTTTCTCGCCGTCGAAAATAAATAAATAAATAAAAAATTACCTGGCTGGAGGAAACCACGCTTGAAGCGCTAGTTTCCGCCGCCGGTACTACGCCGTGAGAATCGTCCGCAGACGGCGTAGGAGCCCGTGGGCTCTTGACAGAGGCAATCTGTCCTGCGTTACTGGACAGGCTAGCAACAGAACTCGAGCATCTTCTGAAACCAAAATAGGTACCCCCCGACAGTGTTGTCGACGGTGCCGTAACGCCGTCGAGCTGTCGATTGCCGTTATCGAATATGCCAGGTTGGCGCGCGAGTGTATTTTCGCCAAGGTTGTGGGCGGCTCCAAAGCGCATTCGACGAGCAGGAGCGGGGGCAGAAGAGGCGAGCGAGCACAGGATACCACCATGGTGATCCGACGTGTATGTGGTATCGTTGTGACAGTTTACCTGGCCCTGATCCTGGTGGTACCCTCGCGATTGACCTGAAAGATGGCGACGATTTTTCTTGTGGTTGTTCGGGCGAGAAGATTTGTCGTCTCGACGGTAGTAGACCATGCGTGTTTGCCAACGTCGGTGTGCGTCATCGTCGCCAAGTTGGCCAAGTTCAGGGTTCAAGCAGCCACTCGCAGTAATGAAAGGATGCCTGCAATGCTTAGGAATGGTTGTCTTCGTGGCAGTTGAGGCAAAGCCTCCGGTTTTCTCGGAGGACATCAGCGCGAGGTGAAAGGAGGCCGCTCCAAAGGGGAGGGTCATCTGTCGTAAACGAGGCCTTCAGTGTGACTAATCTTCACTCTACATTTTAACGGCGAAAACTTCTGCAGAGTGATGCTCTTCTAGTGGCCAGCAGTTCGATGTGTGGTCAAGCCATGGGTCGGATGAATCATCGATGGGCATGACAGTTGAATAATGGCTCGATCCCGTCTGCCACGAAAGCGACTGGGACGGCACTCGGCCCTAGCCGCACCCATGATCGGCGGGTCGGGGCCCCGACGTTGCGGATGACGGCGCTCTCGTCGGAGAAACAGGGAGAGAAAAAATACGTTTCGCCGTTGACGGCAGGTGTCTTATTAGTCACTTAAAGCCCGCCACGTAGCATCCAACGAGGCGTATGGCCGCGGGTCCGTTGCCTTCGAACCAGGGTACAACGCTGGCAGGAGAGCCGGAAATTGCTCATTCGCCGCCACCCGAACCACCTCCAACACCACATCCGTCCCTGGAGACAAAACACGATCACTCCCCGCAGCGGTCGGCACAAGTACGCCAAACTCCCGACTAAAATCAGAAAAAGGCATGCCGCCACACACTCCAAAAGTATGCAACTTAGTGTAGCCCTCCTCCGTGTCAACCCCGTCGAAGTGCGTGATCAGCAGACGCAACAGGAGGGTGAAAGCCTCAGGCCCAGATGCTCCTCCTGCCATGGCGATTGACACCTCTTGCCTGCTACCACGGCCGCCTTGCTGTTGTCGTCCGTGCTCGAGAACGAAGACGAGCGGGAGGAGGTTGACGAGCCATCCCACGCTGAACTTGCCTCTCGCGCCATTCCTCCGCCAGAGCTGCGGCCACTGCCCTGGTTGTTGGATCAAAGTTGCCCGCTCGGCGGCACCCTCAGGCACACCGGCACCCGATGCGCTGTCACCCCCGCGGCGGTGGTGGTGGTCGCCACCCCCACCATATTTACCGCCACCCCCACGGTTGCGGTCCCCGCGGTCGCGACTGTTGCTGCGTCGCTGTTTCCCCCGGTTTCGTTCTGCCAACTCTTCCCCCGGGATTCGGCCAAAAGACAGGGTCGGGGTCCTCGTCGGGGGCTATCAGCAGGGCCTTAACGAGGGCAAGGGTCGGGGCGGCTCTCGTCTGTCTAGCATAGGGCGTACAACCCACGCGAGTCCAGGCCGCTTCCACTGAAAGGACGTCCGCTTGCCGCGACGCCGGCTTCTCTGACGAGAGGAGGGCGCAGGCTGTTTCCACCACCGTGGTCGCCGACGTTGAGAAGTCTACCCTCGGTGCAGACGCCATGCACGCGACGATCCCCTCGAATAAGGCGTCGTTCCCGGGTCGTGGTCGCTGGGATGCGACACCCTGCGGGCGCGACGAAGGCGAGGGGGCCGCGGTAGCTCCCGCCGCAGCCGACACAACTGATTGGGCGAAGGCTTGTTGCGCCCTCTTCGCTACCAGGGACGCCTCCCGCGCAGCGGTCTTCGCCTGCTCGATATCTTGGTCAAACCGACGTCGGCGTGCCATCATCTGGTTGGCGTTGTCGAGCGCCCGCTGGGCCCGCACCGCCGCGTATGCCAAGTCCAAGGGGGCGGCATGGGCGCCCCGGTCCCGTGGCTCTGGGGGTGGCGCTCTGTCGAGCGCGGAAAGCCCAGGTGGCGGCGGTGGTGCCCTGTCGAGCGCGGGGGGGGAAGCTGGTGGCGCTCCCCCGGGGCTGGCGAGAGCTGGCGTCGAGACGCCCTAGGGTCCGGTGGGGTTTTGCGTCTTATTCTCAGCGCGAACCGGCGAATCGACCATCTTGGTGGGTGGGTCCGGGTGGAGGTATGGTGCTCCGCCTTCTGTCTCGTCACCGGAACCCTCCTCCAGTGGTTCCCCCCGTCTCGAGTCGCGGGATCTCGAGCGAGCTCTCCCTGCCTCGTGAGCATCCAGGTTGGGGTGCGTGGAGAACCTCAGCCTGCCCCGAGTAGCCCGCTTCCTCACTGGTAGACATGTTGCTTGATGTCTGTAGGGAGGGCAGTGGAAGAAGGGGGTGTGGAGGAAGGTGGCCGGATGGGAACGACGCGTAAAGAAGCTATGGAGGCAGATATATTGTTGTGGTGTCCCTGCTGCAAGTAGCGGTATATCTGAGGTTCAGCAAACAGCAAGACATGGGCCTTGACTCCGTCCAGCATCATTGATGGTAGCAGCCACGCCAACTAGCCGTATAAAAGGAGTACAGCAGTAAGAAGGGTATCATCCATCAAAACCGCAACATAAGAGCAGCGTCCAGTCTGACCGTAGGGTATACGGGTAACGCCCGCACGAACCGCAGTAAAAGCAGCCAAAAATGGGCAGCACTGACCCTAACCGTAGTGCAGGGGATGCAACACAGTAAAGGTACGTCTGCAGCCATCGCACTTAAACAGGCACCATTTAACCTAGGCGGGGGGGGTAGCACAAGAAAGCGTCGCCCAAAACGCCCACGCTCATCGGACCAAAACAGGCAGCATTTACCCTAGGTGCAGTGTAGGGGTTATCACAATAAAGGTTCGCCCAACACGCCGACGCTCATCGTACCAAAACAGGCGGCATTTAACCTAGGTGTAGCGTAGGGGGGTAGCACAGTGAAAGGTCACCCACCAAATCGACACTCATCGCACCAAAACAGGCAGCATTTACCCTAGGTGTAGTGTAGGGGGGAAGCACAGCTACGAGTCGCCCAACACGCTGAAACTCATCGCACCAAAACAGGCAGCGTTTATCCCATGCACAGTGTAGGGGGGCAGCACAGTAAAGGGTCGTCTAACACATCGACGCTCATCGCACCAAAACAGGTAGCATTTACCCTAGGTGCAGTGTAGGGGGTAGCACAATTAAGGTTCGCCCCGCCAACCGTATAAAAAAACGGGCAGCATCTGCCCCAACAGTAGTGTAGGAGGGGGTAGGATAGTAGAGGATCGCGCACCAACCGTATAAAAAACGGGCAGCATCCACCCCAACAGTAGTTTAGGGGGGGAGTAGCACAGTGAAAAATCGCACAGCCAACCGTATAAAAACGGGCAGCATCTGCCCTTACAGTAGTGTAGGGGGGCGGTAGGACAGTATAGGTTCGCGCACCAACCGTATAAAAATGAAACGGGCAGCATCTGCCCAAACAGTAGTGTAGGGGGGGGGTAGGACAGTAGAGGTTCGCGCACCAATCGTATAAAAAACGGGCAGCATCCGCCCCAACAGTAGTGTAGCGGGAGGTAGCACAGTAGGGGGTTGTACATGTGCCAGTCGGCGGACAAGGTCGATACAACGCTTGAACAAAGTAGTTTCCCCACCGACCGCACTAAAGGGGGACGGTCGCGCCTACACAGTAGTGCCGCTCGCTGCTGTGCCCATAGGTACCGACAATACCAACCGCGCAAAGATGGGCAGTATAACCCCCCGAACAAGGTAGTTTCCCCCGACCGCACTAAAGGGGGGTGGTTGCGCCTACAGTAGTGCTGCTCGCTGCATTGTCGTTGCTGTGCCCTTAGTCGTATAACCCCGAACAAGGAAGTTTCCCCCGACCGCACTAAAGGGAGACGGTTGCGCCTATAGTAGTGCTGATTGGTGCAGTATCACTGCTGTGTTAACAGGTAACGGCAATTTCAACCGTACCAAGATGGGTAGTGTAGTACCAACACCAGCTGTAGAAAATATGTGTACGCCCACAGTCGAATAGAAAGGATGTTTGCCCCCAAAGGTACCTCATCAAACGGGGTGATCCCCACTGCACTATTTAAAGCTGTGAAGCGCGCTATCTCCGCGAACTGTAGTAAACGCTCTGTAACGGGCAGTAGCTGTCCGAACACGTACAGAGAAGAAAAAAAAAATGCCAGCGTAGCCCCTAGCAGTATTGTGAAGGGCAGCACATGTGCCAACAGCAGTAGAAAGGCAGCGTTTACGCCTACAGTATAGTGCTCAGCGTCTCCGCCAACTGTAAACCGCATTGCACCGGACAGTAGTACCCGTCGTGGCAGCTGCAAAAAAAATTGCAGCATTTATCCTAGCAGCATTGGCAGCCCCGTAGACATTTTTGCAGCATTTATCCTAGCAGTATTGTTGAAGGGCAGCACATGTACCGGCAGGAGGAAGACGGCCTAACGCCTGGGCAGCTGAAAAAAAAATTGTACCCTCCCGACCGCACTATAAAGGACAGTTACGTTGACAGCAGTGCAGAGTGCCGCACTGTCGCAGCTGTGCCCACACAGAAAGTGGTATTATAGTCCCCGCGTACCCATGAATGGTGAAATATAGGGCATCGCACACGCCGACAGCCTTGCCCAACAAAAAAGCCAGCACAGAGTTTCAGCGTTCACTAAAATCAAGTTCTAGTCACGGGGGGCCAGGACGAAAAAAAAAAACTCGAATCGAACTTTCAAGGAGCACTCGCACAGCAGCGGAGGGTGTCCGAGCTGCGGTGCTGTAACTGTGGACGCTAGGGCAGTGAAGGATCGAGCTGTGTGGTGGATGGGCAGGAGCAGAGTTTGCGGCTTGGCTGCTGTACAGTGACTTCTACAGCAGATAATCCGGCGGTATATGGCATGCATTGACAGCGAGCCCATTATGCTGCGCTGTAGTTGGTACCTCTGCGAACATGATGATGGTTGAAGCTACGTGACGCACAGTAGTGGAACGCTGTTGATCGAGAAATATCGGGGAGGGGTCCGAGGTTCGGCAAATTAGTAGCTGTGCTATTTTCGGCAGAAAGGGAGCAGCAGTTTGTCCGACGTGCAAGACGGATCGACGTATGTACTGAAACCAATACGATAACGCGTGTACTGGAAAAATTCGCCAAGCAAAAAAGCCCAAACATTCCACGAGCACAGCCTGTTCCTTCTCAGGTAGGATCACAAGGAAGGAGCCCCGACATGAGCTCCTAGAGCACGGTGCCCGTAGTCCAAGGGGGTCCCGCGAAGGGCGGTCTGGCTCCGACAGCAAAGGTGTATGCTGGTCGATGGGCTCTCTCAGCAAGCGAAGTCCCCGTCGAGGGTGATTCGAAGGGTTGACTCCAGTATGCTTGTCCGTGGCGTGTCGTACATATGCCTCAGAGCCCCGAAACGCAAAAAAAGTACAGATCGACGGCCGATCTTGGGGCTTGTGCTGGCAATTTGCGGAGATGTGCTGTGCAACATGCTGTCAGAGCGCGGAGCAAGTAAGTCTGATGGGTGGGGCTCGGGCAGTTCCACTGCGGAGTGGTCTATGACCAGCTGGCGGTGGACTGATGCGACCAAAGGCCGAGACGAGGAGTGTTGTTTGTTGATCCCTACGAAGCGTAGAGGGCTTACCCGTTGTTAGTGGGGTGGTGAAGTCACCGGTATGAATACAAATATAAGACGTTCATATATATTTCGTTGCTCCTAGCCAAGGCACATTGTGGAGAGGAGAAGACTCACTCGGTAGAAGGAGCACAACGAGGAGCACAACGAGGAGTGACGGCAAAATACCCAGAATTATTCCACCATCCCGATATACCGCTACAATGTAGCCAACTTATCACTGGAAACCCCTACAATACTCAACCGTCATCATATCCGCATCGTATCCAAGCATACAATCAACAGCCTCCCTGCTTCGTCAATGATACGGTATGATGCTATATTGTCATATCATCAGGGTAACACGATTCAATGAAAAATAAGGTCAATCAATATCCTCCCAGTACTACTGTGACAAGAAAGAAAGATTGCAGCACCATAGTCCTTGAAAAGCACTCCATAAGTCTAGAGATACAATTCAGGGACAGTATACAACATCAATCTTCACGAACCTAAGATCTAAGTCGTACAAATCCTACGTCCGAAAACAAAAACTCAAATCCGAAATCCAGACCGAAAACTCAAATCTAAAATCCAAATTCCAAAAATCCAAAAACTCAAACATCGACCTTATAATCAGCATTCAGCCTTCCTTATAAAACGGTTGTCAGCTCCATAGAACAGGGGTGCCAACAAGTGTGATCGGACAGCAGTCTTAAAACTCACTTTCGCATGAGACAAACGCCTCCCGGCTAGGTACATACTAAAAATCTATTCAGATTCCAAACGCTCAAATCCAGAGCACAATAATGCCATACTAGACAACGCGATCGTGAAAGCAGTAATAACTTCAATAGCCAAGAAACAGTTACTTCCCTCCCAAATTACCATGCACTCTTAAAAGTACTCAAATCCAGCTAATATATGCAGAATAATCCGTCAAGAAACAATTCAAGTCAGCTCGCGAAAAAGATAGTCGCCCTCGGGTTCACACGTATCGAACTCGTCGAGTTTGAGACCTTTTTCCTACTTAACGAGCCATAGTCCTCTCAAGTGGTCAAGCGAATTCTTCCCCGCACAAGCGGTAACAGGTGGGCGCGACCCCTCCTTGAAGGATGAAAACTAAACGGTTTGGCTCAGCTGGGTCTCATTACGGAGCTAGTTGAGAAAACCATAGACTGATTACGCAGGAATGACCCCTGGTAGTTTACCAAAAAACTGTTGCCGTCCCCAAGTCCCAAAAATATAAACTGAACGATTAGGCTCAGCTGGGTCTCATTACGGGGCTAGTTGAGAAAACCATAGACTCATTACGCGGGGATGACCCCGGGTAGTTTACCAAAAATCGTCACCGTCCCCAAGTCCCAAACATTCTCAAACTCCCTGCTCAAATATCATTGTTAAACAGTAGAAACAGCAAACCTAGCGTACTAAATCATGATATGTTCTACCACTCTCCCAGAATCAAATGTTCATATCAAAATCCCGGTGAAAGCGAAAATACCAACTGCAGTCTTCCAGTGTACCTTGCTCGGTGTATTCGTGTCCTAGTCACCGCTCTCACTGCGTTCGCAATGCCCAGACGAGTCTGGTTAGCAAGCCACATCAAGCATCCGACCAGCTGGCGAAAAAGACCAGTCTGTTTGAGACCTTCCTCGAGCGGATTTTTCCTACCCGAAAACGCATATATCACCATTAACCGCAAACCCCGCAAAAACATATCAAATCTCGCAATATGTCACCATATTTCAGAGTTGACTCGACAACGGTTTGACGCCGGTATAGCACGAATTCAATCGCGTGTTTATTTCTGTTTCAGAGTACGCATAGATCAGAGCGCAACCGCCTCGCTACACGTGACGAGGTTGTTATATCGAGGGTCAAGTTATTCCGCATGTTCCTTCCCGGAAGAACGACACGTAGTATCATAGTGCTGCCAAGAGTGTAAGTCCATGCTGCTGCTTGATAAGCCACCGCGATGAAGAAATAACGGTCCTTTAAACTGTTTGGCTACCTTGACTAAAACGCGTATATAGGATACGGTATCAGGTAAACTCCATAACAAACGCAGGAATGTTGACTGTTTTCGTCTGTACTCAAAATGCTCGTATACTGCGTACGTACAAAAAAAAATGTTTGAGCATCTAACTGTGGACTATAAAAACCTTATATTATAACCTACCCCATTCCCCCTGCTCATTATTTTTTGGTCCGGCATACAGCAGATACCGCTTATCATAACACTCTGCACACGCGCATGATAAGGGCGGGGGGAGTTGCGGGGGCGTTCTAACAAACGGAGACTTGAACATAATCTAAATCCTATCATCAATCATTGTCAAGCAAAGCATGTCACATCATAATACAGTAGGCATAACCGGGACAAGATCAGGGTGGAATCTTGAGTTTAACGAGAAAAACACATCCCGATATTTCCACCACATGTCGCAACATAACACGTGAGTAATACTATATTTCCTCACTACCGGTTTCTTCATTTCGTGTACCGCACTATGCTAGATCGCTGCTGATGTTGACAACCAGCTACTGTAAGACACCAAACTACCACGTATGTTGTCATCATCTCTTGTGCGTACCCGAAATATAATACTACTGGTACTAACAATACCGGTCATCATCTCCCGGGCGTACTCGTACCTCAAATATAGTACTACTGGTACTAACGATACCCCTACAGCCATCAGCCGTCACCAATTTATCTGTAAAACCGGAAGACGTACGATATCGTACCAGGAATTTTGTTAGGAAAATACACTGCACACAACCGAAATCAAATATTATCTTTCGGAGATGGCAAAGTCGTTCTCAATTCCTTCCCTCTTTGGTGCGTGAGGAAAAATGGTTGATTGAAAATGAACTAAAGTACCAAACTGCTGTACATACGACAGACAGAAAATACGGCTGTCGCAAGCAAGCGCTAGGTACTGCTGACATCATCTATTATCAAGCCGTCAAGCATCCTGCATCCCGTGCCTAGTAACCTGTTGATCAGCAGAGCTACCATGCCGCACGCAATTACATTTGCCGGTGGTTAGGGCAAGAGGGGCTGGGGGTCAGGCACAACCATTTATCCTGCCCGTCCCTCTGCCCAAGCTACTCTGTCCTTCGCTATGATTTAACGCGAAAAACAAAGTCTTAACAACGAATAATGCGAAAGAAAATGATCGCCTCAGCCGCAAAGAGTAACATGCCATCGCTGCGTCAGTCACATACTGCTGTTGTATTACTCTAGAATCAAGACAAAGACCAGACAGCATCGCGACAGCAGTTCCTATGATGCATTTTCACAAAGCCAAAGTCCACTACCTGCTGCACTACTCTAGAATCAAGACAAAGCCCAGACAGAAACAATTGGTGATGACATTACCTGTGATTGTTGCCTCAGTCTGGTGCAAACGGTGGAGAGGATTCTCCACCTGGGTTTCTGTGCCTCCCACACCCAGCGTCCTCCACCGCAACCGGCCACCTTTTGCCGACCCCAACCCGGCCCCACACATCAACGGGCTCAGCAGCCGGCGCTCCCACGGAGCACGACCGATACTGCTCGTAATTTAGTTTCACAACCAAAATTTCGAGCTATCCCTTCCTCCCCGTCTCAAACTGCTCCTGCTGCCCCTGCGGCTGCTGCTGTGCAGTGCGCTCGCTCCCAGTCTCAAGCATTGGGAATACGAGCTGTGACGTCCAAACACGGGGTGGTGCCGCCGGAGGCTGCAGCTGCTGCTGCTGCTTCAATGGCAGCTGCAAGAGCTCCTCCCGCTCTTCCCCCCTCGTCTCTAATTCCACCATAAAACTTTTCTCCGTCTTGAACTGCTGCTGCTTCTGCGGCGGCTGCTGCTGAGCAGTGCTCTCATTCCCAGTCTCAAATACCGGAATTACGAGCTGTGACTGACATCTGGCCACGCCCGCTCCCCTCTCTGGTATCTGAGACGGCTGAGAAATGCCTCGCTTTCGCTCCAGTCGTAGAGAGAAGCTTGAGAGCTCGAGAAGTTGCGAGTACTCGCGAATGATGAGTTCGCTTTCCTCGATGCGACCTTCGATTCGATAGAACTCGTGCCATCCTGCCGAAACTTGGTCTATGGTCCGAAAACCATAACGGAAACCACCCTCGATTTACTTCTCAAGTTAGTCCCGTATTGCGAGCAGCTCTTCCAGCTCCCGCATCTTGGCCAGCTGAGAGCTCCTCTCCCTCTCTGCCAACGCATTCACCTCCACAACGCCCATTTTACTACCTCGCCCTCAGGCATGGTTCAAAAGAAACCCAGCTCGCTCCCTTTCACTGGGAGGGCTGTTTTTGTGATATCTCCAGCTAGCTTTCTTCCGCAGAAAAGCCCACGTCACTCAACACCCTTTGCTTCTAACAGGGATAGTACCGCGTACGGTACGCGATAATTATCGTGTTTGTTGATCCCTACGAAGCGTAGAGGGCTTACCCGTTGAGCTGACAATAATAGTGGGCAGTGGAGTAACCGGTATGGAGACAAATATAAGACGTACATATATATTAAGTTGCTCCTAGCCAAGGCACATCGTGGAGAGGAGAAGACTCACTCGGTAGAAGAAGCACAACGAGGAGCACAACGAGGAGTGACGGCGAAATACCCAAGATCATTCCACCATCCCGATATACCGCTACGATGTAGCCACTTATCACTGGAAACCCCTACAATACTCAACCGTCCTCATATCCGCATCATATCCAAGCATAGAATCAACAAGTGTGCTCCGAAGAGCAGTGTCGTCCGCACGTACTCGGAAGGTGTTGTCTGTGTGTTGCGTGCCCAGCGACCAGCATAAAATATCATAAAAACAAAATAGAAATAGGAATACAAAATGAAACAAAGAATAAAAAATAAAAAAATAAAAATAAAATAAAAAAATAAAAATAAAAATAAAATAAAATAAAAAAAACATGAAGTAAAAAAAATGAAATAAAATAGAATAAAAATAAAACAAAATAAAATGAAATACAATGAAATGAAAAAAAATAAAATAAAATAAAATAAATAAAATGAATTATAATGAAATGAAAAAAAAAAAAAAAATAAATAAATAAATAAAATGAAATAAAATGAAATGAAATAAAATGAAATAAAATGAAATAAAATGAAATAAAATGAAATAAATGAAATAAAAAGAAATAAAAAAAAAAAAAATAAGATAAGATAAGATAAGATAAGATAAGATAAGATAAGATAAGATAAGATAAGATAAGATAAGATAAGATAAGATAAGATAAGATAAGATAAGATAAGAGATAAGATAAGATAAGATAAGATAAGATAAGATAAGATAAGATAAGATAAGATAGATAAGATAAGATAAGATAAGATAAGATAAGATAAGATAAGATAAGATAAGATAAGATAAGATAAGATAAGATAAGATAAGATAAGATAAGATAAGATAAGATAAGATAAGATAAGATAAGATAAGATAAGATAAGATAAGATAAGATAAGATAAGATAAGATAAGATAAGATAAGATAAGATAAGATAAGATAAGATAAGATAAGATAAGATAAGATAAGATAAGATAAGATAAGATAAGATAAGATAAGATAAGATAAGATAAGATAAGATAAGATAAGATAAGATAAGATAAGATAAGATAAGATAAGATAAGATAAGATAAGATAAGATAAGATAAGATAAGATAAGATAAGATAAGATAAGATAAGATAAGATAAGATAAGATAAGATAAGATAAGATAAGATAAGATAAGATAAGATAAGATAAGATAAGATAAGATAAGATAAGATAAGATAAGATAAGATAAGATAAGATAAGATAAGATAAGATAAGATAAGATAAGATAAGATAAGATAAGATAAGATAAGATAAGATAAGATAAGATAAGATAAGATAAGATAAGATAAGATAAGATAAGATAAGATAAGATAAGATAAGATAAGATAAGATAAGATAAGATAAGATAAGCTAAGATAAGATAAGATAAGATAAGATAAGATAAGATAAGATAAGATAAGATAAGATAAGATAAGATAAGATAAGATAAGATAAGATAAGATAAGATAAGATAAGATAAGATAAGATAAGATAAGATAAGATAAGATAAGATAAGATAAGATAAGATAAGATAAGATAAGATAAGATAAGATAAGATAAGATAAGATAAGATAAGATAAGATAAGATAAGATAAGATAAGATAAGATAAGATAAGATAAGATAAGATAAGATAAGATAAGATAAGATAAGATAAGATAAGATAAGATACGATAAGATAAGATAAGATAAGATAAGATAAGATAAGATAAGATAAGATAAGATAAGATAAGATAAGATAAGATAAGATAAGATAAGATAAGATAAGATAAGATAAGATAAGATAAGATAAGATAAGATAAGATAAGATAAGATAAGATAAGATAAGATAAGATAAGATAAGATAAGATAAGATAAGATAAGATAAGAAGATAAGATAAGATAAGATAAGAAGATAAGATAAGATAGATAAGATAAGATAAGATAAGATAAGATAAGATAAGATAAGATAGATAAGATAAGATAAGATAAGATAAGATAAGATAAGATAAGATAAGATAAGATAAGATAAGATAAGATAAGATAAGATAAGATAAGATAAGATAAGATAAGATAAGATAAGATAAGATAAGATAAGATAAGATAAGATAAGATAAGATAAGATACGATACGATACGATACGATACGATACGATAAGATAAGATAAGATAAGATAAGATAAGATAAGATAAGATAAGATAAGATAAGATAAGATAAGATAAGATAAGATAAGATAAGATAAGATAAGATAAGATAAGATAAGATAAGATAAGATAAGATAAGATAAGATAAGATAAGATAAGATAAGATAAGATAAGATAAGATAAGATAAGATAAGATAAGATAAGATAAGATAAGATAAGATAAGATAAGATAAGATAAGATCAGATCAGATCAGATCAGATCAGATCAGATCAGATCAGATCAGATCATATCAGATCAGATCAGATCAGATCAGATCAGATCAGATCAGATCAGATCAGATCAGATCAGATCAGATCAGATCAGATCAGATCAGATCAGATCAGATCAGATCAGATCAGATCAGATGATCAGATCAGATGATCAGATCAGATCAGATCAGATCAGATCAGATCAGATCAGATCAGATCAGATCACATCAGATCACATCAGATCACATCAGATCACATCAGATCACATCAGATCACATCAGATCACATCAGATCACATCAGATCACATCAGATCACATCAGATCACATCAGATCACATCAGATCACATCAGATCACATCACATCACATCACATCACATCACATCACATCACATCACATCACATCACATCAAATCAAATCAAATCACATCAAATCAAATCAAATCAAATCAAATCAAATCAAATCAAATCAAATCAAGTCAAATCAAATCAAATCAAATCAAATCAAATCAAATCAAATCAAATGAAATGAAATGAAATGAAATGAAATGAAATGAAATGAAATGAAATGAAATGAAATGAAATGAATTGAAATGAAGTGAATTGAATTGAATCGAATCGAATCGAATGGAATTGAATTGAATTGAAATGAAATGAAATGAAATGAAATGAAATGAAATGAAATGAAATGAAATGAAATGAAATGAAATGAAATGAAATGAAATGAAATGAAATGAAATGAAATGAAATAAAACATTGAAGTAAATTATTGTGGCTTCGGTACTGTGCCTCGAGTAGGCTTAAATACGCCGGAACCAACAGCTTTGTTCCAATTTCGGATCCATTTGAAGACATCCTTAGTTGCTTCCGCACGGGGCTGAGTGTGGCAATGCGCTCGCAGACTTCTCCGGTCCGCAAAGCTTCTAAAACAAGAAACTACTGCATGCATAAGCTGAGTGGGTGGGATGGTCAGTATTTCTCCTTCAACGTATGTTCTCTGGCTTTTGGTTCGTGAGAAACAGGCACAATGATCGATGTGGCCTAGATTCTCCACGTAATTCACCGGTTCCAAATCATAGAGTCACCTCCGTATCATCGATGCCTCATTTCCTGGAAACCCGATTTTACTGTAGCATTCTTCTGCGGCTTCACCGATCATTAAAGTAGGTATCGGATTAGATGAGGCCTCCTTCCCCAGCTGGTGGGCCTACCCATACTTCCAATGTTTCTTATACTCTGCATCGGTTATCGGACTGGGGTCGTCGTCTCACCCAAACTTCTTTTAAATATTTACCATACGGTGGCGTGCACGAGGCGAAGGGCCGGCAGGTGTGGTAAATCAATTAGGGTTAGCATACTTTTGCGTTCGCTTAGAAGCACCGTCACTAGTTTGATAAGTGCTCCCCGCAAGAGCGGCAGCGGTCACCGTAAAACATACATGGTACCTCGGTACTGCTTGTTCCATGTTCCAAACACCAGCATGATATAAGCTCGTCTCGGAGTGGGTGTTCCTGCAGGACGACTTCCCAAAACGCTTTGTGTTTGCGCACGAAACCCGGCACAAACGCGCTCCCCCCGCACCGGCGTCCACCCCTGCCGGTCATCCGATGTATATCAGCAACGACAGTGATCAACGAGAACCATCGGCGATTAGCGAGGCAACAGCGACAACACGTCCGTGTGGGCAATAACTGCATGTTAGCAGCGACCCGCAAAGCGAAAGCACTTTTTGCACAGCTGTATATCAACAGTGATCAGCAAAGTGAAACCATCTCTGGCACAGCAGTGCCAATGACGGTTGCATATTCACTCAGCCGTGTGTCAGCGACAGCTGTATACCCACATTAATACCGACATTAACCCTTTCGGAGCCCACGCATAGCAATGTACGCCCATATCACGTGGAGAGGGACCCGGGGATGGGGCCGTCGAAAGGTAGCTGTGCTGGGTTGTGGACGAGCTGTGTTTATCGTCTCAAGTCCTCGTAGCAGCAGCGGGTTCACCGCGCCACACCGCGACACCGGTCCATTATCACACCGTAGCCCCCGCGCGTAGGTAGGAAGATATGGGGGCAGCTGTCTCGGTATCAGTCGAAATGTATGCAGTGGCGGCTGCAAGCACGTTGTCAGCACATCAACCATAGATGTGTAACCACTGCCACCAGCGATACACACTATTACCTCTGATAAAACTGCGTAAGCATTACATGTATATTAACAGAGTAACAAGCGGTATAACGGTCGCAACTCTGACCCCATGTCAGCTATAACTGTCTGTTAATCGCGACCCGCGAAGCAACAGCGGCGACGAAGACAGGCGTCAGTATCTGTTCACCATCAGCAATCAGCTAGGCAAAATCATCTCCGGCACCGCCGTGCTAGGGATGATGGTATAACAGCCTCAATCCACGAAGCAGCGGCAACTATGTATGGACACAGTCGTGTCATCGATAACTTTTTTATATTGACAGCACCCAGAAACTGTCATCAGCAACAAGCAAATCAACTGCAGCGGCCCAGAGATAACACCGCCGTGCCAGCCATAGCTGTATATCTAATGAGATCAGCAAAACCAAAGCCTCCAGCACCGCCGTGCCGAGATCCGCGAGCCAGAAGCCTCTGGCACTGCCACGCCGAGGTAAGCGAAGTAGAGCCTCTGGCACAACCGTGCCCGTGATTGCTGTATACCGACAGCGACTAGCGAAGCCACAGCAACGATACCCCAGCCACGTCAGCAGTCACACAAAGCAGCTCCGGCACGGCCGCGCCGGATATTGTTGTATACCAACACCGATCATCGAAGCAACAGCCAATAGCCCGCGCTGGAGATCGTCGTATATCAACAGCAATCAGCGAAGCAACAGCCAATATGACAGCCATGCCATCAACCGATGTATATCAGCAGCGACAGTGATCAACGACTACCATCGGCGACTAGCGAGGCAACAGCGACAACACGTCCGTGTAGGCAATAACTGCATGTTAGCAGCGACCCGCAAAGCGAAAGCACTTTTTGCACAGCTGTATATCAACAGTGATCAGCAACGTGAAACCATCTCTGGCACAGCAGTGCCAATGACGGTTGCATATTCACTCACCCGTGTGTCAGCGACAGCTGTATACCCACATTAATACCGACATTAACCCTTTCGGAGCCCACGCAAAGCAATAAAAAAAGTAAGAAAGGCGGTCATTGTCATAGCATGAGTGCGCAGCACGCGATGTTTCATGCTACGCGCGTATCGCGCACCTCCTTGCGTTGAAGTCGCACATTAAGATCGCCACCCTTTAAGCTAGCAGCCCGTGTAACGTCGTGTGGCTGATCCTGCAATTGCCAGTTATATTCATCAACGTTGCCCTCTGAAGTCCCAAAGTGGTTAGTACCCACAGCAATCCGCAAAGCAAAAACATCTGGTGCAGCCGTGCCAGTGACAACTGTTCGATCTGCGCATCAACCATAGCTGTGTAAACACCGCAACAAACGAAACGTGCAGCCATTCCTGATGAAACTGCATCAGCATGAACTGTATATCCACAGTAAAGAGCGGTACATCGGTTGGTATAGCGGTCGGTATAGCGGTCGCCACCCTGACCCATGTCAGCCATAACTGTATCTCAACCACGACCCACGAAGCAGTAGCGGCAACGAAGATAATCGTCAACATCTGGATGAACACAGCAACCAGCAAGACACGTGTGTCAACCGCAACCAACCAGCAACCAGCGAAGTTATACCATGAGTTCGTTCCGGTCTTGTTTCGCAAAGTCTCGATCTCTCGCAGCAGAAGCGGGTTAACCTGCCACATGGTAACCCCGCCCATTATTAAACCGTAACCCGCGCGCGTCGGTGAGAAGACAAGGAAGCAGCAGCATCGGTATCCGTCGAGATATATGCCGTATTGACTGCAACGACGTTGTCAGCACATCAACCCTAGCTGTTTAACCCCGCAACCCGCGACACACGCAGTCGCCTCTGATCAAACCGCGTCAGCATCAAGTGTATATCAACAGTAACGAGTGGAAAAGCGGTCGCAACGCTGACCCATGTCAGCCATAGCTGTATCTCAACCGCGATCCGAAAGTCAGCCGCGGCAATGAAGACAGTCGAACCATCTATGTAGCCCCATCAAATGGCAATACAACATATCTCCGGCAAAGCCGGTCCAGTGATGGCGGTATATCCACCACACCCAACCAGCAACCAGCGAGGGAGCAGCACAACGTGCCGAGGTCAGCGGAACAAAAGCCGCTGGTACTGCCGTACCGAGATCAACGACGCAGAGCCCGCTGACACCGCCGTGCCTATGGAAGCGATATATTGCTAGCGAGGAGCGAAGCAATAGAAACCGATATCAATCGTAATACCACCACGTCATTGAGCGACCTAACTAATCAGCACAGCAAAGTACAACTAACCCAGCCGTGTATCAACCATGAGCAACAAAGCAGATGCACTGCTGGATGACGCAGCCGTGTCGACCAGAGCGATACATTAACCGCGATCAGTCGACCACGGCGGCACATCAACCGTGATCGGCCCAGCGAGATCGCCTAGACGCATACGAGCTGGGCCGGGCAAGAGGCCCTGACCGCGACAATATCGCGATATCACACGCAATTTTTGGAGTTTGGATCTGAAATTTTGACACGTGATTTGGAACAAGCTGGGCAACATCTTACGAGTCGGATGCAAAAAAAAAAATGTCCTCCGACGGCCGGCCCAAAGTTTTTGCTGAATCTTGAGGCGGGAAAAAGTGCCAAAAAAAAACAAAAACATCGCATCTCACTTGTAATTGCTTTCTTAAATTGATTCAAATCACGTGTCAAAATTTCAGACCCAAACTTCAAAAATTGGGCGTGATATTGCGATTTTTCTAAACCCCAGGTGTCGGCACGATTTTTCCGGGGAAACGTTGGATTGTTGAATTATCACGAGGCCGCACCAGAAAGTCTTTGTACGAGTACGAGTATTTTGTTACTCGCAGCTGCGCGTGAAAACATTGGCGCGCAGAGCGTTTGAAAATAGATGTCGATGCTGTGGCTCTTGTTGCCTTGCTCCCAGCTCAATCTCCACCAGCTGGCAGCCGCTTCAGCCTCCTCCCTTGTGTTGAAATCTGCTGATGACACCTGCTTGGGTTTCGCAGATCTCCTCGGGGCGTACCGCAGCCTGAGCCACCACTTCCCTCAGCGCTTGTCTTCTCGAATGACGGGGATGGAGGTATTCTCCCACTCTACTGTGTCCGGCATGGCTGAGGCGACGGCGCGCCGTCCTCACGTCTGTGGCGCTGCTCTGCTGCTGTGTTTCTGCTGTTCTTGTCCATGAAAACTTGATTACGCCGCAAAAAAGATGATGAAATTTTTTGAAAATGTCGGTTTCATCCGGTGATCACGCCGCATCTTAGCCGTCTGTGATTGGTCAAAGACCCTTCTACTGCAGAACAGAACCCCTGCTGCATTTGGGGAGGTCTAGCTTCTTCGTGGCGATTCAGGGATTACAGCGATGTCTTCGGTTTGATCTGCAACAACGTAGATACAGAAATATGGCCATCTTAGAAACCTGTGCCTCTCTTGCCCGGCCCAACTCGTATCGGCAAAGCAAAATACACCCAGCCAAGTCCTATGTCAACAAACAGCAAAGCGAAGGCCCTTCGAGACGACACAACCGTGTCGACCAGAGCGGTAGATCCCCGCGATCCGCAAAGCGAAAGGATATCTGCGACCCCTGTATATCAACAGCGATCGGCAGAACCAACTCCCTCAGGTACAGCCCCTCCCGCGATTTTAGCGAAGCGAAAGTACAACAGGCACAGCCGCATATCAACCACGAGCAGCAAAGCGAAAACGCTGCTGGACGACACAGTCGTGTAGACCATAGAGGTGTAACCACAGCAGCGCGAAAGCATATCTGGCATAGCCGTACATCCACGGCGATCAACAGAGCGACAGCACGTTTGGCCCAGCCGACCATGACATGTGTATGTCCCCACTGCGGCATAACCAATCGGCAACGCGAAAACACAACTAGCCCAGTCGTATATCAACTACGATCAGCAAAGCAAAAGCACTACTGGGCCACATCGCGGTGTCGAGCAGGGCGGTATATCAACCGCGATGAAAGTATATCTGGCACAGCTGCATATCAACAGTGCGGTGTATCAACCGCGATCAGCCAAGCGAAAGCATACCGCCGCAGCTATATATCTACAGCGGTCAGAACACCAAAGCGACAGCACTGCTGGACGACACAGTCGTGACTGCCAGAGGGGTATATTCACCGCGATCAGCAAAACAAAGGCATATATGACGCAGTTGTTTATCACCCACGCGGTAAATCAACCGCAATCAGCAACGCAAAAGCCTATTTGGTGCAACTGTATATCAACCGCGATCAGCAAAGCAGAATAATATCTGGCGCCGCCGGATATCAACAGCAATAAAAAAACTGAAGCGAAACCCCTTCTGGACGATACAACCGTGTCGACCAGAGTGGTGTATAAACATCGATCAGCAAAGCAAGAGCGTATCTGGCGCAGCTGTATATCACTAGCGCGGTATGGCTGCATGTCAACAGCAGTCAAAACCTAAATCGAAAGCACATCTGGGCGACGCAGCCGTGTCGACCAGGGCAGTATATCAACCGCTATCATCAAAGCAAAATCATATATGGAGCAATTGTATATCACCAGCGGGGTATATCAACCGTGTTCAGCAAAGCAAAAGCACATCTGGCGCAGCTGTATATCACCAGCGCGGTATATCAATCGCGATCAGCAAAGCGAGAGCACTTCTGGCGCAGCTGTGTATCAACAGCAATCACAATACTAAGCGAAAACACCGCTGGACGACACGGCTGTGTCGACCAGCGTGCTATATCAACCGCGATCAGCAAATCAAAAGCATACCCGGCGCGGCTGTATATATCAACAGCACGGTATACCAACCGCGATCAGCAAAAGGAAATGCTATCTGGCGCAACTGTATATCAACAGCAAGGAACATCAACTGCAGTCAGCACAGCGGAAGCATATCTGGCGCAGCTGTATATCAACAGCCATCAAAAGCTTAAAGCGAAGCCGTCCTGGACGACGCAGCCGTAGCGAAGCCGTTCTGGACGACGCAGCCGTGTCGACCAGAGCGGTATATCAACCGCGATCAGCAGCAAGAAACATATTTGGCGCCTATGTATGTCACCAGTGCGGTATAGCTGTATGTCAACAGCAATCAAAACCTTAAAGCGAAGCCGTTCTGGACAACCCAGCCGTGTCAGCCAAAGCGCAGCTGTATATCAACAGCACGGAACATCAATCGCAATCAGCAAAGCGGAAGCATTTCTGGCGCAGCTGTATATCAACAGCAATCAAAAGCTTAAGGCGATGCCGTTCTGGACGACACAGCCCTGTCGACCGGAGCGGTTTATCAACCGCGATCAGCAGCAAGAAATATATCTGGTGCAGATGCATGTCACCAGCGCGGTATAGCTGCATGTCAACAGCAATCAAATACTTAAAGCGAAACCGTTCTGGGCGTCACAGCCTTGTCAACCAGCGCGCAGCTGTACATCGACAGCGCGGAACATTAACTACAATCAGCAAAGCGGAAGCTTATCTGGCGCAGATGTATATCAGCAGCAATCGAGAACTTAAAGCGATGCCGTTTAGGACGACACAGCCGTGTCGATCAGAGCGGTATATCAACCGCGATCAGCAGCAAGAAACATATCTGGCACAGATGTGTGTCACCAGCGCGGTATAGCTGTATGTCAACAGGAATCAAGAATTCAAAGCGAAGCTGTTCTGGACGACACAGCCGTGTCGGGCAGAGGTATTATCAACCGCGATCAGCAAATCAGAACATATCTGGCGCAGATGTACGTCACCAGCGTGGTATAGCCGTGTATCAGCAGCAATCAAAACCTAAAGCGAAATCACTTCTAGACGATGCAGCCGTTTCGACCAGAGCGGTACATCAACCGCGATCAGCAAAGCAAAAACATGTCTGGCGCACCTGTATATCACCAGTGCCGTACATCAACCACGCTCAGCAGACCTAAGGTATATCTGGTACAGATGCATGTCACCAGCGCGGTATAGCTGTATATCAACAGCATCAAAACCGAAAGCGAAAGCACTGGACGACACAGCCATGTCGACCACGGCGGTATCAACCGCGATCAGCAAAGCAAAAACATATCTGGCGCAAGTGTATACCACCAGCGCGGTATATCAACCGCGATCAGCAAAGCGAAAGCATCTCTGAGCTGTATATCAACAGCAATCAAAACTATAGCGAAAACACTTCTGGACGACACAGCCTGTCGACCAGTACGGTATATCAACCGCAATCAGCAAAGCAAGAGCATATCCGGCGCAGCTGTATATCACCAGCGCGGTATAGCTGTATATCAACAGCAACCAAAATTAAAGCGAACGCATTTCTGGACGACACAGCCGTGTCGACCAGGGCGGTATATCAACCGCGAGAGCTGTATATCAACAGCAATTAAAAACTAAAACAAAAACATTTCTGGTCGACACAGCCGTGTCGACCTGGACGGTGTATCAACCGCGAACAGCAAAGCGAAAGCATCTCTGGCGCAGCTGTATATCACCAACGCGGTATAGCTGTATATCAACAGCAATCAAAAACTAAAGCGAAAGCGCTTCTGGACGACACAGCCGTGTCGACCAGGGCGGTATATCAACCGCGAGAGCTGTATATCAACAGCAATCAAAACTATAGCGAAAAGCACTTATGGTCGACACAGCCGTGTCGACCTGGGCGGTGTATCAACCACGATCAACAAAGCGAAAGCATCTCTGGCGCAGCTGTGTATCACCAGCGCGGTATAGCTGTATATCAACAGCAAGAAATAAACTAAAGCGAAAGCACTTCTGGACGACACAGCCGTGTCGACCTGGGCGGTGTATCAACGGCGATCAGCAAAGCAAAAGCATCTCTGGCGCAGCTGTATATCACCAGCGCGCTCTATCGACCGCGATCAACATGGAATCATGTCTGGCGCAGCGGTATCTACCGTGATCAAGGTAAAGCGTTCTGGCGCAGCGGTGTCGACCAGGGCGGTGTATCAACCGCGATCAGTAATGCAAAAGCATATCCGGCGCAGCTGTACATCACCAGCACGGTCTATCAACTCCGACCAGCGAACGGAAAGCTTATCTGGCGCAGCTGCTGTATATCAACAGCAATCAGCACAGCAACCCCTCTCAGGCACCGCCCCGCAGACATATGTAACATAGCCAGCACGTCCGTCTATCAACAATGGGCAGCAGAGCCGAAAGCACGTCTGGACCACACAGCCGTGCTGATCAGAGCGGTATATCGCCCGCGATCAGCAAAGCGTATGCCAGCAGCTACTAGCGAGCAGATCATGTAAAATAAACAAAATAACATCGGGACACGTCACACTGCTGTATAGCCGTGCTTTGTACTTGGGTGAAGGGTAAGGCGTGGCCTAGTCATATAGGTACCAGTATCGAGGTTGTACAAGTACTGAGGTTGGTGCTGCAAATCGTTTCCAAAACAAGAGCGATACATCAACCGCGATCAGCAAAGCGTACATCAGCAGCCAGCCACCAGCGAAGCAACAGGGCGTGATCAGTCATAAGCCATAACCTACATCAGGAGTTGCCACGCAGCAGCCCCGAGTATTGTTCCATAATCATACACGAAATACCAGCAATGTCATGCGCGAAAGGCCCTCAGTAGCACTGGGTCTGTTACTACTCAGCAGGCATGGGATGTGGCTGGATACAGCAGATCATACACAATAGACATAACATTATCGCGACACCACATCCTGTACAGCCGTGCTTGGTACTTGGCTGAATTGTAAGGCGTGGTCTCTTCGGATATGTACAAGTACCGAGGTTGGTACTGCTGATTGTTTCCAAAACCAGGAAATAAAGCAGCATGAATGAAAGGTACCAGATATATGTGGAACTAAAGATGTCTACATCGCATCGTGCATCCCAGCAGCCTCTGGTACATCGTATCCTGGTGCCTAAACTCGTAGCTAGGGCCGTGTATCCTGGTGCAAATACTCGTAGGGCACAGGACAGGGTAGCATGCAACCCACGCCCCCCAGACAACGCCTGTTGCCTGGTGACCTGCCCATAGTAGGTCCTGCAGCCTACGGACTACCTTGACGAAAACAATGCTGCGGAGGGACGGTGTCATATTCCTTTTATTTTTGGATCTCAAAGCATGGAAACATGTCTGATTCGGGTTAAATTGCTCTACCATTTTGTTATGGAAGGGCCCACCACCATCTACAGCAGTACCGTTCATTGCGCGCGGAGCATTCTAGAGCGTACCTGGTATAGAGACGGCCGAAACACCCGATATGCCTGGCTGCTATGGTGAGCACGCACTACGGGGAAGTTATTCGTACGTTGAAGTGTAATACCGCGCCCGACCAACATCCCATGCCGACTACTTGTCGGAAGGCCTCTTGTCTGTTCGTGAAATACATATTTACGAGTAGATAGAAGAAGCAGTGCCATCATCAGCACTCGAAGAGCGACGCAACAGAAGCAGTCGCTCGACACGGCAGAGGCCACGGGAAACGACTGCTATTCATTGGTGGTGTGCTCAATCTGCTGGTGGTAATCTACGTTCTGTATACCTGGTATATGCATACGGTAGTACTGCTGTACGAGCTATCTGCTGTACATCTGGTATACGCAAACGGTAGTACTGCTGTACGAGGTGCGTGGGAAAACGTCAGCTACATGTTAGTTGTAGCCCGAAGGATACCTGGTTTGTATCTAGTACACTTCTTCTCCAAGCTGTCCATATGGTCGCATCCACCCATGCCAGCTTTCTCCCATAATTCAGTGCGATCATAACGCCATAAGACCTCTACGAGTGGGTTTTACTGCGTAAACGGAGGCAACTAAACCTGCGAGCCCCGCCCGGGTACTCATGTCACAGACAGTCCTCGCCAGTTCACACCACGGAGGTTAGCCCCCAAGATAAGTCCCATACACGCGGCTTCCCAAGTTGCTTGGGTCTTGTGCTCCTCCCTGCTCCGAAGAACTGTCGTATTGGTGCTGGTTGGTGTTTGGAACTGTGCGAAACGGGGAGTCCGCGAAATCCACTACACGGCTAGAGCGGCGGCAGTCAGTCCCAACGACTGAGCCGCTTGGGGCGACGCGGACGACAGTCTCCTCGTATCCTTAGTATTCTCCTTCAACGTATGTTCTCTGGTTTCGGGTTCGTGGGAAACAGGCACATTGATCGATGTAGCCAAGATTCTCCAAGTAATTCACCGGTTCCAAATCATGAAGCCATCGATGCCTCATGTTCTGGAAACCCGATTTTATCCTTTTAGACCTGCGAAAAGCAGTTCTCACTAATCCCAAGTAGTTTTTCCTCAAAACCAGGGGTGTAATTCTCCAAGAGTGGAGCAGACACCTCAACCACATCCATAACATATTTCTAGAGGTTTCAAGATTGACACGTGCTCCGATTAGTACGGTCATACCTTACTTCGGCTTCTTTGCTCGAGGAGTTCCGTACATTGCCATAATCCCAACAGTGCCAAAACTCCGACAGCGCAACCCGATGAGCCATTCCATAGCGTAGGCCATCCCATAGCCTAATAATAGGTACACAACAACATCAAAAACATATAGTAAAGAACCAAACGCTATTGCGTACCTGGTATATATAGTTGTTAAAAGCGTAATTGAAGCGCCCTGTTAAATCAGAAAATGTTTAGGCCGATAAATTGAATCCGTCTCTTAGACCGCATCGATTGGCCGCAAAACAATAGTGCGGCATCGGTGGGGCGACGGGGGAAAATAGTCTACCGCAGTTTCGCCACACGTTCCAGAGAGACATGCTACCTGCCAGTAACCCCTCTCAACTCGAAATGGATGCGTGTCAAATGACTAAGGCAAGCAACAAGTTAGTACCCCCGCCCCCCCTTACGGGTGGACGGGACCCCCTCATTTCGTAGGCATAGAACGGGACAAAAGGCAGACCTTCTGAGCATCTTTTGGAAAGTCAGCTATGGTGCAAAATCCACGAAACATTGGCAAATCCCAAATCGTAGCCTTTGGAAGGACCTTTTCGAGCGCCGAAAATCACGTCAAGCCCACATAACGTGGGCAAAAACGCACGTTTTGTGATATTTGACGTTCGAGACGGTGCTCACAAGGTCGCTGCCTCTCGCCCACCTTCTACTATGTCGACTAGATATATATAAGTGTACTAGATATAAGCGGCCGAACTCAATCACCTCCACCACCACCACTAAACATACTCTAACTCCCGATACAGATAGCGACCCGCGGAAACCTACCCAGCCCTCGACCGTGCTGGCGGGGACGGGTCCGGAAGACGAAGGCGGAGTGGAAACCCCTCGGTGGCGAAAACCGTCGTTCTTCGCTTGTATATCCCGAAAAACAATGCATTCGCTATAATCACGCCAATCGATCGCTCGAGCGACAGAGCATCGCAACATTCCCCAGAACACAAAGGCACAACCATTAAATCACAGCGGGCGCAATACACGATAGCAGCAGCCCGTCATTACCGTACGTGGCCGCGAATAACGCCCCCCTCCGGCATTGTTTAACCCGGATTGCTTTCGACGACCCGTGGAGGGCAAAAACGCCGAGCGACGCGTCCTTGGAAAGACAGACCTCCACGAGATCTTTCGAAAGCCGCCGTTTCCGTTGTTTCTGCCCTTGCGGTATTAGAGAAATCGGCTTTGAAATTCACCCCAGGAGGGGTGTTTTGAATTTCACCCCAAGGCGGGGTGTTCTACACTGAATATATCTGCTACGGTAGAAACAAGAAAATCTTCATCGGTTTACTTGCAGTGCTTTTTGATAATGTTGACAGCGTTTTGCGGAGAGTGAACACCGTAGGATCTCACCCCCTTGGCAAAGATGCCATGAATACACCCCTTGCTTTGGACCCCCCCCACCTCGTGACCTGCGATTGCGAGGTTCTGCCCTATCTGCGATATCTCGCCCCAAAGGATTTCGTGCTCTGCTCGCAAGAGCAGAATCGGTGGCAGGAGCATACATTTCGAGGCCCTGAGGGGGGATGCCAACGGGCGCAGTCCCTCACTTTCTTTTCTCAGGTAGTCATGCCAGTACCCTTTCATCTGTGCGCCCTCCAACCCACATCCCGTCCAGTATCTCTTGCAGCTCCGCCACCCCCCGTCTTCTCCATCCAAGCCTTGCTCCGCGTGCACGTCGCTTAGGGGAGGAGAAGCGGCGACAATCGCGCAAAGGATTATTTTTCGCAATGCCAGCCGAAACCATGATCTTTCCATTTGCAACGCTGTGGCCAAGGCCAGGTTGCCCCCACTAGATTCCCCCACCAAGGCCATCCGCGTCCGGTCACCCCCGTAAGCCCAGATGTTCTTCTTCACCCACTGCACCGCTGCTAGACAAGCCTGTATGGAAACGGGAAACTTGACCTCCGAGCCGGTACCCGACCGAAACTACAACCATCCCGCTTGCCGTGGCCAGGTCCTTCGATATCGTGTCGTGCGCTCCGAGGGGTCCAAATATCCAACCGCCTCCGTGCATCCAGAAGACTACGCCGTTGGAAGCGCGAGAAGTCCCCTTCGCGCTGGCGGACGGCACGTCAATTCTCAGTGGTACCTCGCCGCGCTTCACGACAAGCTTAACGTCGTGCACCTCGTCTATGTCTCCTTCCAGCAGCCGAGTTCCCATCGAGATAAAGGCTTCCACCTATGCACGTCTCGCTATCATGGCCTCCTGCGATGTCTCGTAGGGCAACTGCTTGAAGTGCGCAGGGTGAAACACCGATCTGAACTTTCCCGTCTCGAATAATCGAGCGAAAAGTCATAATTCGGCAGACCTTTCCCTCGTGATCCAGCAGTACAGGCACAGGACGCATAGCAAGAGGCAGATCAGGGTGATCTTCTTCGTTGAAGACGGGGTCTTCGACGCGCAAGAGGGTCTTCTCGCTGGAGGCATCGGAGACCAGGCGGGCGAGGCTGCAAAGCTGGCAGCGATCGAGATATTTTTGGAAGTGGACTCCAGTACTTGCCGTTGCGTCCATTGCAAACACAGCAAGGCGATTCGGCCATGCACCGTAACGAGCACGCGGGCAAATCTTGAGGTATTGGGCCAGGCCTTTTGTTAAGGAATTAGTGGGGTATTCGTCCGTTTGACAACTTGCAAACAGTTAACCAATAACTTACCCAAACTAAGCCTAACACTCTCCCCCCCTGAAACGGCGGGATAACAGGTCGGCCAGATATACGGGCGGGCCTGTCAATATCCAAGCGGTTCCATTTCTTGGGGATACCGGGGAGAGTATTTTTCAAGTTCAACATGGGGAAAGTCTGAAAAGGTTTAGTATTATTGTGGATGGCGGGATTCGAACCCACGACCCAAAAGTAAACCCATGACCCTGCCGACGGCGCTATTTATTAAGTTATTGGGTAGGGACACAGCGTCCCCTGCAGGTCTTCCTATTGAGCAGGTCCTCGGTGAGTACCCACTTTCTTAGCCGCAGTGGAGAAGCAGTTTTATTATTTCCACAGAGCCCCGGATAGCAACAGACAACACGAGAATTATGCCCCGGTTGCAGTTCCTGGATACCCCGAATAAATAACGCCAACATATCATACGAATACGGTCGATTACCTATCAAATCACATAATTGCAGGCCTTTCAAGGCCGTACCTCAACAAAAACACGTTTTGACCGAGATTCGAACTCCCGCCAAGTCGATTAACAATCGTTCGGGGATAACCCTCAAGCTACTTCTGTTGTACGGTTAATATTGGGCCATTTTTTTCTTTTTATACTAACTTCGCACTTGAATCATCGCAATATAATTTCGAAACATAACACGAATTTTCACCAGCTGTCGCGACACGACGCAAGAGTGGCCGAGGCTGACCCCGGCAGGGTCGAGAGAGCAGAGGAAGGTGAGCCGCGTCCCTCAGAGCGAGGTATCTCTGAGACAACCCAAAACCTGGTCTAAATTGGAGCCTTCGGCTGCTCTCGTGCAACCTCTGGATGAATCTCAATGTATTTATTACTGTGGCAGAGGTGGTTCCAGATCTGTATTTTGGCGTAATTTTGGCCCCAATTTTGTTTTTTTGTGGGCAGAGCAGCGCAAGTGAGTTTGAGGCAGCCCAACAAGACCGTAGCGGAGAGATCACACGCCCTAGCCGTACCAATCCTGCGGGGCGAGAGATGGTCTGGGCGAAAAACAATTAGAAAAAGACCTGACACAAGCCTAGAAAGTGACATTTCGACATTCCTGGTTCGATTTTCATCTTAATTTTGTGCGATATACTTCTTTTGGGCCTCGCCGTGAAACCTCGCGAAATTTGCGTTGCCCTGTTAAGAGCTGCACCCTCTCACCGGCCATACCACACAGAGCACGTAGGTAAAGACCGTTTGGGAACCAGTTGACGGGCTCGAGTGAGCGAATTTGCCTCAGGGTCGGTTAATTCTGAATAGGTTTTTTGCTTGTTGTTGTTGTTGTTGCTGCTGTTGTTTTCTTATTTGTTTTGGCGCTCAACTGCATTCAAAACATCATTCCTACCTTACTCGCCGTCCACTAGAAACTTATAATTTTTTTTATCGTCGCAGGCTATTTCTCTGCCCACGCTACGGCGGTTCCCAAACGGCCTCTTCCCATGTGCTCTTTGTGGTGCGACCGGTGCTCGGGTGCAGCTCTTCACAGGGCAATACACACTCGGCGAGGTCTCACGGCGTGGTACAAAAGTAGCATATCACACAACATCGAGAAACACGAACCAGGAATGTCACCCCGTCATTTTTTGAGCTTGTACCAGGTCCTTTTCGATTGGCGTTTTGCCCAGACCCTTCTTTTTGGTGTTGCCTCGCAGGATTGGTACAGCTGCGGCGTGTGGTCTCTTCTCTAGGGTCTTGTCGAGCTGCCTCAAACTGTCCTCTTTGAGAGGCGCACCTACCATGGGTAGCGGCGGGAAAATAGATACCTGTCGCGAAAGCAATATAAATGCGTTTTTCTGCAAGGCACTCACCAATGACAATTCAATAGGTATATGGCTTCCAACCCTTCGTTTTCCGAGCCTCAATCCCATTGGCCGAGCCCCCCCCCCCCCCCCCGCCCTCTAAAAAGTACGTATCATAAATGGCCTCATCCGACGCTGTAAAACATTATATGTACATTGGGGTTGGCGTTGGTTGGCAACGGCGATGTAAAACATGCCAATCACTGCGTGAGCTAGACAACCAGGGTACTTTTTTGTTTTTTTAGGCGGTCACCACGATGGTTGTCGAGTTAGATCATATTGTGCGGGGTGGAGAACCCTAACTCCGCACAAGGGGAATGATCGCATCACGTAGTGTGAAAACGGTAAGGCGCCCATTGCTGTCTCTGCAGTGGCCACACCACAAAACGAAGTAACTCATTGGCACTGTCATCCATAAGCAAGAAAGTAGGCACAATGTGCCGAAGTCTATCTTTCGAGCGGATGCAGTTCACCCATCATGCGACTCACCGAACACTTCACGGCGTCTCGCGCTTGGTGCAAGCAATGTCTGCCCGGTTAGTGAAACCCCGACGTGCTCCGTCCCGGCATAGTAGAGATGCGAGGGTCTATGGTCACACGACTACGGCCATGCGCAAACTGAGTACACCCCCCCCGTGCGCTCAAAAAGGACAAGCACTTGGAGACATACGGGGGGTTGAGGGAAGGTACTCGATTGAAAGCGTATCTGCACGGCCCAATGGACTACGCGAAAAAGCTGAATCTGCGATTTCGTGTAGGAGACCTTGACCTACCAGAAAGAAGAAAAATATATACCAGTAGTCGGGAGGAGGAGGACGTGGCAACAAATATGCGCCCGTGTGGTATAGCAATAGAGAGTAGGCCTCACATAGTAGGGGGATGTGAAATACACGAGGAGGAACAGGATGCGTTAGATGAGATGAGGAAATTAGACGTATGTGACATGGAAAAGTTGGTAGACTAGAAAGTAGCGAGAAACGATCGCTATCCTAGGAGATAGATGGTGGCCGAAGACGGCGAAACAGGACCGGGATAGGATAATCAAACAGTTTCTATGTTGAATATGGAAGAAGCGTCATGAGCGCCCAAATGTTAGAGGTGTCTATTAGGAGTAGGAACGGTGCTCTGTCTCGAAAGGGATGCGTGGTCAATGGCCAAATGGCTAAGGCAAGCAATAAATGGGTACCCCCCTGCGCCTTTGGCCAATTAGAGGGAGAGGCGCACGCGGCAGGGGTTGCCCCTCGGGGCAACCCCCCCCCGGTCCCGCCATACCCGGGGAGGACCGGGCCCCATACCCGGTTCAGACTCCCACACCCCGGGGACGAAAATCGGTAAAAGAAACAGCAATGCCGCCCCGGCCTTGGTTTCGTACGAGAAACGGTACGCTCTATACTAATTTCAGTATAACAAACGGTCCTCGATATCTGTCATTTCGTTCGAAGACAAGATGGCGACAAAAGGCATGCGACATAATAGTGAGTAGCTCTTCGAGATAGTCTCTTTTTTGAACGGGTTTTTCTTTTTATTGTTACCACTTTTCCGCGTAGGTTGGCCCTGCTGGTATATTTGGTACCTTCTGTGGGTTCTGCAGGATGCGTAATTCCAAAGGGGCATCATCAAAGCGTAAAATCGAATGATTGCAGCTAGCTGCATTGTGAAGTAAGTGGTACTCTCTGATGACGCTGAAAAATCAGGTGCAAGTTACTCGCCGAACCGCGTACCGGAGGGATCTCGCTATTATGTTACAAACCTGTTCTTGTTATACGCGCATTATTCATGGATACATTCCGGCACGAGGATGCTCAAATACGACGAGCAATACCGTACTAATGGCAGAACAGGAATTAATGTACCCACTTACAAAAAAGCAAATGGCAACGTCCATGGGGGGGGAAGGTGGGGGTGTACTCATTCGCTACTTGCCTTATTCATTGGACCGTTGACCATGCATCCCTTTCGGGACGGAGCACCGTTCCTACTCCTATTGGAGACACCTCCAACTTTTGGGCGCTCATTACGCTTTTTTCATGTATTAGATAACAACTGTGTGCTTATCTTATCCCCTTCCTGTTTCGCCATCTGTGGTCACCATCTATCTTCTAGAACACCGATCGTTTTCTCTCTACTCTCTAGTCTACCAAACTCCTCCTTGCCATATTCATCCAATTTCCTCATTCCATCCTCTAACGTATCCCGTTCCTCCTTTTACATTTCACATTCTCCTACTATGTGAGCCCTACTCTATTGTGGTGCCACACGCGCACATATGCGCATCACGCGCACATACGTGCATCCACGCTCTCCTCCCGGCTACACGCTCTCCTCCCGGAACATCTCTTTCTTCTTTCGGGTACGTCCTGGTCCCCTACACGAAATCGCAGTTTCAGCTCTTGCGCGTAGTCCATTGGGCCGTGCATACACGTTTTCATTTTAGTATCGTCCCACACCTCCCGTATATCTCTATGTGTTTCGCCTCTTTCATCTTACTTATTAGCGTCAGCTTTCCCTTCTTCTATACTTTGTTTTAGTTCTTTATTGTACCCGCCAAACTTCTCAATGTGCAGTACCTCTTTTTGGTCTCCTTCTAATTCTATATTTTTTACTACATTATCTCATCTTATTCCAACTCGCCCTTTTTGTTACTTTCTCCCATACAGCCCTATCAGCTATGGCTGGCAACTTTTCTGGCATATCCCTTACTTTATATTGTTATTTCAGCTTTACCAAGTTTATAATCGTTTTAAGTGGGTACATTTGCGAGTTCTTCTCTTAAAACAGTATTATTCGTCGTGCTTGAGCATCCTAGTATCTTTTTAGCGGCTGTCATCTGCACTGTTTCCAGTTCTTTTACAAGCTTCGCGTTCCCTTCCCATACTTCTCCTGCAAACTCTGGCTTTGGTACAAATTACATGCATCAGAACAATTTTTTTAATCCTAGGGCCAAGGTGTGAGTCTGTTGGGCTCGCACCCATCTTGCCTATTTGTGTTTTACCCCTTCCTATTACTTTCGCTATGGGTGCATCCTGAGAGCAGTCCTTTGGTATCTCTACGCCAAAGTATGTATATTGATCTACGATTGGGTAAGTCCTCTTCTCCCCACTTCGATTTGAAAGCTACCGGGTTCAACTTATCATCGTTACATACAATTACTGCGCACGTTTTTACGTTCGCTGTCACTCTCCATTTCCTAGTGTCCTCTAGTGCGTTCTCTATCTGTTCCTGCAATTCTTCGGCTATCCATGGGTGTAATATATCTTCAAGTAATAATGCATCTAAAAAACACGCGGCCGGTGAATCGCGCGGCTTGCCTGGATGGGTATCGATCCGTAAAGCCGTGGAACTCACAGCCGAAGCATATTTAAAATACTTTCATGAATAGAGTCTGGAGGAAATTGAAATGTCATTGACCCTACCAGATATAGTCCGAAGTATATGATACAACGCCCCGAATTTAACTAGTTTGCACTACTTTTGCCCTCCGACAATACTTCGAGGTATAGCGTGGAGAGCCGTTGCAGAATACATTATTTTCCGTCGCAGAAGCAGACGATATAGCTATAGAGAGCTTCTTAGTGACCGTAGTGCCATACTTACACCGAATTATTCAACATACCGCACGCAGTTCACCATTAACACCGTCCGACCTTTTCCAACTCGACGGCTCACAGGAGACTAAAAAGGCCGAGCACGTTGTTGACAAGCACGCGGAAGAAAAAAGTGGGGTCAGCACTGAGCGCTAATATGCACATCATCATATGGCACACATGGCCTTTTACGACCATGCTTGCCCGAGCAAGATGAAATGCACGAGCCACGGACCACAGGGCACTTGCAGCGTGGAAACGCCATTTGCATCTGTATTTTGACAAACACGTTTTCCGTGCCTAGTCGAGGGTCAGCAGGCACGGTACATCGGTGCTATTCAGGACAGGGTCCAACGTGCATCTGATGCCAATTATCCTTCCTTGTGGCGTCCGCGCTTCGGCAACCTGTGAGATTTTGAACCTTTACACGCCTCCCCCAGCCCCCGCCCCCGGTGGCGACACCACCCACGACGGAATCATTCGTCTCCACTGGCACCCGCAACCCCGCCGCTCTAGCCGGAACCACAACTGACGCCAATATTGGAGTACAAAGATATCGGTGGTAACCCTGAATATACGAGACGCACCGTAAAGACAAGAATGGTGTTGTGTCATTTCGTTCATTGTTGGTGGCCCGAAGACGACTTTGGAACGTTTCCGCAATTATATTTTAGCATTCACATTCACGGTTGCCCATCCGAAACATGGAAGCACTAGTCGTGTTGATGCATCCAAATAACAAAATGCTAGTACCACTAGCCATGTGTTCAAGGAAAACTAGCTACAACCCACCTACAAACAAGAGTACCAACCCGTTCAAGGAAAACTAGCTACAACCCACCTACAAACAAGAGTACCAACCCGTACCACACACCACTCCTGAACGAGAGCAGGTTAGCACTGCACGCGCCGAAATTATGCCTGTACATGTTTTACATTTGCACATGGATTTCGACCCGCCACTGGCCTGGATGTCGTTGTCGTTCAGGCGCATTTTGCACACGGCTTCGTCTTTCCGGCGAAGGGTGTTGTCGATCCTGTTCTCCTTTGGCTCCAACTACAGCTTCGTCGCCTCTAGGATTAGCGTCATCTCGCGGTTGAACGAGGTATAACACGATCCATGCCCGATGAGCGCATATGCCGCCCGAAAAAATGGTATCGTCTCAAGAAAAGCGCCACAGAATATCGCTCGCTTGAATCGGTAGTGCTAGACTCCATCAAAAGCGATCAAACCACACGTAGGACATATGCACACGTAATATCCCCCCCTTGAATCGGTAGTGCTAGACTCCATCAAAAGCGGTCAGACCACACGTAAAAAACATTCACATGTGTCACCATCCTTAAGGTTGAACTTCCATGAATAATCGACCACTCACGCTCTCCCTTCGCGTCCCTGCACGGTTAACCCGTCAGGAAAGCCCTCGTAGTTGAAGTCGTTGGTTGCCTCCCCACCATCGGCTCCCACATCATTGCGCAGCGTTGGTTTGTAGAAATTGACCCTACGTATGGTGCCTAGGTCCGATGATGCTAAATCTCTCAACGATGTGCAGCACGTTCATCAGACTCCGGTGGCTTCTAAAGCGAGTACCTGTTACCCCCCGGTACGCGCGGATTCTTTTCTTGCCTGGACAGCACGCTAGTATCGGCGGTTGTGTCCTTCCTCGATTCGCTGTGCCGACGCGCGGGACGTAGGGCGCCCGTTCGTGGCGGTACCCCCTGGGCATGCTACAGCGCGTACTTCCTGTCGTACCGTGCAACACATGCTCGTCATTTGCCGTGATCTTGACCACCACCTTCGGGCGCTAAACAAAGCTCGACTAGCTTGGTCCGACTTTCCCAGTGACGGGGAGCTTCTTGTGCGGTACTGACGCTAACCACCTCACCGATCTCCCCGCGAGAAGAGTAACCGAAGGTGTGCAGACGTACCTGTTTCACTGAGAAGGCATTGACGACGGCGGGAAATAGCAACAGCGTTCTTTCAAATGAAGAGCTTGAGGAGTGATGGACGATGCGAATACGAACTCCTTAATTTGACAGGCCGGAAAGGCGGGGTGACGGGATCCTTGCAGTCGGTCATTGATTTGGACAGTAGGACTGTCGCGAAGGTGTCCAGGAACGCGTGGTCTCGGTGTGTGTTAGTAAGACGAGCGCTCGCCCAGCGGGAGAATCGGATGGCGTCCTTCGGGAAAGAATGCTTCCCCAGCAGACTCGCTGTAATACCTACTGAAACCATGTTGCTATGGACCAAGTTGGATTTGGCGAGCCAACGCAAACTAACGGCTTTTTCGACTGCAACGTTGCAGTCGTTGGAGATGTGGATATCATCTGTTTTTAAGGCGATACCAGTCTGCGAGGGGCATGCATCGCTAAGAAATCCGGTCTACGTGCAAGTTGAATCATTCTATAAAATAGGCGCCAAGGCGAAAGATTGCCGATTTACGTGCCATGAAATCCTCAGTATCAGTCTTGACACGCTCCCGATTGTGGGAGCAACCACCAACAACGCGCTCGCGTACGTACCTACTTTGCTACAAGAAAAATGCGAGGACTCAGGAAAGCGAACACATTTTCTTTGTCTTGAGACTCGGTTTACGCATTTCTTTGTCGTGAGACTCGGTTGGCCACGCTCACCTTGGCGATGTTGGGATCTGCGAGTAGACCCTTAAGGAAAGCCTTTTTTGCAAACCCAGTAGAGCTCTTTTGCCAGTGGAAGATCAAGGGCGTGCAGAGCAGGGGACTACCTGAACAGTCGTCGCTTTCTGCCTTCCCGAAGCGACCGTCTCCCTTCCGCATCTGCATCTAGTGGTCAGGTCACCTTCCATACACACGCCGATCCGCCGAGCTTGTGATCCACTCGCTGAAGCATTGGGCGGTCGGTACAGCCGTCGTTCTGGTGGTGCAACAATCGAGAACGGCGGATTCGGGTTAGAAAAGCCCACTGCTGTGTCAATCGTCCGGACGAAAAAGGCAAGCGCGCCACTTACAGTACAGTGCAGTCACCTAGTCAGGAAACAGGACAAAAAAAAAGGCAGTCTGACATTTACAGCAATACAAGAAACCCGGGAGACCGTTATGTCGTAAATAGCGTCGTAAAACACCCCCCCCCCAAGTAAGAAACCACAGTATATTGCTGTACTTGGTACGTTCCTTATAACAAGTATTAGTAGATGTTTTGTACCGTAAAATGCAATGAAACAAAACGAAGATTCTGTACAGCAGAAGAGGACGTATAATGCAAGAAACAGGGTAATAAGAACGTCAGGACGGTATTTACAGATACGAAATCCAGGAGCGGTTGTGCTGAAAATGCCGTTGTACTGAAAATAGCGTAGAACGAACCTTCTCCCACACGAGAAACCACAGTATTTAAGTTTTGTTTTGCAAGTAAATGCACTGTGTTGTACAGTACACCAGATAAGAAACAGGGTAATAAGAGCGTCAAAATGGCATTTACAGGAATACCAGGTAAATAGTTAGAAATCCTTATTTTTTAGCCTTTATACTAAAGGTAGTGAAGCAAACATCGTCCGCGAAATGAGAAAACCAGCCTGGGTCAGAATCTCTGTTTTTTATTTGGTATCCTGTACTGTGCTGTATGTCGTACGTTGCATCATACCCGGTAGGATGTTTCTGTGTTATGGGCCGACATCATGTATTCTATAGTAGCTACAGCAGTAGTGCCCGAAAACAAATTAAAGCATAAAGAAGTCCGAAGATTGCATGAGTGTCACAGAATGGGAACCTCGAAGCCGTTGCGCGTGTAGCCCCCTGCATCTTGAGCCTGACCTCGACAGAGAGCTCGATCGGACTGCCGATTGGAGAGCTCGAGAGCTCATGCTGCCTGGTCTACTGCTGCAGCTGCCGCTGCTGTGCTGCTACTGCTGCTGCCGCTGCTGCTGCTGCTGCCGCTGATGTTTCTGCTGCTGTTTATGCTGCTATTGGTACCGGTCCTTCTTTTTGGCCTCTACCACGGTCAGTCCCTTATTGTCGTGATCTCCGCTGCGCTGCGGGTGTCGTTGTTGATGCTGTTTCGGGACCCCCTCTGGCGCCGGTCCTCCCTGGCGTTATAAGCCTGATACCGTCGGAACGGTCTGGCTGATACTACTGGTGCTACTGCTGGCACTGGAGGTGCTGCTGCTGTGGTGCTGCTATACTGCTGATGTGCTGCTGGTGTTGCTTGTGTTGTTGCTGCTACTGCGCGGGGTATGAGTGGCTAGGTACCAGGTACCACATTACGTGACAGTCCAGCGAGATTCGAATTGCGGTGTGATCTCGGCCTCGTTGGCCGATGAAGTGCGCCGACTTTATAACCCGTGCTTCTATCTCGCTCGGTGAGTCGTTCATTTTGTCGGGTTTGGCTAATGAGAATGCGCCGACTTAGCATTCTTGCCCGACCTTTAGGCCCAGTCCCCTTTGAGGGCTTTGAGAGTGTTTGGGTGGGCAATAAATGCGTTCTGTGATCGTCAGTGGACATCCAGGATATATCCCCGGATTTCCCGTTATTTGATTTGCATCTTGATCGTAAAACGGATACTGCTTCTTGCTCTGAGACCATCGCGCATAGCAGTCAGTCTGCCTCTGATGAAGGATTTCCCCGCGGCTGCGGGGCAGTCAACAGTCGCCATAGGTCGGTCTGGTAAAGGGCCTCCTCGCGGCTGCGGTCATCGGACAGCCCCGGGTTTGACCGTGTAGGGTTCGTCTCCCCGGGGATAGGGGCTGATAGATAATCCACGTTTTCCCTGGTGTCAACCCTCCGTATTGGGTAATTATATCGCAAGTTGAGACTGATCAAACCCGACAGAGCCCCAATACATTTCCCGCCCCCCGTTTTACCATAAGAAACAGAAATAAGTAATCAACCAGCTTCTTCCTGTTGCAGCCTATATCCAGTTCCCAATACATTTACCGCCCCCCGTTTTACCATAAAAACATAAACAAGTCATCAACTAGCTTCTTCCTGTTGCAGCCTTTATCCATTAGTCAGGAGCAGCTGGTAGAGGGCCCAAGGTTAGAGGGTCACAGACAAGCAAACACAGCCGGCAAATCTTGACGTGGTGCATCCATGACTTTACCCAAGAAGAGCAACCGAATATCGTCAACAAACGCTTCTTCCTTGACATCATGCGGTGTGTCATAATGCGCTGTGCCCTCTAAACCTCCTGCGCTTGTACCGCTCTCTGATCCAACGAGAATTTGAATAACCTGTTCCTCGAGTCCAACCTCGGGGTAATAACATAGGAACTTCCGGTTCAGTATCGATCGATATAATAGTGGGTTCAGGGGACACAGACTCCTTTCCAACAGCAGTCTGTAACGGATCTAAATTAGTAACAACAGGTAAACCTGAGCCACTCTCGGGCTTCTCACATACATCCATATTGGTTGCGGCCTCATCAGATATAGACGCCGACCCAACAGAAGAAACGACAGCAGGGATGCCCACAGCAATGTCATACTCCTCTCACGCATCCATATCTCCCGTCGCTTGAACATGTCGGGTGATATTGTATTAAAAAAATGCGAGTAACAGAGCCAGAGCAGGCTTCCACGATCCATTTACATCACCACCAATAATGAAATAATCGGTCGATCCAGCTTCCGCCACGATTTTGCACATAGCGTCAAACAGAGACCTAACGAACCGCGGCATGTCTGTAGCATCTGTGGCGGGAGCAACCGAGTGACCAGCAGAGGAAAACGATCCCTCCACAGAACTACCTTCCAGCTCGCCCTTTGGAAAAGCACATCTATGAAGGCAATCCGACATGTCCTCATTTGAAGTATGAACAGATAGACCAGTGTTTCATGAATTCATGCATGTCCGCTGCCGCACAAAATATGGAATAAGGACTGGACTAAAAAACAACTTCGCAAATCTGCCGTCTCCTCCAGGGAATAAAGGAATGCTCGGATGTCCTTCACCTGGACAGTCTCGGGCTTGGGAAGTTTCTGCCGGGGAGAAGAAGTACTACTTAACAGGCAGTTTATCGTAGTCGAAATATATGTTTTGACGGTTTCGTTGTGAAAAGGAACCAATTCCACCGATGTCACGACGTCTGGTTGAATCTTCTGAACGACGAGAAGAAAAGCTATGCGCTTGACGACGATTACATCCCGGCACTCCGCCGGCACCCCCACCATAGTCCTGGCCACACGACCGACCGATCTTGCCAGCGGGCTATAGTCATCCTTGCCCGTCTATGCTACGGAGAGTAGCCTCACGTCTCACTTCTTGTTTGGGTACAACCACGAAGATACGGCGGTGTTCTCTGAAAATGTCCACATCGAACCAAAATCCTTCGTCAAATACCGTATTCACCTGTCACAGCAAAATAATGCGGAAACAGCATGTTTTTCTTGAACTCGTACTCGAATATTGCGCCACCAGAAGAGCTCAGGAGGCCCATCGCGAATACCACTTTGCACCAGACTTGAACATACATGAACCCGATACCCTACCTAAAGTATATTCCTCTCGCGTCTACTACCATAGGTCGAAGAATGTTATCGATAAATGTAACGTGCAATAGATCCGCTCGTAGATATGGAAAATATTATACTCCTCCACGCCACCTTACCCGATAACTTAGAGCCCGAACCGAAGATAGAAGACAACCCGATGAAACTCGATAACCGAAGGATATACGCCGGAAGATATAAGAAGAGACCCACCCGTAGAAACACCCTGCGGCGATGCCCACACAACGAAGATACCAAACGTGGACTCGAAAATTTCCGAGTGCCAACACACCTGTCCCACGCGAAATCTGCAGATGTATTGGGAACTGTCGGGCTTGATCAGTCTCAACTTGTGAGATGATGACCCATTAAGGAGCGTTGACACCAGAAAAAAACGTGATTTACCTGTTAGCCCACAACCCCGGGGAGAGAGACTCTACACGGCCAAACCCGAAGATGCCTGATGACCGCAGCCGCGGGGAGACCCTTTACCAAGCCGACCTAGGACGACTGTTGACTGACCCGAAGCCGCGGGGAGACCCTTTACAAGAGACAGACTGACTGCTGTGATCGACGGTATCAGAGCAAGCAGCAGTATCCGTTATACATTCAAGATGCAAATCATATAACGGGAAACCCAGGGATTTATCACGGGTGTCCCCTGACGACCACAGTCCCCTATGGATGTGGACGACTGTATATAGCTCAAAAGCCTCGGGGGACATGTTCGAGTGTTTGGCCCCCCAAAAAACAACTAAAGGTCATATTGTTAGCCATTTTTTTTTTTTTTCATGTCATAGCTGATATAATAGAATGGTTGGATACAATTCGTCAGGGAATTCCAATGTCGTGTTTGCGTTTTGAGTAAGACCTTCAGAGATGCACGTGAAGGTCCATGGCCGATGGCATAACCCTTCCCCATGTGATAGTGAACGCACTATTGCGTTGTGGACAAACGCACGCCGAGCCTGCGAGGGGAAGTCCTCGGAGTTGATACTACCGAGTGAGGGGTCGCGAGTCGATACATTTGCTACCGACCAGCGACTAGATGATGCTGACCACTGCAGTACACGTGCCATTTGGGTTGTGCCGGGTTGTGGCTAATAGGTTATCGCGAGCTCGGCGGTCTTGACCTGCGCGTGTATTCGAGTGTGTCGCTGTATGGTACACACGTGATTTAGAAGAACTCCGTAGAACTATGTTATTCGTTATCCGGGAGCCCTTATACTGACATTAGTGTAGAACGCTCCTTCTCCCACATAAGAAACTCAGCCTGGGTGGTGGGTATTTCTGTTTCTCATCAGCTGTGTCCTGCACTCGTATGTAATGTTCTTGCTTACCACTGTATGCTGAATATGGAACATCTCATTTATTTCGTTCATTAATTGTTGGTCTCATGCGTGTACAGGCTGGTTCAAACCGAGGGTGTCGAATTTCGAGACCGGCCAAAGTCCCCGCCGTTTTGGCGAGTTTGATCCTAACTGTTTCCACGCGTTTTCTATGAACTACCACAGCACGTTCGAAGGGCGATATGTGTGTTTTTTTGTGTTCGCAAGATATTTGATGATATAGTTTTTGTCCGGTGTTTTGGAGTTTTGGGCCTTCAGGAAAACCAAATTTATTGCGAACAAAAAAAAGCAACGAAAGCCATCGGTTGGAATAGGCTACTTTAGTGACACAAGCTGTGTTGCGCGGCTTACTGCTATGCCGTAGAGAGGGTAGAATGACTACATGGTACCACCACCAAAATACACCCACACAGGTCGTAACGTTCTGCCACAGACCCTCGTACGCACAGAACAAAGAAAAAGCGGTACCAGTAAGTTACGCGCTTCGTACACCCACGAGTAAGCCGTACCTTGTTGTCACAGACTCCACTCGACCATACATACGGGCGGTATCTTTGTATCACACATCCGGGTCGTATCGTATTATCATCAGCGACTACCTCCGCGAGGCAAGCCGTCCATCTCAAGAAGACTCAAACGCATAACTAAAATGCTTCTGATATAATATGTAAACCCAAATATCCGCAGACCAGTATCTGAAGCGCAGTATCACGTACAGCCGCCCCCCTACTCGTTGCACGATATGATAGGTCTCGAACAACTCAACACACGTGGCCAGGTGAAACGACACGTCCCAGATTCCATCAAAAAGGCTGTTGCCAGGTAAACCGCCAACCCCAAATTCAATGATCAATAGTCTCATTGCTAAGGTAAAACGGCAATCTGAATACCAGTACTATTACTAGAAACCCTACCCTTAGGTTATCTCCTAACTAAAGCTTGTGCGGCGAAATGTCGTTACATCTGGTGTCCTCTTGCCCTGTCGGGCTTATCAACTCATTTGAATTCATGTTAATGCATGTGTATACTATCAAATTAAGAATTGCGTAGGTAGATCGGCGGTCTCAATACCAAGTGTCTCTTATCTCAGGGTTAGTTCAAATCTGTTACATAAAACACGACAGAAACTTCGGGGGGGAAACAATCAAATTTACAAGAATCTGATGGTAAAACCTTCAAACGAAATCAGTAACACCGTCTTCACATAAAATCTCATCGTCCGCTGATGTCGCCCCCCTCTGCCCCCCTTAATATATGTATATATAATAGTTGGCCTCGGTTGGCACCGACGCTGTAAAACATTTTTTGTTTATTGGGGTTGGCGTTGGTTGGCAACGGCGCTGTAAAACGTGCCTATCACTGCGTGAGCTAGACAACCAGGGTACCGTTTTGTGTTTTCAGGCGGTCACCGTGATGGTGGTCATCGAGTTAGGTCATGTTGTGCGGGGTGGGGAATCCCAACTCCGCACAAGGGGAATAATCGCATCACGTAGTGTGAACATGGTAAGGCACCCATGAGGCAGTTACATAGTAATGCCCATTGCTGTCTCTAGAGTGGCCACGCCATAAAACGAAGTATTACTCATTGACGCTGTCATTCATAAGCAAGAAAGTAGGCACAAGGTGCCGAAGTCCGTCTTTCGAGCGGTTCTTGGGAGGATGCAGTTCACCCTTCATGCGACCCGCCGAACACCTCACGGCGCTTCGTGCTTGGTGCAAGCAATATCTGCCTGATTAGTGAAAACCCGACGTGCTCCGTCCCGGCATGATAGGGATGCGAGGGTCTATGGTCATACGACTACGGCCATGCACAAATTGAGTACACCCCCCCCCTGCTGTGTACTTCTCAGATAGACAAACCCTATTCGAACCACTCAAACCGATCTCTCGCAGCCCCCCTGCTAGATACTCCCCAGTACCCCGTTCCAAGCAACCCAACACCCCAAAATACCCAACATCGTTGATAAAACCTTCAAATGAATTAAATCACTGCAACCTCATCGAATCGCCACAAGTTCACCACAGAGGTGCGGTGAAAACGAAACGCCTCCGTGGGCAATGCTTTGGTGAGAAATCAGTATGCTGCTGTGCCGACGGTACGTGGATAACCTTAAACTCCCCATTAGCAACACGTTCCCGAAGGAAGTGGTGGTGAACATCAATGAACTCACTGTTACGAGTTGTCACAGGGTTATTCGTCAGCTGTATCGCCCCCTTGTTATCCTCACTGACCCTGGTAGACCCAACGTTGGTCCGGGAAAATATAACTTCAGACATATCGCATGGAAATCGTTTCGCGGAACCCCGTGGCCATCGCTACGTACTCTGCCTCGGTAGAAGAAAGCGTGGCTCACATTTGCATCTTAGAGTGAAACGATACTCAGGCACCCGCGCGAATCACAATTTCACCGGAGACAGACGTTGGCTTCTTCCGCATGGTCTGGGTCCACTGCTCAGACCCGTGTGACCCGTATTGCCGTAAGTGCTCGTAGACTTGATATATATCACCATGTGCAACGCTGCCTGCCAGTGCAACAGCTGTGGCGCTGCAGAGCACCTTGCCATACCTTGCCATACCTTGCCACCGCTCGACCTGCGCTGTGGATGTCCGGTCGAGTTTGGTTCGCGTTCCACATCAAACGCCGTACCATCGACCGAACATACTCAGCAACGTCTGGCTCATTCTTGCCGAACCAATGGAGATTCAGGTCGACCACCATACGAATGCTCTTGCCGCGAGTGACACCGAACTCTGCTACGATAGTCTCGACAACCTGCAGTGACGTCCCCTCACTCTAGTCTCGAGTAAATCGGCAACCTGTGCACCACCACAACTCATGATAGGAACGAGCTGGTTCAGTTCCTCATAAGAATTGTCACACCTGCTCAGAAGCCTCATCGCAAAAGATATCGCCTACATGTACTACTACCACAATGGAAACGCCCCCCTGCTGTACCAAACAAATCACACACGCATCAGCCTCACTGCTCAACCCCAGGACTCCCCATGCCGGGCATCAAATGATGATGTCATTGTCGCAACACTGCTTCAAGCCGTACCGACTACGACACAACTTAACCACCCTGCCGGACATCGCCCCGCACCCCCTTGGGAGGCGCATGTAGACATCCTTGCTTCGCTCAGACTGGACAAAAGGTTGCTCGGCATCGAAGTGGCACAATTCCAGTCTTAACTTGCACGCAGTTGCGGCCAGGAGACGAATGCTCGCAACGGGAAAAAGTACCGACAATATCAACGGCCGCACGTTGCCCAAAGCCCCTTGCCAATAATCTGGCCTTTGCCCGCACTGCTCTACCAAATTCGTTAACCTTCCAAGAAAAATCAACTCAGCTGAGATCGTGTTATGCCGGTTATTGGCGACGTACCACCAAATGACGCGTTCATCTCAGCGCCGAACGTCCCCTCGCCGTTCAGGCTGCCGCTCTCTATATTCATAGCACGTATCCATAAATCCGAGCACCTGTCCGCGCATGCCCGAGCATACGTGTCGGGCTCTACCGCACTCGCAGGGCATGAAGGTAGACCAAGGGGGGGGCATATACGACGGGAACTGGTCGGCAATGTCCATGTCGATGTCCTCTCTCGCGGCTAGCATCGAAATGAAGCAACGCTGCTCGACCATGCCCCCCTGCTGCCGTGAGACCGACCGCGTCGCAGCTGGCGATACCCGCGGCTGCTGCTGTCGCTGCGCCGATGAGGTAGCGGGTGGGGGCGCGATCACAGGCTTCCTCGACGCGCTGGCCAGCGGCGGATCCTGCAGCTTCGATATGGACGGCGCAGGCGGCGGAATCTCCGGTGATGCACAGACACTCGGTGCCTCGTGCCGCTGCGACATAGACGGCGCAAGCGGTGGGTGCTCCGACGATGCGCCCGATCCCGGCGCCTCCTGGCGTTGCAACACGGGTGACGTACGCGACGGGTTGTCCGACCGTGCACCTAACGCCGGCGATGCACTGATCACTGGCCACCTCTGCCGGCACCTCACCTCGAAGCCCTGCGGCATTTCTAGTTGGTGGGCTAGGGCACTGACACCCCCCGCCTTCGCCGGTACCCTTCGCCGGTGGTGATGGTGAAGACATCGCAGCGCCTCCGTTGCCCGTGATCCACTTCCCCATGAAAAGCGCACGCCGGTATCCCCACGTCACATTGGTTGAGTAGCTCGCGGCGCCTGAGCGATACCATAATTTTGCAGCAGTCCGATATGTGGATGTTGCCGGAGCTAAAGTAGAAGCATGGCTCACCCTTCGGGCCCGACATAACCACACGTTTGATCTTGTTGCGCCCCGGCATCATGTACGGAAGTGCGGAGACCCTGTAGGGCCTCTCGTGGAGTTACTCGAAAAAGAACATCATATCGGTCTTCTCATCCACCCGCGCCATGGTGTTGAGGGCGTCGCACATCCACGTTCAAGCTTCCGGCCACGTGTGCCCATAATCGAGCGCCTTGGCCGGGAACTCTACGTCATCGAACACGAGCTGGAACTCATGGAACGCTGCCATCCCTCCTTCCGCATCAAAAATCATCTTCCGCTCCATATTTCAGCTGAGCCTGGGGCCGTCAACGGACGTGTACCCGCGGCGGTCGTTGTTGTCGGACATGAGAGTCTGGAATCCCTTGTTCGTGAATTCGAGGCCGTTGCCCGTCCGGGGGCATGCCGGCTTCCCGCAGGCGTTGACTGCAGCAAGGAAAGTGCGGAAACCACGGGCAGCCGTGGCCGCGCTCTTGTCCCGGAAGAAGATCGTCCAGCCCATGTTGGTGGCGTCGTCGACGATGGTTAGGCAGTACTGAGCACAGCTGGTGGACGTCCGGAATGGGTCCCGCAAGGCCGGTGAACATACGGTGCAGGCGCTGCTCGGCACGTTTCGATGTGGACTTGGCGATCGTGTGGATCCCTTTTCTTCCCGCATACCCGTTGCAATCCTCCAAACGTCCCGCCAACTTAATCCCCAACTGACGTGCAGACTGACGGAGAACAACATCGTGGGCGCGGCCGAGAGAATAATGCAAGTCGTTACCACCGATCCAGCGTTACTTGTCAGACCTCAACAATACCACAGCAAACACGGGGGGGTTCTCGTGTCTCACTATCATAGTGGCTTCGACGTATTTGCCAAACGTCTCTTAGCACACACCCATCAAGCCTATGAACGCCTGTGCTGTCAAGCGTGATTGCGTGCTCCTCCTGAATGACATGGAAATAACACAGATCAAAAGGAACCCCGGGCACCAACGCTACGTTTCGCAGGGTAACTTCTACATCCTCAACACAGTGCATCACATCATCCAAAATCCTAAAGTATTCTACAGCCCTTTTCTTGGCGCCGCCAGTGATGAAACAAATCTCATCAGGGCTAGGGAACCCCTTGTTGTAGAAAAAAAGTTGGTTACCAGTACAATTGATGGATGCAGTGCTATATCCAATTATATTTTTGCCCCCAGTCCTTTTGGGTTTCTATAGACCACCCCCAGTAGACGGTACATACATACCACTCGCTTGGCGACGCTAAATGCGCCACGAAGAGGGTGATCCCTGGGCCGGTTGACTGCTGCCCTCCGGCGGTTGGCTTTCAATTGTCGAGGAAGGCGGTCCACCACTGCAGGCTCCATGGCCCCCCTGCTCTGGCTGCCCCAGGACTTCGCCGCGTCCGGGTGCTCCACGGCCCTCACCGCCCCCGGCCCAATGCTGCACGCCACCGCCCTGACCACCCCTCGGCCCAATGCGATACTCCACAGCTCTCATCGCCCCCGACCAAAACCTGTACGCCACCGCCCCTACCGCCCCCGACCCAGTGTTGTACGCCACCGCCCTCACCGCCCCCGGCTCAGCGTTGTACGCCACCGCCCTCATCGCCCCAGGCCCAAAATTGTGCTGCACTGCTCTCACCGCCCCCGGCTCAAACCTGTGCTCCGCCGCCCTCACCGCCCCCGGGCAAAGACTGTGCGCCACCGCCCTCACCGCCCTCACCCCAAACCAGTCCCCCCATGTTGCTGCTGCTGTTGCTGCTGGGGTCGGGGCTGCGGCTGCCTCTGGTAAGATTGACTCCCACCACCGAGCTGCAGCTGTTGTCCCCCAACTCCATACTGTCACTGCTTCTGCGACTGCTGCCCGGCGCCCTCATACTGTTGCTGTCGCTGCGGCTGCTTCCCCCCCCCCCCCATACGGCTGCTGTCGCTGCGGCTGCTGCCCGGCGCCCCCATAATGCTGCTTGGGCTGCTGCTGCAGCCAGGTGGCGCCAAACCTCTACTGCGACTCCTGCCGCTGTCCGGCGCCGCCGGACCTCTGCTTCTGGGGCTGCTGCTACTGCCATCTAGTGCCATCAAACCCCCCGCCCCTAGGGTTGCCCTGAAAGCCGCCACCGATGACGAGAGCATGCGGATCCGTCCACGCTGCAGACGTCGACACGATTGCCGCTAACTTCCGCTTCTCCAACGCCGTGGTCTCGCGGTCAGGAGGTGCGCACGATTTCTTACATCTCCGAGCGCGTGATGCCGGGCCGAAGCAAGTTAGTTCGTTGCTTCACTTCGTCAAACTTGGAGGTAAGGCGACGTGCGATCAGGCGATTGACCTCGCCGTCCGACTTGTGGGTGCCTAAATGCACCGGTATGGACCTGGCCCATCGTAGACTGACTCCCGATTTCACATTTATATGTTTCTGGTGGAGGCATGAATTGCGTCAGCTGTGATATATGCGTGTACCACCTTGGTTTGTTTGTGTTTTTCCCTAGGGTATTTCTCAGCTCCAGAGTGACTGGGGCCTGTCCTGTGACCACGGACTTGATTATGCGAGTTAATTTGAGAACAACAACAACAATGTCGACAATACGCTAAGCTTCCGTTCGACCCGAGCGAAGAACAACTTGGGGTCCTTATCCCCGTCCATGCTGACGTTCTTGAACTACTTATTCACATGATCCCTCTCGGCATCACCAGTAGGCATATACCACTCCATGGCAGCCCTCAATTCTCCCTCTACTGACCCGGCTGCATGCATACTATTTTCTACGGGCGGCACTTGCACCGCCTGCATAAGGAATTCGCAAACTTTGTCGCATTTCTCCACCTCCTCCAAACCATAACGGTATGTCGACCGTTCTCGCTCCGCAATACCCCTCCAACCTTCTGCTATCCGAATTGGGGGCGGGTGTGGGCTCAAGCGCACTATTCAAAATCCGAGCCATCAAGAAATATCGAAAGCGACCTGACGGCAAGTGAACCTTTGCACCATTGCACCTAGGGACTCGCGTGCTGTTGTGCGACATAATCAACGACGTGCCTGTCTGGCTGTGGTAGCCCTGCTGCTGCTGCCTATGCGCCCTTGGCTGCTTGGTGGCCGACGCAATTTGCCGATCGCCCAGCTCCTTAGCGCTCGCCTCAGATACGTCCCTAGCCGTTTCCTCCGCTGCTGGCCTTGCCGTTGTCGCGGCAGCGTCAAGTTTTGTACACGCTGCAGAAACAGCCCGCTCTCCTCTAACATAACAGCACCCCTTCAACGTCGCCGGCCCGAACCGAAACGATAATCGTTTTGAAATACACTGCTTTAGCGACGCAAGTTGTGTTGTTGCGCACCTTGCCCCTATGCCGTAGAGAGGAGGGCAAAAAATGTACTTCAAGGTATATCGTATCACCACCAAAATACACACACGAAGGTCGTACCGTTCTGTCACAGGCCCTCGCACACACAGAACAAAGAAAAAGCGGCAACAGTATGCCACGCGCTCCGTACACCCACGAGTGACCCGTACCTTGTTTTCACAGATTCCCCTCGGCCATATAAACAGGCGGTATTGTTGTATCACACGCTCGGGTCGTATTGTATTAGCATGAGCGACTACCTCTGAGGCAAATCATCCACCTCAAGAAGACTCTATGTTTATCAATGATGTCCACATATAATATGAAAACCCAAATATCCGCAGAACAGCGTCTGAAACCGTAGTATCATGAACAACACCCTCTCCGTCCTAATTTTGCCGAGGGCGCACCAAACACGTGCATGAATGTACAAGGTCTGCTTCGCCAAAACGCTGTGGATGTTTGGACTTTTGTACGTAAAAATGCACAGTTTACGGCATTGTCTTGAAATTTACCTATTTTCAGTACTATTACTCGAATTTTGGGCGGGGCATCTGACTCTAAATCCGCACAACTATGTGAGATATTCTACTGTTTGTGATGAACTTCTTACAATAATGTCGTGGAGTGCATGGGGCCGATTGGCTTCGGAAAAAAGTTAAGAAAATGTGGTGGGCCAATGTTTTTGCGCGCAATAGCTGAAACCGCGAAATGCCGATTCGACAGAAAAATAGCTTGAACAATTGTATCTTCTCGTGTGTTTAGCCGAGATCAATATCCTCCACCGCACAAAATTCTGAGACGTTTATATTAATTTCAGGAGAGAAAACAAGGAAATCTTCCACCAGCTGTTTTTTTGTTATCTGGAAACAAAAGAAAAATAGGTGGCCTTTTAATACGAGAAAACTCTCAGAAACATTTCTGGGCCATTTGCACACGTTGCTGGGAATACTCTTTGCCCAAATAGATATTTTTAATACATCTGACTATGTCATGTGCTCCTCCTGTCCATAACGACCGGTATGATACCAACTTAGTGGCCATTCAAATTGAAATCACATTTTGTTTTTGCCGGGCTACATACTTGTCACTTTGGACGAGAACCGGCCTTTAGTAACGACCCAGGCCCGACTTGATTATCTAGTCGCGGCACGGTAACACAAACACTACTCCGGTAAGAGGCTGGAAAATGTGACCGATCATAAAGACGGAGAACTGAATACCAAAAATAAACGAGTCTGAAAACTATACTGGATCGATGAGACCTGCAACGGAAACGAGTCTGAGACATGAAATAACCTGATAAAGTGAATATCAAAAACGAGCCTAAGAAAAGATCCTGCATGAATCCGATCCCACTCACCTAGTTTATCGGGCATTGCACATACTTATATGCCGTTTACTACTCTTTGTGGAATATTTGGTGCGTACTTTAGCACTTGATATTGCATTCGGCCATGGCTACGGTAGGGACACACCCCTACTTTCACTACCGAGTATAGGCCACTGGTGCCATTGGCTATGTACCTCGCTCGAAAATGAGCTTTAAAAGTTTTTGCCGGTGCAGCTTTACAAGTAGTACAATCCCTCGCAGCCGATAAGTATTCTGAAACCGAAAAGAACGATAGGTCAAAGTTGCAATTCTTTTATTTCTGACACCAATGCTGCACGTTGTCGAATTAAAAATGAAGTACTAGTAACATACAGGGCAGCCCTAAAAGCGCCCCCCCCACCGTACCCTGATAGATGGTGGCCGCAGACGGCGAAACTGGACGGGGATAGGATAAGCAAACAATTTCTATGTAGCATATGGAAGAAGCGCAATGAGCGCCCAAATGTTGCAGGTATCTCTATCAGTAGTAGGAACGGTGCTCCGCCACGAAAGGGATGCGTGGTCATTGGTCAAATGACTAAGGCAAGCAACAAATGAGTGCGCCCCCCCCCCCCCCCCGCACCGTACCCTGGCTTGGGCTATATTTTATATAGGTTGGGTTGCCGTCGGTTGGCAACGACACTGTAAAACATGCCGCTCACTACATGAGGAAGACAACCAGGGTACCGTTTTTATTTTCTTGTCAATAACAAACGGCGGTCGAATTAGATCATTTGTGCGGGGTGGAGAACTTTTACTCCGCACAAGGGGAATTCTCGTACCAGGTACGACGTAGTGTTTACGGTATGGCACCTACCAAGCAGTTACATAATACTCTCACTGCTGACTCTGGAAGTGGCCATACCGGAAATTAGAGTAACTCATTAAAGCTGTCATCCACATGCCACTCCGCTTCATAAATGGTCCTTAGTATGATGCAGCTCACCCCTCATGCGACTCGCCGAACAGCTCACGGCGCTTCGCGCTTGGTGCAAGCAATGCCTGCCTGGTCGTTGAAAACCCGACACGCTCAGTCCCGGCCTTATAGGGATGCGAGGGTCTATGGTCATTCGACTACGGCCATGAATGAATATCGAGTACACCTCCCCACAACCACGAGTGCTTCTTCCACTTTACTACTTCTCATATCACCGTCGTTTTCCTCCTGGCTCGGCTGTAGTTGCTGCCGACGCTGCTGCAGCTGCAGTGCAGTGCGTTCGTCCTCAGTACCAAGCGGGTCTACCCGTTTTGGCTGTTTGTACTTGAGTCTGTGGCTTAGCGACAGGTTACGTTCCCTTTCGTTTCCCCTGCAGCAAGAGTCTAGCTATGATGATCTACCAGAGAATACCGGCATATTCGCAAATTGTTCGCTGAATGTCCTCGATTAGATTGTCAAGTCCGCCGAGCTTAGCCCATCACGCTACAATATGATCAACAGTTCGATATATGGAGATGGGCCACCCTTGTGTTTTTCTTCGGGTCATCCCTCCTTGCAAGCAGCGCTCCCAGTTCCTCCATCCACGCCTTCTGCAGCTTTTCGATTCGCTCAGTCATCTCTTCCAAACTCTTCTTTGCCAGCTCACTTATGGCCGGTTCTCGCTATCTTCGACTACGCCAGACATGGCTTCAATCAGAGCCCCAGCTTGCTCCGTCTACAGCACGATACTCTGGCTTCCCGAAAATCGCAAAGGTCCTCGATCGATTGTGTTGCTTGATCCTCGAAGCGTGGCGAGATTCCATGGTGTTCATCGTATTGGGGTGGTAGAGTTACCGGCAGATAGTCAAATGGATCATACATATTATGCTTTTTTTCTTGAGCATCCATGTAGACATCATGAAGGGAAAAATTGCGTAGAGTAAAGTGGGCTCGACTGTACTATCAGGATATAAAAACCTCCAAACCGGGGATATTCCGCTATTAATTTCTCATTACAATAAAGCCAATCTATTATTGGTACTCCCTAGTATCATCATATTGTCGTCGTATCCGTATCATATGCAAGCACCCCCATCATCGTTCGATCATGATTCGTATGTGTTGTGATAATAACTACCGTGTATGTTAAGCACGGTAACATTAGATGGTAGTTTGATATTGTGTCTGGAATACGTATGTAGCACGGTTTCCGTATGGCTATTTTTGAGTGTCGTATAGGAGGATGTCGCGGGTTTGCCGTGAGGAATGGATTTCGAAAGTAAAACGTCCAAACACTTTTGAGGCCACAAATACTAAATAGAAGTATGGATTAATACAAGCCCTACACAATACCGGTATCACGCTCGGGAAATACAGAATAGGCTCGCGAATAAGAACGAGCCTATCAAGAACAAAATGATTATTTTTCCGGTGGAAACTAAGAACAAATGCCCGAAGAAAGATATATTGTTTTGGCGTCCAAGACAAGAAAGAAAAGAATAAGAAAGGGCAACGTGAGGGCAGAGTTTCAATAAGAGACATGTAGTTTTCGCCTTTTTGCCGCGCTCAATAATATACTCGTGCCGGGCCCTCACACTTGTACTGCCAGTACACGTACCGCTTCGTCAGCAGCTGAAACCCCATCAAGTAAAAAAATCCACCTACTTTCGTACGTATATTGGTGCTTGATTTATATTTTTCTGAAACAGTTTTCACTAAACAAAATCGCCGGTCCGATGGTCAAGGGATACACAATGAAACCCGTCAACAACGAAACAATGACCGGCGGCCCGCCGTTCCATTAGTGTACATGAGCAACGTACTTGAAACATCAAAATAGCCCGTACACTCGCTTCAGTATAATTTTTCAACTAGGGCTAAACCCTGGCTGGCGCAGTCAAACAGTGTCTTCTGGCAGCGTCAATATCCAGAGTATTTCATGCTGTCAGTCCACGGTGGAGCCGAAACTACTCGCCGAAACTAGCAGCCCCCCCTCCCAGCTGATGAGGGCATCTCGCCGTCGCTATTTTCAATTTTGATCCCAGTTTTCACCACGAATGGAGGCAAATTAGGGTCCACGTAGGGCCCGTTGAGGTCGTGGGATCGACACATGCTTCGCTTTTCGCGTTCAACTTGAGTCGACGAAACGATGCAAGGACTTGTGATAATCAAATTAGCGTAGCCTTGACAATGAGAGTATCGACTCAAAATCAACCAAAGATATCACTTGTCACAGCCACAATATTAGCGCAGGCACATCATGATCGCTGGTCGAGTCGCTGAGTGAGCACACGTGTGTGCAACTATATTCGTGAGGGGAACTTGTTAGATCCGTGGAAATAACCAGTGACAACACCTCGCCCATCTTCCATAGCGCTCACACCCTTCGTTCCTCCCTCTCTCCCTACCATGCCTACCTCTCATGCGTCATGTCTTTGGTTTTCCGTCGTTTGGGACGGTGATGTTATGTTCCCTCCAGCTTGGAGCAAAGCTGAAGACCGTTGTCGGAGAAGGGACTGGCTGGGCACCCCTGCAAGGGGGTACCGCTGTTGAACAGAGTATCTGAGGTGCCCTCGGCGGGAAGTTTGATGGCGTAAATGTCGCATACATCCGCGCACAGCGGTTTTTCTCGCCGCGAAGACGGCATTGTGCGCATAGATATACGACGTGGTGTCAGTGTCAGGCCAACACTTCTGCAGCTATGCGCAGTCTGCTGAATATTTGCATCACGCAAAACACATTTGTTTAGTCTACAGGGTCAGCTTCTTTGGTGCTACTACCAAGCAATATGCCTGGTGCGCACCGTTGAGACAGTGAAGGAGGCAAGTATTCTACAGATGGCTGACGGTGGGAGTGGGGATTGGCCGGGCGGGTGTAGTTGTGTGCGCACGCGCGCGAGCCGCGCGAGCCGCGCGCCTGGCGCTCTGTATGCCCCTTGCCATGTCGATGTATTTCGCAGCAAAGGACAATTTGGAATTTTACCCTTCGTAAAGTCACAGAATGACCTCCAGCGGGTGAAAAAAAACAGGAATCGAAGTCTATTGAGCGTCGGTTGGCGAGCGCAAAACCAGGCGGACGGCAGCGTATGTTGACAGTAACGGAATTTTAGGACGTTTTTACAGCGTAGCCGCGGGTCGGGCGGCAGTATCAATACAGCACGGGACGTAGAATTTGGAATCGTATCTCGCGATGGACATAGACTCGTGGCTACTATAGCAGCAAATGAGTGGACTAGCTACTTGTTACCCATGACGTTAGCTAAACGAATATGTAGAACACGCCCGAAGAAGCTCGGCCGAGCGTTGTTGCATTTAAGCGCGAGCGAAGCCGAAACTGGATCACCTTGATCGCGAGTCGTGGCATGCGGTCGTAAGCGGCCCGGTGAGCAGAGGCGCATGACAAACAACTGGCCCGAGCAAAGCCCAAGCTCCGGAGGCAATTGCCATTTGAAATCATTTTCCTGTATTCTGTGATTGAATAAGAGGGGCGAGCGAGGCTAGCGCCAACCATGCCGCGCACGTGACCACCGACAGGAAAGATTACTCGAACGTCTGTATGGAGGTAGGTACAGGGATTGTGGAATCGAGCGAGCTTACATTGATGTGTAACTTGAGCGAGCGGAGTGAACGACGGGGTACTACGTAGTGACGGTTTTGTCCAGAGAGAGAAGAATTAGCGTGGCACATGCTGGAGTCGTTGTGGTGGATTTCAGTCATATCGTTATCGCTCGTGTTAACTTGGGACACAACCAAACACCCCGGCGCCCGTGCGTACCTTCCGTACCCGCGTAAACGCTAATGGCTGGGTAGTAATCTACAGCACCGCGTCTTCAACCCAGCAATCCGGTAAGAGGTGCCGAATCCGGAACCATCGTCACGCTTTCAAGGCGAACTTGTTCCTAAAGTGTGTATCATTTGGTTTTCGCTCGGGTATTATTTTGATGTGAAGCTTAAATGACACTCTAGTAGTACTTGTTTTTCTTTGTAGAATTATTTCCTGTAGGAATCGCGAAGCCAATATCAGGTCGATTGTTTAGTTATTTTGAGGCATCATTACACAACATTAACATTACAAATTGTTTTCTAGTCGAAAATGAAGCTCACGTTATTAGAAACAAAAGTCCAGTCTATCATGTCGAAACTTTTGCGGAACCCTTTGAGTCTATCCCTAGGGGTTTGTATATTGGTTTTCCCCTTTGGGCATTGACTTCTGAATATTAATTCAAACGGCATCTTTTTCTTGAAGATTCCTACCACTTCAGTCTTCGGGTTTCCCTCCCGGGTGTTGACTTCTGAAGTTTAAATCAAACATCCAACTCCTATTTTCTTGAACTGTTTGAAGCATCCTTTCTTACAGGAGTCGTGAAGCTCCAATACATTTTCTTGTAACTTTAAGGCACCCTATTTCCAGTCAATTTTCTAGAACGAAATTTACTATGTTTACCCAGGGGAGCACACGGATCGGAACCCTCGACGGCATGCTACCGCTACCCTCTTGTCCCGAGGGCGGATATTTTTTCTTTTTTATTCAAGCTTTCTCTTGTTGCTCAACACGTGTTGACATATGTGTGGTTTCTCTCTGTTTGTGGTCTTGCACTAGGTGCCTGTTTTGCTTCTACATGCCTTGGAATGCGTGAGATATCTGGACGGATGTAAAAAAGGCTTTCAAATCAATATTCGAGGGACTTTGACGTAGAATGACCCCGGGCCAGGGTCAGGATCCTGCTTTATCGCACATAGAGTACGCCTGGGTACGCCAGAGTACGCCACAGTCAGATTTGTTGACGCGGGTGCACAAGCTCTCAAGAGTGCGTTCGGTACGGTACCGGTATTCTCGGTACCAGTATGGATGTCGTACCGAACTCCGGTACCGGCATTGATGTCGTACCGAACTTACTGAAGTGTCCGGTACCGGCAATGATGTCGTGCCGAACTTACCGAAGTGTCCGGTACCGGTATTGATATCGTATCGAACTTATTGAAGTGTCCGGTACTGGTATGGATGTTGTACCGAACTTATCGAACTGTCCGGTACCGGCACGCACTTACATTTAGGTACATAAACCGTCGGCAAGTCGTACACGTGCCCCGTACGCGAGTTGTACATAGAAGCAGGCAAAATCGCCTGCACGGCTCTTTTTTCCTCTTTCACGCCGATTATTTCTGGCGCCGGCGCTGGCGTGGGAGCTAGCGAGGATAACCCGCCACCAGAATCGGTGGCCTCACGGCTGGAGGTTACCTCATTCTGGGAATTTGCGCCGTTGCTCACGCGTGCTCGGTATCTTGGTATGCCGAGCGTACCACTGGAAGATGTTCGGGAACCGGGGTGTATGTGGATTTGGGTGGTGCCTGAAACCAAAGCTCCAAGGGATAACGTCACAATGTGGCGTTACCGGGTTGATATCGCACCGAACGTACCGAAGTGTCCGGCACTGGGTTGATGTTTTGCCGGTCGTACCGAAGTGATCGGTACCGATATTGATGTTGTACCGATACCGGTACCAGCTCCGTGGCGTTACCGGGTTGATATGGCACCGAACGTACCGAAGTGTCCGGCATTGGGTTGATGTTGTGCCGGTCGTACCGAAGTGATCGGTACCAATATCCATGTTGTACCGATACCGGTACCAGCTCCGGTACATACGTGCGTACCGGTTCCGCCGGTACGGGTATTGCTGTCATGCCGAACTTACCGAAGTGGCCGGCACCAGTATTTATTGATGTCGTATCGAACTTACCGAAGTTTCCGGCTCCGGTATTGATGTCGTACCAAACTTACGGAAGTGTCTGGAACCGGTATTGATGTCTTACCGAACTTCCCAAAGTGTCCGGTACCGCTAATACCGACAGTGTATATCACCGATATGCCTCGGTACGTACCGTACCGAATACACCCTTGCAAGCTTTCACTGTTTGCGAGGTCACCATTGTAGCATTTTCCGGTCTGTGTGACACCAACCAGCCCCAACAAGCCCTGTACCTGACTGTACCATAATATACTTGGTACCTGTTGTTGCACTACGAAACCAACCTGGCCAAACCTGGCGAAGCGGCTGTTGTATGAGGTAACACAGGGTAATATCCTCGCACATAGGGAACTTCGAAATGTTCACGTGGTTGGGGTTGGAGACACTGGCATAAGGCACGTGCCAATCATTGCGTTTAACTCACCAAGCTGGTTCTCTGAGCCATAGTTCTCGGCAGACAGAAGGAGCATGTACCGACCGTCGCGCATACAACCTTACCTCTTCCGCATATAACTCACCAAGCTGGTTCTCTGAACCATATTTCTCGGCAAACAGAAGAAGCATGTACCGACCGTCGCGGATACAAACTTGCGTCCTCCGCGATCACACTATGTACCTCTGTGTACCTCGATGTCGATCCTCGATAATCTACTACGGTACTCGCATCAAGGAAAGAATACAGTACTGGTGCCTACAAAGCCGAACATCATCACGAAACACCATGGTCCCCGCGGTCGTGCACGACATCAATAATCAAGAACGGCAACTTACTGCGGACAACTCGATGTACCCCAATCCTGCCAAATCAACCGAACTGAGTCCATTGCCTCTTTGACGTACAACGGCGCCTAGTCCTGGAAACAAAATAGGGCTGCGACCCGTTTCCCCTGCCACCCAGACTGCTTGCATCCTTGTCCACCACCACTCCTTGACAACGACGACGACGGCGGCGGCGGCGGCGGCGACGACGACGACGACGACACGAACTCCAAACCCGAACCCGAGCCCGAACCCGAACTCGATGAATCCACCTCTTGCTCATTCGCTTCTTGTCGTTTTCTACCTATTACCTTCCCTCCTGATTTTTCGCGTGGTCTTATAGTCACGCTGGCTCCGTGACTCCGACTCCGACTCTAAATCCGAACCCGAATTCAAATCCGAACCCGAATCCGAATCCGAATCCGCCTCCTCCGAAAAAACCGCATCTTGCTCATTCGCTTGTGGTCGTTTTGTACCTATTACCTCCCGTCCTGAGTTTTTGTGTGGTCGAACCGTCACGCTGACTCCGTGCGTGCGTCACATTCGCGACTGAGCCAACCCCAGCTTTTTCATCACGGCCTCTTTTTCCGTTGCGTTTACGTGGTACAGGTCTGTCCCACTCTACATTCAATACATGACATAACACTCAACCCAGGCCTGTCCGCAAATATAACGACCGCTCGGGCTTATGTAATTAACTCCGAATTGTCCTTATATACGGACCAAATTGGACAAAATGGAAAATAAATAGTCCTCTTCAAACGTCAATACCCACAAGTGGTACCACGGTTGCCGTATCGTACTTTTTTGAGGCCAAACAGCAGGCAGTGCAACTCGAAACAGCAGCGCGTTGGTACTCACTCTTGGTGCTCTTTCGAGAGTTCGTGCTCTTGATCCGCGGCCGTGTCAACTGCCGAGCCATCTCCGAAGTCGTCCCCACTGGAACAAATCTGCGCGTTGCCCCTACTACTCGCAATCTGCCCAGCACGACTAGAATTTTTCCTGCAGAGCCGTGCTAGACAAGCCGGGAGACTTGGACGACGCTGCCGTACTTCCTTCCTCGCTGTCGGCTGTGCTCTTGTTCTCCGCCATACTCTGGGCGGCGCTCATCATGCTCTGATGGGTAATGGCACAGCAGCGCTTGGTAGTGCGTTGTAATGCATGGAAGGCCTTCCTCTATAACACCCCAACATCCCCTGCCTCATGTCCGCCTGCTCTGATGAATGGTATGTAGGATTTAGTATACCTTACTCAAACTAGTGCAGGCTGACCAGCACAAATATCTGATGGCATCATGCTGTTCCACAAGAGCGGCGGCAGGCAATCGAGGGACGGCGGGTGAGCGACAAAGGCGGCCAAAGTCCGCCTGACTGTTGGGAATATGAACCTTGGATCCTTATCTAAATGTTGGGAATACTAACCTTGGATTCATATCTAAGTTAATGCACAGTCTATTCGAGAAGTTTATGAGCACGAATAAATAAGCAGTTGAATCTTACGTTGGATCTTACGTTGAATCTTCGGTGGAACTTAAATGTAAAGGTAGACTTGAGTATGGTAAGGTTGTCCCGTTCTCCCGATGTTCTACCGGATTACGGGCATTGTTCTGTGATGATCAAGAAGTGGCGATCCAGCCCACTATAATCACTCTCTCTTTTTTTTCTCTCCTCTCTTTCCTTTGTTTCCTTTTCTTCTCTTTTTTGCCCCAAGCACCCTTTCCAAACTATCCCTTTTACGTTCTTATCACAAATGGTCTTAACAGACATTTTGGTGCCACCTCTGCATCTTTTCACGTAGAAAATTGAGCATTCAAACACGTTTTGATGTCTTCAGGTTATGAGTCTTCGACTCTTGATATAAACATCGATCGCCACCAAGCGACACCTCATTGCAGTTTATATTATCTTACCGGGAAGTTTGAGAGGAAACCTTCAATAAGCCGACTACAGCATCAGCATCAGCATCAGCATGGGAGAGTCCACGAAAGCAGCTGATGCTGAAGGCAAGCTCGTTTGGGCCGTCAACGGCAAATTTAGTGGACTCAAGTTCGATGTATGAAAACGCACGGCTCAGTCCGTGATAAGCATGCGTCATTCCGGGATATCTGATATCCTGGAAGGGCGTCGAGCGCAAACAAATTTGTCCATCTTCCATGAGAAGTAAACCTTCACGAGCGTAGCTCGCGGCCAGGCCGCTGATGAAGCGGGCACTCAATCCGGGGAACCCCCCCCGGCTGAAACAGCCGAAAATGTATAGCCGGACGCAGGGAGTACTCCCGCGGACACGGCGCATCTGCTAGCATCATCTACGGGATATTCTACACTCTCAGCCGCAATGTCAGTTTTATGGGCCACGGATGATAACATCTCGAATTTCAAAGATATCAAGAACTGGCACCGCGACTGCCTTATTATCTTCGACTTGCTGTTCGTGAGCACATCGAGAGCTGCGACCAGCTTTCTTCTACAATACAAGCCGAAACGAGGTGAATTTACAAATGGGAAGGCTGCTTGGAATGGTATGGTTACAAATATCAAAATTCCACCCGTCAACGTAAACGTATACCAAAACAGGAACTAACTCAAATGGTCATGTCAGAAGGGCAAGATCCAGACATTTTCATAAATGAAGTAAACTATTTGAGGGATGAACTGGTGTACATGGGAGAGGTACATAACGATGACAGCATACTGGGCATGTTGCTGGAAGGACTCACTGATGAATACCTGCAATTGAAATTCAGCGCCGAAGCAGATGATGGCTTCACACTCGACCGAGCTGTGATAACAATGCGTAACGTGTACGCAAACAGAGCTATGGGAAACGGACCTTCGCGAAATGCGAAGGGGCGTGAGTCTGCTATGGTAGTCACGTCAACACCCTCAGCAGTAGTGACCTGTTCACACTAGGCCATCGATTCGAAAAATGCTTTAAGCGCAAGGGAACGATGTCGGGTAAACACCTCCCCCAACACCCCAAACAAATTCGTGGTGTAGCCTGCATAACACAGTTCGCCACGAAAATAGCGATTATCGGTCTCACTAGCGGGACGACAACAAAACCCATCGCCCTCGTCTCCGTCAACGAAATGACTGGCATTATAACAACTGCAGCGCTCACGCCAACACCGCCACAACTCCAAAAAATTCAACAATGCATGTTGAAGCTTACGTCCCAGTGACACATGCTCCATTCGCGACTGCGGCTGCGACTGCAGCAGCTACTTCTACGTCCTTCGCGATTCCTCCTTATTTATCTTCGCTTCCAATCGAAACAGGTTATTCTTTCATCGCCGCACCTCGATCGGCATCGCCACACAGCCCGTCCAATTCACCCTGACTGTGGACAGTGGAGCTTCTAGTTACTTCATCGACACTCAGCTTCTACCTGACATCGAGCTCAAAATGAACCACTACGTACAACTGAACTCTCCTGTAACGATCAACGCATCAGGAAACTATCGCTTTTGTGGCGTTGGTCAAGAGGTTTTGGTCGTTCAAGTGGACAACCTCGGCTCTAAGCACTGCCTACAGCTTCTCGTCACGATCGTACCAGACCTAGGCAGGCACCTATTTTCGAGGGGGTCAGCAGCAGTGAAAGGGGTCAACATGATCATTGCCAACAATTCGTATTTGGACATGGGTGCGTTTACTGCGCCCCTACGTAAAGTCAGCCACTGCTCTACTCTGGATCATCTCGACCTCACCACTCATGCAACTAGCCGAACACCTGATCCAGCTTTTCCGACCATTTCCGGCGGCAACTTCAAACCTGAAACCGCCCCCGCTATTCACGCTTCGATTGCTACTAAAGCTACTTCTCTGTCTATATCCGTCCGAGTTAACATGTGGCACAAGAGGTTTCGACATCCCAATGGGCAGGTGATGGCCAAGGTGAAAAATGTCGCAGAGTGTGGGGCAAAATGTTCAGACACTTTATCGGCGTGTGATACGTGCAAAATCAATAAGAGCACTCAACAGAAACACCCTAAGACATCGCCGCCTGACCTTTCCAGCGAATGTTTAACGTTGGTGAGTACTGACCTGCTCGGATCGGTGATGCCCAAGGCGATCGGAGGATACACCTACATGGCAAAGTATACCGACCATCACAGCAGGCTAAAAACAGTGTACTTCATTGAAACGAAAAGTAACACGATACACACCCTCGGTAGATTCATTCAAGATCTAGCCACCCCTCTAGGGCTAAGGGTGCAACATCTACGTTCTGATAATGGGGACGAGTGCACATCCGGCAGCTTCAGGAATATTTAAAAACAACTGGAATTCGTCAGCAATTCTCGGCCCCGTACACATCACAGCGGAACGGTGTATCGGAACGTGACGGGCGTACTATTATGGACACGACTCGCTGTTTACTCAACGAGGCACACCTTCCTAGAACCTATGGGGGGAAATAGCTTCGACAGCAGCTATTCAAATCAACCGATTACCGCACACGGCAATCGGCGGCGACACACCCTACTATCGTATGTTAAGGAAGCATGCAGACCTCCCATCTTTGAGGATCATCGGCACTAGGGCATTTGTGCACGTTGAAGGGTACACCATCGAGCTTCAACCTAGGGCTTGGGAAGGTGTTCTCGTCGGCTGTGACAGCGACAAACCTACCTTCCGCGTGTATGATAAGCCTGCCGTTCTAGCAACAGCATACTCGGGGGGAAACCGTAGTCCCTGATTTCGATTTGGAGCCAGACTCCGATTTTATGGACGACTGTCAAAGCATCAAACATGGTATCTCATCTCTAGAGGCTAGCGACACCGACGATACTGTCAGCAAGCCGTTTCACGTGCGGCTGCGCTCATCCACTTCTCAAGCAAGAGCGCGTCAGCTAGCCCTACAATGCCAAGATTCTTCGAAAGAGCGGAACAAGGCCGTCTCGCAGTACATAGGGGCTGTCGGAAGGGACAAAATCAACTCTCCGGCATCTCGTTCGGTACCCAACACGTACGCGCAAGCTATGTCGTCACTACAAGCGGATGAGTGCAAACCTCCAGCGACCTCTGGTCGAAAATCAACGACTTCAGCACTGAGCCCTCCTGCTAAGCTCCAACGCCTTGGAGTCGCAACTGAAGCTCCGGCCCGCAAGACCGCCTATGACCATCGTGACTGCCTTGTAAAAAGCACAGACACCCTCACATGATCTAAAAAACCGTCGCCTTGTGGAGTTCGATACAAGATTGCGGCGTTTCACAAGTGAGAAGCAACCAAGCCCATTTTTGATTCTGCCGTGTGCGACCGGACTTTTCAATCACCGACAAACCGCGATTCACCCAGGACGTAGAAGCGCGTTACGCACAACCAAATATGCAATGTACCGACAAAACGATTGGTCTATCATTATTCAGCTACAAGATTAAATGGACCGAGGAAGGGTAAGGCCCGCGCGCAGGTCACATCACAACCATTTTCGCCTTCTCTGTCCAAGCCCTTCTTTAGCAGTTTCAACTAAGCAAATCATCACCGGTCGACGACTCTTTTGACTTCCTCGTCGCTAGTCGTATGTACAACGACATAGCTGAACGGCTGTCAAGTATCTCGTTCGTATCTTAACCTCGTAGAATGAGTAAATATGGACGAGACTTGACTGTGTCCCGTTCAAGGAGGTAATTTTACCGCAGTTGTAATACTTCGGGGGGGGGGCATACGGTCATACCGGTCATATCAGGGATTTCCACGGGTCAGATCAAATGTCGCGGGTCGGGTCGGATCGGGTTGGGTCAGCCAACCCGTGAGATTTTGAAACCTCCTGACCCGACACGACCTGACCCGCGAGATGTGGAAAACCTCCTGACTCGAGCCGACCCGACCTGCCACACTCCGGGTGAACTGTGAGGTGCGGGATTCATCTGGGTTGGCTCGACTGGACCCGTGACATATCTCATGGGCCAAAGTCGAAAGTCACGAGTCAAACATGTCTGGATATGTACCTTGATCGGTTGGTTGGTCCTTTGTCCCTCGTACCTTTCCCAGCATGTCGTGCTATCTTGGGTTTTGACCGGCATAGTTTGCAGCTTTTATGTGTAGTGCGCGCGAAAATGAAGAAGACCGCAACCCACAAGTGCGCGAAAAATTAGAAAGACCTCAACGCGCAAATCCGCACTTAATAGCTGTGCCAGTATCGCTAAACCCCCGAGTCGATTCGACCAGTGAGCTAGCTATCTATGCAGTCTCCGGCACCGGCAAGCAGCCTAGCTGAGTCGTCTCCTGCAGCAAGCCCACAACTGAGGCGGTGGATCTGTCAGCAAGGGCTGCGGTCCGCGAGGATCCGGGGTCTGCTGCTGGTGCTTGCTGCTGCCAGTGCTGCTGCTGCTGCTTTGTCGACGACGGCTCCTCAAGGCTTGCCTTTTCAGGTTTGGTCACATTTCGTACAGGTATCATCATTTTACGGGTTGTTATTCAATGTGTATGTAACGTCGTACATGGGTTCTCTTATACTGCCACGTGTTGTCTTTATTGATGCACCCTGCAATGCAGCAAGAATGTGTGCCCTGGATTGCTTTCGCGGACTTAAATGGACGACAATATACTTGAATCATACGTACGGACAGCTTCATCCGATACGGGATCGCGTAGTAATACTTCTTGTCTGGTACGTACGCGAGAAGTTACTGCCTGGTATGATTTTTCTGGAAGCTGTGATAGCATACGATTGGAGTATCGCCCGGGGACGAGAGAGACTTTTGTGCGGGAAGCGGCAATTTTTGTATCATATCCGGACTCAAGGATCCCAGACGCCGGCACGACAATCAATAAGGGCTCTCCGGCAGGCAGCTGTGAGTTTAAAAAAGGCGAATCCGCAGGCCAGAACCAAGGGCTCAACCCGCGGGTTAACCAAAAACAACCCGCGGATCATGGTGGGTTGACCCGCGAGTGACCCGTATCTCGCGGGGCATGACCTCACCCGACCCGCGAGATTTCAAAACTTCTTTGACCCGACCCCACCAAATCCGCGAGATTTTTAAACCTCTTGACCCGACCCGACCCTGACCGCGAGATTTCAAACTTCTTAATCCGACCCGACCCGACCCGTGAGATTTAAAACGCAATGACCCTACCCGACTCGATCCGACCCGCGACATTGTGAAACCCATCTGACCCGACCCGCGGGTCAGGTCATGTCCCGTGAAAAGCCCTGGTATTTTCTTGCGCGATGTAATTATAAGTACAGTTGAAAATTGATGATTAAGTAGAGAATATTACTTAGTACGAGCAGTTTTGGCAACAATAAAATTACAACTGCTCGTCAGTTACGTACGAGTCAAGGTAGAACGATGGGTCGTATGAACTTAAGTCAACGATCGTACAGCAATAAGCTATGGTCTACAGAAAATGTGTACGAGTATTTATTCCAAAACTAAGGAGCAAAGGCTCACAAAAATTGTCTATATTATTCTCTTCAGCGTACGATTAGTATCAGACAGTTTGTTGTTTTATGCGTATCTTAGGATCATATTGAGGTGACGTAGTAAACTTACAGCGGTGACCTGTCATTTTCTACTGCAGGATATAGCTCGACGATTGACTATGACTTCATTCATCAGAGTCCATTACACTACTATCGGTGTTCGTAGTTCTATCTTCTTGTATTGTTTTGTACGTAAATACGTAAGTACATAAAACAAAAGTAAATAGTGAGAATATTTTGTCTTACTGGACATTTGTCCACAAATATCTTCATTGGTTTAGTATTGTTTATCGCATTTGGTACGATTCAGGAAGCGTGTTTAAAACCCAGTAGACGTATCTTTGCGTGTTTGTTTCTAGGGTATTCATCGCTGGTAATTACACCAAGCGTTCAGGAAGCGTGCTTAAAACCCAGTAGACGTATCTATGCGTGTTTCCTTCTACAGTATTCGTCGCTGGTAATTACACCAAGCGCAGTTTTTATACCTATCTATTTTGTATTTTGTATTATTTTTTAATGTGTGAATAACATGGCTACATCCATATTGCCGCGCGTAATACACCGGGCTGAATATGTTACCCATTTGCTATTGATTTATGAATTTTAATAACGAAGTATTAGGCTTCTCTTGCTAAATGACTTTGCATTAAGGGGGCGCGTTGGGAATTTGAACCTTGGAACCCTATCTGAATATCGGGAATATGAACCTTGGATTCATGTCTAAATTATTGCGCAGTCTATCTCCGAGCAATTTCTTCGCACGAATAGGGTAAGAGGTTGAACTTACGTTGATTCTTACGTTGAAGCTTCGGTGGGAGTTAGATGTAAACGACTTGCGTATGTTAAGGTTGTCCCATTCTCCCGGTATTCTATCGGACTACGGGCACGGTTCCGTGATGATCAAGTGGCGATCCAGCTTACCATGACCACTCTTTCTCCTTTCTCTCCTCTCTCCTTCTTTCCTTTTCTTCTCTCTTTGGCCTCAATCGCCTTTCCAAACCATCATTTTCTTTCATGTTACCAATGATCTTAACGGACACTTCTGTGCCACCTCTGCATCTGTTCGCATAGAAGACAGAGTTTCCACATACACATTGGGTTTTCACTGACGGCGGGGGTGGCGGGAGAGCGACGACAGGCGAGCGAGCGGGCGGGCGACGGCGGGCGATCCACGACGGTACCACTCTGTACTAACACAGCAGGACGTAGCAGTACAGCAGTAGTATAGCACAGCACACAGCCGGCAGACAAAACAAAAGTCCACCACCGCAACAGCAAGACGTAGTACCTGGTACGGCAATAGTACAGCACAGCGCACAGCCGAAAAATAGTCCACCAACACAACAGCAGGACGTAGTACCTGGTACAGCAGAAGTACCGCACAGTACACAGCATGAATAACTCCACCAACACCCTCCTCATGAACCCACATTGTGTACCTGTGTGTGCGATAAGAGTAAAAGACCTCGAACCGATCTACCCAGCCAATCAGATGGCATCCTGGGGGCGTGGCGAACGCTGAAATCGCATGGTACTCGATTTTTGGCCACAAAGGCACCGTGTATACCCAAGTTTGACCATCGATAATAAGGATGCTACGTATCCGTGAACCCTACCCATGGTTCCACTCGGCCCAAAAAACAATATCTGGCCTGGTTGAGACTCGCGTGTATGCTGCGCTCGCGGTGCATGCCACCCTCGCCGCGCTTAACACCTTTTTTCAAGTTTTCCCCGCTCTATGTCCCTGTGAGCCCCAGTCGCCCGCGCTGAGACCTGCAAGCCGTGCCCTGTGGCGCCTGTTACGACACCCTACTGCTCCCGGCTTCCAACTTGCAGCCTCCTCCTACTGACATCCACTGTGTACTGTGGCGTCTGGGGACGATCCTCTGGCATATACTGATACGTAGGCATGCATATTCTTTCGTGAACTGCTATTAGGAACCTCGCCGACTACGAGGCACACTAGTTCATTCTGTTTTCTCTCCTGCTGTCTGATCTGTGGGTCCTCCTACCGAGCCGCGTGCTGCAGCGAGAAGCTGGCCTCGGGCTCCTGATGAGTTCAGAAGTGTAGGTGTTGTGATGTCGGTTCTCACGTTTAGCGAAGGCACCATAGTCTGGAAATGTAACAACCGGATCTGTCTTTCCGTTGAAGTAAAAACGGTCCTTATTTTGTCGGGCGCGGTTAGTTATCCCGGATTAAAACAAAAACATTGGCTCAACCACGCCCAGACGCTTTTGTTTCTGCCACGACGAGCGCGCGTCCGCACGGGGGAAGAGCACCGGTTTACCCATGTCTGCACCCATGCCCACGGGCCCACGTCGAGATCCGGGGCCGAAACGGCCCAGGTAGGCGCGCCCTCAAACCCCCACACTAATCGCAAGTTATAAAAAATCGACATACTGCATCGACGACAACACCACCACCACCAACAGGTTCGCGTTTTATATATACAGATGATATGGTGCGATACTATGTGCATATAGGATTTAGTGCAGAATGTCGTTTATCTAGAACTTAGTATGGTGTCATGTATATATATAGGATTTAGTGTACAATATCGCTGGTCTATAAACTTGTACAGTACCAACTGTATATTGCAAAATATAAAATACACTTCAGCTGTGAGATCGAATATTTTGTCGAAACTCATCTTTGCAAGCTGTGTGTGATACTCCGATCGCGCGTATTGCGGGTTGTGTGTCCTCATGAAGAATATAGGTCGGCGACTGCCCTTGCAACTACAGTGTAGCTATCAGGGTCAACAGGGTGATGTTAGGCAGTCTGTGCGCGGAAACTGTAACTATAAAACCCGTTTCTGAGGGGGAAACATTCTGACAGCTGTGGAAGGAAATGCATCAGTTTATCAAGTGAATCCTGTAAGTCGAATAACCGGTGAGGGGAGGGCGGAGTTTTTTAGGACGTGGGGGCCTGATTTTGATCAAAATGGGGGCGAGAGGGAGGGACGGGGGGAGGGACAGGTGAGGCAGCTCAATTTGTGCGTGGAAACTGTAAGTCCTTCTTGTGGGGAAGGGGGGGGGAAATGTGTGTGTGTGTGGGGGGGAAGGGCTTTAGGTCGCATAGATGTAGGGGTTTGCTATACGCGCGGTGCTAGGTCTAGGCGATGGTGCGGGTGTTGGGGAAGGAGGGGGCGTTGGGAGCGGGGGGGGGGGGGGGGGGGGGGGGTGGGATTGCAGCAGCGGCATGGACGGCTCTAAAACGATAATGAGGTGATATCCAGGGCATGGAAGTGTTTATTACTCTGGCGGATTTCGATATTAGGTGGGGCGTTTGAGCAAGAGAGAGCGAGGAAAACAAAACAAAAAAGAAACAAAAGGGGGGGGGGAAGGGTTTTCAAGATGTTTAGGTCACATGTAGCATTAAATATATAGCATTTAGTGTGCCGGCAACCCCCCCGTCCACGTGAAATGGCCCACAAACGATTTTTTCACGGCTTTTCACGGGTCAGGGGTGTTTCAGAATGTCACCGGTCAGGTCGGGTCGGGTCAATATGTTTCAAATCTTACGGGTCTGGTCGGGTTGGGTCAATACCTTGTGAAATCTCGCGGGACGGGTCCGCTCGGCTCGGGTCAAGAGGTTTTCACATCTCGCGGGTCGGGTCGGGTCGGGTCAAGAGGTTTTGAAATCTCGCAGGTCGGGTCGGGTCAGGAGGTTTGGAAATCTCGCGGGTCGGGTCTGGTCATAACCCGCGAGATACGGGTCACTCACAGGTCAAGCACCATGACCCGTGTGTTGTTTTTTGGCTGACTCGCGGGTCGAAAACGCGGATCGGGCGTGCGGATTCGCCTTTTCCAAAATTACAGCTGCCTGCCGGAGGGCCGTTGTCGTGCCGGTTCCCCGAGTGTTGGATCCGCAGGTTCGACCCGCTGGTCCGAAAATGATACACAAAACTTGCCGCTTCCTACACGAAATTCTCTCTCGTGCCGATACTCCGACCGTATGTTATCATGGCGTCCACAATAATTATACTTGGCAGCAAATTATCGTACCAGGCGTAAAGTATTTCGCGAATCCCGTGTCGGATGAAGCCGTACGTACTATTATCTGGGTATCTATACATAAAACGCAAACCTGTTGTCGTTGTTGTATGTTGCCGGCCTTGTTGTATGTCGTTTTTTATCACTTCTGACTAGTGAGGGGGTTTGCGGGCGCGCCGCCCTGGGCCGTTTCGGCCCCGGATATCGCCGTGGGTACGTGGATATGGGTGCAGACAAGGTTAAGCTGGCGCTCTCCCGCCGCACTGGCGCGCGCTCGTCGAGGCACGAGCGAAAGCATCTGGGTGTGGATGAGTCCGTGTTTCTTTCTTGCGGGATAACTATACGTGTCCGAGAAAATATAGACCGTTTTGACCTCAACATAAACACAGGTCCCGGTTTTATATATACGGACACCCGCTCTGGGCAGATTCGAGAGGCTTCCAGGTGGAGATCGAGCAGCTGGGTGTCGGAACGAGCGCCACAGGTCACGGCTTGCATCTGCCCACGCGGGGGGTGGGGTTCACAGGACATGTAACGGGGACAGCTTGGAAGATGACGACGAGCACGGCGAGCGTTGCGAGGGTGGCATATATCACGAGGGTAACATGCACCACTCATTGTCGATACAGCAGGAGACTGTCACCAACAGAGTGATATACCATGGGTACGGTTCAAGGATAAATAACATTCTAATTGCCGTTGGCAAAAATTGTTCGGGTATACACAGTGCCTTCGTGGCCAATATCGGGTACCTTTCTATTTTAGTGTTTGCCACGCCCCCACGACGCCACCTGATTGGCTGGGTGGATCGGTTTGAGGTCTGTTACTATTACCGTACACACATACACACATTGTGCGTTCACGGGGAAGGTGTTGATGGAAGTTTTCTTGTTCTGTGCTGTGCTGTCGCCCGCCGTCGTTCGCCCGTCGACGCCGCCGTCGGGCGGCCGTTGGCTGCCCTCGTCGCTCGCCCGCCGTCGCTCGCTCACTCACTGGCCGCTCTTGTTCAGATATAATAATGTCATCACTCCAAGTCCGCTAACAAAAGCCAGTCAACTCGTGCACGGTAGAGCACTAAAGATATACATGACAGTATAAGAACCCATGCACGACGTGGGTACGCGTTAAACACCCCGTAGGAATTGACATGTCAGTACGAAGTATCACCAAAAACAAAAAAGCAAGAGTAGTCGTTGAAGCATCAGCAGCAGCAACAGCTGACCCAGGATCCTCGCGGATCGCAGCACCTGCTGACAGATCCACCACCCCAGTTGTGGGCTTGCTGCCGAAGGTGGCTCGGCTCGGCTGCTTGCCGGGGCGGAGACTGCATAGCTAGCTCGATCGTCGGGGTTGAAGCAGACGCCATCGGGGTAGAGCTGTCGGATCGACCCGGGGGTAGAACGCTACGGGCGGTTAAGTGCGGGTGCATGGGTTGCGCGTTTTCTCGTTTTTCGCACGCACACCACAAAATACTGCAAACAACACCGGTAAAAAAACGGAGAGCACGACATCACGGGAAAGGTAAGGGGGACCAAGGACCAACCAACCGACCAAGGTATATATATATATATATACAAGGGCTTCGCTCGCGGGCGGCTGGGCGCCGCCCGCTACGCTTGCGGAAGGAGGAATAGACATTCAGTAGAAAGGCGGAAAAGAAGCACAAATGGCGCAACTGGCGACTTGAAAATGCCAAGAGGTCCATATATAGTACAACGGTACAGGATAGAGACGATTATGATTATGAGTTTGTTATTGTCATCCATTCGCCCAGTCCATGATGGGCAAGTCGGAGGACTTGCTTGGCATATCCTTCCACCTCTCAGGTAGCACCTAGGTCCTGTACACCTATTAATAGCTTCTCTAAGTCGATTATCAATAATAAATTATCGCAGTGCATAAACACCAGGCACGCGCTTGTCAAGGATAGAGACAGGAAAACTACAACTTAAGATGTAAAGGATCGCAGTGCCAAAAAAAACATGCTGGAAGCAGGAACTTGAACGCACACACCGCAAACATGTGAAGTACATTTGTATTCCTGAAAGACGAAGAGCACGCATTTAAGCATAGTTCTCAAAAAACGATGCTGGTATAATAAACCACAACTTAACGTTCTATAAAGAACGTGCTGTCAACATTGCTTCCGAAGGAGCATGCAGGCTTGCTTGGACTCTTCCTCCTCAGCGGAGGTACCCAGCACCTTGCACTCTTGTTTTTTGTCGATGGTCTTGTGGATCTGTCCACAAACGTTGAAGCATGGCGGGAGAACGTCGATAAGTATGTGTAAAAAAGTATTCGTACTTCTCTCCAGCAGACGTCGTAACCATCCAAATTATTGGAGCTCCTTTCGCTGTTAGTAATTGTTGTGGTATTGTTGTACTTGCTCTTCTTGGTACTTGGAAAAAGAGCCGCACTTCATAGACTATATCCGCACGCCATCCCCTAGTCTTGAGCAAGAGACATGGATGTCTCGACTCGTGACACACAGGACGCAAGATAAGAGTAGAACGTACCTCGATGTCGAACGCCCTCGTGGCACCGTGGGAATGGAATGCGGGATGTATATCGAGCAAGTGGTCGCCTGCCTTCTTCAGGAGGTCACCGACCTTGATGTCGCCGGTGCACTTCGTGTTTATGTCCTCGCCGACTTGGCGGCCCTCGGCGGCTGCTTCGCAGGGATTCTGCAAACGACAACAACGGATGGGAATACCTTGCGTTCAGTGAATGTTCAAAATAGTAAGGCCACGTAGCTGTCGTCGATTTCCAAAGTTGGGAAGGAAGTCGTACAATTTAACACTGTTGTAATGAAAGCGGTCGTTTATGGGCAAAGCCCTGCCTGGTACCACAACGTTGCTAACACCTATGAAACCACCACTGGGACAGGAACGAACGGGATTCACAGTCGCAACTGGTAAGCGTAAGCCCCGGTTTACTGCTATATAAGGCCTACCGGCGGAATACCGACAACCAAGGGTAAGAGACAGTACCTGCTGTATATATTGTTCGGTACTACTCTATTACTGCTGCTATCAACACTATTACGACCGACGTGTACTGCGATTCCTGAAGAGGTTGCGCACCCTACTTGTACTCGTTAATACAAAGAGTTCATGTGGTTGTATGAAAAATGAGTAACAGTAGTAGTACACCGCGTCACTACATGAACAACTCGCTAACCCCAATCACGGGACTGCTCTCCAGCATCACCCAGGTTAACTTCAGCTTGTAGACACGCCTAAGCTAGGCAAGGTCTACTGACCAGAAAGTGTCCCCCCTTGGCCTGAGGGGGGCTGGTCAGCACCATTCAGGTGCTAGGAAGGAGAGATAAGTTGTTGTATTATTAGCTCCGAACACAAGAAAACAAGCGATCTTAAATTCATCCCCGAATCCCTATATCAGAATCCAGAAGAGGATAAATAGAAACCCCTACTACAGTAGTTGTCTTCAGATCTAGATGACGTCCACACACCAGATCAGATCCTCAACAGTCAATCACCAACAAGAAGGTCAACTGTCGTGTCTTACCAACAACACTACACACTCTCTGGTGCTCCACTGTCCACAATGCCCCCAAAAGCGCGTTCCTACTCAAAGTAGTTCATGAACAAGCTTTGATCAAAAGTGAGCACCAGCTACACAAAAACATCAGAGAAAACATACACGTCGTTTTTGAATGATAAACGACCACATGCATCTAGATACCATACCCAATGATTACGAGCCATGAAACATTGCAATGCTTCACAAAAACATGCACACACGATCAACAGGCACAAATCATGCATTAAAACATAGCAATATCACCAATAAACACTACCAGGTACATTAATTGGTATATATTTTCACACGCAAACTTCACAAAACATACTTGTAAAAGTAGCAAGCCAAACGGAAACCCAAATAAACATCCACCGACCAAAGATAAACATCGTATAAACCCTTTTACGACTAGATGAATATTAATAGTATCATCCGCTTTCATCCACAATCATACCACAACTCATGCAATCAGCAAAATAACACCGTAAGAACATTCCAGGACGATTTTCGCTCAAAGTCATGCGGAAACCGCAGAAAATTACAGCGTAATACCACATTGATGCTTCAGGTTTGTCCATATACGCATTCAACCTCATCACACGAACATGCATTCCGCATTCAGCAAGCAAGCCTCGCTTGTTTGGAGACAAAAAACAGCAGCGATACATGAGAACACTCATTGTACTGCGATAGAACGAGACATTCGTCTCATGCGCCCGAAAACAGATGGCACAAATGACCCTACCAAAGTGACCAATACAAGAAAATACGGAAGACACAAATGTCTACTACTCGTACACACAACAAGCACATGTGTACCACTACTGTATAGCAAACTTGAACATCGGGTTCTGTTGCTAAACGGTTGGCCCCTAAGCAGTTTCCTTCAACTGGAAAGGTTCCTTAATTTTTCACTAAGAATGCATCGGAATACACATAGCGATAGACTCTCATACTGCTCCTGTCTGTTCATCAGAAACAACACAAGTCTGCCTAAGAAACACGCTATTCCGTCAAACGCAATCAACGGTTCGTTTCGTTTCCTACACGGTGCAGAAAACACTCCGTGCATACGTCACTCTGCACTCAATGTGTGTGGAAAAACACTCAATACAACGGCGCACGGCAATACCAGTATAGGTTTTGCATCCGATTTGCGGACGCGCCACGAAACCCCACGCGCTCGCTTCAACCCTGTGAAAACGATATGCTCATAACGCACATGTGTGTATAAATCTTCGAATGCAAATTACGGTTTCATACGATTTGGAACACGAGCTCCTTCAGGCTGACTCGTCCATATGCAGCGGGGAAAGCAAGTACCAGGTTCTTTGCGGCAATACGTGGACATAATTGTTCTCGTGCAGAGGCCATCGGCATGCACCACGCATTCAATAACCCCCCTTTCCAATAAACCTTCAGCAGCTACGACGAGACTCTCGCTCTGTACAGAGGCATGCAGCATGTACTCGCAGCATAATGCATTAATTTTCGCGACAAGATTATTCTGCTACACACAAGCACTAAAAACAGATTGACACCAGTCGCAAAGCACGCGTTGTATTATGCCACACACTGCTGTAGGCAATCAACACAACACAGACCTAGACGGGGTATGATTTTAACAAGCAAAGCACGAAGCACACTTGCCCCTATTAATAGCTCAAATACACGACGCGACAAAGCACGCGACAAACACTACAGATAGTCTACAGCAGTATCTTTAAAAACAAATCAAACTCACACCTTTAAATCAAGACGTGCGCGGGCTTCATGTTGGAGGCCAAGTCAGCACATAGCCTTCGCAAAACAAGAGCCAAGCTCTCAGCGCCTGGAAGCATTGGAGTTATCAAACACCACCTTTCAGCGGCACTCCAGCTCCTCCTATTCTGAAATACAAAGCGCAACCGCCTTCTCGAACGGCTGTATACACGTGTGATTTCCTCACTCCTCGCTCCGCCTCCCGAAGTGGATATCCTCGCGACGATCTAGAAGCGCAGGTGGGGAGATTGATCTCGCCGCGTTGGGCACAATCACACGCTTCGCACGTGATGTCGCGCCTTCCCCCTCGGGACGCGCGACGCGACAGCCCGCAGTCGGCACCGCTGAATCAACGCATTTTAGTGTGTTCACCTCGTCAGCATGCCCCCCGAAAGCCTTGAGCCCTCGTGATCGGCGGGTGTGTCTTTGCTGCCCGAGTTGAACCTTCAGCGGATCAAAATCGTGCCTATACTGCGAGATTTCACAGAACCAAGTGAATCAACCCGATTCGAACCTCACCATCATCAGATGTGGAGCCTGCTGCTGCAGACCCTCCACGCCGGGTGCGATGCTTGGACATCGCCTCTAGCGGCCCCTCGTACAACCACAGCAGACCTCGGTCGGAGTCCTGATGCAGCATATGGACACCGCCCTCATCGGGTCGAGGGCTTCCTGCCGAAACGCGGCCCAATCCATACCTGCGTGCCGCTGTCGCAATCGTACCAGAAAAAATCCCTGACTAACGTCGGTGTGTTCAACCTGAATTATCGATAATTGTAGACACGCCTAAGCTAGGCAAGGTCTACTGACCAGAAAGTGTCCCCCCTTGGCCTGAGGGGGGCTGGTCAGCACCATTCAGGTGCTAGGAAGGAGAGATAAGTTGTTGTATTATTAGCTCCGAACACAAGAAAACAAGCGATCTTAACTTCATCCCCGAATCCCTATATCAGAATCCAGAAGAGGATAAATAGAAACCCCTACTACAGTAGTTGTCTTCAGATCTAGATGACGTCCACACACCAGATCAGATCCTCAACAGTCAATCACCAACAAGAAGGTCAACTGTCGTGTCTTACCAACAACACTACACACTCTCTGGTGCTCCACTGTCCACAAGCTTCTGTTTACTGCTATATATCAACCTCCAGTGTGTACTGCGACTGGTGCTGAGGTATCATGCTGCTGTGTTATTTATCACTGCATGGACCATTTTTACAACCCTGGCTGACCCCCGTGATGAGACTTGCCCGTTTTCATTGCGTCTTACATGTATAGATACCACGTAGTCGTAGTCGTACATCCAAAACGTGTGTTTATATCACAGCATAAAGCGTCACTGCATGGACCACTTGTTCAACCTCCGCTTACCCCGATGACGGGACTGCCCCGTACTCGTAGTCGTACATACATGAAGTGTGTTTGGCTGTACGTATGAAAAAGAAATCGCATCACACAGCAGCGTCACTGCATAGGTCTACTCGTAGACCTGAGTACTTGTACAATTCCCGCTTACACCGCGATGAAGGGACTGCCCCGTACACGTGCTCGTACATGCAAAAGTGTGTTTGTACGCATGAAAAAGAAATCACAGCACAACGACAGAAATGTAACTCACGTTTCGTCAAGCTTTCAGCTCCTTCGTTAGGGACGCCGATCGAAGGTGAATCACAGGTGTCCGCGTCACACCAGTCACACACACGAGGGTTGTCGCCGCTTCCCCAGTGCTTCTTGTTAAGGTTATGAAAAGCTTGGCACGTGGAAGGCTCGTCACTCCTGCAGGTGTCGCAGACAGCGTACCGGCGGAATACCGACAACCAAGGGTAAGAGACAGTACCTGCTGTATATATTGTTCGAACGCCCCCTCTTTTCCGACCACCTACACGATCGCCTAGACCTAGCACCACGCGTATAACAAGCTGCTACATATCTTTGATCTCACAGCCGAAGTGTATTTGAATATTATTTGTGACCTAAACCTCCTAAAAATCCCCCCCCCCCCTCTTGCTCTCCCTTACTCAAACGCCCCACCAAATATCAAAATCCGCCACATTAATAAACACTTCACGCACAGGATATCACCTCATTATCTTTCGAGAGCCATCCATGCCGCTGTGTCCCCCCCCCCCCCCCCCCCCCCTCCAACGCCCCCTCTTTCCCGACCACCTGCACGATCGCCTAGACCTAGCACCACGCGTATGACAAGCTGATACATATCTTTGATCTCACAGCCGAAGTGTATTTGAATATTATTTGTGACCTAAACCTCCTAAAAAATCATCCCCCCCCCCCCCCCTCTTGCTCTCCCTTACTCAAACGCCCCACCAAATATCGAAATCCGCCACATTAATAAACACTTCACGCACAGGATATCACCTCATTATCTTTCGAGAGCCATCCATGCCGCTGTGTTTCCCCCCCCCCCCCCCCGCCTCGAACGCCCCCTTCTTCCCCATCACCCGCACCTTCGCCTAGACCTAGCACCACACGTATAACAAACCCCTCACCTAAAGCCCTTCCCCCCCCCCCACCCCCCACCCCCGCCCCCACCCCCCACCCTCCCCCCCCAACCCATCCTAACCCCACCCCCTCGAACACTCCACCCTCTCTTTACTCACTGATCGTACGACTTACCCCAGGATATACACGATAAACTGATGTATTATTTCCAAAAATGTCACATTTATCCCCTCGAAATAATGTATAGTTTCCAGGCACATATCGAGCTGCCCCCCTCCCCCCCCCCGCCCCAACCCCCCCCCCCCCCCCCCCCCCCCGCCCCCAATAATATACTGGTGCCAAAACCGTCAGATTTATCCCCTCGAAAGGATTTATAGCTTACATGCACAAATTGCCCCTTCCCCCCCCCCCCCCCCCCCCGCCCCCCTCCAAACCCGCTCGCTTTTGATCAAAACCAGGCCCCCCCTTTCCCTTCACAGCTGTCAGATTTTGTCCCCCTCAGAAACGGGTTTTATAGTTTCCGCGCACAGACTGACTAAAATCATCCTGTTGACCCTGATAGCTACACTGTAGCTGTAAGGGGAGTCGCCGACCTATATCCTTAATGAGGACACACAACCCGTAATGCGCGCGATCGGAGTATCACACACAGCTTGCAAAGATGAGTTTCGACGAAATCTTCGATCTCACAGCTGGAGTGTATTTTAATTTTTATAATATATTGTTCGGTACTACTCTATTACTGCTGCTATCAACACTATTACGACCGACGTGAACTGCGATTCCTGAAGAAGAGGTTGCGCACCCTACTTGTACTCGATAATACAAAGAGTTCATGTGGTTGTATGAAAAATGAGTAACAGTAGTAGTACACCGCGTCACTACATGAACAACTCGCTAACCCCAATCACGGGACTGCTCTCCAGCATCACCCAGGTTAACTTCAGCTTCTGTTTACTGCTATATATCAACCTCCAGTGTGTACTGCGACTGGTGCTGAGGTATCATGCTGCTGTGTTATTTATCACTGCATGGACCATTTTTACAACCCTGGCTGACCCCCGTGATGACACTTGCCCGTTTTCATTGCGTCTTACATGTATAGATACCACGTAGTCGTAGTCGTACATCCAAAACGTGTGTTTATATCACAGCACAAAGCGTCACTGCATGGACCACTTGTTCAACCCCCGCTTACCCCGATGACGGGACTGCCCCGTACTCGTAGTCGTACATACATGAAGTGTGTTTGGCTGTACGTATGAAAAAGAAATCGCATCACACAGCAGCGTCACTGCATAGGTCTACTCGTAGACCTGAGTACTTGTACAATTCCCGCTTACCGCGATGGCGGGACTGCCCCGTACACGTGCTCGTACATGCGAAAGTGTGTTTGTACGCATGAAAAAGAAATCACAGCACAACGACAGAAATGTAACTCACGTTTCGTCAAGCTCTCAGCTCCTTCGTTAGGGACGCCGATCGAAGGTGAATCACAGGTGTCCGCGTCACACCAGTCACACACACGAGGGTTGTCGCCGCTTCCCCAGTGCTTCTTGTTAAGGTTATGAAAAGCTTGGCACGTGGAAGGCTCGTCACTCCTGCAGGTGTCGCAGACAGCGTACTGGGAACTCCTGTTATTCCTATTTCGTGCGATGAGGAAGCCGTCACAACCCTTGCTCGGGCACGGCCAATCAGGATTGCCAGAAGAAGCTGAGTCCCGTTCTTGCCCGACCAGCTTCCACACGCCTGATCCTGAACCTCCACCACCCCCACTGTTGGCGGAGCCTCCTCCCGCACTAGCCTTGGTCCGCTTCGCAAATTTCAACTTCAAATTTTTATTGCCGATCCGACAAATTTCAAATTCAAATTGTTTGCAGCCGTCAACGGCAATTCCCTCTCAACAGCCAGCAATTGGCCAACTTCAAAAGTAAAAGTACAAAAAACAAGTTGCTGAAAAAGCAAAATAAAAATATCAGAGAGCAAGCAGTAAAGATCAGAGAATGAGAGCTAAAAAGTAAGTAAGAATGAGACTAGGGAAAGCAAGGAAGGCAAGGAACTTCGGGACGGTTCTTTTTCCCAGCAGCTAATTTTCTTTTCGGCAATTACGGGCTGAGAAAGGCTGAGAGGGGGGAGGATATGCCGAGCGAGACGTCCGAGGGGGGCGAGGTCTAGGTATATAGTTGTATATCCAGACATGTTTTGACCCATGATTTTCGGATTTGACCCGTGAGCTACATCACGGGTTTAGTCGACTCGACCGGCGTGACACCCGCACTTCACGGCTCACTCAGAGTTTGGCGGGTCGGATCGGGTCGGGTCGGGTCAGCAGGCGTGCAAATCGTGCGGGTCGGGTCGGGTTAGGAGGTTTTCAAATCTCACGGGTCGGGTCGGATCGGGTGAAGAGGTCCTGACAACTCGCGGGTCGGGTCAGGTCGAGTAAGAGGTTTTCCAAATCTCACGGGTCAGGTCGGGTCAAGACGTTTCAAAATGTTGGCGGGTCGGGTCGGGTCAGCTGAACCAAAAGCGTCTGGGTGTGGTTGAGCCCGTGTGATTTTCTTGATAGGAAATAACCAGGGCTTTTCACGGGTCATGACCCGACCCGCGGGTCGGGTCAAGGGGGTTTCGAAATCTCGCGGGTCGGGTCGGGTCGGGTCATCATGTTTTAAAATCTCACGGGTCGGGTCGGGTCGGGTCAAGAGGTTTTCAAAATCTCGCGGGTCGGGTCGGGTCAAAAGGCTTCAAAATCTCGCGGGTCGGGTCGGGTCGGGTCAAGAGGTTTTCAAAATCTCGCGGGTCGGGTCGGGTCATGACCCGCGAGATACGGGTCACTTCGCGGGTCAAGCCATAATGACCCGTGAGTTGTTTTGGGCTGACCCGCGGGTCCAACCCGCGGATCTAGCCGGCGGATCCGCCTTTTTCAAACTTAAAGCTGAGAGCCACGTTGATGCCGTGTAGGCGCCCCGCGGGTCGGGCCCGCGGGTCCGCCAATAAAATACAAACATTTCGGCTTCCTGCCTCCCTCGTGCGGATGCTCCGATCATATGTCATCACAGCGTGCAGAACAATCACCAGGCAGTACCCCTAGCTATTCGTAACAAGGCATAAAGCAGTGTGACGCGAATCCCGTACCTACTGAAGCCGTAACAACAGCAGCAGTAATATTACGGTCATCATACCAGTACGAAAAGTGACCAAACGTAAAAAGGCAAGGAAGGGCAGTCGTCGTCGAAGCAGCAGCAGCAGCAGCACTGGCAGCAGCAAGTACCAGCAGCAGACCCCGGATTCTCGCGGATCGCAGCCCCTGCTGACAGACCCACCGCCCCAGTTGTGGGCTTGCTGCCGGAGGCGGCTCAGCTAGGCTGCTTGCCGGGGCTGGAGACTGCACAGATAGAAGATAGATACAGCAGTGAAGTAGTAGTAGCTAGCTCGAGAATTATCATACCAGTACGAAATGTGACCAAGCGTAAAAAAGCAAGAAGAAGAGCAGCCGTTGTCGAAGCAGCAGCGGCAGCAAGCAGCAGCAGCAGCAGCAGCAGCAAGCAGCAGCAGCAGCAGCAGCAGCAGCACAGCAGCAGCAGCACCCTGGCAGCAGCAAGCACCAGCAGCAGCAGACAACGCATCCTCGCGGATCGCACCCCCTGCTGACAGATCCACCGCCCCAGTTGTGGGCTTGCTGCCGGAGGCGGCTCAGCTAGGCTGCTTGCCGGGGCCGGAGATTGCACTTGTAAATTATAACTAGCTCGCTCGTCGGGTCGCTCGTCGGGTCGACCCGGTGGTCTAACGGTACGGGCATGTCCATGCATGTGGGTTGCGGTTTCTTTCCTATTCCTCGCGCGCACACCACATGACATAATCATCAGCTGCAAACAATGCCGGTAAAAAACGCAGAGAACACGACATACTGGGAAAAGTACGAGGGACCAATGACCAACCAACCGAGCGAGGTATACATGCTTTGACCCGTGACTTTTTGACTTTGACCCGTGAGAAATGTCACTGGTCAAGTTAACGTGACCCGCCAGACGACCCGAATCTCGCGGGTCACCCGGATTGTCGCGGGTCGGGTCGGGTCGGGTCAGGACGATTTCAAAATCTCGCGGGTCGGGTCGGGTCGGGTCAAGACATCTCGAAAATCTCGCGGGTCGGGTCGGGTCGGGTCGGGTCAAGACGTCTCGAAAATCTCGCGGGTCGGGTCGGGTCGGGTCAAGACGTCTCGAAAATCTCGCGGGTCGGGTCGGGTCAGCTGACCCGACCCGACCCGACCCGACCCGCGAGATTTGACCCGACCCGTGAGAAGCCCTGGAAATAACCTGGCCGTGTCCGAATGTAAGGACCGTTTTGACTTCAACGTAAATATAAATGCTGATAATATATTTCCGACAGAGCGGATCTGAGGCTGCGAGATAGAGGGCGAGAGCAGCTGAGTGTTGGAAGGAACGCCACAGAGCACGGTTTGCATCTCTCTGCGCGGGCGACGGGGCTCACAGGGACATAGAGCGGGGAAAGCTTGGAAGATGGCCCCGAGCGCGGCGAGGATGGCCGCGAGGGCAGCATGCATGAGTCTCGACCACAACGACAACAAATCAGACGTTCGGGCAGAGTGGTACCATGGATAGGGTTGAAGGATATATAACATCCTTATTAGCGATGGTCAAGATCCGGTATAACCGGTGCCTTCGTGGCCAAAATCGGGTACTTTTCTTTTTCAATTTCCGCCACGCGCCCAGGACGCTATCTAATTGGCCCAAATGCCGGCTGTGGATCGGTTCGAGCTCTGTTATTATTGTCGTACACACATACACACAATGTGGCTTCATAGGGAAGGTGTTGTGGAGTTCGGTTCAGCTGTCTTCTGTGCTGAACTACTACTGTACTAGGTACCGCGTCCTACTGTAGTACAGGGTGGTACCGTCGTCGATCACCCGCCGTCGCGATCCCCCGCCGTCGCCCGATCGCTCGCTTGCTCGCTCGCCCGCCGTTGGTCGCCCGCCGTCGCTCACCCGCTGCCGCCGCCGTCAAGCGGCCTTCGGCCGCCTTCATCGCTCGCCCGCCGTCGCTCGAGCGCCCGCCGTCGCCCGATCGTCCGCCGCCGCTCTTGTTGTCTAGTATTTTCGAGCCCCCGTGACCTTTCATGCCGCATCGCACCCCCAATACATCGCATTTACTTCTGCATCATACACGTATTCACGTCCTATCGAGACCGCCTCGGACGAGCACACCACATAACCCTATCTACCTATCTATTCGTGCTCTCGCCCTCATCACTCCCTCTCTCTGGGGAACGCGCTATCATAGCGCTGAGACAACACTCACGATTATCCTGCCATGTAGCATCGCATGCACGACACAGTATTGCCCGCTGCATCACACGCACGACACAGTATTGCCCGCTGCATCACACGCACTTTATGACGCCCCATAAAGACGTCGTAACACCAGCAGATAATATACGCCCACATCTCTCTCCGTTCACCCTCCTGAGCTCATCTCTCCTCCGCCCGGCGGAAATCAGAAAATGCGTGTAACTCCGCACAGTAGTTGCATAGTGGATGATTAAGAACCCAGTATACTTGGTATTTTGGTGGATATCCTTGACACTGCGACGAGAGGCTGTGTTCTCGACATTAATCGAGATGGCGACACTTCGAGCGGGTAACTGAGAAAGAGAAGCTACTTCGGTGCAGTGAGACGATGACGTGATGTTACAAACACGGCGCTTAAGTGGCCAACACACAGAGATATAAACCATAGACAACGCAGGAGCCCAGACGACGGCAACTTCCCAGAGACACTAGGACAGCTAGGATACCATGACGATCCAGAGAGATAGGAAATGAGTGAGGTCGAAGAACCCTCTAGGAGAGAACACTACAGCAGTAGTAATCCCTCCGCATGCGTTACTTACTACTACAGCAGTATTTCTTCAACATGCGTTACATGTCAACCGACACCTATGAGATCTACGATACACACAAGAGCAATGCTGCAGAACATCAACTACTCGTATAGTGACATGGGCCAACACGTCAATACCACTCCCCCTCGATGAAGGTTGCATTGAAATAGTGAAAATAAAATAACCTACATGATGATAGTCAGGCAAGCAGATCAAATTAGTAATTTGATTCTTAACTACAAAAAAATAGAGCCTATTTTACGCGATACGTTCATACGTGTTAGTACTAGTGCTAGCTTACATACATTTATGTGCTTACGATACCGTCATTCTTATTACACAAACCAAATTACTATTGCGTCCAATCTTACATAGGTCCATAAGCCAGCGATAATGCACCGCCGAATATTGTCCACTGAAATAGTAAAATGGTTCACACAAACAACATGTTCACAAAAACATACACCTGTGACACTAGTTGTAGATGTCGTTCAGAAGTTATTGATTTGGTGCACCAGTTGTTGAAGACGGTTCTTCTTCAGGTGCTTGGTCCCGATATCCGCCAAGTTGTCTTCCGTGGAAACGTAGTGGGTGGTGATCTTGTTTTCCTTGACCAGCTCACGGATGTAGAAGAACCTCAAAGCGATATGTTTGGTGCGAGAACCGTATGCATGGTTCCCAATGACGTGAAGTGTGGCCGTGTTGTCTATTTTCAACGGCACTCGTTTGAACTCCTCATCAAACCCTAGTTCAGTCAGCATGTTCGAACAGGACACTGCTTCCTTCATGGCTAGCGCAGATGCAACCAGTTCAGCCTTCATCGTGGACAATTCTGCCAGGCTCTGAACTCCTGACTTCAGGTTCACCGGAGCCCTGCACGACATCATGATGTAACACGAAGTCGACCTGCCGCTGTCGGGGTTGTTGCCCCAGCTGAAGTCCGAGAAGGCTGCGATTTTGAAGCCTCCTTTCTTGTAAACGATTGTGAAATTTGCGCTTCCAGCCAGATAACGCAGAAAATGCTTAGCCGCCCCCTGGTGTACCTTCGCAGGTTTCTAGATAGCACGAGCGAGTTGACTCTAGTGTGCATGATGACGTACATTGAAACTTGACCGAGATACATGACCGAGCCGGTGATGACCTGGTACCGTTGGATCTATTCGGTTTTGAGCAGCGTGTCTTCCGGTTGTTTGGCAGAAAGCTCGGAACCGTAGCCTGAAGTCCTAGCGAGGCTGTAGTCCGCCACACCAGACCGATCCAAGAACGAGTTGGTGTATTTCTCCGCGCTGATAGTCGGCGTACCTTTCTCACAGTCTCGAGTAACCTGCATGCCCAACACGAGCGATACATCGCCCATGTCCTCCATCTTGAACTTGGCCATCAGCTTTCTCTTGATAATCCTCATCACTTCGATGCTGGCATCGACAATGAGATTATCGTCCAAGTAAAGTGTGAGGATGATGACGAACCCGTTACGCTGGTAGATGTAAACACAGGTGTCGGACTTGATCGGTTCAAAATATGGTCGCGGTCAGGACGGGATCTATGGTAAAAGCACAGTTCCCGGGGCTTTGTGCCAGCCCGTAGAGGCTCTTCCCTAGTTTCATCACTAAGGGGCCTCCATCCTTGTCCTTGACAACAGGTGGCTCTTCCACGAATACCTCCTCCTCGATGTCTGCAAGTCCATATGCTGTGTTTCCCAGCCGAAATGCGTTGCAATCGATCAAGGCTACGGTAGGGGTGTACCTCCAATTTTCACTACCGGGTCTGAGGTATCATACCGTACTCGCACGAGTGAATCTGCACCTGACCGAGAAAAACACGTTAGGTGATTTGTTTGGCGCAGCATATATTAGCTAATAATCCCATTGGGTACTCATATCGAAAACATAAATCAGCACCAAGAAGCCCTTTACCGCATGGGACAGGGGGGTCACTCGCGCGGGTGGCCACGAGCCACTGAAGAAAAAGGCTCTGAAAGGGACCCCGCTACCGTAGCATTGGTCAATCGCAATCACCATCCTATGCTCTGTAGCCGGCATACTGGAGCGAAGGTGCTGCCGCAGTCTCGTCCTGCGATCTGATTCCACCCTTGAGCAAATAGACACCCCTTGTGGGTGTTGATAGGGTTGAGTTTTGTGACCTACTTTGATTTGTAAATCTTCTGTCCTGGCGGAACTGTTGATCGTGGAGCCAGCTTGAAGACCTCGAGGTCTTGCGCACACTTGATCTCCATGTTAAATGTAGCATTCCACAGCTCAGCCTCAGGAAACATCATCGCTCCATGAAACGTCCTCGGGACGTTAAGTTGCACGCTCATTGCAGCGTACGCATATCCCGTGAATTGTGGGAAATCGTCCTTGTGAGCGATATCCATGAACTCCACCTTTGCGGGTAGTGTTCCCGAGTCCGAGACGTCGTAGTTCGGTGAAAATCCTGGCGTTAAGCACGTTAGCAACATATCTAGTCACAGGACATTGCGACGTTATACTACCATATCCACCGCGAGATATAACACCTCCGCGAGATGCAACACGTCCACCACGCGATGCAGCACCTCCGCGAGATTCAGCACGTCCATCACGCGATGCAGCACTTCCGCGAAATGCAACACGTCTACTACGCGACGCTGGACCGCACAGCGCAGGGCCACAAGTACTAGACGGTGCAGAACCCGATCGCTGAGAACCAGGCGCCAGATAATCCTTACCTTACCCTGAGGGGCAAACTCTCGGAGGCGAAGCAGGATTTCCCCCCGCAGGAGATGCAGGGCTCCCTCCCCCAGGAGAAGCATCCGATGGGCTTTCAGCAGGTGGGATCGAATTGGAAGGACTATTTCTAGGTTGCGGTCAGTAGTTTCACGAATTTCTTGAGGCGCTCACGAAAAGACCGGTCTCCGACACCTAGGTCAGGAGAAGGCGAACTGACGTCTTGGTTGAAAGTATGGTGTCGCACGTCTCGTAACACGTCGTCGTAGTCGTCGTACGTGAACGCTCCCGTGTCAAAAGCACTCATCACGCCCGGCTCAGGCATGGCTGAAGGCATCTCGATGAGGATGACGTTCCTGCTCTCGCGTATGCTCTTCGTCTTCGGATCGCACATTCGAAACGACTTGCTGTCCGTGCTGTACCCTACAAGAGGTCCTTCCCAGGCACGATGCTTCAACTTCTTGATGTGGATTTCTACGTGCATGAACGCCCTTGCCCTGATCGCCCGAAGGAATCCGAGTTAGGTATCCTTGCCGTTAAGAGCCTTATACAGCATGTCATTAGCTAGTGCCGCGTGTGGAGTCCGGTTGTTCAGGTAAACGGCAGTTTGCCTGAGCTCCACTCACAGAAACTTCGCTAGAACGGAGTCGACAAGGAAACAGCGCACCATGTTAGCAAGCGTTCGTCCTGCACGCTTCTATGCGCCGATCTACTGAGGGTTGTTCGGAGGAGCAGACTCTAACTTGGTGCCGATATCGACGCAGTACTGCCGCACCTCGGCACACGTAAACTCCGTACCTTTGTCCGCCTTGAGCTTTACCAGGCGGTAACCGGACGGAATCACGACCGCCTTGTTGTACACCGCGATAGAGACGATGGTGTGCGTCTTGTCTCTCACGACGAAAATCTTCTTCCACTTCGTACGTTGGTCGACGAACTTGGTGACGTAGCGCTAACCACCCAGCACTTTAGCGTTGATTGACCCCAAGGAGTCTACGCTGACTAGCTGGTAAGCCAGTATAACATCGTCTTATGTTGGCTATTTCGGGTGATCTTGCTCCGCAACTTTCCCGAGAGGACACGTACCGCGCGCCTCTTTTGCCCCCGTGTACTCGACACTGTTGCTGGGCACCTTGTGGAGAACATCCATGCTCCTGCGGTTGATGTGTCCCATCCGTCGGTGCCTCAGGTCGGCAGAGGCAGTCTGCATGGCTACACCGCAGGTGGTGGCGCCAAGGTCCAGAGAGTTGTCAACTCAGTGTCCAATCTTCACGTCAATGGAACACAATCTCTTGCCAGTAGAGGCGTGCTACGATAGAGGTACCACTTTTCGTCTGAAATGTTTTCTGAATGACGGGGCTCCTTAACCCAAATCGTTTGAATAGACCATTGTTTCGCACGATTCTCGTTGTCATCCTAGGCCATGGGATTTTTCATCGGTAGCAGTTCTATTTTCCTCTAAGAATCGGATTTTCGGAGAGGTCATACGCTCCCAAATCGAGAAAACTCAGAGAAAACGAGATGCACCTCTATAGTAGCACGCGTTGGTATTATAGTGGGGTCGACTCCGAGATCCTGCATCGGCAGAACGGCGCTGCCCTCCTTCTCTAGCCAAGTGTTAGTCGGGCGAAGCGCCCCCCTTCTGCATGGCAGTGGTGACATAAAACAGGTTGGTGCCTAGCCCTGGCACCCCAACCATACTGAGGGATACGTACTACGTATTCCCTCCGTCGTCGGTGATGGTGCCGTGGACAGTAACCGTTGCAACACCCTTAATCACGTTCCCGCCAGCCGCGCTGACCAAGTAAGGAACGGTGAGACCATTAAAGCTGCTCATGAACTCTTGCTGCCGGGGAATGCGGTGTGGGTCGATGTAGTTGTCGGTCACCCCTCTGTTCACCATCATCATGATTACCAGACGACAGAGATCCGCCATAGGAAGTTTGGTACCGGCTGCCATGAACGTACCAAAGACCCCGTGGAGCCAATGGCTTGGCTGGGCTGGCTCGGAAGCAGCAGACCCAGGTGCCGCTGGTTTGCCGGATGCCTCCGCAGAAGAAGCAGCAGACGAATTCGCAACAGACGCAGCCACCGTGGCCAGGGAAGCACCCTTAACGCTAAACGAGAACCCAAACGTTGATGGCTCGGGCTGAGGCGGGTGCCAGGTGAGAGCTCCCGATGTTTGTGCCCGCTTGGTCTTACGGCACACGAAGCGCCAGGTTTGCCCGCAGCTGTTGTAATTCCCTCTGTTTGTGGCATTACGCGTCGCTGTGGGAGTTGGTCTTGGGCAGTTGGGCGAAGAGTTACCTCGTCCATCTTTCTTACCCTTCTTCTTCCCCGTTTGGGACGATTCTTCTTCACCAGCTCAGGGCAGTTGCGCTTGAAGTGACTGTAGACCTTGCCCTGGTGGAATTGGTCAGTGCAAAACGCAGTTGACGCTTTCGGTGCTCCACGCCCTGCTTCCGGCGGTGTCGAGGGCTTCCGGGACTGATGGTTAATGAAGTAGATTGTATCAAGCCGCGTGGGCAGCTCGTGGTCGAAGGCGTCTCCCAGCTCATAGCTCTTATCTTTGACGAACTGGAACTCCGGCGTGAGGGCATCAAGAAGCAAGTACGCCTCGGACTCGTCGAAGATCTCCTCTCCCATGTCCTTCAGACAGAACCGGAGGTCGTCCATGGTGGCGATTATTTCAGTGGGATCGTCGCCTATTTTCATCTTCTTGTGGAGCTGCGCCCGCAACGCTCGCCGAGTTTTCTCGGTATTGATGTCGAAGCGGTCCTGCAGGGCCTCCCATGCCGCCGCCTCATCTCGCAAGGACACGATTGTGATGCCCTTGTGAGCTTTTACTGTAATGTGTGCTGACCCGGTGGTCGCGAAGTAGAGCACCGAGTAAAGACGTTTGTTCGCCGAACCCCACGCATCGGCTGCAGCTGTGACGAGCCTGGTGTCGGTGGGGCACGTAACTCAAGTACGGTTAGTAGCTCCAGCGCGTGACGACTTATTGCTTGGTGAATCTTCTCCCTCCACTTGCGGTAGTTGGCTCATTGTCGCATTTTCCAATGGCCTCCAACGCCGGGTTGAGCCCAGAGGAAGACGATTCCGCCGTCACTACCTGCGTGCATGCTACACTTGTTGTGTAAACTCGATTGTAGCTCGGAAGCTCACAGCTTATGTCCGTCAGACACACTTCCAGTCTCCACCCGGAAACCTGTGCTTCACGAAGGCACAGAACAGACATACTGCAGGTGGCTAAGCTGCGGTGCTGTGGAGTCGAAAATGCCAGCTCTGGCCACGTCCAGCAGACACACGGGTCAGATGTACTGCTCAGAAATCTTTCGGTGCAGACGTTTGGCTCCAGCAAACAACTAGCAGGCCGAGTTAGATCCTCAGCCTTCACCTGCACTCAGGGCAGCACGCGCAAGGTATCTTGGAAAGACGTTGCCTCGCGTGAACGACGCACGCATGGGTAAGTTAACGTGAAGCTATTAATGCGTGTGAAGCTGACTTCATGCTACCCCCAGCCCAAGCAAGTCATCCCGCGAAGAAATTCACCAAGGCGATATGGAAGTTAGTTACAAACGCGGAACACGAAAATTCTCTGCACGCGCCTACGACCAAATGTTGCACAACCCTATTAGCCAACCGAAATCGACGCCTAGAAGTTCGTGCTCCCGAATGCTATACACAAACAGTATTGTACTCAATTTGCAGCCGTGAACCCAGGTGACTAGTCCGGGTCCAATAGCAGACGGGTTGACTCAGTGCAACCTTCAGCAGAATCTCACTCCAGCAGAAAGCTTCCCTCGCGGAGAAAAACATTTGTATGCTTACGCCAACCAGCGCCCCACGACAGAAAGTCACGATCTCCAACCGAAACTATCCACTCGCGACGCTCGAGGTCATAGCCAGTTATGGATATTCTGGTGGATACCCTTGACACTGTGACAGAGGGTGTGTTCTCGGTGTTAATCGGGATGACGACACTGCAAGCGGGTAACTGAGAAGTAGAAGATACTTCGGTGCAGTGGAGACGGTGACGTAAAGTTTCAAATACGGCGCTTAAGTGACCAACACACACAGATATAAACCACAGAGAATGCAGGAGTCTAGTCTAGTCGATGGCAGCTTCCCAGAGACGCTAGGACAGCTAGGATACCATGACGATCCAGAGAGATAGGCAAAGAGTGAGGTCGAAGAATCTCCTAGGAGAGAACACTACAGCAGCAGTAATTCCTCCTCATACGTTACATGCTACTACGAGTGATTCTTGCGCATATGTTGCATGCCAGCCGACACATAGTAGACCTACGATACACACGAAAACAATGCTACTGAACATTGACTAATACAGGACATGTGCCAACATTTCTATAACAACCAGAGATTTTGGACCAGCTGCAAGGGGAAAAGTACGACATATCCTACGTGTTGCGGTACGTTGTCGGGTCGTAGGGCACCGATGTACATCGTGCGTATTTCGAGAGGGCTTCCTGGGATAGAGAGAGAGGAAATACTCAAGTTGACATTATTATTTGAGAACGAGACGGACGGTATGGTTACGAGTGAAGAAGAAAATTTGACGGCGACGAAAACGTCGTGGGTACGTGCAATAACGTCGTTTGTTTTCAGGTGTGGTGTACGACATATATATATATACGTAATACAATAGGCATACCAGGTGTGACTTTCATCCCTGCCTTTTCCTAGCCTCAATCCCATTGGCCGAGGTTCCTCCCCCCACCCGCCCTTGGCCAACCAGACGACGAGGCGCGCGCGTGGGAGTTGACGCTTGGGGCACCCCTCCCACTCAGTCCCGCCGCACCCTGGGGTGATTGGTGCTCATCCCCGGTTCAGACATCCTTCCATATATCTACAACTGCGACACGCTGGGGACGAACGTCGAGTTCGCCCGGGTCGACACCGCCACGCACGGTGTGGAAACCCTAATCCCCCGTGCCGATCACCTATTGACCGGGACGTGAAGAGCGAGCGCAATCCAGGGGGGATTGGGCTCCATCTCCGGTTCAGACACCCTTCCATATCTCTACAACTCCGATACCCCGGGGCTGAAAATATAGTTGTCCCGGGTCGACACCGCCCATGGACCGATAACTGATTGGCTGGGGTGCGTAGAGCGAGCGCAACCCGGGGAGAATAGGGCCCCATCCTCGGCTCAGAAATCCCTCCGTATCACTCTAACTCCGACACCCCGGAGAATGCAATGGGAGTCCCCCGGGTCGGAACCGCCCCGCACGAGGTGGAAACTCCAATCTCGCTAGACATTCGCTGATTGGGTGGAGCGCGTAGAGCCAGCGTCACTCGGGGAGGATAGGGCCCCAAGCCCAGATCCTAAATCTCTCCGTAAATCTACAAACTTCAACACCCCGTAAACGCAGGGCCTTACCCAATAAGCTTTTTTATTTCTGAAAAAATACTGAGCTTTTTTTTGCGGGCATAGGCTTTAAAACTGGAAGTAAGCTCGCGATTTATGCCCGTTTGGCGCTGATAAGCTCGACTTATGTTCGCTCTTTGTTCCGTCTCTAGCTTGATTTTTGTTCGATAAAAGCATATTTGCTCGTCTAACACTCATTGGGCATCCTTGCTTGTCGTCGATAAGCTCGTGAAACGTGGGTTCTTGTTTTATTTTTCTTTTCTACAAGCCACATGGCAGGTGAAGGTGTCAGTGCTGTAATATATATACACACTCCTATATACTTCGAAAGTATATATATATTTACGCTTCATACTGCTGCTGTTGCGTGTCATTGTGTGTTGTGTCCATATACAGCACAGTGCGCACAGTGCCTTGCTGCCTTTTCCATACCACCGCACCACCACGTCCATTGGGAAACTTGCTTGAACTCTCTACTCCAAACTCGACATCAAAAACAGAGCTAGCGAGCTAGCCAAACAAAGCGGACTACCCAGCACCCCCGCGACCCGCACGACGCTATGATACTTTCCCCGCCCCCTGTTGTAGTTGAGAAGAGCGGATGCTGCAATACGGTCACTGAGGCTAGGCTCCTGCCTCTCGTCCATACAAGCGCGCAGAATAGAAAATACGCGTTCCATGAACGCGGAGGATGGCTGAATCAGCGCGATGTCTTTTGCAACATCATAATGAGGAGCTAACGATGCGAGGAGGACGAAGGCTGACGAGCATCGACTAGATGCTCTCCTATTAGGGGTCATGTGTGCAGTTGTGGGCGTGTACCCCTGCTCACGAACAGACACAAACAGACAACAAGCAGTTCCGAAAACTGCCACAGCGTGCCTCTATTTACTGGATTGCTAAATATTGAGGTTTGTTTGTCTGTCTGTCCCACGTCCGTCTGTCTGTCTGTCTGTCTGTCTGTCTGTCTGTCTGTCTGTCTGTCTGTCTGTCTGTCTGTCTGTCTGTCTGTCTGTCTGTCTGTCTGTTCGCTTTGCTTTTGGCGTGCGACGCGTACATCAAACCGATTCAGACGCGCTCGGGACTGATAGACGCCCGCTATTTATGCTTAACGTCTCGTACTGCTCGTGTCGAAAGCGGTGCCGAGATCGCAGAGCTAGACCATAGTGACTGCTTCTTACCAGTGGCAATTGTCACTGGGATTTTATACTCAAACCTCCGCGTTCTCTCTCAAGCAGCAAGCAACACCACCACACCCACCAACGCCCTCCCCGCCCCACCATCACCACCACCATCACCACCACCATCACACCACCGCTACCACCATCACACCACCAGCTATATAGAAGCTTCCCAGGCTTGATGGTGATGGTAGCTGCAGCAGGTGGTGATGGGTGATGATAGATCGTGGTGGTGGTGGCTGCAGCAGGTAGGTGGTGACGGCGATGATCGATCGTGAGTGTGTCGAGCTTGACGATTATCGGAGGAGAAAAGGAAAGGCGTTATCACACACACACAGATTAGCAACCAGCACCACCATCACCACCACCAAACACCATCACCACCCGCACGGCCACTACCACCTAGTAGCTATATGGAAGATGCACAGTCGTGCAATAGCCCTGTCCTCGTGGTGTTGGTGTGGTGGCAGCATGTGGTGTGGTGGTGTGATGGTGTGGCTTGCCTTTGTTGTGCTCTCCTCTCTAGAGAACGCAGGTACCACCACCAGCAACACGGAAAAGAGACAGTAGTAGTACCAGCAACCATCACCACCACCACAAACACCACAAACACCACCGCCACCAGCCGAGCAACAGGAGCACGAGAAGCTTGTTGCTCGTGGTGGCTGGTGTTCGTGGTTGTAAGGTTGCTGAGCTCGGTCGTAGCTCGTGCTCCCAGCCTCCTCGATACATGGTAGGTGATAAGTCACACCAGACCACCGCCGGGCATATATTCCTGGTACTTACTCGTACAGCAGCAGCATTTGTTTTTACGTATATAAGATTCGCAGTCAAAACCGTCGGTGGGTCGTCATCCCACTTCTCTCTGCGTGAGCATAGTGTTCTCACTGTTGAACTACGACGGCGGAGTGTGTGACAAGACGGGCTGATACAGCAGGCAGTTGACAGAGGGAGAGACAGGACAGGTTGGGAAGAACTCCCAGTGGTGCAAGAAGAAGTAGTAGCAGGTGCGAGAGCGGTGGGCGAGCAGTTGTCAGTGCTCCCCCAGCTCTCGGGTAAAAGGAACAATCCAGCGGGGCCTTCCAAAGTCCCGCTGCGGAGAATCCGCTAGGCGGTGTATCCGCCGCGGAGGATCCGTCAGCGGAACGTGGAGGGGAAAGCTCCGTGGCGTGTTCTAGACATGACAATTTCCCGTGTTCCCCAAGCGATTCTTCCAGAAACACTGCCTGGAAGGTTGAAAAGGTTTCGACATTTTCCCTAGGCGTGTCGGTTCGGGGACATGGTATCCACATCACCCCCCAGTTTTAGTGGTGATAGAGCTCGAACTCCACCAAAAACTCAAAAGTAACGGAACCATAGACAAGAGTAACAACACGTCTAGTTGATATACAAACTTCCAGAGGCGATTTGCTAACGCTTGGCAGCTTGTACACTCCTTTGGACAAGATGGACAAGACAGCATGTCAAACTGAAAATCTGCTGCAGTACCGTAGATATGTGGAAAAAAATCCGGACATGGGATCGGACAGATAACATATGGCGAATGACAAGAGCATAATCCTTTCGCATGCGGTCTGTTCAAATACATATCGCGGACATTGCGGCTGGCCAGCTGTGGATTACGACAAAACATATAAAAAAAATGATCCTGGACAGGGCGTGCGGGAGCAACGACAATAAATAAATATCCCCGGTATATTAGCAAAAATATGCCAATTAGACGCACGCTACACGACACGAGTGTGTATACTCATTGTGTGGACAACATGGCTGAAGGATCAAGAGGCGTGACATGAGACGTGTGTGCTGGAAAGCAAAACGACATACCTGACAGAAAAGATAAATTATACACCAAACCTGTTGTACTGCGATAAGGACATTTGGCTGATCACACAACACTTGGCATCTGATGGGTGTTCGAGACCGAATCAGAAGTCAATTGTGGTACACATCAATTGGCATCTGATTGGTGTTCGAGACCGAATCAGAAGTCAATTGTGGTACACATAACAGCCTGGGCGGTGACCGAAGTCGACACGAGACAACCGCCAACAGTATACATTTCAGGGTCGCATCCAATGAAAAATACTATAAGAAACAAAATGGATAAAAGGCGACAAGTTGACTGACAGTAATCGTGCATACGGGCATTATGCCTCAGGTGTGCAACGATGTCGGAATGTGCAGTGGGAGGCACACAGGCGTTCGACCAACGGACACATAATGTATGATGTAGTTCATCTGTGTCTGTATCAAATACAGATCGCAACAGAATGAGGCATTTGTTTTTAAGATAAATGGTGTGCGCGAACGCTGGATATTTATTATCAATCCAACCACTGGTGTGCTACGGTGCCGAGTACTTTTCAGTACTGAAAAGACAAGTGCCCAACGATTTTTCGTACATGACAACAGAAGACATGAGAACGACCCCCCATAAAGCGATGGGAGTCGGGTCTCTTACGACTATACATCGCGCCAATAAACGCTAACCTCAGGTTGTACGATGCTTACGGTGCATACAGAAGACAATGCACAAGAAACCAAACTGCTGAAAATCAAAAGAAAACAAACGAAAACAACAAACTACGCTTTCAAAGACCCACCTTGCCACCTCTCCGGTAGGCGAGGTTAGCGCGAAGAGAAGACTCATCGCAACAGTAGCAGTAGGTACTGAGTGTCCCGTATCGAATGTCCTTGTCGATGGTAGAAGCAGTCACGGAGTTGACTGTGGTTTGTCTGTTAAGAGTGTCCTTGTCTCAGGTCGAAGTAGTCAGGTATCCAGCTCACTCCGTCCGCGCAAGCGGGTGACGTTTGCTGATCATACCCCGGTGTCTGCGTGCGTGTCCGATGTAGTCGTAGCACTCAGCGGCCACGCCACATGAGCCTGAGTGTCATGGGTGATGTTCGCCCTATAACGATAAAAAGACAACTGCATGGCACAGCTCGATGCTGGCATGCAAACGCCATCCTTTTTCTTTGTTCCTTTCGTCTCGCAGAGTGCAGATTTCTGGCTCTGTAGAAGACTATCCAGTACCCGCAATCACTGTGGATACTGCTACTGATGTGTCTGTAGTTTCTCATGCATGGTTGAAGTCACACCCAACCTTGCATTCTGTCATTATCCAACCTGTCACGCCCACCGCCGTTGCCTTACGAGCAGCGAATGGTTCGCCGTTGAATGTCTTAGGGTTTGTTCTTTTTTCACTCCCCCTTGGCACGATTACGCACGATGTCGAAGCATTAGTTGTGCTGTCTCTTGGTCCCGATTCAATACTTCTTGATAACAGCGCCATGTCTATTTTGGCACTGTTCTTGATTGGGAAAACCAAGTAATGTATTTTCCTCCCACTGGTGATTCTATACCAGCAGTTTATCGTACTAGCTACCCCGCCTTCCGCCCCGCTGATCCCTCCACTGTCTCTAGCGACTCTAATCTGTCCGTCGCTGCTGTCCATCATGATGCAGAAGGAGTTGATGTCTGGTTGCGCGAACGTGTTGATCTTAAACCGAGACACGAGGCCCTTGTCGTAGCTATTACTGACTGTCTCACCGCGCACGATTCTACCGTTGTGGTAGAACCCCTAATCATGTCTGAGCTTGAGTTTGTGGAGTCTATAGGCTCGTCAGTGCTCCAGAAAATTATTGTCGCTCGCACTCTTGCTACTTGGCATGCTGCTGATGGTTCAGTAGCCGTGCAAATTGCAAACCCATCTCCTGATGGGGTTGCCCCTACCTATTGATTTATGTCTTGGTCAGTTCTTCACTGTGTCCGTAGTGACGCCTGATCAATTGCACGTTAATGCCGTTGCGAAAACTCCTACATCAGTTGATGAAATCGCTCAAGTCAAATCCGAGATTGAAGGTCCCCTGTCCAAAGCATTTACTAACACTAAGCTCACGTCTGACCAGAAGGTCTCTGTCCTAGATTTGTGCGCTCGGTACCGTCCCGTCTTTGCCTTGTCAATGTCAGAGCTAGGTCGTTGCACCAATGCAGAAGCAACATTTCCTTTGCCTCCTGACACTCGACCTATCGATCGTCCCCCGTACCGCGCCCACCCTCGAGCTAAAGCTGTCATTGATAAGTGTGTTCACGATATGCTTGAATGGGGCATCATCGAAGAACGTCCCAGCCCGTGGGGTAGCCCGTGTACGCTTGTCGTAAAGAAGAACGGTGTCCCTCGTTTCTGTGTTGATTGTCGTCATACCCTCAACCGTAACATTGTCCGAAAGAGCTGGCCCCTTCCGAACCTAGATATCTGTCTGGATGCAGTCGGAGGCGTCAAATTTACCTCTACAGCCGATGTCCTCAGTGCGTTCTGGCAGCTACCCGTCGCAGAAGAGCGCATCGACCGGACAGCATTCGTCACTCCGACCGGCAAGTTTTGTTTCAACCGTATGCCTTTTGGAGTTTGTAATGCCCCATGGTTGTTTCAGCACATGATGCCTGTCACTTTCGGCCACCTTAGTCCTGAGTCGGGTATTCTTACGTACATGGACGATATTATTTGTCTTAATTCTACGTTCGAAGCTCACCTAAAACCCCTCGAGCAAATGTTCTCAGCGTTACAGGCAGCTGGCTTAACTTTGAAACCGACCAAACTTCAATTCGGTCAGAAAGAAATCGAGTATCTTGGCCATGTCATTTCGGAAAAAGGCATATCAATCAGTGCCGACCGTGTCAAAGCCATTTTAGCACTGCCTGGGCCTGAGTGTATCAAAGATAATCGCGGATTCTTAGGTACACTCAACTATGTCCGCCGTTTTATAGACGGTTATGCTGAAATAACAGCACCGCTGGTTGAACTAACTCGTAAGGACTATGTCAAAAATACCGCATTCAAGAAGGCTTTCGGGCCCGCGCAACGTGAAGCGTTCGCTCGCGCGAAGCGTGTGCTTAGTTCTGCGCCGGTCGTTAAATACCCAGATTTTACTCGGGAATTTATTGTCCATACCGATGCTTCAGATACAGGAGTAGGAGCATTTCTCGCTCAACGCTCACGCGAAAGTAGCTCCGATTCCGATCTTGATATCATCGCGTATTATAGTCACCGCTTTTCAAAAAGCCAGCGTCATTATAGTGCGACCATGAAATAGTGTTGTGCTGTTGTCTGGGCTGTCACCCACTGGCGTCTGTACTTATGGGGCAAGCACTTCACATGCTGTACTGACCACCAAGCACTAACGTACCTGTATAAAATGCAGGACGCCTTTTACATGCTCACCCGATGGGCGATCGCACTTCAGAATTACGATTTCACTGTCAAACATGTCCCAGGCAAATTAAATGTCGTGCCTGATATGCTGTCTCGTGTTTTTAGCGAAGTCAACGGGGAACCCATCCCATCCGAGCCCAGATTAGCCGCCATTTGTCGCAATGTACCGATTGATGGACCGTACTATCCACCTGGGCCCCGCGAGCACGAACTCTCCTCTTCTAATTCGCACGACGTAGCACCTGTTGAAAGCGTCCGTGAATTATTCATGAGCACTGTGTCTGTCTTCCTTACTGTAGACCCCGTGAAACTTGTCGATCTACAGGAAGAGGAATTTTGTCAGTATTTTGAGTACCTCCGAGCACCAACATCGGCCCCACTCACTAGGGGAGAATCTAAATACACGATGAGCTACTTCTTTTTAAATGAAGGATTGCTATTTCGGTCGTACCTTCCTGGTCACTTAAGGAAGCGTAGCACTTTCCGCGATCAATTGGTAGCGCCTACATCTCTCCGAAAAATTGTCACTAATATGATCTGCCAGCGTCTGGAGGTCATTTAGCTTTTAAAGCAACATTCGATACCATTCGAGATATATTTTGGTGGCCGACCATATCCACGGATGTTCGTACTCATATTGAAGCGTGTTTATCTTGCCAACACCGCAAGTCATCCCACCGCCCGCCCAAGTTGCCTGTGGGACACCGCCCTGTCACGCGCGCGTTCCAATGCGTCGCTGTTGATCTTGTCGAGTATAAAATCTCATCACAAGGAAATCGCTTCATCCTTTCCGTTATCGACCATCTTACTCGATTTGTCATATTGATAGCCATAAAAAATAAGGCGGCTTGCACGATTGTTCGTCATCTAATCGAACGCGTGTTCTCCGTGTTTGGCCATCCAGAAACACTTCATTCCGATCAAGGAAAAAAAATTGAGAACGAATTGGTCAAGGAATTACAATCAGTTTTTGGATATAAGAGAACGCGTACAGCCGCTTTTCGCCCTCAGGGCAACTCTGTCTCAGAGCGTGTACACAGCACTGTCCACAATATGTTGGCTATGTATAGCAACTTGTCCTACGATAATTGGACAGAGCTGTTGCCTTTTGTCCAGTTAGCTCACAATACAGCTTACTCTACCACGCTCCAGGAACCTCCTCACTTCCTGATGTTTGGACGTGCAGCTGTACTACCTGTCGATCTCATCCTTGGAGTACCGTCCACCTCCGCACCGCAATCACAGCTCGACTATTCTAAACAGACTGTCGAAAACTTGCATTTGCATACGAGCTGGCCCGCCGTAATCTTAAAGAGCGAGCGGATAAGCAAGCGGTCGCAAATGAGACTCTGTCGTTTCCCAGTTTCAAACCTGGAGAACAGGTATTAATCCACCGCCCATACACTGAAGCTGATGGTCCTAATCCAAAATTTATCAGCCCCTGGCGTGGACCATATACCGTGCGAGCGCAAACGTCACCCGTCATCTATCGCGTCACTAAAGATGGCAACCCCGCCGAGATTACTGTTCACCTTGGCCGGATGAAAAAATATTATGTCCCTCTGTCGTCGCCTGACCCTGACCTTGACGCGCTCGACGATTTATTTTTAGGGACCACTCTTCCCGTGCCCGATCTCGAAGGCTCATTGTCGAAAGTTATGATCGGTGCATTCACGGTTGAGAGGATTGATGGACATAAAAGGGGAGTAGGAGCAGCATCTGTCACCAACTTCCAATATCATCTCAAGTTGAAAAGTTATCCTACCCAGATGGGTATCTGGCGTCATGTCAACGCCATCCCTTAATGCAGAGATATTATTGCTTCCTACCGTGCTGCAGTATTGTGGACGGACTCTTCAGCATTTAACCCTCCTACGCGGAAGTCTCATTCTGTCCCCGCAAATGTCTCATAGCACTTTCAATGGAGTTTTCTTGTATTGTCTTGTCTTGTTTTTGCGCTTTATTTTGTCACATCAGACTGAGCAACCACTGATGTCAGCCCTGTGCTATTTGTTCCATCATTTGTGTCAAGCTCCTACGGGAGTTGTTTTCTTTTAAGGTGTAGTCACCTCATGGCTTGTCTGTTGTCCAGTGCGAGTACCGCGCACTCTAAAGTATTGTTCTCGCCCTCCGTGGTGAAGTGTATTCTTAGCACCCTATGTCTTTTGGTTGACTTCCCTGTATTTTGGCTTCCAGCTCAGCGGCATGTTTTGATCCCGCGATTAAGATTGTCCACTGTACTAATTTGACTAGTACCTTAGGCCTGCAATGGTATTCACCATTTCACCTCAATTGCAGGGGGGGTGACCGTCAGGTCTAGCATAGCCAAAAGGAGCATGTGTCTAGTGTGTGCCTACTTGTTAATGTCTTCGGCGTACAGTTACACGAGTATTCTCGTGACTTCGCTTCGTCTCCATTCGCAGTGCCCTGCGTAGTTTGTTGTTTTCGTTAGTTTTCTTTTGATTTTCAGCAGTTTGGTTTCTTGCGCATTGTCTTCTGTATGCACCGTAAGCATCGTACAACCTGAGGTTAGCACTTATTGGCGCGATGTATAGTCGTAAGAGACCCGACTCCCATCGCTTTATTGGGGGTCGTTCTCATGTCTTCTGTTGTCATGTACGAAAAATCGTTGGGCACTTGTCTTTTCAGTACTGAAAAGTTCTCGGCACCGTAGCACACCAGTGGTTGGATTGATAATAAATATCCAGCGTTCGCACACACTATTTGTTTTTAGAAAAAAAATCCCCATTCTGTTACGATCTGTATTTGATACAGACACAGATGAACTACATCATACATTATGTGTCCGTTGGTCGAACGCTTGTGTGTCTCCCACTGCACAATCCGATATCGTTGCACACCTGAGGCATAATGCCCGTATGCACGATTACTGTCAGTCAACTTGTCGCCTTTTATCCATTTTGTTTTTTATAGTATTTTTCATTGGATGCGACCCTGAAATGTATACTGTTGGCGGTTGTCTCGTGTCGACTTCGGTCACCGCCCAGGCTGTTATGTGTACCACAATTGACTTCTGATTCGGTCTCGAACACCCATCAGATGCCAATTGATGTGTACCACAATTGACTTCTGATTCGGTCTCGAACACCCATCAGATGCCAAGTGTTGTGTGATCAGCCAAATGTCCTTGTCGCAATATAACAAGTTTGGTGTATAATTTATTGTCTCCGTCAGGTATGTCGTTTTGCTTTCCAGCACATACATCTCATGTCACGCCTCTTAAGCCTTCAGCCATGTTGTCCACACGATGAGTATACCCACTCGCTTCGTGTAGCGTGCGTCTAATTGGCATATTTTTGCTATTATACCGGGGATATTTATTTATTGTCGTTGCTCCCGCACGCCCTGTCCAGGGTCATTTTTTTTATATGTTTTGTCGTAATCCACAGCTGGCCAGCCGCAATGTCCACGATATGTATTTGAACATACCGCATGCGAAAGGATTATGCTTTTGTCATTCGCTATATGTTATCTGTCCAATCCTATGTCCGGATTTTTTTCCACATATCTACGGTACTGCAGCAGATTTTCAGTTTGACATGCTGTCTTGTCCATCTTGTCCAAAGGAGTGTACAAGCTGCCAAGCGTTACCGAATCGCCACTGGAAGTTTGTATATCAACTAGACGTGTTGTTACTCTTGTCTATGGTTCCGTTACTTTTGAGTTTTGGTGGAGTTCGAGCTCTACGGTAGCCCTCCCCACTCATACTTGCCAGTTGTTGGATTAATAATAAATATCCAGCGTCATTATAGTGCGAATATGAAAGAGTGTTGTGCTGTGGTCTGGGCTGTCGCCCACTGGCGTCCGTACTTATGGGGCAAGCATTTCACATGCTGTACTGACCACCAAGCAGGACACCTCTAACATGCTCACCCGATGGGCGATCGCACTTCAGAATTACGATTTCACTGTCAAACATGTCCCAGGCAAATTGAATGCCGTGCCTGATATGCTGTTGGTCTGGGCTGTCACCCACTGGGACTCGCGGGGCCCAGGTGGATAGTACGGCCCATCAATCTAGGGGACCTGCAATCTCGGATTTGGCTCGAGCTCTATCACCACTAAAACTGGGGGGTGATGTGGATACCATGTCCTCGGTACCGTAGCACACCAGTGGTTGGATTGATAATAAATATCCAGCGTCCGAGATTACTCATGTTTGGTACTAGACATGACAATCTCCCGTGCTCCCCAAGCGATCCTTCCAGAAACAATGTCTGGAAGGTTGATTGGTGTGCCAACGTTGTCAATGCTGAGAACATGAGTAATCCCCAGGTAGTACAGCTGCACGTCTCACTGGTGGGGCCACCACTACTATAAGCCTCTGACCGCTTGCTTATCCGCCGTAGTCTTAAAGAGCGAGCGGATAAGCAAGCGGTCTCCACCCGTAGGGCACTTGGAATCCGGGATTACTCATGTTCCAGGCTGTTATGTGTACCACAATTGACTTCGATTCGGTCAGAAAGAAACCGAGCGGACATGGTATCCACATATAGTATATATACTTTGTATTTTGTTTTTCACGTATGATATATTTGTGATGGTTTTTACAAGGTTTTTGCGCTGACGCGCATCGTTTAACAAGAAATGTTGGTGGGTGGTGTTGGTGATGGTGGGACAACCAGCCCCTGGGGGATTAACTGACCCACGCAGTTACTCTCTCACCCACAACCCACAACGTACACCCACCAACCTATACTTGCCCATGAACCAAAAAAGGTTTCTGTGCTGACACAAATCGCTTGAAATACAAAAGATCCAATCAATGACAGTTGCAGGAACACAGGAAAAAGAGAAAAACCGCCAACGCAGTAGCTTGATGCAGTTAGGAGTTTGACCACTTGAAAGCGTCTGTCACGCTCCTCATTCCCACCGTTCTTGTACCAACACGGCAGCTAATTAAGTTTATTGTCATGCCAGAATTGCCACAGATCGTCCGAGATTGCCGAGCTGCTGTCAAGGCTGTCGTCAGAGGTAGGGCTAGAGCGCTCGCACTCCCCGGATACGACCCTCGTGCGTGCCATCGCTGCAAGATCGCAAGATCGGAAGATCGGCTGCGCAGCTGCGTCCCTTGCGCTCTCCACTTTTGTTTTGTGCTCGCGTGGGCGCGTGGGCGCGCGCGCGCGTGTGTTTGCGTGTTTATGTGTTCTGATGTAGGACCGTCCAATATCGCGATAAACAGGGCCGGCAAAAAATAGGTGTAATTAAGCCTCGTGGAGTTGTATTATTGCCGTGCGGCCACCCATTTGGCGTCTCCGCTGTGCTGCCAGACAACCAGACGCACATATGCACCCGGAATGGGGGCGGCCATAGCCACCGTTTGCTCGATTTCCCTTATTATGCTTTCTCATAATCTATTTATTTGGCATGTTGGCTATGCTCGGTCGGACATAAGCTTTTCCATATGCTCAAAAAGTCAATACAAGCTAAGATGTATGCTAGCTTATTGGGTAAGGCCCTAGGTAAACAAATAATCTTCCCCCGTATCAACACCGCTCCGCACGGAGTAGAAACCCTAACACCGCTGGCCGATCGCTGGTTTATTGGAGCTCGTACATGGAGCCAGCCCAGCCCGGGGAGGATGGGGGTTGCGGTATATACAACTCGCGATTTGCGTCTAAAAAAAAACTCCGGGGATGATAAGTACTTTTCCCCGTGTGAAATTGAGCCATCTATACTCATACAAAACCAGTTGGTAGGGGGAGCGCCTACTCTTAACACATGGGTTATAAAAGAGAACCACCACCCAAACATCCACCAGTATTTTCGAGCCAGTTCTTCTCCTCAGATAGTATGGGATATGTACACTGGCATCACCTCCCGTAAGGGTGGGTGTAGCCACTCCCGTGCATAGGCAGCGGAAATGAGTGTTTGCGGTAGAACAGTCATATAACACTCATTTCTCTTGCTTATGTACAGAATAATATTCGGAGGGTAACTGAACTCAAAGTTGGGTGGGTGGGAGGGTGGTTGTCTCAACAGATCAGTTCTCAATCTGTGTTTTCCTCTCGAAACAGGGTGCCAAATTAAAAAGTGAGCGTGTGTCCTGGCTCTCCAAATTATGGGCTCTTTATTCCATAACAAATCTGGGATCGATTTTATCTTTTCTCATATCTGGATTTAATAATACACCAGTATTTTCGAGCCAGTTCTTCTCCTCAGATAGTATGGGATATGTACACTGGCATCACCTCCCACGGTTGGTGTAACCACTTCTTCCTATACTTTTATTAATATTCCATCTTCTTAAGTGGAACACTTCATATCCCATACTTTTACATCATCCATGATGTTCTGCAATTTTTAAACAATGTTATTTGTTACAGTAAAGGCCTTCCACTAAACGCAGCCCACGAACGACTTTGCTCGCTAAGAGGAAACTCATTGAACGTTGCGAACTGGGCTGATGTAACTCCCTCCACCATCCCCGTTCCCTCTGATCCCGGAGCTACCACATCCATCAGTCTCATGTATCTCCATGCGGTTTTCGGGCTTTTCCAATATGCCCGCTGCATAATCGTGGATAAAGAATCTCCTGCCAACGCTCTCGAAATAGCTCCCCCAGATCGAAAGGAATGTAATGAAAAATCCTGAGTTTCCCCGCTGCCCGTGCCTACTCCTTCAACTTGGTGGACATCGTTGTCGCTGAAATGGGTAAAGAACCTTTTACCGGTCTTCCGTTCGGTCCCGTAGAAATATCGAAAAACAAGTATCCGGACGTCATATCCCATCCTGCCGCTTGACCCACAGCTATCCATTTCTCAACCGCCCGAACTGGGCATACCGCCACATATTTCTCGTCGTAGGGTACGGAAATAAAATGATCGGCACCATCTCTCAAAGTTTTTCCCCACTGGAAGTTGAACAGAAGTCCACTCTTGTTTGGAAGTCTAAGCACTCGTTGTATCAATGTATTCGTCAACTGCGCTCCCCTTTTGGTTGTGCTAAAGGCTCCCGCTAAGAACGCGATATCTCGAGCGAGCGTTACCCTCTCTAGGATAGACACAGTACTCCGAAGTTTCGACCGCATGGACCTCACGATTCTTTCTAAGTGACCATGAAGGATAGTCGGTGCTTGTTTGACTAGTACACCTGCCTGCTTCTGCTCTCCGGTTGTGAACGTAAAGTACTGAGTTACCAACTCGCTTCGTACTGGGTTTCCAATTCGCAAGGTGCTACTCCATGGGGTCACTATCCCCGGTTCTTTTTCAAACACCATTGCGAGCTTTGACATGTGATTTGATCGGAGCGAATCGAACGCATATCTCAGGCTGCACTCTCCTGGGGTAGTTGAACATCCCGTAAAATCCTTCATCCCGACTACTGCACAGTGGCGTGCGTGTACTACTGTCCGTCTCCTCGCACCGCATGAATCCAACCAACATAGAAATTCCACGACATCCTTCGGTTGAGTATCCTCGATACCTGAGGTGATACTTTTCGACCGAGATTGGAGGAACTTCGTGAACAACACGTATGTGGCCGATCTACTTTTCATGGATGCTTTTTCGGCCCAAGCAGTTCGAAACTGGTGAAATCGCTTTCGAATCGCTATTTCGTCAATATCCATCGGCGTATCCATGCCCGTAGTATTTTCTGCTGCCGATACCGTTTCACCACACATTTGGCAGAAGCGAAAGCCTTCATCATTTTCAGCATGGCATGTCGGGCACAGGACCCTTGCTCGCGACGCGGATACTTTTACGAGAGGACGAAATGGTATTGATTCTCCCGTGTCGCGCCATGGGGCCAGCAGCCTCCCCACAATGCTCAGAACGATCGTCAGAGCCGTGTAAATAGTCCGCAAAGCCTGATAATGAATTTCGCAAAGTTCGACGTCATTGTGTCAATTTATGATATACAAAAATTTACTTCTTCTACTGCCACCATGCTCCACTTCTGAAACATAAACGGTTCTCTACCTCGCTGGTGATGCACACGATAAAACGGTGTTTTTCTCCCCGGGTTGGAAAGCGTTCGAGACTTACCCAACCCCGTGCTAGCCGAGGAAACCAAGATTGCTTCTGGTCGGGAACTACGATAACGGCTCGTGCTTGACATTCTTCTAAATGTTGCAACATTACTCCGACCATGTTCGTCGGCGGGAAACAGAAACCAAAACATTCCACCGACGACTCTGGCATAAACTTGACGTTTTGCGTAAGAACATCAACCCCGGCGCAACCTGGTGTACGGTAGCGAGAGTAAAAAGGAATATTTTCCTGCGTCTTCCGGCCTGCAACCCACTTCTGATGTACAGACGCTGGGGTCGCCATCAAATCCATATCAAAACCTCCTGCCCACGTGTAAAGCGATCCAAACACTGTTGCGTCTAATCGAACATAGTCATCCGAACCAGGCCTTGTCAGCTTCCGCATTGGATTTTGAATTTACCCAACGCAACTTAAGTATGAAATCATGCTCCACCTGAAGCCAGAATAAATCGACAATCATCTTATGCATGAGCGTGTTCTTTGCTCGACCCCGTTTGAACGAATCGTGGAAAACCTTGTTATCAATATCCGAAACGAGAGTAGACCCCGCGATCTGAGCAGAATGATCAGCGCAGTACATCTCCAGAGTCTGCTGTAACGTGTATCCTTCCTGCAAGTTAATGTGCGTACCCGCCATGTCCACTGGAAAATCCCCTCCTGCTTGGAACACTTCACGTCCTGGGTTACGGATTAGTCCCCCCCATCCGCTCGAGGAAGCATCCGTTGCACCCGTTAGGGTCACCATTTTGTGCTCTGCTCTGTACCACGACGCCCCATTGAAACGCTGACGCACTTCCAACCATTTCGTCAACTCGAACATGAGGCCACCATTTTTCGGGATATCTATTTCCATACTCTTCTTGCGTCCTCCCGTTCGCTGAAATTTTGCGATAATTTTGCGATCTGCCGATACATGTGGTGCGTGTAAAGAGCTGCCACAGGAACGGTTACGGACAAACTGGTGCACTTACCTGCAAGCTTATCTAGCATTCGAAAGGTTATCGCGCCAGAAGTTACTGCCTCGGTAAGAATGACTTCCAACTTCTCTAATTTGTCCTGAGGCGCCTCGAAACGGCACGCCACGGTATCGCAGATGATACCGAGAAACAACAGTCGCGTAGTAGGGTCAACCTCGCATTTCGGAAGGGAGATGAAGTATCCTGCGCTGAAAAACACTTCCGAAGCCACGTACGTTGCGACTAGAGCTGCTTCGCATTGTTTTGCTGCCTTGAGCAGGCGCGTGGACCCGAAATTCACCACGTAAAATTCATTGATCCAAGTCAGAGTAGGAATATCTCGGGAACGCAAGTATCGTGCCACTGCCTTCGACAGCGAGGCGTATATTACTGGTGCTGAACACCACCCGAAAGCTAGTACGGTAAAGACGTAGAACTCGCCCTCCCACTCGAATCCAAAATATTGCCATGACTCCGTACTTAACGCGACGTGGTGGTAATCAGCTTTGTGATCAATTGTAACTTGGTAAGCTCCTTTCCACGCGCATTGAGCGACTTTGCCAACCCCATCCATAGTGAACGGAAGGTGTTTACACATAAGATTAAGCCAGCGTGCGTCCCAAAATAGTCTGGGCTTCTTCGGTTCAACTCCCAAGGGAAGCACCATATGAGGCTTTCATACACCGTAACATCGGCTATATCTGCCCATCGTGCCACACAGCCTTTCCTCACCAATGCCTGGACCTCGTCTGTGACCCACGACGTGAACTCATCAGGGACATGATTTCGTAAATGCACAGGAGTTAGCTCTGCTCCAACTATACGAACGACCTTGGAATATCCCGCTTGTGTCGGGATCTATGAAGTCCAGGACATTAACACCTTTTACCCACGTCAGCAAGGTGTTCCGTTCTGTCTCGGGCGTTTCGGGCAAAATAACGTTTTGCCAAAAAGGAACTGCTGACTGCAAAAAGGCTGGTACAAAGTCTTGTGTAGCCCAAAGCCGAGCGTCGTGCGGAGTCCGTTGCAGCTGTAAGAGTATCTCGTTGCTTGAGAGGTTAACGGGTGACTGTCGCGCTTCTGGTTCGCTGAGAAGTTTACCACGTGTATTTTGAACACGAACGCGTGCAGTACGTTCCGCGCGTTCAGCGAGAAAACGATCCGCGCCAGATCCAACGTGAACATATAGAACACACGGTGGAATTTCAGGTGCGTATCTCGCTATGCCAATAGTATATGTGGTGTGTATCCAAGAACGTAGATATAGTCTATATGTGTAGGCAACCCAACATAGGTGCCAGAGTGTTAGTAGCGAACCGGATCGCGCGTTCAACCGTTAACCAAAGTCCAAGCCAAGAAAGAGCAAGGTGCAGAGGCCGTTGGAGAGTGCGTGAAAACCGGAAGAGAAAACAATTTGCAGCGAACCAAACCCGTTAAGAATTTCATTTTGGTAGAAACGGAAAACAATGGAAAGACATTTCATGCCGATGTACAGCTGGTGACATGCATGTGTGGAAAGAAGTAATATGTAATCGCCTGACGTACGTCGAACAAAGGGACACTCGAAAGGGAACGTGTTGTGTGTTTGTGATGATGGGTAATATCGGCGACGTTATGCACTGTTGGTACGCTCGGAGAGGCCCGTGCCAGGTCCGCTCCATCAGGGTCCAAAGAAGCCGAGCTCAAGGAAATATACAGCTGTAAATAAGATGAATCACATTATTGAACCAAAAAGAACTCTAGTCGGTCTTGAAAGACCAAACATGGGAAAAACCCAAACAAGGAACATGATCAAATCAATCAAAGAAGAAAAACCACTCCTTGCCCAAACGCAGCTGACAAGACAAAATCAGTAGCCAAGAGAAACTCCGAAAGAACAACCAAGGACATCGGAGGCGCGCCTACCTCCTATTTAACGTAGACCACCGAATAAAGGAACGATAAGGAACGGCAAAGAACTCCGGTCGGCGATGAACATTGAATCGACTAGAACATCACTGTGTTTGCGCCCCAGTATCTACGTGTGGAGGTTTTAATTCTGGCAATCGCGCTCGATATGGCCGTTCTGATTACATTTATGGCACTTCGTCAGCGGGCAGTTACGAAAAGAATGCATGATCGCGTGACCAGTTTTGCCCGCGTGACGGCACTTATTGCACCTATCAACCTTCCCAACCTTGCCGCCGCGGCTCTTATTACGTGCCCCCTGAAACTGGGAACCATTTCTCCATGCCTGCGGACCGCCGAGACCGTCGAAGCTACCGAGGGCGGACGTTCCGCCAAACGCCGTCATCGAGCCGAGGGCCGCGGTGCCGCCCAGGTCACCAAAGGGCGGAGAGAGCAAAGGGACCGGGTACCCACTCCACAACGAGCTCTTAGAACCGGGGAATTTGTCGGAGCTGAGGAACTTGCCGACGGTCGTTAACGCTTTAACAATGGCCGACCTGTCCACCATGTCGCCCTCCTCGGACTCAGATTTCAACTTGTCCTGGAGCCACAACGCCGCCACCAAGGGCTGTCCGTGCTCCAGACTATGCTCGACGCCCGCGACGAGCGTCAAGATGAACGCGCGTGCGTCGCGTAAGATGTCATCGAGACGGGTGAGCCGTTTCAACTCACTGATCAAGTGCTTTATGTACGTCATATGACCGTACTGCTGAGGTTCGGGGAGGCATTTCAGCCGATCCAGCGACGACGTTGCCTGGAGCAGATTAGCGTACTTAACATTCCACTAGAGACGCGCGAAGAATATGCGAGAAACGAAAGCGGCACAACGCGAGGGCACCAACATCGTACATTTTATGAGCGTGAACATAAATCAAGAGCATAGAAAATCGCCGTCCATATAATCAAGAGCAAGCGTCTGAAAAACGCAAAGAACAGCCCAATCCGAAACCAAGATAGGCAACGAGAACGAGTTGCGCCGGCCTATCGGAACAAAGAAATGTAGGAACAAAACCGCCGCAAACAAGGAGGGTCGAGGCCAAATCGCCCGCGCCCAGCACCGAACAGAAATGCGCTATCGAAAATAGCCGAAAGAACAAACCGCGGGAGAAACATTTGGCATGTCCTCCCTGAGCTATGACATAAGGTGCTATCTGCGATGCTGAACAAAGCATCTACAGCTAGCGAACTAAACCTTCCCTTGAACGTAGGGGAAGTGAGCGACCAGTGCCAACGGAACGAATTGCTCGCGAGTCCGAAAATATCAGCGAGCATGAACACATGAGCAGAGCCCGCGGTCGTTGGTGAACCGCACGGCGAGAATTTTTTTTGTTAATGTGAACAGAATCTGAGCTTTGGAATAGATACAGTATGTACCATATTATAAATATAATACATCTGCTGTGGCATAAAGTGCTGCATCTGCCATGCTGAACAAAGCACCTGCAGCAAACGAACTAAAACCTCCCTTTGAGCATAAGGAAAGTGAGCGACCAATGCTAACGGAACGATACGTTTGCGAGGCAGAACTTGCCAGCGAGCATGAATAATGAACAGAGCCTATATTCGTCTGTGAACCATACGACGACCAGCACGAACGGAACGTGAACAAATGAACAGAACCTATGATCGTCCATGAACTATACGACGATGCGTTTGCGAGGCAGAACTTGCCAGCGAGCATGAACAATGTTTGTGAGGCAGAACTTGCCAGCGAGCATGAACAATGAACAAAGCTTATGATCGTCTGTGAACCATACGACGACCAGTACGAACGGAACGTGAACAAATGAACAGAGCATATGATAGTCTGTGAACCATACGACGACTAGTACGAACGGAACGATGCGTTTTCAAGTCAGAAAACACCATTGAGCATGAACACAGCATGAACACATGAACAAAGCCTGTGGTCGTCTGTGAATTATACGACGAGAAAGTTCTCAACTGCGAACAAATCTGAGCTTTGTAGCAGCTACAGTACATATATATACAATATGTTTCGTATGAACAGAATCTAAGCTTCGGAACAGCTACAGTATATATACCGTACAATAGTGTAGATATATAGTACAGCTGCCGTGGCCATACGTTGCTGCATCTGTGATGTTGAACAAAGCCCCTGCAGCAAGCGAACTAAGCTTCCCTTATGTTTTATACCTGGAATATAATACAGCTACTACTGCTGTGGCATCACATACATGAGCATGAGCAAATGGTAACCCGTATGACTAGAAAATTTTGCAAATGCAACGACAGCAGTTGAGATATCACATGAGCATAAACGAATGAACAGGGCCGGTGGTCGTCAGTACCATACGACTGGAAAATTTATCATATGCGAACAGAGTCTGAATATTGAGAACATTTTGCACAAATACTAAATACAGCTGCTGTAGTATCACCTGAGAACGAGTAAAACTATCATCCACACGCTCCAAATAGAACTTCACGTTGGGGAAACACCGCTCCCCTCACGGGTCACGTGCAGGCCGAACGTATAGGCTTATGTGTAGGTGTGTAGTCGGACCAACCAATGACGTACGGGATGGAAAAATAGACACGCAAATATACCCACACACAGTAACACCGACTACATGCAAATGCATCCACACATAATCACACCGACTATGCATGGGAGACACACCCACGCATGAGATAGAAACAAGGACGACCCACCCCACGAAAAACACCAGGACAAAGCAAGAGAGGAAAGCAAACGAGCGCGCATGATGTCACGTCTCCAAACGCGACGCAGCGCGCGGTGCTGATTTGAGCCCAGCACGATCCAAATTCAGAGCATTTGAGCAGTTTCGTGTTCCGAGAAGAAATATATAATGTACACAATGTACATGTGTGCGCCGAAAACTGGTCGTGGAAAAAGAACAATGATAGTAAGTGGGCCGTCCAAACTGGTTAATGAGGGATCAAGCATGCGACTCACCTTATCCCTATGGGTGACGTAGGTTGGTTTTGCCTTCTTTGTGACCGAACCAGCAGACACCCCGAGATTGCTGCTATTACCCTCGCCCCGCTCCGTCATTCCATCCAATTCGCTAATGAGGCTCTGCATGTTCCCCTGAGTGCGCTTGGGAACGGCCGACCCCGCTGGTGAAGCACTCGTGACGCTCTGGACGTCGTCGTCACGCTCCCGGTAGCCCTCCGCTGTCGCTGCCACATCCGCCACACCAGAGGCGGAGAAAGAGATGCTCGGAAAAATTAGGTAACCCTCCGCGAACTTCATTTTCCCCCGGCCGGAGCAGCGCCAGAGGTACTCCGCGACTTGTGGGCACATGTCCCGCTTAGCGCGCTCTTCTATTTCGCCTGGGGATCCTCCTTCGCCAAACGCTGCGGCCATAATTTGGAAAAAATCTGGTGGGTTGTCCGCATCGCCCGCCGTCACCAACATGCCGAGGGTGGTCTGAAGGTTCGAGGCGGAGAGCGACGAGGCCGCACGAACGGAGCCGTCTAGCGAAATACCCAACTTCTGTAGCGTCCAGCGACCGGTGCCCTGCCCGTCAGCGACCACAACCGCCTCCTCTATCGTGTTAAAGTCGTCGGGGACGACTGCCTTCGAGGCATCGATGTTTATTATCCCCGACATGGAGTCCACACGCAAGGGAAAGGATCAAAGGGAGCAAGGAAAGGGAAAAAGGGAAAAAAACACCCCCACGACGAAGACACGACGAAAGGAGAGGTTTCTGCGGTAGCCGCGCCAAAACCCCGAAGCAAACAGTGCGAACGGGGTGGCGCGCGGGCTGCCGAGTGAGAGTCTCAACAGATCAATTCTCAATCTGTGTTTTCCTCTCGAAACAGGGTGCCAAATTGAAAAGTGGGCGTGTGTTCTGGCTCTCCAAATTATGGGATCTTTATTCCATGACAGATCTGGGATCGATTTTTTCTTTTTTCATATCTGGATTTAATAATGCAAGCCGTGAAAACCCCGGGGAGACACCCTTACCTGTCCCCTCTTTAGTTCTCGGGAGCCGTGTCCTACTTTGTATGGAAAATTGGATGGAAATTCAAACTTCTTCTCTCAGAAACCACGAAGACAACAAAGGCACACCATAACGCCAGCCACGACCACCACCAGAGGCTAGACAAATCTCAAGCACATATCTGGCCTGGCAGAAGAAGATTGCCATCGGCCGAACAGAGGCCGAGAAGATAGCAGCAGCAGCAGCAGAACACGAAGAAGCGGAAAGGAGAGCAGCAGCACATCAACGCCGGGCCATCCCACAGGTACGGTATGATACGCATCGCAGCAGCGAGCACGCACACCGAACTCGCCCGAACACCCAACGGCAGCAACACCCAGCCGTGTAGTGAGGTACAAGAACGATGCGTTGTTGCTGTGTTTCTCTCTTCCTCTGCTGTTCGTGTCTTGTCGCTATCCTCTTTTCTAAGTCTCCCGCACTCTCTGGTTCTCTCTTTGCTTCTCCCTATTCTCTCCGTTTTTGTATGTACGTCTCATTCGGAAGTGCGAACATATAGCAATAAACTATGCTGTTGCACTGCTGTATATCATACGAAGTACAGATATATTATACCAAGTATCATCCAGCAGTATCATACACAGACAGTAGTAGATCGGGCGTCACAGATGGTGGACTGCTGTATCATACCCGTTCTCTCGATGTTCGTATGTGACAGCAGTTGTTCAAACGCTTTCCCTTTCGTTTTGTGCCGCTACCACTGCCGGTACCACCGCTTTAACTATGTGGGGCGCGTGGCTACTGTACATATTCCGTCCATGCCTGTACGCCTGTACCACTGTCAATATGTGGGGCGCGTTAACCGTTTCTGCTGAACGTACATATCCCGTCCATCCCAACATGTACGTATGATATCATAGGCGACAGCAGTTCAAACGCTTTGCTTTCGTTTTGTGCTTAGTGCTTGATGGCATGGTGTTGTCGCAGGAGTTCAGGCTGGCGGGATGGGAGCGCCTCTCCCTCTCTGCAGGAGCTTCACCTGCCCCTGCCCCTGCACCTGCGCGGGAGCAACCCCTCCAATGAGCGCCGGCCCAGCACAGCAGGTGGACTAGAGGGCACTTGAAAACGACGGGCTGCCGTTGCCCCTACCGTGTCGACTGTAACCTGACGGCCCCATGCCTGTACCTGTACCCCTGCCAAGATGTGGGGCGCGTTACTGCGGTACATATTCCGTTCATCCCAACATGTGCGTATGATATCATAGGTGACAGCAGTTATTCGAATTTGTTCCTTTCGTTTTGTGCTTGTTGGCGTGATGCTGTTGCCGGACTTCAGGCCGGCGGGATCGGAGCGCCTCTCCATGCAGGCGCTGCACCTGGAGCTGCACCTGCACCTGGAGCTGCACCTGCGCCTGGAGCTGCACCTGCGCGTGGAGCTGCACCTGCACCTGGAGCTGCACCTCCACCTGAAGCTGAACCTGCACCTGGAAATTGCACCTGGAGCTGCACCTGGAGCATTGTCTTCAAGGAGCACACGCACGCAAGACCCCGGGACATCGGTGTTATGGAGGGGCTGCGGGATAACCATTGTCTTTTTGAGGTCTTCACGCCAGTTTACGCTGGGAGGTATTCTGTATTGGACGTACTTGAATGGTTCACTAAGAACGGGTGCCCTTTCGATGTCAGGGTGTGGCTCAAGTGTGAGGATGCAAGGACAAAGGAAAACCTCTCTGGCTGTGGTGCGAAAATAATGGCTTCGTAACGGGTGAATGCGTAGAGAGAGACGGCGTAGGCGCAGGGTGGGTCTGAAATATTGGGGGTTGGTAGTAGGCATGTTGGGTCGTTGAGGCATCATGGTTCGACGTGGGACGGTGAAAGTCCGCCCTGCGCGGTCGGTCTTGATTGATACACGAATGTGAAGTTTTGGCGGAGGCGTGTGCATGGGTGCGTTTGTGCTACATAGGCTTTTACACAGTATGCTTACGTGTTCATGGTTTCCTGCTGTCTTTTTGTTTTGGGCGGAGAATAGGTGTTTGTTAAGGCATGTTTCGGTCAGATACGCTTCCGCATTTGTTTTGTTTTGTTGGATATGCTCTCAATTGTCCTTTTTGTTTTGGGAATGTCAACCGCAATTCTATTACCGAAACCCGGGGATGGTGCTTACACCACCCCCGTATTTGCGTGCGCTGGAAATCGAAAACCGCAGAACCGCCCCAGAACTGCAACAGCATAATATCGAACTTTTTTCATCGCAGATTATTACATGATAACTTCGTCTGTGTCACAAGTGAGGATGCCTAAATTTGTACGGGTCCTTTACGGTGTCCGATCTGCTTCTCAACAATTTTCGACGTTATTGTTGAATTGTTCGGCGTTGTGTGAGTTAAACTCATTGTTTTACAGCCTGTGCTTGAACCATGCCGCCGAATGCCCGCCAAAACGAACAGTCGGCCCAAAAATGGCCGTATTTCGCCCCTTTCACAGGGGAAAGAAAGTTGCGAAAATGTGCTGGAACATATCTATGTATATGTGTTGCGTTTTTCATCATTTTCAGAAATTCAGCGAAACGTCAAAGACAATTCAGGGCCCCGTCGGCGAGGTGGGGGTGTACTGGGGGGCGAGTCTATGCGTAGTGAGCAGGAAGGGTACTGCACTACGACGTTTTCATACATTGTTTTCATCATTCGCAAGAAAAAACTCATACAAATCTATGAACATTGAAAAAAATGCCAATATTGGGTATATTTCGACCCATTTTTGGTATTGAAATACAGCTTGTTATTTGTTTTCATTACATTCGTCTGCATTTCACCTTTGTAACGAACTTGGCTACAACATCGTCACCAACACCGTTGTACCCAAACAACCGAATGCCTAGTGACTAACGCAACGGCTTTATTAAGGAGCCAACGAATACCACAAAAAAGGAAGACGAAAAGCACTCCGTCAGGACGTTCATCCCGCTGGTTAAAGTTATATTTTGTTTTAACAACAACCGCCCACATATTCAACACCCAAAAGTGGCGTTTTTTTTGCTACCCGCCCTGGTGCCCCTTTCTTCCGCCGCACCACGTTTTTTTGAGTTACCTGCTCTAGGGGGCAGGCGAACAGTGTTCGGGTTCCCGACGAAGGCTGTCAACCCTCCCACCCCGCCTACCCCCGTCTGCACCTGTGCTTGGGTACGGACAGAGGCGTAAAAACTGTTTATCAATGCTTTGGCGGCTTCAGGCGAGAAAATGTCAGACAGAATACTGCATGTCAGCGCTGGTGTCTTGGAAACATCGGCGTACAACACTTGCTCATCCCGTTCGGCTGGGCCCTTCTCCCGCAAGTCTAGCAGATCGTCTGGACCGTCTGGCTGCTCCCCATGAAAGCCTTCCACCCCCCGCCGACACTGGAAGCTGCTGTCTCTTAAAAGCCGTCAGTTCCAGTGGCTGTTCCTCCGTGGCGATCGGCCGCTATCCATTTAGGCGTGGCAGCAGATGGCCAATCACCCTCTGATGTGCCCCTCACCTTCTCCGCTAGTCAGTGCTCGTGTAAGAGCCCGACGTGGAATCGAAAGCGTCGGGAGTGGATCATGGCCGCCCAGAAATGGCGGCAGCAAAGCCCTAGGACCTGGAGTGTACGGCACCGACACAAGTGGCTACCGTCGGAGAAGAGCGTCAAGAGGTACGTGTAGGTGTGAGAGTCGCGTGACTCGCAAACCTGGAAGACGAAGACGACGTCGCAAAGCTTCTCGGCGATGTACTCGATAGTGCGTTTCAACGCCTTCGCGCGTTCCGGGCCATCGGTCTCCTCCCCGCTCAGCTGGCAGTACAGAATAGCCGCACCCATCTCTTGCTCCATAAGTCGCCGCGGCCACAGGGCGATTGGGAATTCCGAGGCTTCCATCACGCCCTTAAACGCAGTCGTCGCTGGAATGGCCATTCGAACAGGTGGCAGGTGCTGAATGGCGTCACGAAGCATTGCGGACTCACGCTGGTTGTTGACGAGGCCCGTGAAGCACGTAGCGACGTCAGCGAGAGACGTGCGAGCATTACACTTCTGCTTCATCAGCGCGTTCTGCCCTGCAAGGATACATAGCGAAAAGCGGGACGTGCGAACATTTGAAGCGATGCGGAGAGAGTTGAAGTTGACGCGATGCGGAGAAAGGTTTAGAACGGATGGTGAGCGACACCTTCATTTCCTCCTCCGTAAAAACCACAAACAGCATGCCGATTATGGGGGGTCACATGACTTGCGCTCCGAAGACGAATATCGCGGAAGAAGAACCAAATCACACAGCCAACCATGCATTCGCCAGGAAAGGTGCATGGATGGCCGGGCATGGTTCAGGGGGGAGGCGTAGGGAACGGGGCTGACTGATTTGTGGTGTTGCGGGTGAGCGGAATATACCCAAGGGCCAAAGGACCAACCACGAACACGAAAGTGTTTAGTGTCTTAGTCATGCACAACAACACTTACTTGCAACACGATACCACGCCAGTGCAAGACTCTCGCGTGAACGTCAACATTTCCCCGCACGGTCCCAATACTACCGAACAAGCAGCGATGAGGTTGCGCTTGGTCTGGCGAAAAACATAACACGTACGTAGAAACACAACTTCAACTCTTGACGTTGTGCACGAACCCACAGAGAAGGCTAGCGGGGACACGTACTCGGCTCACCGTTTCTGGTCTTCGTAGATCACCCCCATGTATTGGTCTGCCTTGGGGTATTTCTCGGTGAGGGTCTTGAACTTTCGCCATGGAGGTCTGCTGGCGAGCCACCTTAAACTCGGCTATGAAGGCCTGTGGAAAAACAACGAAACGGAAGTTGGGTTCGGGGCAGAATTTATATGCCGTCGCACAGCCAAAACAAATTGGTATGTCAAAATGCTGACGTCCTTGAATTTTTTTTCATAAAATGTACTTGGGTGTGATTTGAGAGTCAACATTCAAGGCGACATAGTCCAGTGACCGTCAAACCAATACAAAACGCGTCATATTTTGTACGTGCCCCAAGCAAAACCGGTTCACACATGCATACTGGAGCCCAATTTTTTGGAGAGACCTTTGAGAATGTTGTGGTACAGGTGCCACAAGCAACGCCTGGCCGTCGCGTCCGGGAAGACGTGTCGGACTGCCCCCGTCATAGAAGCATCGGCGCCTTGGATGAAGAAACTCGGCTGCTTGCCGCCACGGCATGCAAGGGCATTCTCCAACATCCAGATGAAAGTGTCAGTCGTCGTGTCCGCTGTGATGGATTGGCCCACGATACGCGTCCGGAAGTCATTATTGATGAAAGCGAACACACCGATGGGCATACGGTACCGGTTTTTCACGGCCGTCTTATCGTAGAGCGCCACATGCCCGTATCGATGCCACAGAGATACCTGCGGGCGCGGTTGAGGGGACATACTCGTCTTTTGAAATGGCTGCATTCGTCGGTCTTGACGCGTAACAATGACAAGTGGGCACTGACTTCCGGTTGAAACAGTACGAGCGCTGGGCACGTACCTGCTCCCTGGTCTGCCAGAAAATATGGCTGAGTCGGCCTCCCTCGTCAAGCTTCACCTCGCACACTCCGCGCCCACAATTTCCCTGTCCACCTGGGACCCAAGAGCGTAGAGGTTTGGAAACGAGCGGCGGCAGAGGTACTGGGTTCATGACAAAGAGCCAGTCCTCGATCATGCGTAGTCGGACAAAGCATAACCAATGATTATATTCCACCCGTTCACCACGAGATACATTAAAATGAATACAATACTTTTGAAACATTTTACGGTCTGCGGGCCTTCAATAATGAGAGGTCGGGTTGTTGTCTGTGCTGCCACGCCAACCCCTGAATACTAAAGTGACGTCTACACGGGCGGCTAGGCTGCGCACCGCTGGTGAGAATAGGTTTACCATAGTCAGTTCAGTAGGCATGTGAATACCAGTGTCCTTCTAACACGCGAGCCTGGAACCCCCCACACACAGGGATACTTCCTCCGAGACCCCTCCTGAAGTTTCCCAAGGGCCCGGGGGGTGGGTCAGCTCATACTTGACCACATATCTCGTCGTAGACATCGGTAGCATCGAACGCCCGCTCCCCTCCTGTTATCGCCTGCACCTCGTTTTGAACAGCGCGACGGTTCACGTGCTCACTGTGCAAATTCTCTGGTACCACCGCGATAGCCTTGGGCTTCATGCCCCAAGCTGGGAAACCGTGAAAACATGACAGCGACATGAGACGGCATGAGTCATTCTCGTCAATACCTAACGGCAAGAAGCGGGACAATAAGTTTAGGGGTGCTGCCTGAATGTTCGTTGACATTGAGTACAGCAATTATGACAACATACTCATTCTGCTGTTGCGGCCTTGCCTACTCACCAGTCAGATTTACCACTTGTCCCCGCATCTCCCGTGTGAGCTTTCCAGCCAGCCGCATTTTCGCCGCCGTAACCTCGCGGTCAATGGCGTGGTTGTGCTCGAGCTTTAAGTTTCGCAACGAGGGGTGGGCGTGACTCTTGGCATGCTTGAGACCGAAGGGTGCGCCAGCTAGCCCGAAGGCTGCGCCAGCTAGCGTTGGGCTGCGAAAGCAACTGTGTTGAATCGATACACGACGCGTATGTAAATACGTGGAAGTGTGGTGAGCTAAAGCTTTATTTTTCCCCATCCGCCGGAGGATAGAAAAACGAAAAAAAAAAAGTGACCTGCTTTAGTAAATTTGTCCGTGAACAAGACAAGAACATATGAGACAGGAACAGATGTGTGCATATTCGTATTCAGCATTAATTTTGTTTTTTTTTATCCTCTGGCGGATGGGGAAAAATGAAGGTTAAGCTCACCACAGCTTTCAGCGGCAACGATTACCCGCAGCGACATACCACGCAACGACATGCCACGCACCAACTTTATTCATGTCTCATGCTTTCAACTCGTTTCGCATTTGAGGTGTGTCGCGGCCGTCCGCCCCAGGGGGTGGGAAGGGCGTGGTCCCAGGGGGTGGAATGGGAGTGAGGGTTGAGGGGGTGGTAGTGGCTCAGGATGTCTTTTAGTGTTATCCGCGCGCTCCATAGATGCCTCTAACGTCCTCAAATCTTCCGCTCGTACGATACCTAGGAGCCTTCACAAGCGTCTAATATTGTGAAATACCGCGCACGTATTCACAAGTGCTCCCGGCACCAACGTAGGCCGCATACCCACACCCTCACCCACACCCACCCACGCACGCACCTTAAACGGGCAACCTATCGTGCTTGTACCGCGCCATTCCGGCGGGTGATGCCAGGCACTGCGTACAGGAGGCAACACAACAATGAAGCCGGTGATCAGTGAGTACAAAGACAACACTGGCAACACTGGCTGCTGGTGGCAACTTGCCGTACGCCCCTCGCGTCCCGTTTTATTCAACTCGTTTGACCGTACCCGTTGCGAACAACAAAGTACTCCAAGATATACACATGCCCTGCTAACACAGCTTCAGCTCCGGGCATGCGCTTACCGTTGTCCAAGAAGAGCAGGTACTGCTCTTGATCACGCCTCTCTTTCCCAGCTCTCTGGCAAACGATTTTTTTCATGTCCACCCTATTGCTCGAGCTGTCGTTCACCCATGGCAATTTAGCGACAACCAGGATAACTGATCCCTTACCACACACGCTGCGCAGTTCTTCTTCCACCTCTGCGAGTGTTCCGTTCTCCACCGAAATGGCCTTCAGCTTGACCAGCAATGCTGCTGGGTGGTACGCCTGGCCGAACGTAAGCAACAGCACGAAGGCCTATAAAACCCTAAGTTCTGACTGGCTGCCGGGGTGTATGCTATCAGTGGTCGGAGCTCAGTGGTCGGCGAAGCACATATTCGACGGTTGGTTTTCAGCCGCCCGAGAACAGCCGCCCGGGAACTACCATCCCTAGTACCCAAAACTCTGTTGTGGACCAAAGAAGTGAAACGAAACGAAAAATGTTTGAACGACTGCTGGCACATACATGTTGTGATGGACGGCTTACGTACGGTAGTCACGCGCCCCACGTCTTGACAGTCGTACAGGCATGAAATCGCCGATTTACAATCGAAACGGTAAGGGCAACGGCAGCCTGTCAATTACAAGCGCCCTGTAGTTCACCTGCTGTTCTGGGACGCCGCTCACTGGAGGCGGGGGTTGCTGCTGCGCAGCTGCAGGTGCAGCTTCAGGTGCAGCTCCAAGTGCAGGTGCAGCTCCAGGCGCAGGTGCAGCTCCAGGTGAAGGTAACGCTCCAGGTGCAGGTGCACGTGCAGCTCCAGGTGCAGCCTCTGCATGGAGAGGCGCTCCGATCCCGCCGGCCTGAACTCCGGCAACAGCATCACGCCAACAAGCACAAGACGAAAGGAACAGATTCGAACAACTGCTGTCACCTATGATATCATACGCAAATGTTGGGATGGACGGAATATGTACCGCAGTAACGCGCCCCATATCTTGGCAGTGGTACAGGTACAGGCATGGGGTCGTCAGGTTACAGTCGACGCGATAGGGGCAACGGCAGCCCGTCGTTTTCCAGTGCCCTCTAGTCCACCTGCTGTGCTGGGCCGGCGCTCATTGGACGGGTTGCTCCCGCGCAGGTGCAGGTGCAGGTGCAGGTGCAGGGGCAGGTGAAGCTCCTGCAGAGAGGGAGAGGCGCTCCGATCCCGCTAGCCTGAACTCCTGCGACAACACCATGCCATCAAGCACCAAGCACAAAACGAAAGCAAAGCGTTTAAACTGCTGTCACCTATGATATCATACGTACATGTTAGGATGGACGGGATATGTACGTTCAGCAGAAACGGGTAACGCGCCCTACATATTGACAGTGGTACAGGCGTACAGGCATGGACGGGATATGCATAGTACCCACGCGCCCCACATATTTACAGCAGTGGTACCGGCAGTGGTAGCGGCACAAAACGAAAGGGAAAGCGTTTGAACAACTGCTGTCACATACGAACAGCGAGGGAACGGGCATGATACAGCAGTCCACCATCTGTGACGCCCGATCTACTACTCTCTGTGTATGATGCTGCTGTGTGACACTTGGTATGATATACCTGGTACTTGGTATGATATACAACAGTGCAACAGCATACTTTATTGCTATTGTAGTGCGTTAGGGGACCGCCGCGTGAGGGAACCGCCAGAGCGTTTTTGGGCAGCGCGACCGCCGAGCAAGGGGACCACCAGCAGGTTTTGAGCAGCGGGACCACCGAGAGAGGGGACCGCTAAGAGGTTTCGGGTAGCGGGGCCGCCGAGTGAGGAGACCGCCAAAAGCAGCGGGACAGCCGATTTGAATTCATACTAAAACGTGCAGATTTCCTTTTTTTCTACAAGGGCTTCGCTCGCGGAAGGAGGAATGGACATTCAGTAGAAAGGCCGAAAAGAAGCACAAATGGCGCAACTGGCGACTTGAAAATGCCAAGGGGTTCATATATATATAGTACAACGGTAAAGGATGGAGACGATTATGATTATGAGCTTGTTATTAGCATCCATTCGCCCAGACCATTATGGACACGTCGGAGGATTTGCTTGGCATGTATATCTTTCCACCTCTCAGATAGCACCTGTACACTTATTAATAGCTCTCTCTCTAAGTCGATCATCAATAATAAATTATCGCAGTGCATAAACATTAGGCACGCGCTTGTCAAGGATAGAGACAAGAAAACTACAACTTAAGATGTAAAGGAGCGCAGTGCCAAAAGAAACATGCTTGAAGCAGGAACTTGAACGCACACACCGCAAACATGTGAAGTACATTTGTATTCCGAAGGACAAAGAGCATGCATTTAGGCATAGTGCTCAAAAAACGATGCTGGTACATAGAAACCACAACATAATGTTCTGTAAAGAACTTGCTGTCAACATTGCTTCCGAAGGAGCATGCAGGCTTGCTTGGACTCCTCCTCAGCCGAGGTACCCTGCACCTTGCACTCTTGTTTTTTGTCGATGGTCTTGTGGATCTGTCCACAAACGTTGAATCATAGCGGGAGGACGTCGATAAGTATGTGTAAAAAAGTATTCGTACTTCTGTCCAGCAGACGTCGTAACCATCCAAACTATTGGAGCTCCTTCTTTCGTTGTTAGTAATTGTTGTAGTATTGTTGTACTTGCTCTTGGTACTTGGAAGAAAAGCCGCACTGCATAGACTATATCCGCACGCAATCCCCTAGTCTTGAGCAAGAGACATGGATGATGCAAGAGGCATGGATGTCTCGACTCGTGACACACAGGACGCAAGATAAGAGTAGAACGTACCTCGATGTCGAACGCCCTCTTGGCACCGTGGGAATGGAATGCGGGAGGTATATCTAGCAAGTGGTCGCCTGCCTTCTTCAGGAGGAGGTCACCGACCTTGATGTCGCCGGTGCACTTCGTGTTTATGTTCTCGCCGACATGGCGGCCCCCGGCGACTGCTTCGCAGAGCTTCTGCAAACGACAACAACGGATGAGAATACCTAGCATTCAGTGAATGTTACAAATAGTAAGGCCACGTAGCTGTCGTCGGTTTCCAAAGTTTGAAGGGAAGTCGTACAATTTAACACTGTAATAAAAGCGGTCGTTTATGGGCAAAAACCCTGCCTGGTACCACAACGTTGCTAACACCTATGAAACCACCACTGGGACAGGAACGAATGGGATTCACAGTCGCAGCTGGTAAGCGTAAGCCCCGGTATACTGCTATATGAGGCCTACCGGCGGAATACCGACAACAAAGGGTAAGAGTCAGTACCTGCTGTATATATTGTTCGGTACTACTCTATTACTGCTGCTATCAATACTATTACGACCGACGTGTACTGGGATTCCTAAAGAGGTTGCGCAACCTACTTGTACTCGTTAATACAAAAAGTTTATATGGTTGTATGAAAAATGAGTAACAGTAGTAGTACACCGCGTTACTGCATGAACAACTCGCTAACCCCAATCACGGGACTGCTCTCCAGCACCACCCAGGTTGACTTCAGCTTCTGTTTACTGCTATATATCAACCTCCAATGTGTACTGCGACTGGTGCTGATGGTATCATGCTGCTGTGTTATTTATCACTGCATGAACCATTTTCACAACCCTGCTTGACCCCCGTGATGGGACTTGCCCGTTTTCATTGCGTCTTACATGCATAGATACCACGTAGTCGTAGTCTTACATCCAAAAGGTGTGTTTATGTCACGGCACAAAGCGTCACTGCATGGACCACTTGTTCAACCCCCGCTTACCCCGATGACGGGACTGCCCCGTACTCGTAGTCGGACATACATGCAATGTGTTTGGTTGTACGTATGAAAAAGAAATCACAGCACACAGCGTCACTGCATAGACCATTACTTGTACAACTCCCGCTTATACCCCGATGACGGGACTGCCCTGTCCACGTAGTCGTCCATACAAAAGTGTGTTTGATTGTACGTATGAAAGATAAATAACGTCACACAGCGTCACTCTATGGACCTAGTCGTACATACGTAAAGTGTATTTGGTTGTACGTGTGAGAAAAATTCACAGCACACAGCGTCACTGCATAGACCATTACTTGTACAACACCCGCTTACACCCTGATGACGGGACTGCCCCGTACACGTACTCGTACGTACAAGAAGTGTGTTTGGTTGTACGCATGAAAAAGAAATCACAGCACACAGCGTCACTACGTAGACAACTAGTACAACATGCTTACCCTGACGACGGGACTGCACTCCGTGACCACCAAGGCGAACTTGAGTTTGTTCAGGCTACGCGTCCCCACTCACAGCTTCCACACCGTGTGGTATATCGACCACGCTGGTGTAGCACACACATGCTACAGCAAACGTTGCAGACAGGCACACGAGGTCAAACAATGTGAATTTCAATGTGCATCATTATTGGAAACATGATTCGCTTGAGTTCACCAACAGCCAAAACCACATATATATTGCGCACAACTTGCAGCACACTCAGCCAACACTCAACGCAGCACTACCGAAAATACAGGGTGTTGGCACCTAGTGTCTTACCTATGTCGCACGGCGCTGAACACACTGACAACGGGAACAAACTCTCAACATCAGTATTAATAGTATAGTAGCTGACAGCAAACATCAAATTCCAACAACACGAAGAAATGAAACTCACGTTTCGTCAAGCTCTCAGCTCCTTCGTTAGGGACGCTGATCCAAGGTGAATCACGGGTGTCCGCGTCACACCAGTTACACACACGAGGGTTGCCGCCGCTTTCCCAGTGCTTTTTGTTAAGGTTATGAAAAGCTTAGCACGTGGAAGGGTCGTCACTCCTGCAGGTGTCGCAGACAGCGTAGTGGGAACTCCTGTTTTTTCTATTTCGTGCGATGAGGAAGCCATCACAACCCTTTCTCGGGCACGGCCAATCAAGATTGCCAGAAGAAGCTGAGTCCCGTTCTTGCCCGACCAGCCTCCACACGCCTGATCCTGAACCTCTACCACCCCCACTGTTGGCGGAGCCTCCTCCCGCACTAGCCTTGGTCCGCTTCGCAATTTCAACTTCAAATTGTTATTGCCGATCCGGGAAATTTCAAATTCAAATTGTTTGCAGCCGTCAACGGCAATTCCCTCTCAAATGCCAGCAATTGGCCAAATTCAAATGTAAAAATAAAAAAAAGAAGTTGCTGAAAAAGCAAAATAAAAAATCAGAGAGCAAGCAGTAAAAAGATCAGAGAATGAGAGCTAAGAATTAGACTATAGGGAAGCAAGGAAGGCAAGGAACTTCGGGACGGTTCTTTTCCCCAGCAACTAATTTTCTTTTCGGCAATTACGGGCTGAGACGGGCTGAGAGGGGGGAGGATATGCCGAGCGAGACCTCCGAGGGGGTCGAGAACTAAGTAATTAAGTCTGTACAAGTACGGTATATAAGTTTAATACGCGTTGGGAAAACGAGGTATCCGGATCGAGTTTATACCAAAACGTAAAGATTTTCCCGAGGTATCCGGACCGAGTTTATTATAAAACATACAGATTTTCTTTATTAAACTTTGTTACAGATTTTCTGTTTTAAATTAAAATTTAGCAGGGAAAATTTGTACGTGTAGGTATAAATTTCATACGGGAGTTCTGTACGTTTGAGTATAAACTCGGTTTAATAGGGAAAAGCTGTACCAGGTACGTTTTAGTATAAACTCGGTCCGGATAGCTCGTTTTCCGAACGCGTATTAAACTTAAAATATAGGGAAAATCTGTATGTTTGGGTGTAAACTCGGTCCGGATACATACTGCATACCTCGTTTTCCGAACGCGTATTAAACTTGAACTACATACGGTGTAGAAAAATAGGAAATCTGCACGTTTTAGTATAAAGTCAAATCAGATGTCCCGCTGCCCTAAAGTCTTTGGCGGTCCCCTCACTCGTCGGTCCCGCTACCCAAAACCTCTTGGCGATCCCCTCTCTCGGTGGCCCCATTTCTCAAAACCCGTTGGCGGTCCCCTCTCTCGGTGGTCCCGCTTCTCAAAACCCGTTGGCGGTTCCCTCACGCGACGGTCCCCTAACGCACTACACTATATGTTCGCAATTCCGAATGAGACGTACATATACAAAAACAGAGAAGAGGGAGAGGCAAAGAGAGAACCGGAGAGTGCGGGAGACATAGAAAATAGGATATAGACAAGACACCAACAACACTGGAAGAGAGAAACACAGCAACAACACATCTTTCTTGTACCTCACTACACGGCTGCGTGTTGCTGCCGTTGGGTGTTTGGGCGAGTTCGGTGTGCGTGCTCGCTGCTGCGGTGCGTATCATACCGTACCTGTGGGATGGTCCGGCGTTGATGTGCTGCTGCTCTCCTTTCCGCTTCGTCTTGTTCTTCTGCTGCTGCTGCTATCTTCTCGGCCTCTGTTCGGCTGATGTCAGTCTTCTTCTGCGAGGCCGGATATGTGCTTGTGTTGATTGTCCTCATGAACATGACGGTTGTGATCCATAATATATCAGGGAGTTCCATATCTTGGTAAACGATTCATGTATACGGTGTAAGAGGACTGTTTGGCCGGATGTTTCCCGGCATGATTTGCCATGAGCTGTCATTCGTAGTTTCGTTCCATATGAGACCGAGTCAGGCTCGACGGCTGGATGAGATAAGAATGAGTTCTGTGTCACCGTCGTGAGTCATCATCACGCCTTCCCGCGCTAGCTACGTGTAGTCTACACCTTTAGAGATTTATCAGCACACCTGTGAGAGCCGGTTAATTTCTATTAGTAAGCGCAGCCAAGGCCAGCATACAGAGGTGGGAAAGAGCCATGTCAGGTCCGGGGGATTCTGGCATTAGCGTAACTTATATAAGAGAGGAAATGAAGCTACCCGAGATCCAGGTAGCGTTGCAGAGGCGGGAGAGAGAGGTCGGACTCGCTGAGGCAGCACTGCAAGCGTCATATGCTGGAGAGGTGTATAGCCTGACTACGTTTTGGTCCTGGCGGGTGTCGATGATGCATGACGCATTACGACTTCTCCGCGAGGAGCACGAGCTTCACGCTAATATGGTGCGGAAAATGGACGATAGAGTGGCTTGTTCGAGGATAAGAGAGAGCGAGCGACGAGAGAGAGAAGAGAGAGATAGAAGGAGAGTAAAGATGTTTTGCCTCAGCAGCAACTGCGCGGTCCCAGGAAAGCCAAACATGAGCCGAAGCTGGTAGGTCTGCATGGTGCTGGTGGCGACGGCGCTGGAGAGGAGCAGTTATTTCAGAGGCAGCAGCTGCCCCAGTCGCCCCATCTGCAGGACGAGCACTCATCAGAAGATTGCTTCGCCTGCAACGAAAAAGAGATGCCGCCCCAAAAAACGTAGCAGCAAGGTGCGCGCGGTGCTTGGGGCGAAGGCGCCGCGGGGCAGCAGCAACAACAGGCCCAGCAGCTCCGTCGGCAAGAGAGGCAGCAGCAGTCAGGGGATTGTTGCACCTGGCCCTACGATGAAGCACAGCCACGTCGTCAGCACGACCAGCAGCAGAGGCTGAAACCGCAGGAAAATTTCAGAGTTTTGAGCGACGACGAGGTGCAGTGGCCCCAGCAGCAGCAGCATTTGCGTAGACTAAGGCCGAAGGTCCGCTTCGCGCTGGAAGCAGAGGAGAAAACAAAAGTGTTACAGCACCGGCAGGTGCGGGAGGAGAGGTGGAGAATGCGAGAGCGGGGTTAAACACGTGCTGGCAGAAAAGCTCTTTGTCTGGACTACATAAAAACGCGTACGTCCGCAGGTGGTTGTGGTCGATGTGGGCAACGTGGCCCCCGAGAAAGCGAGAGAGGGAGAGAGCGATGGCGGGCACTGATGGAATGGTCTGCACCATCAGTTGGGGGTCGGAGTATGCACGCAAAAAGAGAACATGCCCAAAGCGAGAGCTGGTGAAGGAGAAAGGAACAACGGGCCATCAGCAAGGGCTTAAGGCCCGCACCAGGCACGTTTTGACTTCGTTGATTTTGCTTGCTGCTGATTATTTCCGTTTTTCGATCGATTTGAGATCGGTCTGTCCTCTGGTGGTGGTCGTGGCTGGTGTGATGGTGTGTCTGTGTTGTTTCCGTGGTTTCTGAGAGAAGAAGTTTGAATTTCCATCCAATTTTCCATACAAAGTATGACACGGCTTTTCCATTCAAAGTATGACACGGCTCTCGAGAACCAAAAAGGGGACAGGTAAGTGTGTCTCCCTGGGGTTTCCACGGACTGGATGTTTGGGTGGGGGTTCTCATTTATAGCCCAAGGATTCAAATTAGGGTTAAAATTAGGCGCTCCCGGTATTTCAAACAGCAGTACGCATCAAACACAACACACAGACACCACTACGGCATACGACAAACTCGTGGTACATCAGGTAAACGAAGCAGAAACACCGCACGGAGCCTGCCAACACCGTGGCCCGTGAGATTGTGAGCAGTAAAATGAGCCCTGTCCATGGGTTTCAGGGTTCTTTTCCACCCGTGATGAGCGAATGTTCGGGAGCGATGGCCGTAAGCCGGCGCCGGGGAATCTGACAACATTGGCGGGAAGGAATAGCCTGCCAACACAAAAAACGCCTGCAGAACCTACTCTACAGAACCAGATTTCAATTGATTGCACCGAGCTACGCGCTGTGATCGCACCGCGTCTCTCAGGGAGAGAAGAGAGACCGCAAGCGAGGCCGCGCGCAGCGCAGACATCAGACGACCGACACCACAGCCGGCTCCTCAGCACCATGCTGGTGTGGCGGCTATGTACGTTTTGGTATGTCTAATTGCGGCTCTCCTAGCCTACGACCACCAGGCTCGAAGGCTCGTCCTTCCTCTCATAAGAACGGGGCTCACACAACGCTCTTGCGGAGAAATAAGAACTTCGAAAAAGTTATGCTCAAGTTAGTGTGGGCACATTATTTTTAAACAAATACGAAATTCAGCCCACAAAAAAACAAAACCTCGGTTTCTTATCAGAGGGCCGGCGGCACAATACTCTTAAAGTAGTACAGGACGTAAAAATGGCGAGCTGATACTTCTAGGAAGACAAGGTCCGGGAGCTCAAGTTAGTGCAGATGACACCCTCTCCCAACTAAAAAACCCGCAGCCCCAGCCAGGATTCCTGTTTCTCGCTATCAAATAGGTACCTGATACTTGTACAAGTAGTAGGTGTAGTGCAGATAGATTATTCTAGGCTCAACGCTGTTCATACAGCAGTAGCAGAAATGAATTATTTATAGGAAAAAGAAGGAAGAAACCAGAATAATTCTGTCCGAGGCTGACTTTCTTACTTGATAAAGAGTGAGTTCTACAAACTATCTTCAGCACAGCGCCTCTCAGTTGTCTTCCTTCCCTGGCAAGGTACAAGTATGAGCCTTGCTTTCCTACGTATATCCCTGATTTTTTATATTTATGTCATGCACTACTACTAGTAGTGCTGTATCACATAATATGTACAATGGCAAGCATCACCAACCAGCCGCAACGCAGTGATTTTTTCATGCGTTTGTGATACAAATGTTGTCGTTGCTATACAACGCGTTTTTTTTTGCGTTGAACTCCTTGGTGTATCGAGTGAATGAAGTCAGGGCTTTCGGTGACAATATTCGACTGGGAAGCGATGCGGGTGGTTCCGCCAAAATAGACGACACGAACACCACAAATAATAGGACCCATGTAACTCCAGTTCAACCAAATGATTGGCGATGCTTGTGAAAAATCTTTCTTCTTTCAATATAGACACTTTTGTGTGGTGTATGTCTTGGCACTGAACCGTTCTTGCCGCCCGGCGACATCCAGCACCCCCATCATGCCAGGCGAAGGAAGAGAAATATCGGGGGGGTGGGGAATAGCTACGAGTAGGTACCAGGTAACCCCCCCCCCCCCCCTTCTTCTTTCCCTCTCCCCAGGGGTGGAAAAAAAGGAAAACATGAGAAAGGGAAAACTAAACAAAATGGGTTCACGATTTTGTCGACAACGGTGGTAGTATCGCCGTTGACCCCCCCTCCGAGATGAAACAGACTATCAAACCCAAGGCCACACAAAACGAGACGTCCGGCTCGCAAGCGGAGAAAAAACATAATAAACTCGTACGGTCTTTATCCTTTGTGAATTAACAAAAGGCAAGCTTGATCCGACACTGCAGACGCTAACCTACCACATCAAGATGGGCCGGAGTGCACTTTCCACATTCACACCATGACCACCACCGCTTTCCGTCTGATCTAGTTTTTTCCCAGTTCTGCAGGCCTCGGGCCGGTGTTTTCTGGCGGCACATTGGATTTGGGCCGCCCCTCCCTCCCACGCGGGGCAGGGGGAGCCTCTTGGTACCCGCCTTCTTGTCGACTGTGGCCACGATGAAAGAAAATCTCAGGGCACCGGAGTGGGCCCTTGGGCTTCTTGGGCGTCTGTTGGCGGTGCCAAAATACCCAGCCCCAACCCAGCCGCCGCCAATCTCCAACATCTCTGCCGCTGACGCCGACACGCCTGCACCTGCCGCTGCGCCCCCCCCCTTCACTGCCGCCACGAACGCCAACAATATCTGCCCCGTAGCAACTCCGCGAAACAGCAGGGGAAACAGCGCTACCGACAACACCCGCAATCATCGCGCCCCCGTCAGCTTCCTGCAACATAGCACGCAATGCAGCATGCCGTTGACTAATGGAGATCATCGTATTCTAAACGTTGGCATGCCCTTTGATTTCATCATAATGATTCTGAAGTTGTTTGGAGGACGACACGATCAACCGGCCCCTCACCCCGAGCATCAGGTCCCCACAATCCCTGAGAAAGGTCGCTTCTTTCACCAGTGTCTGCCACGTCAAGAGCAGAGACCCACCCAGGAAACATCGGGCTATCCGGTGACCAGCTGGCCGTGTCGCTTTAGATAATCAAACTCAAACGGTTCGTAGCATGCTCTAATCTACTTCGGCAGTCCGCGGTTCTTCGCCGCCATCCCAATATTCCAGCGATAATTGAACTCCAGCAGAATCGAGTGGGCCAGCGCAGGAGAAGCGCAATAGTAGCCTGCGGAGGTAACGATGAAAGTCCTTTAAAAAAAGACAAACAGTTACAACGGGCCGAAAACATGTTGAATAGGTGTACGTCAGGTCCATCACAACACGAATTTCCTGGTTGACCACCAAGCCGAGGAAAAACCTCAACATGTTACAAACACTGCAACAAACGAAACCGTGCGGTTTACTTGACGGCAAATGCTATAAGCATCAGGTTATGCCGTGAGGCCAATGCTGTTGTTATGGGTGGAAATGGTTGCTGTACCTGCTAGTGATAGAACAGTCACGCAAACCACACACCAAGCCCCTGTACTGCTGGTACCTCCGACACAGCGACGACTGGTGATCCGCGCCTTTTTTTTCTCTGTTGCGTGGTACAGCGGCACGCCCTCAGGCTTGCTGAGACAACCAGCTTCGATGTGCTTGCGGAGCAGCTTCACGACCTCCAGGGCTTTCGGGCGCAGGTGATTTTATCCCGATTTCGCATCGATCACCTCGCAGAACCGATCAATCACTGAATCAAAGCGAGTCAACAATCGTGTACGCTCGGCCGCCAGCCGCCGACAATTCCGCAAGAAACACGTCCAGTTCATCTATATATAGCCTGCCACCTATTCCGATGCCATTTTTCGCGCTTGAAGAGCACTTTTTAGCTGCAGTCGAAAGCGAGATCGGCAGGAGCGTAATGGTCACGACACTTGACCCAGTACAGGCATTGTTCCCGACGACAGGTACAATCTCTCCATATCACTGATCCGAACAACGACACAAGTGACGTCAAAACCACTTGCCTCCTTGATGTCTTCCAGATTAACGATATAGCAAGCATTTCTCAACCAAGCCATGGAGGGCTTGAAGGCGCCGTGACTCCTCTTCACCAGGCGCGAGATACGTGGAAGCGCGTGGAAGGTATCCGGGCGACCGTTGAGCATGTTTGGGCCACCCCCCTGATGCAGTTGGGCAACAATCAACATGAATTCAGAACACTCGAACAGAACAAAACGTAAATAAAGCGCACATTGACGCCGAGCAGATTTCAGAAACAAACAAAGCATATTTGCCACCTATGCAGCACCCACGTCGTCCTGGTAGACATTACCACTGATCTCGTCTCCGGCTCTTCGGTCGCAAGCGCAATCGTGACCAACATCAAAGTCATACCCGTCGCCACCGTCCTCTTCGCCCTCGTCCGAGTCCGCATCATCTAAAAATAAAAAACAACGAAAAAGTTTGGTTTGTTTGGCGAATAATACAAACGTCAGCAAGAAAATGAGGAACGCCAATGCGGGCAGGGCGTGAGACACCTCAGCTCAATTTCTTTCAAGGACGGTGTAAGGCCTTATCTAGCGAGCCCACCACGTGGCAAGGTGCTTCGGCAGCGAAGAAGTCGGGGTCATCGTTGTAAGCGGCACTTGCATTCAGGTTTGGCGACGGTACAGGGGGGGCTGTCCAATCGGCCGCAAGTCTAACATGGGTAACGTCCCACAGAACAAGCCTGTCACCGCCGCCGCCGCGGACTTCTTTCATCGTCACACGACCCACACTCGCGAAGGAAGGTGCCTCCTTGTGTGCTGCGTACGTAGCAGGCTTGACCGCGTCGCTCACTTTGACTACGACGCCCTTCTGGCCGCCAGATTGACGTGATTGAGGACGCCACCGAGCAAAGATCCAGTGGTAGTCTCATGGCCCTGTACGTTCCCAACACCAACACAACTGGCATGGTTGTTGCTGTGGGGTCGCACCTAGAGTTCCAAGGTTAATTAGACCAGGTTTGGGGGGTGATACCAGGTTTAGTCGCTTGTGATGCGGATGTGCCGTGCATGTTGTTGGTTTAGATAATGCAAGAAATAAGGTCCCGATGAATGTGGTACAAAACATCCCAATCGCATCTGTGTTCCCGACGGCAAAATGGTCGGAACCGGGCCGCGCATGGGATCCTTCAATATCTCGATCTGCACATAAACCGAGAACGGACGCGTAATCATCCAGGCAGGCAAACTCTACCCGTGACGGCACCGTAAGGATTATAACAGGCAGGCATCATTAACATTCCACATACCAGCAGATTCAAGAGCATGGCGCCAACAATCAAGCTGGCAACAAGAAACGTTCGATAACCTACAACGAGCGTGAATAGGACAAGCGCATAGCTAACTAGAGTAGTATCACCAGTTGGGCTTTGAGGGGAGATTCCGGCGAGACAAGGGGAAGATCGGGTGTGTGGGCAACTTTTTCCCAAGCAAACTAGACACTATACCCGCGAGCGAAAGATATAGCGTCTGCACCCAACAAGCTTTCGCGTGAGTCAGCGCGCCCACAGTGTTTGCGACTTTGACCTCATCCAAATACGTCGCGTCTGACTTGGTGTTGACGCCAAGTCTACCATCATGTCCTGGTACCAAATCACGCTGGTTTTTCACCTTTGGAAACGAAAGCGAGAATTTTCTATTTGAATACTCCTTGTGCCAGCTGGAACTGCCGAACCAAGAAAACACGACTGCCGCAATTGTACCAGGTGCCAGTTATCATGTACCAGTCATCATATGCTCAGAGATGTACATCACGTGTACGAGTGTAGAAGCTACGACAGCAAACAATCTTCAGCAGAAGTAATAGTTTAAAAAAATATAGGGTAATTAGCCAGGCTGTTATTTGCACGAAAATAAGAAACTCGGGATACGTTATACTGAAGTTAATGTACAATAAGGTAGAGTGCACCCTTTCCAAAATAAAAGCCAGCCTACGCCGCTATTTTATGTGCCTGGTATCTTTTAGGTGTCCTGTACTACTGCATCTGGCATCTGGCACGCGATTAATCAGAGGTCAGGTATGGTATTTACTTCGTACCGGGTACCAGGTATCGCATGCTCAGAGCTATGATACCTGGTACCTGGTTTATTCGCGTACAACCAGCAGCGCACAAGCAGCAGGAGCAGTAGCCTACAATGACCGAAGACAAACTGCTGGTGTACAGCAGTACGGGGGACGAAAAAATATACCTGGTAGTAAGAAAGCCAGGGTGATATTTAGCTACCGAAGTCGGGAGTCAACATACTGAAGTTACCTGTGAGAACAAACCCTCTGCCAAATACGAAAGCCAACCTACTGCTGTATGTCAGTATTTCCGTGCCTTACGATATACAGCAGTACTACAGCAGTACAAGACACCTACCTGTAATATTAAAGGTGCAGCAATAAGAAAGCCAAATTGATATTTTCAGGGAGAAAAGAAGCCCGGGAGCTGTTATACTGAAGTCAGTGTAGAACGTACCCCCTCACAAATAAGAGCTTACCGCAGGTACCAGATATGTATGTTTCTTATCTGGTGTCCTGTACTGCTTTAGCTTTCCCATGGTACCAGGTACTGTGTAAGAATCATCCGTACAGCAGCAGGTAACAAACAAACGTCTACGATAGAACCACTCACATCCGGCCTTGTGTAGCGTAGGTAGAGGGCTGCGAGGAAACTACCCCACCCGCTTGCTTCCTTCCTTGACGTGCTATCTGCTGGCTTTGACAGAATAGTGCTCGTTATGTCGATGAATCGACGCTGCCCTGGTTCGATGCTGTCAAAGTAGATGAAGTTGCAATTTGTTGTGGTTCGCTCTCCCGAGCGGATCCATCACCGCTGCCTCCACCGATTCTTCCATCGCTACCTCCACCGTCACGATCTCCGCCGCTGCTGCCTCCAATGCCCCCACCGCTGCCTCCGCCATCAATACCCACCTCGTCGCATCGACAGATCATCTGATGGCAGGCTCCAAGAAACGAAACTAGTTACACTACAACCGGCTCGGGACCACGGAAACGAGCCCGGTGGTCGTAGGCTAGGAGAGCCGCAATTAGACATACCAAAGCGTACATAGCCGCCACACCAGCATGGTGCTGGGGAGCCGGCTGCGGTGTTAGTTGTCTGGTGTTTGCGCTGCGCGCGGTCCCGCTTGCGGTCTCTATCCTTACAAAAAAATCCCCAGGTATAGACGCAGTGCCGTACTGCGAGGTATTTTTCAATTAAACCCGAACGATCCCAAACCGCAACACAGGGGGTTATAAATCCTGCGAGGGGGGCTCTTTGGTTGAAGTTGACCCTTAATCCTACAAGCAGCAAGCCAGTTTTCATTGATTGCCTCACACACCCCACCCGCCCCACACACCGATATCACCTCCCCCTCCAAACGCTCTACATAATCACCACCCAGCCCTGTTGTAGGGCACGGATACGAGGTAGGTGCGGCTGCGCCACCATAGCTAGGCCGGGAGGGCCCTCTCTCGGCTGTGCTGTGGTGGGCTGCTACTACTACAGCTGCTGCTGCTGTGTCTTCGCGTTTGTCGCCATACACATCCGTGCTCTTGTCTTCGGTTGTGTGTGTCGCCACACGCCCGCCCTTGTTTTACTCATCATCATGTTTGTATCTCGCGCTTTCCGTTACAATCGTGCGCTGCCGCGTCCTAGCGGCAGATGGCAACCACGTGTGAAAGGCTGCCGGATAGCAGCACAGGTGAAGTTCCGTGAGGGGGCGCGCACGTGCGTGCGCACACGGTGACACTACTCCAATGCATCTCGAGGATTGCCCGCACAAGATGAATGCCGTCTGTCCCCCAGTTTTTAGAACACAACATCCCGATCTACGAAGAAGGCGCACTGATAACTGCTGTCACAGCAGTTATGCAAGAATGTTGCCGGAAATTTCCGCCAAGAATTTTCTGAGAAATTCGTGGTGGGCATACTGTTAAAGTTATAAAAAAAAAGGCTTTCAATTACGTCGCAGGCATTGTTCCTATCGGACCTGGAAGGCGTTATACACTCTCGATTTACTCTACAACCACCCTAATATTAAACCCAATCGTTTTACTCTACAACCACCCTAATATTAAACCCAATCGGTGAACTGATAATTCGGGGGTGGTTGTAGAGTAAATACTCAGTAAATACTCTACAACCACCCTAATATTAAACCCAATCGTTTTACTCTACAACCACCCTAATATTAAACCCAATCGGTGAACTGATAATTCGGGGGTGGTTGTAGAGTAAATCGAGAGTGTATAACGCCTTCCAGGTTCGATAGGAAAAAAGCCTGCGATGTAGTTGGAAACCTTTTTTTCCATCACTATAAAAGTATGCCCCCCACGAAGTTCTGGGAAAATTCTTGGCGGAAATTTCCGGCAACCACCATGAATTTCTGGGAAAATTCTTGGCGGAAATTTCCGGCAACATTCCTGCATAACTGCTGTGACAGCAGAAATCAATGCGCCTTCTTCGTAGATCGGGATGTTGTGTCCTAAAAACTGGGGGACAAACGGCATTCGTCTAGTGTGTGGGCAATCCTCGACATGCATTCGAGTAGTGCCACCGTGTGCGCACGCACGTGCGCGCCCCCTCACAAAACTTCACCGGTGCTGTTGTCCGGCAGCCTTTCACACGTGGTTGCCATCTGCCGCAAGGACGCGGCTGCGCACGATTGTAACGGAAAACGCGAGACACATAGTCTACATGATGAGTAAAACAAGGGCGGGCGTGTGGCGACACACACAACCAAAGACAAGAGAACGGGTGTGTATGGCGACAAACGCGAAGAAGACACAGCAGCAGCTGCTGTAGTAGTAGTAGCCCACCACAGCATAGCCGAGAGAGGGCCCTCCCGGCCTAGCTATGGTGGCGCAGCCGCATCTACCTCGTGTCCGTGCCCTACAGGGCTGGGTGGTGATTGATTGATGTAGAGCGTTTGGAGGGGCAGGTGATATCGTTGTGGGGGGCGGGTGGGGTGTGTGAGGTAATCAATGAATGAATACTGGCTTGCTGCAGGATCAGCTTCAACCAAAGAGTCCCCCTCGCAGGATTTATAACCCCCTGTGTTGCGGTTTGGGATCGTTCGGGTTTAATAGAAGATGGGGTGGTTGTAGAGTAAATCGAGAGTTGATAACGCCTTCCATGTCGTGATGGTGAATCCCTTCGTTGGTTGTGGGAAACCCTTGGCGTGTTATTTATTTACTGAGTATTTTTTTTGGTGTATTTTTTCGGCTTTCACTGGTGCAGTTTCCGCGCAATCGGGCGCGCCAGCGTGGGCGCCGTGTCTTAGCGGGTTCAAACTTTGTGCTTAACCCCTTTGACTCTTTGCATCCCGTACGTGCTGGTGAAAAAGAGGCCGTCCACAATAACGAAACGAGGCTTCAACTCGAACCACGCATGAACAACAGGACATGGCGTCGTGAACAAGAAGAGTAGTACCACAAGAAAAAACGAAAATTATAACGTTTGACATTTGTGTTATGGCATTTTGAACGCTTCAAAGGCGTTGGTATCTTATCAAATATACGCAGCTTAATAGGACGAAAACTCTCATCCCCGTACCATGGGAGTGTGCCTCCCGTCTCATCACGCACAAAGCACAGACCGCCGGCCATGATCGAAGATAAGCAAGTGAACTTAATAAAGGAAAAATAAAACAGTCTCATGCTGTACAAAGAACGAAGCTCCGGCGATAACCGCAAATAACCAACCGGACTTGAAAGAAAAAAGGAAAACATACACTATACAAAGGTTTGAACAATGGCCAAAACCAAATGTGAAAGTTGAACAGGTTGCTGTGTTTACACCCCGCCAACCGTCGGACCAGTCCGAACGCCCTTAAGCCTATTGGTTCTTGAGCAACAATAAAAACCAACACAAAAGGGTGGGTAAAAAAAGTGGTCCAACCGCCTAATTTGAACAAAAACGGCTGTACAGCACTAGTATAAATATAAAACAGCATGTTCCCGGTGGCCACAAAAACAAGCGCGAACACGAAGCCGTCGTGAAAATAGACTGGTTGTTGCGTGTACCGAGGCAACAAAAGGTAGACATCGTTGAGCATACTTCCGCATTAGTACTGCACACTCGGCGCAAAAGGTAAGTCTACCAGTTGTAGTAACTATCCTATTTGTAGACCGTGAACCCTGCTGCATGCAGTGCAGTATGTCCTAAAACTACCATGTGTACAGACCTGGGCCAAACGCAGCTATTATACTGGAACAGACCGCGCCTATCCCTCGCAAAAAATATGTCTGTACACAATTAATGTTGTATTATGTGCCTTACAGTGAAAGATAAGAAAACCGTGCTAAAGCGGTATCCTCGGTACAGAAGAGGAAAATATGTGTGCAGCATGTTTAATTAGTGCCGTCGCATACGTCATGTAACAACAGGCATGACGCACATATTCCACCCCGGAAATAAGTAGGCGCTCGAAACCAAACAACCCTACAAAAGACCGCAACTTATATGACAGCGACAAGGGAAACATGCCCTATTGCTAACGTTAAGTACTCCATGTATCTACACACCCGTTCGTCGCTAAATTCACTACAAATATCTGTGTACCGCGAACAGCTTTACGCACTTCATCCTATCGCACAGGCGGCAGAAGAAGCAAGTAAGTGCACTAGTTGTAGTGACTTATCTTATTTGTAGAGCGTGAACCCTGCTGCATTCAGTGCAGCATATCCTAAAACCACCATGTGTACAGCCCCGGGCCAAAGGCAGTAAGTATACTGCAACAGACCGCGCCTATCTCTCGTAAAAAATATGTCTAGACTACACAATTAACGTTGTATTCTTAGCTGTACAGGGAAGGATAAAAGAAAAGTATATAGCGGTATCCTCGGTACAGAAGGGGAAAAGAAGTTTACAGAAAATGCAATCAATGCCGTTGCACACGACAGGTAACAACCGGCATGATGCATATATTCCGACCGGGAAATAAGCAGGCACTCGAAACCAAACAATCCCCCCGAACAACAAAACCTATATGTAACAACCGGCGTCATGTGCATCCTCCGGCCTGGAAATAAGCACACACTCCAAACCAAACAACCCCACAAAACAATGAATGCACCAACCTAAACTATTGAAAGACTATCGCACGGCTCGGGCCACGTGTCTGGAAATAAGCAGACACCCCCAAGCGATATAACCGAAGCAAACTACGAAACGCGTCCTGCGCGACAAAGCTAAACGTCAAACTGGGCACGTCGCAAAACGTGTACAGGGGAAACATGATCCAACAAAGGGAAGGGATAAAAATCTACATTGCCGTGTCGAGGGCGGTGATGAAGGACGTTGGCAAGAAGCGCCAGACCCGACCATGGCAGCGGGAGAGGAAGACGATGCTGGGGATGTTGCCGCGGTCGTGGGAGAGGTTGTGTGAAGAGCAGCACCTGTGTTTTCATTATCTACATTGCCGTGTCGTCGACGTCGTCATCACTGCTATCTTGGCCGACGCCTATGTTTTGTAGCAGCGACGTGTCGGGGGCGTTGATGAAGGCCGACATCTGGGCGCGTTCGGAAGAAACGCTAGAGCCGGCGGTGGCCGCGGGAGAGGCACGCGATGCCGGGGACGTTGCCGCGGGCGTGGGAGAGGTTGTGGGAAGAACAGCGCCGGCGTTGGTGGCCCCGTCCGTGGCAGCGGGAGAGGCAGGCGATGCTGGGGACGTTGCCGGGGTCGTGGGAGCGGTTGTGGGAAGAACAGCGTCAGCGTTCGTGGCCAGGTCCACCTCGGCAGCTCTCATCGCATCCAACATGTCGCGGCGACGAGAGGGGTGAGACCGTGCGCCGTCAACGCTCATGTCAGCGAAGGCCTGGTCAGAGAGCTCCCACTCGAGGCAGCTTGACGCAGGGGTAGTGTCGAAGAAGACCTGCGGCATGCGAGTAGAACACGAAGCGGCGTAATGAAAGGCAAGGAAGAAAGAACCGATGCGTCGCGCGTAAGTATTGCAACCACGATGAAATGAAGACGGTAATGGTGAACAAATGTCAACGCCAAAGCTGAATATGGTGTACTAGCAGTACATAACAAACGAGAAAGACTTTCAACATCTTCAGAGATCCCTGCAAGGGATGTCGCCACGCGATGTCAATAAAAACATGATAAGCAAGCCACACCGGGTATGAAATGATTCACAAATTGAGGAGGACAAATCACAAAACACACAATTAGCGCCACCCGGAGAAGGTACAGAAAAAAAATGAAAGCTATGTATGACAGCGCGGGCTCACGAAAAATTACGTGGGACAGCGGGTACATGATACGGTTCGTGTAAAAAAAATCAAAGGCGTTAACAAAAAATCAAAGTCACGGAGCAGTGGCTACATGGTCGGGCTGGTGTAACAAGAGGCAAATACGTTTGAAAAAAAAAACACAAGTCACGGACCCCAATACGCGAAGACTCGACCGGAAATATACACGAGAAATATACCCATATATACCCATAAGTGTCGTATTGACACTTATGTTCGAGGTGCGTGGTATGAAACAAGGTACAGGCGGAAAAAAAATATACCAGTCGCGGTGCGCAAGAACAAGCAATCACCGGAATATTTATTCCACAATGTTTTTCCAACGTTCTATTGACTACCATTGACAACAGAGGACAATAACACCTATTGCGGACACTGTACGCTACGCCTGTAATTAGCCCGATCAAAAGGCAACAAAGTTAACTGGCGAGCGATAATAACAACAACAAAGAAGTCGCGGCTCTATTCGTACGTTTCTACTCACGTTGTACATGTCTTCTCTTGTTGCCTTCTGCGGACGTGCATAACACGTCCAAATGGATCGACCCTTCTCCACAGGGATGCCGAAAGGGCCACTTGGCGAGACCCAGGAGAAGTGCGGCGAATATTCCCGCGACCTAATGGCGTAGAGCAGCAACTGTACCGGTGACATGTACAGCGGGTAGAATTCGTTCTGGAGCTTGTTGTACAGGATGGGCCAGAACGCTTTCTTCGTGATTCAATGCGAGCGTCATCCTTCCTGCAGCCGCTGAAAGGAATAAGAGGAAGATCACAACAAACAGGCGTAAACAAGTGCCGGAGTGGGGCAGCAAGAAGTCACAGTAGCGGGAGCATCCGTAATCGCCAAAATACATTCCAAGTACGAGAAGGCCAAATAAAATCGAAAAGCAAAAGTGAAAAGTGAAAGTAGCGAGTGCCAAACATTTCTTGGCGTTTCTTGCATCGCATGTGCACACGGAAGCCAGACGTTTTTACCTCGCTTGTCGCTTGTAGTTTGCATTAGCGGCTTGAATGAACTCCGGCGAAAGCCCAACTGAATCGAACGCATACCAAGCGCGGTCGGAATCCTTTTGAACGTATCCCGTCGTCACTGCGAAAGGGTCGACGGAGGATAGGAAGACGGATGTCGAGGGAGAAGAGAAGGAAAGATGCCAACAAGAGGAAACACGAACAAAAAAGGGAGCAATAACAGCGAAAACAAAAAAGAACGAAAAAAAAAGGGGTGGAAAAAGGAAGGGTGGACCGAGGACAGCATCAGAGATGTGGGGGGAGATGCCAACAAGAGGAAACACGAACAAACAAAAAGGAGCAATAAAAGCGCAAACGAAAAAAAAAAAACCGGTGGAAAAAGAAAGGGTGGCCCGAGGACAGCATCAGAAATGTCGGGGGGAGCACAAAACGAGAGGTGCCAACAAGAGGCAAACCGACCAATAGAAAAGAGCGGGTAAATTTTACGGGCTTAACAACGAAACAGTTCATCAAGGGGTAGAATGAGGTCAAACGTAAATATGGTAAAGATGATAGATGACGCGTGCTACGATTGAGGTAAGACTTTTCGCCTGAAATGGTTTCTGAATGACGGCTCCTTAGCCGAAAATCCTCGAAAATAGCTAATTTATTTTGCGTGCTTTTCGTCGTGCGCCTAGGTAATGGTATTATCCGGTAGCGGTTTTAGTTTTAGTTGTTGGGAGATGTCATAAGCTCCCAAATTGAGGAAAACCTGAGAAAAAAGTTGTGTACCTCTATGGTATCCACGCGTCAGAAAAGGAGTGGGATAAAAGTCTGTGCGATTGACGCAAGATCAATCAACATGTTAAACCCCGAAGGACCGCAATAAAAAAGAAAGCAATGATGGGACCTGTGGGGAAAATAGGGCAGCCCAAAACGAAAAAAAAAAGGAAATCCCTAAGCGTTACCATGGCATATTACAACCCGATCATCAGCGCTAAAAAAAGGCAGAAATAGTAGAGCGTCAAGGTGAACAGGGCAGCCGAACATAACGACAAAAATAACATAAATGAAAGCGTTCCGATGGTATGTGAAATAGACGAACGGAAAATCAGGAACAAAGAAACGACCTAACAGGGCGGACAGCACGAGCCAGAGACAAAGAACGCTAAAAAAATGCAATAAATTTAGCTGAGTTCAAGGTAGACGTCGCAAAAGAACGAAAACAAACAAACGTTATCACACGGCAGTGTTACCATCATATTAAAAATAGGGGATCCCAGAATAAGGCGAAAATTTGGTCGTCAACTATGCTTGACAATGCTAAGGGGAGCGCCAAAAAAAAAATGGCCCCAACAAAGTGGAGGGTACGACGCGACAGCGAAAACACAGAACAAAATACTCACGTTCGAAGGATTGCGATGGCGCGAGCTCCTTGACGATGACTTTCGCACCGACGAGTCCACAGAGCTTTCTGATCTTCTCCCGCATTACCTTAGCCACCCCGGTGGCGTCGCCACGGTGAGCCAGCCCGATCTCGAAGACGGCCTGCACATGGAGAACGCGACGAACGCCGCCACGCTCCAGGCCGATGGCCGCACGGTGGCAGAAGGCTTGGGCAAATTGCCCCACCTTGTCGAACCATTGGAATGGTACGTCGGTACGGCCGCTGGTGCTGGTGAGGGTGAAGCTGAATTGGTACCGTATCCCTCCTCGTCGTTGATGACGCCAGATTTAGCGGTGCCGTTCGGCGACCTTGGCCAATCCACGCCCAGGAGGCCGTCGCCGCTGGTCCGACGGTACGGCCCGTAAGTGTGTTGAAGAGGCGCCGGCGAGCCAGGAACTGTGCTCGCCGCAGTGCGGACGGGTGGTACTGGTCGAGGAGAAGTTGTTGAAGAGGTAGCAGAGCTTGTTGCAGCGGGTCGGACGGATGGTAGAAGTGGTGGGGGCGTCAAAGTGGAAGTGGCCGGGGGTGTATTTTCCCCACCAGAAGCACCGACTAAAGGAGCAGCCGCTGAAGAGGTAGGACATGACGCCCGTGGTGACCGCGGAGAAGATGGCTAGGCGTCAATCCCAACGTCGACCTGCGAACGGTACAAGTGGGAAGATCGGCAAAGTAGGAAACCAAAGAGCACAACAAGTAAGTGGCGAACACCTAGAAACGTTGGGTCTACCTTATTAATAGTATATATAATGATAAAAGGTCCAAAGGAAGTACCAGCGGCAAGCGGGGGGAAAATTCACGACAATAACGCAGATGATGTGCAAGATGTCCAATGGCTACAAAAAATTATGCCGTAGAACACAGCGAAAAAAGAAGAGTAAAGCAGTATCAAAACGGAAAATAACAGTAACAACGCGGATAAAAAACAAGAGCGGAGACAACAGTTGAAAAACGACACACGACAAACACTAAATGAAGACGACAAATGAAAATAGCGGCGGCAAACATTTACCTCCATGTCCGAATCCTCGTACGTGGGCAAGTCTTCGACAGGACGGTTGTGTGGTTCTACGGTAGCCCCCCCAACTTTTCTTTCACGAAATCGCCGGTTTTGAAACCAGCTCCCGGCCGTAACCCCTGAAATACGGTGCCCCTTGCCACCCGGACGTCATCGTTCGATAGTCCTCCGCAAACAAAATAATATATGCAGATACTCTTTTCATAGCATCCTTCCTCGTGTCGAGCGGCCATGAAACGTTCGTTAAAGAAAACCGCTGGTTTTGGGGGGGGCTATCGTAGAATCAGTCGGTTGTCGATGAAGGAGTCGTCGTACTCGTTGCTGTCGGACATAGCGCCCGTCTCCTCGGCGTCTTCGTTGTGCCCGCTCTCCACGGCCTCCTCATCGAACAGGCGAAGACATGCGGCAGAATACATCACGCCCCTCACATCGGTCTGTTGCTGATTATGCTGACAGAGCGGCACAAACAAGCGGTGTGGAAGCAGGAGATAACGGATGTACGCACTAAGTTACAATATATGCAGACACGAGTCCTTGTATGTAAACACCGCGACATACGGCCTGTGCGCGACGTACATTGCATGACTACTACTACTGCACGATGAAAATAGGTAGTGGACTTGAACGAATAAACACACGGGACAGATTACTGTGCACGATGGAATAGGTACTTGGACCTAAAGGAAAAGCACACGCGACGACAAGAGACGACGACATAAACACATCAAAACAGCAATTAAACCCAACAAAAATACTTGCATGCGTGATATGATGATAAACTACACGACTACTGTACCACGCTGCGAGCACACCGGACAGCCACGTATAAGTACGTAAAAACAGCAACACACACGCCAACCATGTACGACGAATTTGGTATTACCGTCACCTCAGGCGAGGTCCAGGATGACCTCGTTGAGTGCCAATTCGTCGGTGGACGGGATTACTCCGTACGCCTGGAGGTTCCTGCGTTGGACGACCGTCAGCCGCACGCGGGATATCTGTTGCAAGAAGAGAAACATGTGAAGGACGTCACCAATGGGAAAATTGGCGTGCGCGCATGCAAGGGGGCAGAGCCGAAGGCCGAAATACGTATGCATCAGACACTGCTGTAAATAAATTGGAACGAGGCAAACCAGACGCTGGTATTTTGCTTGTTGATCGCGGGCCCATGTCGCATACGTGCCTATCACTTTAAACGCCGAAACACAGGACGCATGCATGCGCGCATTGAAAACATATTGCGTGCGGCAAAATAGGACGAAGGAGGTATAAGCCAAACGCCGACTGCATAAAAAGGGCAAACGAGGCGCGCGAAACCGCGACGTTTGCGTGGCTCATCCCAGGCACGTCTCGTGGCGCATACAAGGAAAATATTTTAAATGCCCACACGCCTCCTGTGCGAAGACGACGCATGCGCGCATGCATGTAAAAATACTGGAGGTTGTGGCGAGTCTAAACGTCGCAAGACTTTCTGCTGTGAAAAATGTTGAAATGATGCGTTCGAAACGATGTCTTTTGCAACACAACGCATGCGCGCATGCATGTAAAGTTACCAGCGAACCTAAACGCCGCCGCACGTACTGCTGTAAAAAAAGTGAAACGAGGCGTGGTAGCGTATTGCCTGCAAAGAGCAAAAAAAAAAACTGTAGGAAAGAAAGACCTGGGAGCCAACGACATTTTGACGCGAGGGTTGACTGCTTTCTGCGTATGCTTCGTGCCTGTGCAGACCCCGCCAATCTCAACATCATCAACACATGCATGCGCACATGGAAACGCCGACATTTTGGGCGCTGGAAGCGGGTTCGACGCTGATGCGAGCAAAACCAAGAAAAATCTACTTAACTTGTGAGACCGAAATTACTACTACTTGCATCTGATTCTCACCTTGATGTCGGGCTCGCGGTCGTTGTTGTCGGTGGCCAGCGAAACAGCAGACTTGATTTCCTTCGTGACGTTGATGGCGTTTGTGGCAGAAGTCGCCTGGACTACCCACGAGTTGGTTGGGACGACCTTCCGCACACTGTCAGGCGGCGCCCTGCAGAAGCGGACGGTGAGGTTCGTCTGGAGGTAGTCCTTGACGGCAAAGCCGTTGATGACGATGATGACGGGCTCCCTCTCTACGAGGCGCAAGATGACGCCGCAAATGAAGAAGTTGACGACACTAGGGCAGGACGGGTCCGACGTCAACCCGATTGGCCCGGAAGGACGCACTGACGCGGGCTGAAGTGATGTCGAAGAGGAACCGCCTTCAGGCGTCGTCCTCGCCGTTGCCACGGGTACGGGTCCTGTGCGTGTTTGGGTTGGCTTGTGCGCCGAGGGGCTGGCGTTGGGTGTCACGATGGACGTGTGAGAGCGGCGCGTTGCTGACATAGGGGTTGATGAGAGGGCTGTGGGGTGTGGAGATTGTGTTGTGGCCAGGTGGGGCTCGGTCATGCACGCTGCCCCCGCGTTCTTTGAAGGTACAATCTTCACGCCTTCGCTCTTTTCAAACCTTGCGGTTGTGAAACGGTTGCTGTTCAACCGCGCTGCCTCTCTTTGAATAGGCAATCTTCACGCCAAATTCAAACTTCAAACCTTGCCGTTGCTGCCCAAACGGTTGCGGTTCGACCGCTTTTTCTTCTTTTGAATTTTAAAAATAGTGACAATTTTCAATTTGTTTTGGAAAAAACAATGAAAAAAAAAAACAGTTCAACAGTTCATTTTTTTTTGGAAAAAAAACAGTGAAAAAAATATAGGAAACCTTGCGGAATAGAATCATTCGGGTTTAGTCCCGAGTCTCAGCAATATCCCAACCCTCCTCCTCCAAATGTCTGGTAGGGTGGTTGTAGAGTAAATCGAGAGTGTATAACGCCTTCCAGGTCCGATAGGAACAATGCCTGCAATGTAATTGGAAACCTTTTTTTTCCAACACTAAATAAGTATGCCCACCACGAATTTCTGGGAAAATTCTTGGCGGAAATTTCCGGCAACATTCTTGCATAACTGCTGTGACAGCAGAAATCAATGCGCCTTCTTCGTAGATTGGGATGCTGTGTCCTAAAAAAACTGGGGGACAGACGGCATGCATCTTGTGTGGGCAATCCTCGAGATGCATTGGGCATTGGAGTAGTGTCACCGTGTGCGCACGCACGTGCGCGCCCCCTCACAGAACTTCACCCGTGCTGCTGTCCGGCAGCCTTTCACACGTGGTGGCTATCTGCCGCTAGGACGCGGCAGCGCACGATTGTCACGGAAAACGCGAGACACATTCGTACATGATAAGTAAAACAAGGGCGGGCGTGTGGCGACACACACAACCGAAGACAAGAGCACGGATGTGTATGGCGACAAACGCAAAGAAGACAGAGCAGCAGCAGCAGCTGTAGTAGTAGTAGCCCACCACAGCACAGCCGAGAGAGGACCCTCCCGGCGTAGCTATGGTGGCGCAGCCGCATCTACCTCGTGTCCGTGCTCTACAGGGCTGGGTGGTGATATGTAGAGCGTTTGGAGGGGGAGGTGATATCGTTGTGTGGGGCGGTGGGGTGTGCGAGGCAATCAATGAAAACTGGCTTGCTGCTTGCAGGATTAAGGATCAACTTCAACCAAAGAGCCCCCCTCGCAGGATTTATAACCCCCTGTGTTGCGGTTTGGGATCGTTCGGGTTTAATTTTAATTGAAATCTGGTTTTGTAGCGGCGCCCGGGAATCTGCCAACATTGGCAGGAAGGAAAAGCCTGCCAACACCAAAAACGCCTGTGTACCTACTCTCCAGAACCAGATTTCGATTTGAAAAAGACCACGAAGTACACCTGCCCGAACACTCTGCCCGTAACACACGTAGCAGCACGTAGCAGCACGTAGCGGCGGACCCGCAGTGGTTAACCCCAAGGTATCTACGGGGCTGAGAACCACCAGCAGCATGGAGGCTGCTGCAAGTAAGTGCTGCTGCCAATCTTGCGAGCTCGGATTTCGTTACCGCCTTGCGAGACGGACGAAAGTGGTGCACCGGTGACCTCCTCGCTAGGCACGGCGTGGAGTGCAGTCTCGGATGAAAGACATGCACCCACGACCTCGCTAGGCTTGATGTGGAGTAACGAGGAGCTTATGGTGGTACATGACCAGGCAGCTCCTTACAACGACAACTCAGCAGCAAGACGGCTGCAGATTCCCCGGCGCCGCTTATCAGAGGGCAGGCGGCACGATACTCTCAAAGTAGTACAGGACGTAAAAATGGCAAGTTGATACTTCTGGTAAGACAAGAAATCCGGGAGCTCAAGGCAGTGCAGATGACACCCTCTCTCATATAAGGAACCCGTAGCCCCATCCAGGATTCCTGTTTCTCGCTATCAAATAAGCACTTGATACTTGTACAAGTAGGTGGAGTGCAGATATATTATTCTAAGCACAGTGCTGTTCATACCGCAGTAGTAGCAGAAATGAAACATTAATAGGAAAAAAAAGGAAGAAACCGGAATAATTCTGGCCGAAGCGAGGCTGAATTTCTTTTTTGAGACAGAGTGAGTTCTACACACTATCTTCAGCACAGCGCCTCTCAATTATCTTTCTTCCCTGGTAAGGTACAAGTATGAGCCTTGCTTTCCTATTGATATCCTTGGGTGTTTTTTTACATTTATGTCGTGCACTATTGTGCACTACTACTACAAGTAGTGTAGTGCTGTATCCAATAGTATGTACAACGGCAAGCATCACCAACCAGCCGCAACACAATGTTTTTGTCATGCGTTTGTGATACAAATATTGTCGTTGCTATACAACGCGTTTCTTTGTGCGTTGAACTCCTTGGTGTGTATCGAATGGATAAAATAGGGCTTTCGGTGACAATATTCGACTGGGAAGCGATGCGGGTGGTTCCGCCAAAATAGACGACACGAACACCACAAATAATAGGACCCACGTAACTCTAGTTCAACTAAATGACTGGCGACGCTTCTGAAAAAAAATCCTTCTTCCAATACAGACACTTTTATATGGTGTATGTCTTGGCACTGAATCGTTCTTGCCGCCCGTCGACATCCAGCACCCCCATCATGCCAGGCGAAGGAAGAGAAATATCAGGGGGGTAGGGAATAGCTACAAGAAGGGACCAGGTAAGCCCCCCCCCCCCTTCTTCTTTCCCTCTCTCCAGGGATGGATAAAAAAGAAAACATGGGAAAGGGAAAACTAAACAAAAAGGGAAAACAAATTTTGTCGACAACGGTGGTAGTATCGCTGTTGACCCCCTCCCCCAGAGATGAAACAGACAATCAAGCCCAGGGCCACACCAAACGAAACGGCCGGCTCGCAAGCGAAGCAAAAAAACTAAACTCGTACGATATTTATTCTTTGTGAATTAACAAAAGGCCGACACTGCAGACGCTAACCTACCACACCAAGATGGGCCGGGGTGCACTTTTCACATTCACACCATGACCACCACCGCTTTCCGTCTGATCTAGTTTTTTCCCAGTTCTGCAGGCCTCGGGCCGGTGCTTCTTTGGCGGCACAGTGCGTTGGGGCCGCCCCTCCCTCCCACGCGGGGCAGGGTGAGCCTCCTGGTACGCGCCTTCTTGCCGACTGTGGCCGCGGTGAAAAAAAATCTGAGGGCCCCGAAATGGGCCCTTGGGCTTCTTGGGCGTCTGTTGGCGGCGCCAAACTACCCAGCCTCACCCCCGCCGCCGCCAAAATCGAACATCTTTTCAGCTGACGCCGACACGCCTGCACCTGCCGCTGCGCCCCCCCCTTCACTGCCGCCATGAACGCCAACAATATCTGCCCCGTAGCAACTCCGCGATACAGCAGGGGAAACAGCGCTACCGACAACACCCGCAATCATCGCGCCCCCGTCAGCTTCCTGCAACCTAGCACGCAATGCAGTATGTCGTTGACAAATAGAGATCATCGTATTCTAAACGTTGGCGTGCCCTTTGAATTCATCATATCGATTCTGAAGTTGTTGGGAGGTCGGCAAGATCAACCGGCCCCTCACCCCGAGCATCATGTCCCCACAATTTCTGAGAAAGGTCGCTTATTCCACCAGTGTCTGCCGCGTCGAGAGCGGAGACCCACCCAGGAAACATCGGGCTATCCGGTGACCAGCTGGCCGTGTCGCGTTGGATAATATCAAACTCAAACTGTTCGTAGCACGCTCCAATCTACTTCGGCAGTCCGCGGTTCTTCACAGCCATCCCAATATTCCAGCGATATTTGAACTCCAGCAGAATCGAGTGGGCCAGCGCAGGAGAAGCGCAATAGTAGCCTGCGGAGGTAACTATGAAAATCCTTTAAAAAAGGACAAACAGTTACAACGGGCCGAAAACATGTTGAACAGGTGTACGTCAGGTCCATCATAACACGAATTACCTGGTTGACCACCAAGCTGAGGAAAAAACTCAACATGTTACAAACACTGCAACAAACGAAACCGTGTGATATACTTGACGGCAAATACTATGAGCATCGGGTTATGCCGTGAGGCCAATGTTGTTGTTATGGGTGGAAATGGTTGTTGCACCTGCTAGTGATAAAAAAGTAACGCAAAACACACACCAAGCCCCTGTACTGCTGGTACTTCTGACACAGCGACGAGTGGTGATCCCCGCTTCACTTTTCCCTTTTGCGTAGTACAGCGGCACGCCGTCAGGTTTGCTTAGACAACAAGCTTCAATGTGCTTGCGGAGCAGCTTCACGACCTCCAGGGCTTTCGGGCGCAGGTGAATTTATCCCGACTTCGCATATATCACGTGGCAGAACCGATCAACCACTGAACCAAAGCGAGTCAACAATCGTCTCCGCTCGGGCACCAACCGCCGACAATTCCGCAAGAAACACGTCCAGGTCATCTCTATCTCTGTCTACTCTGCCACCTATTTCGATGCCATTTTTCGCGCTTGAAGAGCACTTTCTACCTGCGGTTGGAAGCGAGATCGGCAGGAGCGTAATGGTCACGACACATGACCCAGTGCAGGCACTATTTTCGACGACAGCTACAGTCTCTCCATATCACTGATCCGAACAACGACACAAGTGACGTCAAAACCACTTGCCTCCTTGTTGTCTTCCAGCTTAACGATATAGCAAGCATCTCTCAACCAAGCCATGGAGGGCTTGAAGGCGCCGTGACTCTTCTTCACCAGGCGCGAGATACGTGGAAGCGCGTGGAAGGTACCCAGGCGAACCTTGAGCATGTGTGGGCCACCTCCTGATACCGTTGGGCAACAATCAACATGAATTCAGAACACTCGAACGGAAAAAATCGCATACAAAGCGCACATTGACGCCGAGCAGATTCCAGAAACAAACAAAGCATATTTGCCACCTCTACAGCACTCACGTCGTCCTGGTCGACATTGCCACCGATCTCGTCTCCGGCTCCTAGATCGCAAGCGCGGTCGTGACCAACATCAAAGTCATACCCGTCGCCACCGTCCTCTTCGCCCTCGTCCGAGTCCGCATCATCTAAAACAAAACACCAACGAAAAGGTTTGGTTTGTTTAGCGAATAATACAAACGTCAGCAAGAAAAAGAGGAACGCCAATGCGAGCAGGGCGTCAGACAACTCAGCTCCATTTGTTCCTAGGACGGGTTAAGGTCTTACCTAGCGAGCCCACCATGAGGCAAAGGGCATCGGTAGCGAAGAAGTCGGCGTCATCATTGTAAGCGGCACTTGCATTCAGGTTTGGCGACGGTACAGGGGGGGCTGTCCAATCGGCCGCAAGTCTAACATGGGTAACGTCCCACAGAACAAGCCTGTCACCGCCGCCGCCGCGGACTTCTTTCATCGTCACACGACCCACACCCGCGGAGGAACGTGCCTCCTTGTATGCTGCGTCCGTAGCAGGCTTGACCACGTCGCTCACTTTGACTCCGACGCCCTTCTGGCCGCCAGATTGACGTGATTGAGGACGCCACCGAAGCAAAGATCCAGTGGTAGTCTCATGGCCCTGTACGTTCCCAACACCACCACAACTGGCATGGTTGCTGCTGTGGAGTCGCACCTAGAGTTCCATCGTAAAATAGACCAGGTTTGGGGGGTAATACCAGGTTTAGTCGCTTGTGATGCGGATGTGCCGTGCATGTTGTTGGTTTAGATGATGCGAGAAATAAGGTCTCGATGAATGTGGTACAAAACATCCCAATCGCATTTGTGTTCCCGGCGACCGGGCCGCGTATGGGATCCTTCAATGCCTCGATCTCCTCGTAAACGAGAACGGACGCGTAATCATCCAGGCAGGCATATTCTACCCGTGACGGCACCGTAAGGATTATAACAGGCAGGCATCACTAACATTCCACATACCAGCAGATTCAAGAGCATGGCGCCAACAATCTTGCTGGCAACAAGAAACGTTCGATAACCTACAACGAGCGTGAATAGGACACGCGCATAGCTAACTAGAGTAGTATCACCAGTTGGGCGTTGAGGGGAGAACTCCGGCGAGACAAGGGGAAGATCGGGTCTGTGGGCAACTCTTTCCCAAGCAAACTAGACACTATACCCGCGAGCGAAAGAGATGGCATCTGCACCCAACACGCTCTCGCGTGAGTCAGCGCGCCCACAGTGTTCGCGGCTTTGACCTCATCCAAATACGTCGCTTCTGACTTGGTGTTGACGCCAAGTCTACCATCATGTCCTGGTACCAAATCACGCTGGTTTTTCACCTTTGGAAGCACAAGCGAGAATTTTCTATTTGAATACGCCTTGTGCCAGCTCCGAACTGCCGAACCAAGAAAACACGATTGCCGCAATTGTACCAGGTGCCAGTTATCATGTACCAGTCATCATATGCTCAGAGCTATACATCACGTGTACGAGTGTAGAAGCTACGACAGCAAACAAGCTTCAGCAGAAGTAATAGTTTCAAAATAGATGGCGTAATTATCCAGGCTGTAGTTTACACGAAAATAAGAAACTCGGGATACTTTGTACTGAAGTTAATGTACAATAAGGTAGAGTGCACCCTCTCCCAAATAAGAAAGCCGGCCTAGGTCGCTATTTTATGTGCCTGTTATCTTTTAGGTGTCCTGTACTACTGCATCTGGTATCTGGCACGCGATTAATCAGAGGTCATGTACGTATGGTGTTTACTTCGTACCAGGTACCAGGTATCGCATGCTCAGAGCTATGATACCTGGTACCAGGTAGATTCGCGTACAACCAGCAGCGCACAAGCAGCAAAAGAGCAGTAGCTTACCATGACCTGGTACGACTCGTACCTCGTATTCAAATAACATTGCCGAAGACAAACTGCTGGTGTACAGCAGTACAGAGCACGAAGAAATATATTTGGTAGTAAGAAAGCCAGGGTGATATTTAGCTACCGGAATAAGAACCTCGGGAGTCAATATACCTTTATGTGACCACGGACTCTAGATTTTTGACAAGAGTTAATGTGAGAAAAAAAAAACATACTGAAGTTATCTGTGAGAACAAACCCTCTGCCAAATACGAAAGCCAACCTACTGCTGTAAAGTAGGTCAGTATTTCCGTGCCTTACGATATACAGTAGTACTACAGCAGTACAAGACACCTACCTGGAATATTAAAGGTGCAGTAATAAGAAAGCCAAGTGGATATTTTCAGAGAAAAAAGAAGCTCGGGAGCTGTTATACTGAAGTCAGTGTAGAACGTACCCCCTCACAAATAAGAAAGCCAGCTTACCGCAGGTACCAGGTGTCCTGTAGTCTACTGCTTTAGCTTTACCATGGTACCAGATACTGCTGTGTAAGATTCGTCCGTACAGCAGCAGGTAACAAACAGAATTCTACGATAGAACCACTCACATCCGGCCTTGTGTAGCGTAGGTAGAGGGCTGTAAGGAAACTACCCCACCCGCTTGCTTTCCCCCCTGACGTGCTGGCTTTGACAGAATAGTGCTCGTTATGTCGATGAGTGCCCTGCTGTCAAAGTAGATGAAGTTGCACTTTGTTGTGGTTCGCTCTCCCGAGCGGATCCATCACCGCTGCCTCCACCGCTACTTCCATCGCTACCTCCACCGTCACGATCCCCGCCGCTGCTGCCTCCAATGCCCCCACCGCTGCCTCCGCCATCGATACCCACCTCGTCGCATCGACAGATAGCAGGCTCCAAGAAACGAAACTATTAATAAGTCACACTACAACTGCTGCTACAGGCAGGCGCCTTGGCTCGGGACCACGGAAACGAGCCCGGTGGTTGTAGGCTAGGAGAGCCGCAATTAGACATACCAAAGCGTACATAGCCGCCACACCAGCATGGTGCTGGGGAGCCGGCTGTGGTGTCGGTTGTCTGGCGTCTGCGCTGCGCGCGGTCCCGCTTGCGGTCTCTATCCTTACCAAAAAAATCCCCAGGTATAGACTAGACGCCGTGCCGTACTTCGTGGTCTTTTTCAAATTGAAATCTGGTTCTGTAGAGTAGGTAGCAGGCGTTTTTCGTGTTGGCAGGCTATTCCTTCCTGCCAATGTTGGCAGGTTCCCGGGCGCCGCGATTCGGCAAGTTCCTCGTTAATCTGGGCCCATACTCAACATATGGGCTTGCGTGTGGTACACAGCAGTATGTGTTGTGCCTATGTGGTGCAAAATGCTGCTGTGTGCTTCTTTTCTTGTGACAGCTGTCTAGGATACAATGTATGAAAAACAATCGTAGCTACACACCGCATCACTGGCTGCTATGCTGCATGCTTCTGCTGGTCTGCTGTGTGTGCTGTGCTGATTGCTGCATGCTCCTGCTGGTCTGCTGCGCTTGTCGTTATGTCTCTGATGTTTACTCAACATATGGGTTTGTGTGTGGTACACAGCAGCATGTGTTGTGCCTCTGTGGTGCAAAATGCTGCGCTGCTGTGTGCTCCTTTTTTTGTGGCAGATATCTAAGATACAGTGTATGAAAATCAATCGTAGCTAACGAAACATGACTATAATAAAACTATATACCTAGACCTCGCCCCCCTCGGACGTCTCGCTCGGCGTATCCTCCCCCCTCTCAGCCCTTCTCAGCCCGTAATTGCCGAAAAAAAAATTAGTTGCTGGGGAAAAGAACCGTCCCGAAGTTCCTTGCCTTCCTTGCTTTCCCTAGTCTCATTCTTACTTAGCTCTCATTCTCTCATCTTTACTGCTTGCTCTGATATTTTTATTTTGCTTTTTCAGCAACTTCTTTTTTGTACTTTTACTTTTGAAGTTGGCATTGGCTGTTGGGAGGGAATTGCCGTTGACGGCTGCAAACAATTTGAATTTGAAATTTGCCGGATCGGCAATAACAATTTGAAGTTGAAATTTGCGAAGCGGACCAAGGCTAGTGCGGGTGGAGGCTCCGCCAACAGTGGGGGTGGTGGAGGTTCAGGATCAGGCGTGTGGAAGCTGGTCGGGCAAGAACGGGACTCAGCTTCTTCTGGCAATCCTGATTGGCCGTGCCCGAGCAAGGGTTGTGACGGCTTCCTCATCGCACGAAATAGGAAAAACAGGAGTGCCCAGTACGCTGTCTGCGACACCTGCAGGAGTGACGAGCCTTCCACGTACCAAGCTTTTCATAACCTTAACAAGAAGCACTGGGGAAGCGGCGACAACCCTCGTATGTGTGACTGGTGTGACGCGGACACCTGTGATTCACCTTCGATCGGCGTCCCTAACGAAGGAGCTGAGAGCTTGACGAAACGTGAGTTACATTTCTGTTGTTGTGCTGTGATTTCTTTTTCATGCGTACAAACACACTTTTGCATGACATATGTACGTGTACGTGTACGGGGCAGTCCCGTCATCGCGGTGTAAGCGGGAATTGTACAAGTACTCAGGTCTACGAGTAGACCTATGCAGTGACGCTGTGTGATGCGATTTCTTTTTCATACGTACAGCCAAACACACTTCATGTATGTACGACTACGAGTACGGGGCAGTCCCGTCATCGGGGTAAGCGGGGGTTGAACAAGTGGTCCATGCAGTGACGCTTTGTGCTGTGATACATACACACGTTTTGGATGTACGACTACGACTACGTGGTATCTATACATGTAAGACGCAATGAAAACGGGCAAGTCTCATCACGGGGGTCAGCCAGGGTTGTAAAAATGGTCCATGCAGTGATAAATAACACAGCAGCATGATACCTCAGCACCAGTCGCAGTACACACTGGAGGTTGATATATAGCAGTAAACAGAAGCTGAAGTTAACCTAGGTGATGCTGGAGAGCAGTCCCGTGATTGGGGTTAGCGAGTTGTTCATGTAGTGACGCGGTGTACTACTACTGTTACTCATTTTTCATACAACCACATGAACTCTTTGTATTAACGAGTACAAGTAGGGTGCGCAACCTCTTCAGGAATCGCAGTACACGTCGGTCGTAATAGTGTTGATAGCAGCAGTAATAGAGTAGTACCGAACAATATATACAGCAGGTACTGTCTCTTACCCTTCGTTGTCGGTATTCCGCCGGTAGGCCTCATATAGCAGTATACCGGGGCTTACGCTTACCAGTTGCGACTGTGAATCCCGTTCGTTCCTGTCCCAGTGGTGGTTTCATAGGTGTTAGCAACGTTGTGGTACCAGGCAGGGCTTTGCCCATAAACGACCGCTTTCATTACAACAGTGTTAAATTGTACGACTTCCTTTCCAACTTTGGAAATCGACGACAGCTACGTGGCCTTACTATTTTTAACATTCACTGAACGCAAGGTATTCCCATCCGTTGTTGTCGTTTGCAGAAGCCCTGCGAAGCAGCCGCCGAGGGCCGCCGAGTCGGCGAGGACATAAACACGAAGTGCACCGGCGACATCAAGGTCGGTGACCTCCTGAAGAAGGCAGGCGACCACTTGCTCGATATAAATCCCGCATTCCATTCCCACGGTGCCACGAGGGCGTTCGACATCGAGGTACGTTCTACTCTTATCTTGCGTCCTGTGTGTCACGAGTCGAGGCATCCATGTCTCTTGCTCAAGACTAGGGGATGCCGTGCGGATATAGTCTATGAAGTGCGGCTCTTTTTCCGAGTACCAAGAGCAAGTACAACAATACCACAACAATTACTAACCGAAAGGAGCTCCAATAATTTGGATGGTTACGACGTCTGCTGGAGAGAAGTACGAATGCTTTTTTACACATACTTATGTTATAAGGCTTAGTTTGGGTAAGCTATTGGTTAACCTGTGCAAGTGGTCAAACGGACTAATACCCCACTAATACCTTAACAAATGGCGTCGTCGACAGACCATGGGTTTTAGGTCGTGGGTTCGATCCCCACATCCACCATAATAAACTTTTTCAGATTTTCCCATGGCGAACTTGAAAAATACTCTCCCCGGTATACCCAGGAAATGAAACGGCTTGGATAAATGACAGGTCCGCCCGTATATCCGGCCGACCTTCTATCCCGCCGTTTTAGGGGGGGAGAGTGTTATAAGGCTTAGTTTGGGTAAGCTATTGGTTAACCTGTGCAAGTGGTCAAACGGACTAATACCCCATTAATTCCCTAACACTTATCGACGTTCTCCCGCCATGCTTCAACGTTTGTGGACAGATCCACAAGACCATCGACAAAAAACAAGAGTGCAAGGTGCTGGGTACCTCCGCTGAGGAGGAAGAGTCCAAGCAAGCCTGCATGCTCCTTCGGAAGCAATGTTGACAGCACGTTCTTTATAGAACGTTAAGTTGTGGTTTATTATACCATCATCGTTTTTTGAGAACTATATGCCTAAATGCGTGCTCTTCGTCTTTCAGGAATACAAATGTACTTCATATGTTTGCGGTGTGTGCGTTCAAGTTCCTGCTTCCAGCATGTTTGTTTTGCACTGCGCTCCTTTACATCTTAAGTTGTAGTTTTCCTGTCTCTATCCTTGACAAGCGCGTGCCTGGTGTTTATGCACTGCGATAATTTATTATTGATGATCGACTTAGAGAGAGCTATTAATAAGTGTGCAGGACCTAGGTGCTACCTGAGAGGTGGAAGGATATGCCAAGCAAGTCCTCCGACGTGCCCATCATGGACTGGGCGAATGGATGATAATAACAAACTCATAATCATAATCGTCTCTATCCTGTACCGTTGTACTATATTTGGACCTCTTGGCATTTTCAAGTCGCCAGTTGCGCCATTTGTGATTCTTTTCCGCCTTTCTACGTACTGAATGTCTATTCCTCCTTCCGCAAGCGTAGCGGGCGGCGCCCAGCCGCCCGCGAGCGAAGCCCTTGTATATTATAGACTACACCGCTTCACTGGCTGCTGTGCTGCATGCTTCTGCTGGTCTGCTGTGTGTTCTGTGCTGACTCCTGCATGCTCCTGCTGGTCTGCTGCGCGCGTCGTTATGCCTCTGATTTTACTCAACATATGGGCTTGCGTGTGGCACACAGCAGTATATGTTGTGCCTCTGTGGTGCAAAATGCTGCTGTGTGCTTCTTTTTATATGGGCTTGCGCATGTGTTATGCCTGTGTGGTGCCAAATCCTGCGGTGCTTCTTTTTTTGTGGCAGATGTCCAGGATACAGTGTATGAAAATCAATCGTAGCTAACGAAACATGACTACACCGCATCACTGGCTGCTGTGCTGCATGCTTCTGCTGGTCTGCTGTTTGTGCTGTGCTGATTGCTGCATGCTCCTGCGTGAGGGGTCCGCTGCGTGAGGGGATCACCAGAGCGAATAGGGCAGCGGAACCGCCGCGCGAGGGGGCCGCCAAGAGGTTTTGAGCAGCGGGACCACCGAGAGAGGGGACCGCTTAGAGGTTTTGGGCAGCGAGACCGCCGAGTCAGGGGACCCCCAAAGGCTTTGAGGCAGCGGGACAACCGATTGACGGGACCGCCATCATGCTTGAGCGGCGGGCGCACGGACGTAAGGGGCACCAGGCGGTGTATATCGTAGCCGGTTACGCGTGGGTAAAATCACCTTGTTTCAAGTATTGGGCCACGGCGAATACATGATTCGGGTAGAGTTCTACCACTACATGCGGTAAGGTTTTACAAAATACTAGACAGTAGAGTGCCCTATTAAGCACACCATAAACCACCCCTGGCGCCATCCTCTGGTCTGCTGTCAATAAGTGGGTTTCATCATAAAACCTAGTATCAGACGATAGCTAAGATCGCCCTTTCGTCTTCCGAGCGGAAAAAAAAAAAGAGGTATTTACATAGGAGTTAGAGGCTGTGCGGCATGTTACTCCTCGCCGGAAAAAACAGGTGAAAATGTGGGTGCTTGCCTAATAGGCACACGTTTACGTATTTGCTGATTGCGCACGTTCTGGAGCGTTCCAGAAGCCCAACCTTGGTATGTATGCATATCATGGGCATCAGTGGCAATTATGTCAAAAACCAAATCACACCTGGACACATAACCGGGGATGTTAATGACGTATCTCCGGTTTTTAGGGGCCACAACTATGGGGCCAATTTACCTGTTCTTGGCCAGTTTGCGTGCCCCCTGCACATGGAGCGACAAAGAACGAAAAAAAAGGCATGCATGTGACTTGCTCATGACATTTGAAGACTACTGCAAAAAAAAAAAAAACGTTTTGGAGCCAATCTGACAATTTGACAGTCGTTCAAACAGAGGCATTTTTTTGCTGATTTACCTGCCGCTAAGGTAAGAAGTAGCCCCGAAATGCCCCAAGCTATTCCCTACACGAAACAAGCCTATCCCAATCCCCAACCATGCCACTCAGTGAACATGTCCACCCTGCTGTCAAAGACAACATAAACAAATGACATTACACTCCGTAGTAGTGCTCTATAGTGTGTATCACCCAACAGGGGACAGAAACACCCTATCCCCGGCTTTAGCACCCAACCATGGTGTACCACGCTGCCATTTGAATGGAGCCGGTAGAACTCCCCCTCTTCATCCTCTACTCACCCGCAAACCTTCAATACTGCTGTTACCGCAAACACTCATGTAGTTTGGAGCTGTTTTGACTCTTCTCTAGCGCCCTGCAAGGGAGGATAAATTCCCGCCAGCTACTCGTATCACATCGCCACGGCAGTAGCTCACTCCAGAAAACACCTATCCGGAGCTGTTACAATTCCGACGGATGCATTGTATCCCGTCTGCAACACTTGGAGACAACACAGAAAAAAAGAGAAGGAACACATAGAGCAGGGGACAACAATGGGCATCCACTTTTTCGAACCAAACCTCCTAAACCCCGGCCTGCCTCGCATGACTTCCATGTGCTTCGCGTACCAAACGCAATTTCGTCTCAAAACAAGCACACGTCTCGGTGGCTGGGGCTACCGGAGCCAAGGCAAAAAAAAATGTGCGGGAGAGCAAAACGTTTAGACTACACGTCAACAATCTGCCGGGGCGTTCGTTGCCTTCCCGCCCTTGACATGGCGGGCGTCATCTGACGTGCGGCAGGCCCCGCTCCTACCACCACCCCACGGCCACGACCATCTCCGCGCTCCCCGGAGGCTTCCACACGCCCGGCACCCCCCCTCCCACGGCCACGGCCATCTCCGCGACCCCCGACAGCTTCCACAATCCCGGCACCCCTCCTTCTACGGCCACGACCATCTCCGCGCCCCCCGACAGCTTCCACACGCCCGGCACCCCCCCTCCCACGGCCACGGCCATCTCCGCGCCCCCCGACAGCTTCCACACGCCCAGCACCCCCCCTCTCACGGCCACGACCATCTCCGCGCCCCCCGACAGCTTCCACACGCCCGGCACCCCCCCTCCCACGGCCACGACCATCTCCGCGCCCCCCGACAGCTTCCCCACGCCCGGCATCCCCCCTCCCACGGCGACGACCATCTCCGCGCCCCCCGACAACTTCCACACGCCCGGCACCCCCCCTCCCACGGCGACGACCATCTCCGCGCCCCCCGACAACTTCCACACGCCCGGGACCCCCCCTCCCCTCCCGGAGACGATCATCTCCGCGCCCCCCCCCCGCGCCCCTCCCGGCTACTTACAGTTGCGCGCCCCCGACCACCTGCCTGATCGTCCCGTTGATCTCCTCTTCCAGCACCGCCACCACGCCCCTCTATCCCTCACCCCCTTCCACGTACCTCCCCGGAACCTCTTTCCCTCCCACGCCCCCGCCTCGCTACGTTTGCCTCGCTCTCAGCCCTCCTCATCATGCGGAGTCTGGCTCTCTCAGCTTTCTCCGCTTCGGCCTCCTTCTTTCGGCGATCGTCTTTCTCGTATGCTGCCAACACAGCGTTGCAAGTAAGAAGCCCACCATCCGGGACTCCTCCGGAACTTCGAGATATCGCCCGTTTCTTGTTGTATCTCCTTGTCTTGACGACCCCGCCAAGCATCACCGTGCCAACACGAAGGCCGTTGACGTTGTATCCCTGCTGCTGTAGTTTTCGGACGGCGCGTTCGCCGAGACTGTCCTGCAGCTCCTGCTCTGTTATCGCGACCGGAATGTCCGAAAGGGCCTCGCGGTCGGTCGGGCGTTCCTTCCGCTTTCCACAGCCTTGAAGCCGGCCCATCGCTTTGTCCATGTTTACAGGCCACAAACCAGCGGCCGCAAAAGATGCGATGTTCTGCTCTTTGGAGAAGCTGGATCGGAAAGCCTTGCCGATGATGCCGACCATGTCACTCTTCAAGGGCGTTCTCCCCCCGTGCTCCATCGGGAAGCGTGTGAGCACCTTCGTCATCTGCTGCTTGAACGACCCGAAGGCTGCAACGTCCAAGGGCTGGGTGATGTGCGACGTGTGGGACGGTAGCTGGAAGAGGATGATGTTCAGTGTTTTCGCCAACTTGATGACGTCGAATTTGACGTGTGAGGGGTGGCCATCAAGCACGAGCACGTGCGGCTTACCGTCGAGCAAACCGCGTTCTTCCAGCTGATTGTGGAAATCCTTGAGGTAGTCGACGAACACGGAGCCCTGCATGAAGGACGATTCTGTGGCGGCGTATCTCGCGTTCTCTGGCCCCTTGATTTCGTCCATCCACGCCGTGTGCACGCGCTGCCCTATAAAATTTATGAGCTGAAACAGGACGTCGCCCGCCGCATTGATCGTCGTCACCATCGTCATGTTTTCCCGTGAATTGAAGCGAACTGTCGAGACCACCTTCTGCCCACACTCCGCAATCAACTTGAGCGTCTTCGTGCCTTGTGGCATGGCACCTGTAACCCAAAATACATTGGAGCGGGGAGTGAAACGACCATCCCCGGAGGGGCAGGTTGGACAGAGCGGTGGTGTAAGCCGTTGTTTCTTGCGCACAACAAAACGAGCCGATCGTCGTGTGGTATGGCCCACCATACAGCAAACATTCTGCATGCGACATGGCGAGTTGAAGGAAAGAAGTGGAAGGCGTATGCTGGCTCGATGGGGGCTGTCGCGACAGAAATGAAAGTGATCGCAACAGCAGTGCATTTCTCCTCCAACTACTCGTACCATTTTAGACTATTAATAGACCAAACTAGACCACGAGTACCCTACCCCTAACCCTAACTCTAGACTAGACTAGATTTCTCCGGAGTAGTCTAGTCTAGTCTACTCTAGAGTAGACTATACTAATACAATCGATGGTGCTTCTCGCACAAAACAGGGTTCACAAGAGTATAGTCTACACTAGACTAGACTACACTGCACAGGTAACAGCAGGAGCAGCAGCAGCAGTCTGTGTCATGGCGCACATGAACTTCAACGTGAGGAAGAGAAACACGGAGAAATTTTCACCCAGCAGGAGTGAACGGCGCTGTTCGTCCCGTCTGCTCGGTACCCGTCTGAAGTCAAAAAGACAGCATCTAGACCTAGTCTAGACTAGCTACTCGTGCGAGTTCTCTCTTGCGGGGGGGTAATCACCGCTGTACAGCGCAGCGGTGGGGGCGCAGGGTCTCCTTGAGCGACGGGATTTTTTTGGCGCGAAATTTCAGCAAGCTGCCAGATCGTGATTGGTGGCTCTTGTCAATGAGCAACTGCTGTCAACGCCAGCGAGTGCGGCTACCGATACTCTGGGCTAGAGCTTCGAAGCACTAGTACATGTGTAGACTAGACTAGACTAGACTATCCTCACCTGTCTCATCGGTGTTCCACAAGTGGTTGGCCTCCAAGTTGTTGCCTTTCGTGAAGCTCTCCCAAGCTCCGTAGAAAGACCGCAGGCGTTCGTCATCGTTGGATACGACTCTGTTCGCCTCGTAGATGCGGCTAGAGCGTTCCGACAGCTGCGGGTGCCGCTTGAGGAAGCCCCTGACCCACTTCGGCCCAGGGCCCTGCTCTGGCTTCCAGGGGGCCTGCCGCCCGTCGCTGCAGAGCGTTCGAACAGCTTCAACTAGGTCCGACCGACTCAACCCCAAGTGTTTGTGCGCAGCATACAACAGAGTATCTACGATCCATCCCTCCTCTTCCCGCCGCAGGACTGTCGCAGGACCGACGCTGGAATCCATCGCACAAACACCCTTGAGACGGCGAATGATCGACTTCCTGCTGATGCCGAAGGCCTTCTGAGCCTGCAGGACGGTCATCTTGCTCTGGACAGCTTCACAGGTCTCTTTGGCCACGCTTGGGTCCACTTTCTGGCACACACTCGGCGCCATCCTTAGCAACAAGATCTACGAAAACTCAAAATGGCGCGAACGACCGCACGTCGGGATTGCTGGTGCTGTAGCTCGTGGTTTATGCAGCGGATAGCCACGCTGAGCGGCGCAAACGAAAGCAGCTGGTCTTGCCTCAACTTTGAGAAAAAATAAAATGGAGTTCCATGTATTTGGCGTTCATTTTTGACGGTTTCAAAATTTGTGTGCTTAATAGGGCATTGTGCTTAATAGGACACTTCTAGACTAATGGGTATGAGTATAGAGGGCTCTTGATGAGCGATCTGAAAACAGGGCAACTGAGCATGTGCGAGGGATTCTTGATGAAAGAGCAGTTCAACCTATGCCGACCTAATCGCTCGATTGCACGATCCATCCGCTGCTTGTGTGGAGCCAATCTTGCGCCAAGAACGGCTGCTTCATTCAGGAGGATAGGCTGGAGTGCCCGAGCTGCGACGATTCCATGAGACACCGGAAGGAGGCTGTCACAGCGGAGGGACCACCAGCAGTAGTGTTTGGGGCATTGGGGTTGAAATGAACGGGTATGATGCTGGGTGATTGTGATTTTGTTGTTTGAACTTTGATTGTCAGCCTGCTTGAGATGGACTTGATTGTTTTTCTTGTTTTTATTATAGGATGAGGCTTGTATATTGTTGGTATGACAAACCTCGGCCAATGACTAATCACCCGAGATCGAACAGACCACGAGCTGCGCAGAGGTGCGTTCGGTCTAGTTCGAGTATTCGTGACTTGAGTATTGTCCCGCTGACGCGTTGGTTATGCGTTGTCTGATAGCGCGGACTTACCCCGTGCTTACTTGAAATATGTAGTCTATAGCACCGATGTTATGCATACTCGTCAGGAATAACGAGGAACTATGGTTTGATTTTGCGAGTTGACGATTATGTCTGTTTGAGTCGGTACCGCCGTGTTGGACAATGCCGTTTGAATCTGGCAGACACTACGAAGATGGTGATGTTGTCGCGGTATGTGTGGGTTTTATTGTTCCGGGGTTTGGTACGACGTACATTGCGGTTTTCGAGCATAACGAGGGGGCGAAGAACCTGGCACAACACCCAGTGTGTGCGTCGAACTCGAAGTACATCGACGTGCGAACCCCCGTTTTGCGGGAGCTTATTTTTGGGAAAATACATTTGTTATTTGAGTTTAAGCTTCTGATCAGTGCAACATCCCGCCGCCACGTGTGCTACACATTTCGTCGCGCACGGAGAAGGGGGGATGCGTTTCGCCGTGCAGTGTGCAAAGAGAGGGAGATTAAATCGAGTTTCTGCGGTTGTTTGCGTTCTCGTATAATAATGCGGAATTTGTTTTTCCTGATTCAGCTTGAAGGCCCCGTACTGAGTACTAGTATCTCGAGGAAATCGGGGATAACCAGTGAGTTTATTTGAGCCATAAATCCGACGAAAAAGGCCGTTTTCTGTGACTAATTTCGAGGATGACGCCGTTTATACCTGGTCATTTCCGAGAAAAAAAATATTGTCGTTTGCACCTGAAAATGATTTTCGAGAGTAGTTGATGTTTGCAGCATGAGACTGTTGTTACTTGGTTCGAGACTTGGAGGACTTATTGAATTGAGGACTGGAATTTTGGTTTTGAGTTTGTTGGGGTTCTGGGTTTGATATATTTTCGTTACGATCTAACGATGTATCAACCCTGCGATGTCGTGCCTTGTCATGCACAAAGCAGGGGGAAGTGTGTTCGTCGTGTATAATGAGGAGGGGGCATGTTGGTTGTCCTCATGAACATGACGGTTATGATCCATCTTATATCATAGAGTTCCATATGTTGGTAAGGGATTCATGTATAAGGTGTAAGGGAACTGTTTGGCCGGATGTTTCCCGCTATGATTTGCCATGAGCTGTCACTCGTAGGTTTGCTCCATATGAGACCAAGTCAGGGTCGACGGCTGGATAATATAAGAGTTCTGTGTCACCGTCTCGAGTCATCATCACGCCTTCCCGCGCCAGCTACGTGTACACCTTTAACTTTAGAGATCTATCAACAATTTACTAGGAATTGGTATAGAAAAAGGTTCATTTGTGATAAGACTGGAGACAGAAGATTTCAATTAAGAAGGATTGGATGTTGATTAGGGAAATTGTATGTTCTTCATGAGCAAGAATTCCGCTTATCGTCGTTGTTCAGTTGTTCTCATGACGGAATTTAGTTAATGAGGAATCACACGTTTTACCGGAATAAGGCAGCAAGAAATGAATTATGAACTGAGAGGAACCAACGGGAAAATGTACACTAAAACGCAGTAGTTTAGTGATATTTTATTGATTGTCCTCATGAACATGACGGTTATGATCCATCTTATATCATGGAGTTCCATATGTTGGTAAGGGATTCATGGATAAGGTGTAAGGGGACTGTTTGGCCGAATGTTTCCCGGCATGATTAGCCATGAGCTGTCACTCGTAGTTTTGCTCCATATGAGACCGAGTCAGGCTCGACGGCTGGATTAGATAAGAAAGAGTTCTGTGTCACCGTCTTGAGTCATCATCACGCCTTCCCGCGCCAGCTACGTGTACACCTTTAGAGATCTATCAACACACAAGTGAAAAAGCTGGTTGATTTCTATTGGTAAGCGCAGCCAAGGCCAGCGTACAGAGGTGGGAAAGAGCCATGTCAGGTCCGGGGAATTCTGGCATTAGTGTAGGTTATATATGAGAGGAAATAATGCTACCCGAGATCCAGGTAGCGTTGCAGAGGCAGGAGAGAGAGGTCGGACTCGCTGAGGCAGCACTGGCTGAAGAGGTGTATGGCCTGACTACGTTTTGGTTCTGGCGGGTGTCGATGATGCATGACGCATTACGACTTCTCCGCGAGGAGCACGAGCTTCAAGCTAATGTGGTGCGGAAAATGGACGAAAGAGTGCTTTTGTTCGAGAATGAGAGAGAGCGAGAGATGAGAGTGAGAGAGAAGAGAGAGAGAGAGAGAAGAGAGAGAGAGAAGAGAGAGAAAGAGAAGAGAGAGAAAGAGTAAGGGTGTTTCGCCCCAGCAGCAACTGCGCGGTCCCAGCAAAGCCAAACATGAGCCGAAGCTGGTGGATCTGCATGGCGCTAGTGGCGAAGGCGCTGGAGAGTAGCAGTAGTTGCGGAGGCAGCAGCTGCCCCGGTCACTCCATCTACAGGAAGAGCAGCCGTCAGAAGATTGCTACGCCTGCAACGAAAAAGAGATGCCGCCCCAACAACCGCAGCAGCAAGGTGCGCGCGGTGCTTGGGGCAAAGGCGCTGCGGGGCAGCAACAACAACAGGCCCAGCAGCTCCATCGGCATGAGAGGCAGCAGCAGTCAGGGGATTGCTGCACCTGGCCCGACGATGAACTGCAGTCACGTCGTCAGTACGACCAGCAGCAGAGGCTGCAACCGAAGGAAAATCGTGGAATTTTGAGCGACGACGAGGTGCAGTGGCCCCAGCAGCAGCAGTAGCGTAGACTAAGGCATGGGGCCGAAGGTCCGCTTCGCGCTGGAAGCAGAGGAGAAAATGAGAGTGTTACAGCACCGGCAGGTGCGGGGGGGGGGGAGGTGGAGAATGCGAGAGCGGGGCTCAACGCGTGCTAGCAGAAAATCTCGTTGTCTGGACTGCTTAAACACGCGTACGTCCGCAGGTGGTTGTGGTCGATGGGGGGAACGTGGCCCCCGTGGAAGCGAGAGAGAGAGAGCGCGATGGCGGGCACTGGTGGAAGGGTCTGCACCATCGGTTGGGGGTTGGAGCATGCACGCAAAAGGCGGAGATGCCCAAAGCGAGAGCGGGTGGACGAGAAAAGAACAAGGGGCTATCAGCAAGGGCTTTAGGCCCGCACCGGGTACGTTTTGACTTCGTTGCTTTTGCTTGTTGCTGATTATTTCCGTTTTTGGATCGATTATATATTGATTTGAGAATGGTGAATCCCCCCGCGACTATGCTTGATTGACAGTAAAGGATGTTTTGATATCTGAGAGAGAAGGCATGACCGACTGACATATTCGTAGTTCCACTCACTGAAGCTATCCTTGTAGGCGTATTCTTGTAAGAATATGGAGAGTGTCTGTTTGGTGTTTACCTTGTCGGGCACTCGTGCTAAGCATCAGTTCGAGTAGAGCCCGAGACGTGTGTTGTGTGACGGAAAGTAAAATGCTGAAATAATGTACACACAGCAGTAGTACATGTTGTATCATATCATGTCATCGGTACGGCATAGTACAGCAGTACGGAAATCGCGTGAATCAATTACTTGCAGAAATAAGGGTAGGGTTGAGGTACGGTCTCGCATGTATGCCGAGCAATGCAAAAAATACAAGCACGCCCCTTGAAAATTATGCATGATGAGCAGTACATGGAGTGATCAACCTGTGTTGCTAGTAGGGCCCTTTGAGCTGGGATTTCACTTGGTTTATGGTGCTGTTGACTCACTGCTGAACATGGTGCTGCATGATGTGCCTACTGGCAAATAGCAGGTTGTCGGTATATTGAACCGTCGTCGAAATAAATGCCGATAATTGCGTACGTTATTTGCTGTATTGTTTTGCATATTTGATTATATTTGCATGCAAAGCATTTTGTACTTGCATCGTCATTCTAAGAGTAGTTTCGTCCCGTCAAGGTATTTTGGACTACGGTAGTTTCAAATATTGCTCTATAAGTCCTTGCCAGCTGTCCGTCAAGGGGCAGGAGTGCCGTCAACTCATGTACTCGGCATGTCTTCGACGTGTGACGTTCTCCGTATGTATCGTAGAAACAGCATGCAGTATTACAACATTACATCCCGTGCTGTCCGCACGTCTGTTGGCGGTTATCGATACAAGAGGATACAAGTATGAATGATATACCATCACGATCGATTGTACGTTGACTTGTCTGCGAGTATATGATACCCCCAGATACTGTCTGCGTTGCGGATCATTGCACAAGAAGAGTGGAGTGCCCCCCCAGTACAGCATTGCGATACTACTGCTGCTGCTACAGCTAAGATATTCATGCAAGTGTAACAGGTACGAGTATAGCGGGCTCTTGGTGAGGGATCTGAAAACAGGGCAACTGAGCATGTGCGAGGGATTCTTGATGAAAAGAGCAGTTTAACCTATGCCCACCTAATCGCTCGATTGCACGATCTATCCGCTGCTTGTGTGGAGTCAATCTTGCGCCAGAAACGGCTGCTTCATTCAGGAGGATAGGCTGGAGTGCCCGAGCTGCGGCGATGCCATGAGACCGCAAGGAGGCTGCAGCAGCGGAGGGACCACCAGCAATAGTGTTTGGGGCATTGGGGTTGAAATGAATGGATATGATGCTGGGTGATTGTGGTTTTGTTGTTTGAACTTTGATTGTGAGTCTGCTTGAGATGGACTTGATTGTTTTTCTTGTTTTTGTTATAGGATGAGGCTTGCTTATTGTTGGTATGACAAATGTCGACCGATGAAAAAGCGCTCGAGATTGAACAGACCACGAGATGCGCAGAGGTGAGTTCGGTCTAGTTCTAGTATTCGTGACTTGAGTATTGTCCCGCTGACGCGTTGGTTATGCGTTGTCTGATCACGCGGACTTACCCCATGCTTACTTGAATATGTGTAGCACCGATGTTATGCATACTCGTCAGGAAGAACGAGGTACTATGGTTTGATTTTGCGAGTTGATGATTATGTCTGTTTGAGTCGGTACCGCCGTGTTGGACAATGCCGTTTTAATCTGGCAGACACCATGAAGATGGTGATGTTGTCGCGGTATGTATGGGTTTTATTTTCCCGGGGTTTGGTACGACGTACATTGCGGTTTTCGAGCATAACGAGGGGGCGAAGAACCTGGCACAACACCCAGTGTGCACGTCGAACTCGAAGCCCATCAACGTGCGACTCCTTGTTTTGCGGGAGCTTATTTTTTTTGGGGGGGGTATTTTGTTATTCGAGTTTGGGCTTATGAGCAGTGCAACATGCCGCCGCTACGTGTGCTACACATTTCGTCGTGCACAGAGGAGGGGGGGTGCTTTTCGCCGTGCAGTGTGCAGAATACGATTAAATCATTTTTTTTTTTTTTTATCCTCCGGCGGATGGGGAAAAATAAAGCTTTAGCTCACCACACTTCCACGTATTTTCATACGCGTCGTGTGTCGATTCAACTCAGCTGCTTTCGCAGCCCAACGCTAGCTGGCGCACCCTTCGGGTCCCATTGTAGGTATAGCGTAAGCTATTCCTATCAGTGGTCTTCGTTACAACCCCGGCAGCGCAAGCTGCCGTTGTAAACGGATGCGTGTGTATGTCGACCCGGTCTGTCCCCTGAGGGTCAGGTTCGGTGGAGATAGCCACCCGGAATGTCATCTTTCCGGGTAGTGTGGGACTTGCGCCAGCTCACCCACTAACAAAACCCCTGGCCATGGGAGATGGCCTTCCGCCGGACTTGGTCCAGTTACGGTCCACCCTACCCATTCGGGCGTTGGTACTCGCAACCAAGTTTCTGCGGTTGTTTGCGTTCTCGTATAATAATGCGGAGTTTGTTTTTCCTGGTGCAGCTGGTAGGCGCCGTACTGAGTACTAGTATCTCGAGGAAATCGGGGATAATCAGTGAGTTTATTTGAGCCATAAATCCGAAGAAAAATGGTGTTTTCTGTGGCTAATTTCGAGTCGGGGATAATCAGAGAGTTTATGTAAGCCATAAATCCGAAGAAAAAGGCCGTTTTCTGTGGCTAATTTCGAGGATGACGCCGTTTTTACCTGGTAATTTTCGAGGATAAAATTATTGTCGTTTGCACCTGGAAATGATTTTCGAGAGTGGTTCATGTTTGCAGTGTTAAAAGTATGAACCTTGGATTCAAATCTAAGTCAATGCGCAGTCTATTCGCACGAATAAGATATGCAGTTGAATCTTAAGTTGAATCTAACGTTGAATCTTCGGTGTAACCTAGATGTAAACGTAGATTTGAGTATGTTAAGGTTGTCCCATTGTCGCGGTATTCTACCGTACTACGGGCATTGTTCCGTGATGATCAGGTGTTGATGAAACCCACCACGACCACTCTCCCAACTCTCCCAACTCTCCTTCTCTTCCTTCTTTCTCTTCTTCTTCTTCTATCTTTGGCGTCAATCGCCCTTTCCAAACTATCCTTTTTCTTTCTTATCACAAGTGATCTTAACAGACACTTCGGTGCCACCTCTGCATCTCTTCGCATAGAAGACAGAGCCTTCACACAACCATTGTGTTCACAGGCCATTCACAGGTTATGAGCCTTCGACCTTCGATATAAACATCGATCGGCACCAAGCGACTTCTCATTGAAGTTTGTCGCATCTTACCGGGAATTTTGTGAGAAGCCTCCATTAAGCCGGCTACAGCATCAGTATCAGCATCAGCATCAGCATCAGCATCAGCGATCAGCATCAGCATCAGCATCAGCATCAGCATCAGCATCAGCGATCAGCATCAGCATCACCATGGGAGAGTCCGCGAAAGCAGGTGATGCGGTGGACAAGCTCGTTAGTGCTCTCAACGGCAAATTTAATGGGCTTAAGTTCCACGTATGGAAACGCACGGCTCAGTCCGTGATAAGTATGCGTCATGCCGGGATCTCTGATATCCTGGAAGGGCGACCTTGCCCCGAGCCCGAACTAGTTAGTCCTCGTCTATCTTCTAGAAGACGTAGGCCTTCACGAAACTCGCAGTCAGGCCGCTGACGAAACGGACATTCAGTCCGGGGAAACACCCCCGGCTGATACGGCAAAAAATGTACAGCCGGACGCAGGGAGTACTCCCGTGGACACGGCGCATCTGCCACCATCATCTTCAGGATATTCTACACTCCCAGCCGCGACATCAGTTTTATGGACCACGGATGACAACATCTCGAATTTGGAAGACATCAAGCACTGGCACCGCGACAATCGTCTTCTGTTCGACTTTTTGTTCCTGAGTACATCGGGAGGGGCGGCCAGCTTTCTTCCACAATTCAAGCCCAAACGAGGTGAACTTGCGAATGGAAAAGCTGCTTGGGATGGTATGGTTAGAAAATATCAAAATTCCACCCGCCAACGTAGACGTATACTCAAACAACAACTATCGCATATGGTCATGACGGATGGGCAAGACCCAGACGTGTTTATAAATGAAGTATACTATTTACGGGATGAATTGGTGGACATGGGAGAGGTATTCAACGATGGCAGCATATTGGACATAGTGCTGGAAGGACTCACGGATGAATACCTGCAAATAAAATATAGCGCCGAAGCAGATGATGACTTCACACTCGACCGAGCTGTGATAACAATGTGTAATATGTACGCGGATAGAGCTATGCGAAACGGGCCTTTGCGAAAAGCGAAGGGGCGTGAATCTGCTATGGTAGTCACGTCAACACCCTCAGAAGTAGTGACCTGTTCACACTGCAAAAAGCCAGGCCATCGATTCCAAAATTGCTTTAAACGCAAGGGAAAGATGTCGGGGAAGAAACCTCCCCCGACACCTCGAAAGAATTTTTGGTGTAGCCTGCATAATACCGATCGCCACGATAATAGCGACTGTCGGTCTCAAATACGGGACGACAAAATAACCCGTCGCCCTCGTCCTGGTCAACAAAATGGCCGGCATAATAACAATCGCAGCGCTCACGCCAATACCGCCACAACTCCAACTTCAACAACGCAAATGAAAGCTTACGTCCCAGAGATACATGCTCCATCCACTACTACTGCGGCTGCGACTACAGCAGCTACTTCTACGTCCTTCGCGACTCCTTCCTGTCCATCCTCACCTCCAGTTTGTAACGGATATTCTTTCATCGCCCGACCTCCGATCAAGATTGTCGCGCAGCCCGTCTACTTCTCCATGACTGCGGACAGCGAAGCGTATAGCCACTTCATCGACAATCAGCTGCTACCGGGCATTGAACTTAAAATGAACCACTACGTGCAGCTGGACCCTCCCTTAATAATCAACGTAGCGGGAAACCATCGCCATTATGGCGTTGGTCAAGGGTTTTTGGTCGTACAAGTGTTGGACCACATAGTCTCTAAGCACTCTGTACAGCTTCCTGTCACGATCGTACCTGGGCTAGACAGGCACTTATTTTCGGGGGGATCAGCTGCTGCGAGAGGGGTCACAATGATCATCGCCACGCAGTCGTATCTTGACATGGGTGCTTTTGCTATACCTTTACGTAAGGACAGCCACTGCCCTTCTTTGTACCATCTCGACCTCACCACTGGTGCAACCAGCCGAACACCTGAGACGGCGTTCCCGACCATCTCCGGAAAAACCTTCAAACCGGAAACCGTCCTCGCTGTTCATGCTACGACGACTCCTAAAGCGACTTCCCTGCCAAAAACCGTTCCAGCTAATATCTGGCACAAGAGGTTGGGTCACCCCAATGGACAGGTGATGTCCAAGGTGAAGGACATTGCAGAGTGTGGGGTGAATTTTTCAGACACTCTGTCGACGTGTGAAACGTGCGAAATCAACAAGAGCACACAACAGAATCACCCCAAAACATCGCGGCCTGACCCTTCCAGCGAACGTTTCAAGCTGGTGAGTACTGACCTACTCGGACCTGTGACGCCCAAGGCGATCGGAGGATATGCCTACATGGCAAAGTATATCGACCATCACAGCCGGCTAAAAGCTATCTACTTTATCGAAAAGAAAAGTGACACGCTACACACCCTCGGCAGATTAATTCAAGATCTAGACATCCCTCTAGGGCTAAGGGTGCAGCATCTACGTTCTGATAATGGCGGCGAGCACACATCCGGCAGCGTTCAGGAATATTGTAAATCAACTGGAATTCGTCAACAATTCTCGGCCCCGTACACACCGCAGCAGAACGGTGTTTCGGAACGTGACGGGCGTACCATTATGGACATGACTCGCTGTTTACTCAATGAGGCACACCTTCCTAAACCTTTATGGGGAGAAATAGCTTCGACAGCGGTTTTTCTCATTAACCGATTACCACACGCGGCAATTGGCGGCGACACACCCTACCATCGTATGCTCGGGAAGCATGCAGACCTCTCATTTTTGAGAATTATCGGCACTCGGGCATTTGTGCACGTTGAAGGGTACACCACCAAGCTTCAGCCAAAGGCTTGGGAAGGTGTTCTCGTCGGCTATGACATCGACAAACCTACCTTCCGCGTGTATGATCGCTACACGGGAAGAATGTCAAGCTCGCGCAACGTCTCCTTCATCGAAGAGCCGCCTACCGTTCTACCAACAGCAGACTCGGGGGGGCAAGAAGAACCTGAAGTCCCCGATTTCGATATGGAGCCAGGCTCGGATTTTATGGACGACTATCAGAGCATCAAACATGGTATCTCATCGCTAGAAACTAGCGACACCGACGCAACCGGCAACAAGCCGTTTCACATGAGGCTACGCTCATCCAATTCTCAAGCGAAAGCGCGCCAACAGGCACTTCAATGCCTAGATTCCACGAAACAGCAGTTCGAGGCTGTCTCGCAGTACATTGGGGCTGTTTCGGCATGGATAAAAAAAATCTTCCGGCTTCTATTTCGGTACCCAACACGTACGCGCAAGCTATGGCCTCACCACAGGCAGAAGAATGGGAAGCAGCCATGCGTGAGGAGCTCAAAAGTCTCGATGAGCACGAGGTCTCCGATTTAATTCCATTCACCAAGGGTCCTCCGGGCTGCTCCATCATTGGAACGCGGTGGGTATTTCGAGTTAAAACAGACGGACGTCTTAAAGCAAGGCTCGTGGTACAAGGTTGGGCTCAACAGCATGGACTGGATTGCTTCACTACTTTCGCTCCTGTTTGTCGTATTGAAAGTCAGCGTCCTCTGCTGGCTATAGCGGCATCAAGGGATTGGCGAGTTTCGGCCATGGACGTACAAATTGCATTTCTCAACGGTAAACTTGAAGAGGACGTCTACACCAAGCAAGCACCAGGCTTTGAAACGATAGACGAGAGAACCAACCGACCGCTGGTAATGAAACTGCGCAAAAGCTTATACAGACTTCGCCAATCATCAAGCGTTTGGAACAGCACCATTGACAAGGACTTGCGTAAAATGGGGTTCACGCCGACACCATCTGATTCCTGCGTATACACAAAGGGAAGTGGGAACACATACATCATGCTAACTCTCTTCGGCGACGACCTACTCATCATTGGACCGTCAAATGCAAGCATGGCCGAGGTTAGACGTGAGCTTATGGAAAAGTTCGCTTTGACTGATCTTGAGGATGTGTCTCAAATTCTGGGCGTTGAAGTTAAGAGCGACAAGGCAGCCGGAACGATCAAACTCAGTCAAGGACAGTACACACTTTCGGTACTGAAGCGTTTCAACATGAGTGACTGCAACCCGGTACACGTACCCGGAATAGGAAAGGAACTAAGCGCACAGCCGGAAGGAAGCGTACTTCTAAACGAGGCAATGACTAAGCTCTATCAAGCCATTGTAGGAAGTATTATCTTTCTTACCCAATGTACGAGGTACGACGTGGCGTTCAGCACGATGCAAGCAGCTCGTCACATGGCAAAACCCACATCGGTGTATATGGCAGTGGTTAAAAGGATCCTTCGATACCTTCGAGGAACACCTAATCTAGTTATTGTGTACAAAAGGGGGAGCAGCTTCGATCTTACCGGATACTGCGACGCTTCGTATGGTATGGGAGACCCTAAAAAGATGAGGTCTACTACCGGGTCGATGTTCTTCTTGGCCGGAGGACTCATCAACTTCTCGAGTCAGCTACAAAAGATCACTGCTCAAAGCACAACCGAAGCGGGACTCATAGCTCTGAACACCTGCGCGAAAAATGGACTTTACCTATCAGGAATCCTTGGGGAGCTGGGATGGCCGAACTTCAGGAGCTTCAGGATATCTTCCGACAACAGAGGAGCACTTCTTCTTTCAGCGAACGGCAATTATTCCAACCGGAGCAAACACATTGCAATAAGATTTGCAGCTCTGAGGCACTGGATAACGGACAGAATCGTAATCACCGAGGTCGTCTCTTCGAAAAATCAGCCTTCTGATATTCTCACCAAATTTTGCGATAAGCCAACCTTCAACAACCTCTGCTCGAAGATCAACGACTTCAGCACGGAGAACTCCTTCTAAGCTCCAACACCTTGAAGTCGCAACTACAGCTCCGGCTCGCAATACCGCCTTTGACCATCGCGACGGCGTTGTAAAATATCTCAGGCAACCTCCATGATAACAAAAATCATTGTTTCATGGAGTTCCATACGAGATTGCGGCGTTTTATAAGTGGGAAAAAATCAAGCCTGTTTCTGATTCTGCCGCGTGCTATCGGAGTTTTCAATCACCGACAAACCGCGATGTACCGAGGACGGAGAAGCGTGTCACGCACAAACCGAATAGGCAATGTACCGGCAAACGATTGGCCTATCATAATTAGCTACAAGACTGCAATGAACCGGGGAAGGGGAAGGATCTCCGGAAGGATCACGCGCCCAACGCATCACAACCTTTCTCCGCCTCTATCTGTCCAAGCGCTCGTTCAGCCTTTCTTTACTTTTTAGCTTCTTTCAGCCTTCCTTTACCTTCTATACAAATGAGCTCCATCAACAGCTACCCGAATGGCACTCCAGTCAACAACCGGGGACAAGCACTGGAAGCCCAACGCCTCTATGAATTATCTTGCTCGGGACAAGATAACAGCCGAAGGTACATAGGGTTCGCGAGATCTAACTGCCGGGATGCCCAAGGCATCTATTGAGGGGCACGCTACAACCTCCTGAAAGACATCAAAGTTCCAGGTCAAACACTCCTGGAACGGAAAGACATGGCAGCGAAGCTAAAAAGGCATGGGCTCCTAGACAGGAGTGAGTACGAAACGATAAAAAATGTTTATAAAGTCGCTCAAGTACTTAGATAAGCGAGGTGACTTGCTGTTTTTTTATCGATAGCAGAGTATACAGTTTTTTGGTGCGGGCTTGGATCGGTGACTCGGGTGCTGGCCCCTTTGACTTTCTCCTCGCTAGTAGTATGTATAACGATATAGCCGAACGACTGTGAGATATCTCGTGCGTATCTGAACCCCACAGGAAGAGTAAATCTGGACGAGACTTGACCGTGTCCCAATCCAGGGGGTAATTTTACCGCAGTTGAAATACTTCGCACAGGGACGGGTGTATGGTTATACCGGTAATATATTCTTGCGAGATGTACTTGTAGGTACGGTTGAAATTGATGGGTAGAGAATATTACTTAGTGCAGCAGTTCTTTGTCAACTATAAAGTTACACTGCTCGCCAGTTACGTATTAGTAAAGGTGGAACTATGGGTCGTATGAACTTATGTCAACGATCGTACAGCAATAAGCCATGTTTTACCGGAAAATGCGTACGAGTATATATTCCAGCATTTAGCAGTAAAGGCTCACAAAGGACTGTCTCTCTTATGCTCTTCAGCGTACGATTAGTATCAGACAGGTTATCGTTATATGCGTATCCTAGAATCATATTGAAGTGGCGTGGTTAACTTACAGCAGCGACCTTTGTTTGTTCGTTAGTTAGTTTGTTTGTTTCTTCTATTTTTGGGATACAGCTCGTTGATGGACTATGAGTACACCCACCATAGTTTGTTACAGTACTATCAGTACTCGTAGTTCTATCTGCTTCCTAATTTTTTGTTTTTCGCGGTACGTAGGTATATAAAACAAACAACTGAATAGTGAGAATGTTTTATTTTGTCGTGATGAACACTTGTCCACAATTCTCTTAATTTGTCTAGTGTTGTTTATCTATTTGGTACAATTCAGAAAGCGTGTTTAAAACCCAGTAGACGAATCTTTGCGTTTTATCTACTAGGTAGGGTATTTATCGCTGATAATTACACCAAGCGTAATTTTTATACTTATCTTTCCTTGTAACGTTTTATTTTTTGAAAAATGTGTGGATAACATGGACACATCCATATTGCGGCGGTTGATACACCCGACGGGATATGAGACCCATTTGTTTTTGATTTTTTTACGAATTCGTTTTCTAAATATGAGGCTTCTCTAGCAATCTGACTTCGCATTATGGGGGCGTGTTAAAAGTATGAACCTTGGATTGAAATCTAAGTTCATGCGCAGTCTATTCGCACGAATAAGAGATGCAGTTGAATCTTACGTTGAATCTTACGTTGAATCTTCGGTGTAACCTAGATGTAAACGTAGATTTGAGTATGTTAAGGTTGTCCCGTTGTCCCTGTATTCTACAGTACTACGGGCATTGTTCCGTGATTATCAGGTGGTGATGCAACCCACGATGATCACTCTTCCAACTCTCCTTCTTTTCCTTCCTTCTCTGCTTTCTTCTTCTTCTCTTTTTGGCCTCAATCGCCCTTTCCAAACTATCATTTTTCTTTCTTATCACAAGTGATCTTAACAGACACTTCGGTGCCACATCTGCATCTCTTCGCATAGAAAACAGAGCCTTCACACAACCATTGTGTTCACAGGCTATTCACACAGACTTAGAGAGGGGCGCTAAAGTGGACATAAAATGCCCTCGATCCAATAAAGGGGATATAGAAATGCCCTCGATCCAATTGGTACTTTCAACGCAGAGAACTTACACCAGAGAAATGGCAAGCTAAACGGAAAAGGGGGGATAATCAAGCCTCGCACAAGACAAACAAAATCATCCTAGTCCGGTATGAAATCGTACCACTATCACAAACAGCCCCCGACACTGTGGAAGGTAGGCCCCAAAACAACTTAATCCGTATGACAGATCAGGTTTGAGCCTATTGCAGACCAAGCACGCCCAAAATGATGAACACTCCAACAGCACCAAACGCAATAATATAAAAGGCGAATTATTAGAGCGATCTACTACTACTGGTATAGCACGCGTTCTTCTGGGCGTATCATGTATGTGTCGTCTTGCAGCCACACCTTCAGTCACATGGCCAGCAGGCACACAGCACATGACAGCCCAACAGCACACACGCAACCAACTGTTGCACGTATGAAGCCTACAGCGCGGCACCACGAATATCAAATGACCGCGACGGCTGGATTAGCCCTTTGACAGACCGGCACCTCTGCTCTCGAGCCCGGGCAAGGTGTGTGTCTGTCTTGGCCTATTGGGTCGAACCTTACCAACTCTTAAGCTCGCAATTATTTGCGCGGTCTCAATTCGGCTTGGTCATTTGCGTCATGTACGTTGTCTAGGGATTTCTTCTTGTTTTTGAAGGGTGTCCGTCTAATTTTGCTTCGTAATAAAGTTGTATTCCCGCTTTCGTTGCTGGCCGTAGGAAACCTTTCGCAGATGTCGTAGTATGCACATTCGTCTACGAAAAGCACGCCATCGCTCACGCGTTATTTGTTCCCCTGGTATTTCTTTTTGTAGGTTGACCGTCGTTGTTGTACTAATATCTTATCACACTGCAGCAGATGTAATTTTTTCATGTGCGTATTCACCCGATGAAGTTATACACATTCTTCATACAGTAACTTCTCCTGCAGAGTGTGTTCGCGTAATGTCACGCAAAGGGACGGTGTGGCCCTGTCTGTATCTGCAGATCAAGCACGCTCAAAATTATAAACACTCCAACAGCACCAAACGCGACAATGTAAAAAGGTGAATTTTTAAAGCAATCTGCTACTGGTATAACACGCGTTCTTCAGGACGTATCATGTGTCGTCTTGCAGCCACACTTTCAGCCACATCGCCAGCACGCACACAGCACATGACAGCCCAACAGTACACACGCAACCAACCGCTGCACGTATGAAGCCTACAGCGGGGCACCATGAATAACGAATCACCGCGATGGCTGCATTAGCCCTTTGACAGACCGGCGCCCCTGCTCTCGAGCACGGGCAAGATGTGTGTCTGTTGCTTGGTTTCAGTTGATGAGGGCACTCAGACTGTAGTAGTAGCAGATGTAATTTTTTCACGTGCGTATTCACCCGACGAAGTTGTACACATTCCTCATACAGTAACTCCTCCTGCTGAATGTTTTTGAGTGAAGTCGCGCAAAGGAACGGTTTGGAGCCTATCTGTATCTGCAGACCAAGCACGCTCGAAATGATAAACACTCCAACAGCACCAAACGCAATAAAAAGGCGAATTATTAGAGCGATCTACTACTACTGGTATAATTAACACGCGTTCTTCTGGACGTATCATGTGTCGTCTTGCAGCCACACCTGCAGCCACATGGCCAGCACGCACACAGCACATACATGACAGCTCAACAACACACACGCAACCAACCGCTGCACGTATGAAGCCTACAGCGCGGCACCATGCATAACGAATCACCGCGACGGCTGCATTAGCCCTTTGACAGACCGGCGCCCCTGCTCTCGAGCCCGGGCAAGATGTGTGTCTGTTGCTTGGTTTCAGTTGATGAGGGCACTACACAGCAGGCGCTAGCTGGAGCACAGCAGTCAGTTATTCCTTTGTTATGTCAACCCCCTTGCCTACGTTCGTTCAAGCTACCCCAACAGACATAAAGCAAAACTCAAATCATGACCCATGGCGGCTTCCGCGCGTTTATACTGTGTAACGAACGGATAAAGAGCTATTTTAGACACGTACCCAAGTCTCCAATCCCTTGTCCCAACTCTCTCACCGCTTCTAGTTCTTTTCCTCCGTGTCTACCTTCAGGCTGATCCCTCCCGTCTGCTTGTTGCAACAGCTGCCTGCAAACACCAGTCTCGTCTCACGCAGTCCTCTTTCAAGCGCTCGTACAATATAACAGATCTTCGGATGAAACTTCCACTAATGCCTCACGGTAACGATCGCTGTACTCAAGCTCGGTTCGCAGTCAATCACGCTCGAGTCAGATGAAGTTCAGGTTCCTTTTTCCCTCGTTTGGTTTTGTGTGTTTTTGGACTGAGGCCGTGAGCGGCACGCTTTCTAGACTGATCGGCGTCATACAGACCTAGGCAGCATTCCGCCACGGGGTTTCATGTGACGTCATGTCAATCCGCCGCAACACCCCCCCAGCACGGCTTCCCAGAAATACCGTGTTAACCGGGCTGCGGATACACTGGGGTAAGAGTGAGGGCCTTTTCCCACACTTAGTCGTGCTTCGATTACCCTAAGGCTCGAATGAGTGGCGTCTGACATTTTCATGGATAGGCGTCTCTCAGGAGGTAGGGACACCCTGGGCCTCGCGCTTTTTCGCATTAGGTCCCAGATCGGTACTGCTGAACTTGCTAGAATTTCTCAACAAGCGCACCAGCTGAAAGCCTCTTATCCACCACTTCCCGGCTTTTCCAATTAACCCGGGTAGGCCGAGGCTTTGATCCTCCTCGCTGGTCGATCTTCGGCCAACGTCTTATCCCTTTCTCCATCCGCCTCCACTTCACGTTCCACGTTTACGGGGAACCGGATGCAAATTTCCGGTCCTCCCATCTTTCAGGATTTCACGTTCGTTGAGCTCCTCCCAATCTCCATCTGCGTACCGAACCCGCCAGTACGGTGACTTGTAGTCGAAGACCTTTGAAAGGTGACGCTGCTTGTTTCCTTCTGCGTCCGCGAATTCCATCCAGATCACGGTCCCCACGGGGTGTTGTTTCAACGCTTGTTTGCGGTCGATCCCATCTCTTTCCTTCCGCGTTTGCGTCGAAGATGGTCTTGCCTGGCACTCCGCTCCGTGATACGTTTCCCACAGCGCATGGAAAACGTCCAGCTGTAAAGGGGTGAAACTGTCTCGTGCCTCCTCTTCGGGCAGCCACTGTGACTCTGTGCCATCCACGAATCGTCCCTTGTATCGCCACTTCCAAGCGTTGCCTGGACCCATCACAGCCTTTCTGTCAATTAGGGTATACATAAGCGACGCTACAATCGACGGCTCCGCCAGTCCGATGTCAACTCCCCATGCCAGGTGAGCAAATTCGTTTTCGAAGTCGTGACGGAGGTCGTCCGGACGTAAGTGTAACATCTTGATATTCGATGCCGACGCCCGTCGTCAGCGAATCCCTCGCCCATTTATCGTGACGATGTAGCTGAGTCCTGGTAAGACAACTTCAGTCACCTCCCAAGGTCCGGTCCAGTGCTCGTGGGCTAGTTTATGATGTATCCCTGCCCTTGCCATCACAGACTCCGCCTCCTTCACCAGCACCTTATCTCCGACAACAACACGGGTTCCCACCGAGGTCCGACCAATTTCAGCATTCCGACTCTCACGACTTTTCTGCCTGTCTTCATGCCTTTTCGATAGAGCCATCCGTACATCCCGTACCTCCTTGTACGCTTGACGTTTGTCGGCCACGTAACTGTGCATCCCGCCTCTGAAATCACCACCATCTATCTCGGGGTGCGTAGCATCAAGTTGCATGCGTGCATCACGACCGAAGAAAAGACGCAAGGGAGTTGGCTTCCCCGGTAAGCGCAGGTCCGGCGTGGTATGATGGATCCACAGTGCCGGTTGTACATGCTCGTCCCATCTGCGAGGCCAGGTCTTGGCACAATTCTCCTAGTGCTTCGTGTAGCCACCCCACCAGTCTCTCCACCGTCCCCTGTGCACGTGGATGATCGGCAGGCCCATAGGCGATGGTCACGTTCAACCACTTACATAAGTGTTGCATCACTTCTGCCGTGAACTCGGATCCCGGATCACTGCGAACATACAGCGGTAGCCCGAAAGTAAGCATCACTTCGAGCAGTTTCCTCGCTACTCCGATTGCTTCTTTTGTAGGGAGTGGAAAGGCGAACAAGAACGTGCTGGCTTTGTCGACTACTACCAGTAGAACTTTGTTGCCTGCGTCTGACCTCACCCCCATGTCCTGGATTTCGACTTCGAGTACTTCCCCGGGTCGTAGAAACCTCGACGGTAGCAAGGCAACCCGTTGACTCGCTGACCGCCTGCGACGTCTGCACCCACACGAGAGGACGTAGTCTCAAACGTCCTTGATGAGGGTGGGCCAGCAGTACCGATGACTAATCAAGGCTGTAGTTCTCGCCGTCCCCGGATGCCCATAGGTGCTGTGCGCCAGCGCCATAATCCCCGAAACGAGAGATCGGGGAACTGCAAGTCGTGGGATTTTTCCCCGAGGTGCTACCCACGAAAGGCCGTTATCATCCATCACACATTCGCCACCTCCTTATCCTCGGTTTCCCGCTTCCTGGAGTTGTTTCCGAATCTTGACAAGTACCATATCTTCGCACTGCCTCTGCATGAGCTGTGGCAAATCCTGGAGTATAGCTGTCACCCTTTCCAACATGGATGCCTCTGACCGCTGGGGTTCCTTGGCCTCTTTCCCTGATCCGCTTGAACGGTTGCTGGTGTCCTTTGGTGATTCCTCCAACGGATCACGTTGCCGTTTCGGTCTCGGGCTGGGCTCTCTCTGTCCCCTGCGTTTGCGTGGGCGATCAACTACCACTATTAGTTCAGTAGTAGTGAATGTCTGCGCCGTTGCATTCTCCACCTCCTCAGGTAACGATGGTTCTGCCTCCCAGACAACCTCCGGTTCCTGGGAAGTGACCTTTGCCTGCGATCTCGTGACCGCTCTTGTCACCTCAAAGGCTTTTTGATGCTGCGAGGCAATCCTCAAACACCATGCAGGCCAATCTTTCTAGTTCCGCGACCTCTGGTACCGGTTTTCCCAGTATGCCTTGAACAGCTAGTTCAACTAATACTGCTCGTAGAATTGGAGGAGACGTGAAATCTGCGATGACGGTTGCCGCTGTGCTTTTGCTGACCGTCTGCGGGATCACGTAGTGTTCCTGCCCTGTGGTGATTTTGGCGTAGTCGTTGAAGTGCAACTCTTCGGCTTCTTCAAGGCGTGCCGCATCCGCTGGGTGTGCGATATACCCTTCGGTTGGCTTTTCCCCCATGATGAGAGCACGGTTCAAAGAGATTATGGGTTCGCTGAACGAATAAATCGCTCGCTCTCCGTTACCTCTCTTCAGGAAATATGCGCCTCTTCGTCCCAGAAATCCCCCTAACTGCTGAACTGGTTGCTTTACCTTCTCCAACCTCCGCTTCCAAACGGCTAATTTCCCTTTTGTGGCAAGGCCTCCCTTGGTTCCTACCAGGAATGTTCGTTTCCTCCTCCACGGAATCCCTACTTGGCTCGCTAGTATCTCCGCTTTGTCCACGATGTATGGCTCTCGTTCCAAAGCGGGGAGAATCTCGTCGTTCCATTCCGTCGTTCGCAGAAAGTTGCCCAAACATTCGAGTATGAAAACTCGCGCGTCTGAGGCGATGGCAGCTTGGGCTAAGCTACTCGCTCCGGATATTCCCCACTTTTCTCGTATCCCTTCAAACCTCCTGCGGGCGTCACCGACCACCACGTTTGGTCTCACCTCTCTAAACATGGTTAGGTATTCCTGCGACCTTGTTGTCACCCTAAGTAGCTTCGCACCGTTGTCCAGTCCGTTTGCTCTGATGCTTTCCAGTGCTCTCCAGTCCTGGTCTACTGCTCCTCTGACCGTCAGCGATCCCTCTGATGCCAGGATGCTGCCTCCCCCCCCACAGTCGAGCATGACCACCACTGGAAGCTCCGGTGCGATGACAAGCTTGGCCTGTTAAGTATCTGCCTCTGATGGGTCTGCGGGTGTGAGTGCGACGGCTGCAAGTACTGTAAGACTTTGAGTACTAGATCCGTCCACATCTTTCACTCCTAAGGTTTCGAGGTGTACGCCGTCGAGCACTGGCCCCTGTGGCCCTTTGTAAACGTTTGGCAACGACTCGTCTCCTGGAAAAGAGTCGTCGAAATCTTCGATCACGATGCTCTTGTTTGGTAACCGCGACATGGGGTCTGGGAGGTGATGTTGTTTCCCCGGCCTCCACTTCAAGGTTATGTCGTGCTCCATCAACCCCAGAGCCCAGCGGTGGTATTTCGGTGTGAGAGATTGGCTTTTGAAGAGCCAAGTCAACGCCGAACAGTCCGTGATGAGCGTGAACGATCGCCCCCAAGATAGGGTTGGAAATTGCTTACTGCCCACATGACCGCCATGCATTCACGGTCTGTTGCTGACCTTTTGGAGTCTCCTCTCGACCACTTTTTGCTGCCGTACGCGATCACCTTTTCCACTCCTTCGATGCATTGTGTTAGCACCGCTCCTGCTCCTATCTCACTGGCATCGGTGGACAGCGATAACGGTTCTGTCCACACCGGCAGGGCTGGGATTGGAGGTGATGTCAAAGCTTCGATAAGCGCATTAAAAACTTTGTTTTGCTCTTCTCCCCGCGGGACTTTATCTTTTTTCGCTCTCTTGGTTCTGAACCTTGGATCTCTCAGCAAGTTGGAAATGAGCGCCACCACTGTGCTATACTGGGGTACGAATTGCCGTAAGTACCCTGCATGCCCAGCAACACTCGCATTTCCTCCACCGTGTTCGGCCTTGACAGCTGCGTGATAGCATTAATCTTGCTCGGGGCCGGCCTTGCACCAAGTCTACCCACGATCATGCCGACGAACTCAATGACCGACTGACAGAAATGCGGTTTCTGAAGATTTACGGTTAAACGTCCTTGCCGTAGACACTTTTACGTTTCTCGCAGCAGTCCCCATTGATCTTCAAGGGTTTTCGACGGGATGGCGATGTCGTCCAACCAGTTCTTGATTCCTCTGTCCTTGACGGTTAACAGTCGCCCTCCAACGTAGTTGGCAAACGCCGAAGGCGCTTTCTTCAACCCGAAGCCGCAGCGAACGTATTCGTACAGCTTCCCGTCAGCATCTCGAAACGCCGTCAGGTGTCGATCGTCCTCATGGATCTCGAGCTGTAAGAATCCTGAAGCTAAATCGATGCTGGAGAAATACTTCGACCCTTCCATCTCATCCATCATATGCTGCAAGTCCCCGAGTCCACCACTCTGTGATTTGAGAAGCGCATTGATACCTCGAAAATTCTGCACAACCCGCACTGTCCCATCTTTCTTGCGAACCGTCGAACAATTGGCGGCCAACTCGGAAGTTGATTCCCGAATGGATCCATTCTCCAGGAGTTTCACCACTTCAGTCTGAACCATCTCGCGCTGTTCCAGGCTATAGTGTCGAATGGGCGCCACGTATGGCTTGACGTTGGGATCTTTGAGCTCCAGTCGCATGGGCATTCCTTTGCATGCTGGTACGCTCTTGGGGTTGACCGCGAACACGTCCATGTACTCGTTGAGAATGTCCATCAATGTGTCCTTTTCGCTCGGACTGAGCTGTCCGAAGTTGGCCTCTCCCAGGTCCACCTTGGGGGCTTCGCTCGGAATCTCTGCGATTTCACCCCCTTTGTTGCATTGTTCCGGTGGTCTCCCTGTGTCTCTCTTTTTGATCCCCTCGTCCTGTTTGGGGCTTGTCGGTCCGTACGACACCGGGTTCATTTGTGACTGTATGCGTTCCCGATCGTAATTGTTGACAGCGTAAACCGTCGCAATCACCAGCCTCCCCTGGATCTTCACGTTATCCTGGGTAACATTCGACAACTTGCATTGGAGTGATATACCCGGGAACCACCACAGTGCCCCCCTTGGTGCTCCTAGATCCACTCCTAGTTAAAGATCATAGCGGTTAGTTGGTTCTACCACTACGAGCTGCTGTACTTGAGGTTGAGGGCCTTTGACAAAAGCGTCTACCTGGATACTGGTACCACCTTGAACCTCTACGTCTTTCGCAATGCGTAGTTTCCAGTGCAGAGCGCCTTCGTCCTCCCAAACAGAGCTTCCTAACTCCATACTCCCCTCCGGGATGATCGGTTCGTCCAATTCTTCCGGTTCTTGCTCGTCTGTCGATGGTTTCACCGCTCAGTAGTGGTCCCATTCGGCACACATCGCTCCTGCTGCGGCCTCTCCAACCCCCTTCGGGGCAAATGGTACTCACGATGAGGATGGTGTCGGCCGGAAACCCTCCTCACCATCGAAACTGATGATACTTCGATTGTCCGTCATGAACGCGGCTCTAAGCACCATCGCATACGGAAGTCCCTTCACCACCCTGAACTTCGCCCGGAAGAGTTGGTCGACCGGTGCAAAGACTAGTGGTAGCAAGCACGAGCCTACCACTTCCATCGGGGGTACGGCGCTGTTCTTTGGGTTCGCTGCGCTGAGTAGGCCGTCTCCCGTTGGATTTATCAGCGACTTTCCCCAACCATCACGTTCTTCAATGGGTTCGATGAACTGCCGTAACACGTAGTTTCCTCCACCCGCCTCAGTATCCACCAGCACCGCAATCGGAAGTCGCCGGCTCGAGCTCGTTGCATGCCACAACGTTGCATGAACCCCAACCTGTGACGTCTTATTTTGCAGTGCTCCCATTCCCGATCGGTGAGCGGAACTCTCTGAACCCTGGCTGCTGTTGACCAGTGAACCCTGACTGCTGTTGGCCAGCGAACCCTGCTGTTGTTGACTATTGAACCCTGGCTGCTGTTGGCCAGTGAACCCTGGCTGCTGTTGACCAGCAAACCCTGGCTGCTGTTGGCCAGCAAACCCTGGCTGTTGTTGGCCAGCGACCTTGGCGCCATCGGAGGTCCCCATCGCGATCTAGGGTTCGGTGGTGCTCCTCTTGGGGTTGTCTGTGGACCCCATCGTCCTCCGATTCCAAACGGTGACGGTAGGAAGGGAGCGGACATCTGATTGTACCCGCCTCCCGTTCCTACAGGATTTGCCAGTCCTGCTGCCCCTTGTCCTGCACCACCGTGTGGACCCCATCCAACCTGGCCGTCCTGTGGTGGGCCTCCAGCCTGGCCGCTCTATGACGGGCCTCCCTGTGGTGGGCCTCCCCTCGGGTGATGTGCACCAAAAGATCCCCAAAACAGTCTCCCTCTTCCTGCCATTTTATTTCCTCCAATCGCTCCTCCCCCCCTCCCCGGGACGCCGCCCGTTTCTCTTTGACGAAACCTCTCGCTTTGCTGTCGTGTAGAGTAAGATGAATTCGACGAAGTTGTGCAGTACACGACGGACTCGACGACGCTGTATTGTATCCGACGAATGGAGCTGTGCAGTAGGAGCTGTGCAGTATGCGACGGCCTCGATGAAGCTGCGTGGTACACGATGTACTCGACGAAGCTGCGTCGTATAAGGTGAAGATGGTATCCAACGATGTAGTCTAGCTAGACGAGTGGAGTTCAAGGATCGATGGAGTCTAGTAACACCAAGTTGACCCCACCAAACGGGTATAAACAGTGGTTTGGGACAAGGTGGGTAGGAAAAAGGGGTAGTGAAAGGTTTCGAGTACACGTATATTTACCTTTCTGGTTTGTTGAAAGTTGTCCCCTTATCATGATATACATGCAACCCTTCGAAAGCTCGAGTCTTCACTAACAGAGTAACGTATGGAATCCCTTAGGTATCTAAGACACAACAATGATTAATATTAATTTGTTCTTTACAAAGCTCAAAATTCCGACGTACTTATCAAGCTTCCTCCCTATTAATGCATTCTTTACAATCCTCAAGATTCCAACGTACTTATCGAGCTTCCCCCCCTCCCATTCCAATATGATAATGTCCCTATACCATGTTTCCATTTCCGGTAAGTTATTAGCACGGCAAAGAGCAGCTATAGAAAGGCTTACATTCCCCATACAAAATTAAAACTAGGACCTAAACGATGGTTCCAATTCCGGTAGGTTCTTAACTTGACAAAGAGCAGCTATAGAAAGGCTTACATTCCCCATACAAAATTAAAAACTAGAACCAGTTTGCAGTATCACTAGTCTTGAAACACCTGTGAGAACGACCTTGCAGGGCCTGTACAACCTGCGAAGACACAAAATCCCCATCACAAAGGCCAAAACCAAATTGCCTGCGAAAAAAACCCTTGTCTTGTGGTCGTCTCACAGTAAGCAACAAGTGTAGATCAACTAGCAGACCCGAACTCATTTTCAACCTGTATGATGGACGCAAGCACATTTATTTCCTGATTTTATAACTAATTTTCAAGGACATCAGCCGTGAATTCGACGAATTTCAGGTCAATACTCATCTTTGCAAGCTGCGTTGTTGGTTCTCGTAATATACTTTATGGGTGATTTTTTATTGGGGGGTGTCCTTTTTTTTGTCCACTACTATAGTGGTAAGTGTTGGTATTTACACTTTAGGTAGGAAATTTTAAGCCAGGTAAAACATCACATCTACCAGGTATTTTATAAATTTATTACTGTAGTTGCCACTATACTGCTCTATCATATATATATGTATGGTAGGTGGTTTATTTTGCTTTTTCTCCCCCCGGCTTTAATATCGGGAAGAGCACGAATACAGTATATTATTAGTTATCTATATGTTGCTCTTAATACAGCATTCGAGAATTAAAGTCAGCTACTCCCACCCCAAAAAAAATAAAAACTATGTGGGACACGAACCCACGGTTCCAAATTGATACGCTGTCACTCTAATATTTAAATGCATGTATATATTTTCAGGACGTCAGGTGTGAGTTCGACGAATTTCAAGTCAGTACTCATATTTTGAATCTGCTTGTTGGTACTTACTTGTACTATGCTATGTGGGTGAAAATGTTTTTGGGAGGGGTCCTTTTCTTTTATAAACAAAATGTTTTTCTCCACTACATCGATTGGTGTTATTATTTTTACTTTTGTAGGTGGGGAGTTTTGGAGTAATCTATCATACCTACTTTATAAATTTATTTGTGTAGTTTCCACTATATAAAAACCCCAACCCTCCACCCCCGCCCCCCAGTCCCCCGATCCCCCCCCCTTCCGCCTAGTTTGTCCAAACGCCCCACTCACAATCAAATTCGGCCTGAGTAATAAACGCCTATACGCAGTTGATATCACGTCATTATCTTTCTGACCATCCATGACGAATTTTTCAAATCCCCCCCCCCCCCCCCCTCCAACCCCCTCTTTTCCAACCACCTGCACGATCGCCTAGACCTAGCACCACGCGTATAACAAGCTGCTACATATCTTTGATATCACAGCCGAAGTGTATTTGAATATTATTTGTGACCTGAACCTCCTAAAAAATCCCCCCCCCCCCCCCCTCTTACTCTCCCTTACTCAAACGCCCCACCAAATATCGAAATCCGCCACATTAATAAACACTTCACGCACAGGATATCACCTCATTATCTTTCGAGAGCCATCCATGCCGCTGTGTCCCCCCCCCCCCCCCCCCGCCTCGAACGCCCCCTTCTTCCCCATCACCCGCACCATCGCCTAGACCTAGCACCACACGTATGACAAACCCCTCACCTAAAGCCCTTCCTTCCCCCCCACCCCCACCCCCACCCCCCCCGCCCCCCCCCCGCCCCCTCCCCCCCCCCCCCCCCCCCCCCGCCCCCACCCCCCACCTCCCCCCCAACCCATCCCAACCCCACCCCCTCGAACACTCCACCCTCTCTTTACTCTCTGATTGTACGACTTACCCCAGGATATACATGATAAACTGATGCATTATTTCCAAAACCGTCACATTTATCCCCTCAAAATAATGTATAGTTTCCAGGCACATATTGAGCTGCCCCCCACGCCCCCCCCCCCCCCCCCAATAATAAACTGGTGCCAAAACCGTCAGATTTATCCCCTCGAAAGGATTTATAGCTTACATGCACAAATTGCCCCCTCCCCCCCCCCCCCCCCCCCTCCAAACCCGCTCGCTTTTGATCAAAACCAGGCCCCCACGTCCTCCAAAACTCCGCCCCACCCCCCTCACCGGTTATTCGACTTACAAGATTTACTTGATAAAATGATACATTTCCCTTCACAGCTGTCAGATTTTGTCCCCCTCAGAAACGGGTTTTATAGTTTCCGCGCACAGACTGACTAAAATCATCCTGTTGACCCTGATAGCTACACTGTAGTTGTAAGCAAGGGGAGTCGCCGACCTATATCCTTAATGAGGACAAACAACTCGTAATGCGCGCGATCGGAGTATCACACACAGCTTGCAGAGATGAGTTTCGACGAAATCTTCGATCTCACAGCTGGAGTGTATTTTCATTTTTTATAGTATATTGCTCTACCATGTATGTATGTGTGTGGTGGATGGTTTGCGGATGGATGGCTTGGTCAGGGTTGTTGGTACTTGTGTAAGTAAGTTTTCTCTACCTGGGGGTGGTTTTATATTATTATAATTTATTTTATTTTTCACTACAGTGGCGGGTTTTGGTATACATTGAGAATATGAAGACAGTAGTAGTGATCTGTTTGATATGTAAAAGTCCACCCTATTTTTTTTTAAAATAAAATGAAACAAAACAAAAAGATAAATTAACATAATTAAACAAAATTAATTATACCGTCACCACAACATTTTACATGTAAAAGTCCCACCCTAAAAGACGGAAGTCGGTGAGCCTAATACGTTGTCACTCAAACATACACAATTCCACCCCTGAAAAAACAAAAAAAGCAGGAGTCGGTGAGCATCAAGTAATACGCTGTCATCCTAATATAAAAAAAATCCACCCCCCCCCCAGAAATATATATATATATATAAACTAAAACAACCGGAGTCAGTGAGTCTCGAATCCACGGCTCTAGATTGATACGCTGTCACCCTAATATGAAAAAATAAAGCGGAGGTAAGAGAGTCTCGAACCCACGGTTCTAAGGTAATACGCTGTTCAACTAACGCATTGACTACGGCTACCATGTATTCGAGCCAGTAAATTGTGTTTTTTTATATGAACTTTCGTTTACAACAGTAGCTGATCGTACTAAATACTCCGGAGTATTAATCTTCATTTTATTATAAAAAATTAAATACACTCCAGCTGTGAGATCGAATATTTTGTCGAAACTCATCTTTGCAAGCTGTGTGTGATACTCCAATCGCGTGTATTACGGGTTGTGTGTCCTCATTAAGGATATAGGTCGGCGACTTCCCTTGCAACTACAGTGTAGGTATCAGGGTCAACAGGGTGATGTTAGGTAGTCTGTGCGCGGAAACTATAAAACCCGTTTCTGAGGGGGACAAAATCTGACAGCTGTGGAAGGAAATGCATCAGTTTATCAAGTGAATCCTGTAAGTCGAATATCCGGTGAGGGGAGGGCGGAGTTTTTAAGGACGTGGGGGTCTGATTTTGATCAAAAGGGGGGCGGGAGAGGGGAAGGGGGGAGAGGGGACGGGTGGGGCAGGTCAATTTGTGCGTGGAAACTATAAATATTTCTTGTGGGGGAGGGGGAGGAATGTGGCGGGGGGGGGGCGGGGGCGGGTGGGGGGGCTTTAGGTCGCATAGATGTAGGGGTTGGCTATACGCGTGGTGCTAGGTCTAGGCGATGGTGCGGGTGGTGGGCGAAGGAGGGGGCGTCGGGGGCGGGGGTGGGTGGGAATTGCAGCAGCGGCATGGACGGCTTTGAAACGATAACGAGGCGATATCCAAGGCGTGGAAGTGTTTATTACTCTGGCGGATTTCGATAGTAGGTGGGGCGTTTAAGCAAGAGAAAGCGACGGGTAAAAAAAGAAAAAAAAAGGAGGAAAAAAAAAAAAGGCGGGGGGGGGGGGGGGGGGGGGGGGGGGAGGGTTTTCAAGAGGTTCATGTCACATAAATATATATATATATATCAAATCATTCCTTGGTGTCATGGACTTTGGTCAGCAGTTTTTTGTCTCGGCCTAAGTATGCGATTCGCGGAACTGGAATTCTCGATCGAATATGGCTTGGTTTGAGCGCCGCCTTCGGGGAGCGGCTCCAACACCCCTCGCCCTGCCGTGTCCGTTCCGCACATCGACGTGAACGCGGACGGGTGCCGAGCGAGACGAGCGAGTGTCGAGGAGGAATTTTGGAAAAATTGTTGAATCTTGATGGCTGCAACGCCTGAATGATTTACAAAATTGGCATCATTTCCAAACGGTACGTGATAATGTTTGGAATTTTGCGGTTGCATGCTCTCGAGCATTAGTTTCTTTGCTGTACGTTTTTACTAGTTCGTTTGGTTTCTTGCTCGGCATTTTATTGCTTTTGTTTCTGCTCGTTTTGCTAGCTGGAAATTCAATTTTTTAGTGTGGGTTCACCTAAAACGTGACACAACTTACCGACGAAAATATCCAACAACTTCGTGACACATATTACCGACGGCAAGAAGTTTCGTGACAAAATAACTCCCAAATCATGATATTTTCACGTAACAGAATTTCGAGACAAAACCAAGCATGTAGAGCCGTCTCCTTGGCCTTTGGCCCTGGCTTTAGCACGGCCACTGACACTCCAGGCAGCCTCTGCTGCAGGCATGAACGAGTGCGGTTGATTCGCAGCGAACTATCCCGCTGTGCTCGCTTCTATGTGGCCATTGTCCATGTCATTTCATGTCACCTTCTTTCTGTTTTGAGCTCGTCGTCGTACGGTTGAGGTATGAGGAAACCCGTACGTACTCGGTGAGAACAGCAGTATGTACGACGAGCATGAACGCCAACTGACGACATTGGCAAACACACAACAGCAGGTGTAGCAGCAGTAGCCGAAGGGCGAAACTTCTAGCACATAATGCAGCAACTAGTAGCAACCAGAACTACAGCAGATATCTCAAAGTGCAGTGCGAGTGCCATTGGCAAGTTTAGTCGTACACGCATCACTCTGTCCAATATATAACAGAATATCGAAACAAAACTAAGCAGGTAGAAGAGCCATCTCTTCGGCCTTTGGCTCTGGCTTTAGCACGGCCACTGACACTCCAGGCAGCCTCTGCTGTAGGCATGAACGAGTGCGGTTGATTCGCAGCGAACTATCCCGCTGTGCTCGCTTTTATGTGGCCATTGTCCATGTCATTTCATGTCACCTTCTTTCTGTTTTGAGCTCGTCGTCGTACGGTTGAGGTACGAGGAAACCCGTACGTACTCGGTGAGAACAGCAGTATGTACGACGAGCATGAACGCCAACTGACGACATTGGCAAACACACAACAGCAGGTGTAGCAGCAGTAGCCGAAGGGCGAAACTTCTAGCACATAATGCAGCAACTAGTAGCAACCAGAACTACAGCAGATATCTCAAAGTGCAGTGCGAGTGCCATTGGCAAGTTTAGTCGTACACGCATCACTCTGTCCAATATATAACAGAATATCGAAACAAAACTAAGCAGGTAGAAGAGCCATCTCTTCGGCCTTTGGCCCTGGCTTTAGCACGGCCACTGACACTCCAGGCAGCCTCTGCTGTAGGCATGAACGAGTGCGGTTGATTCGCAGCGAACTATCCCGCTGTGCTCGCTTTTATGTGGCCATTGTCCATGTCATTTCATGTCACCTTCTTTCTGTTTTGAGCTCGTCGTCGTACGGTTGAGGTACGAGGAAACCCGTACGTACTCGGTGAGAACAGCAGTATGTACGACGAGCATGAACGCCAACTGACGACATTGGCAAACACACAACAGCAGGTGTAGCAGCAGTAGCCGAAGGGCGAAACTTCTAGCACACAATGCAGCAACTAGTAGCAACCAGAACTACAGCAGATATCTCAAAGTGCAGTGCGAGTGCCATTGGCAAGTTTAGTCGTACACGCATCACTCTGTCCAATATATAACAACCGTTTATGTCCATATTGATGAAGAAAAAAAAAATAACATTTCCTGTAAGAATGATACGTCGATCGAGCGGACGTTCTGGTGTGCTGCTGCCGGGAGACCATCGAGCACACCGCATGTTTTACCCAAACAAGAGCCAACGAGAGGCAAGGCAGGGGCCCTCAACACAGAGACACGTGGCAACCACGGCCAGCTGTCGATCGCGTAATTCGCCGGTAGTCCGTGCTTCGGTGGGTGTATCGGAAGTCGTTCGTATTACTACTGCTGTAGACCGTCGAAAGACCACGTGACATGTGACATCCCGTTCTGGTGGCAGCCTCGCCAGTAGAACCCCCAAAATGTATTTTTCATTTCTTTTTCCTGGCCCCATGCACTCATTTCCTTTCCTTTCTCTTCTTTGTTCTTTGTTTCTTTTTTCCAATTGACCTGCGTCTGTGGTGCGTATGCGTAGTGATAGATACCACGTGTAATATATACGTGGTAGTCTTTCTTGGGTGGCAAGCGGTATAGTCGGTTTTCCCAGGCGCGACTAATGAGACGTATGCACCGGTATGGACCTGGCACATCGTATACTGACTCCCGATTTCACTTTTATATGTTTCTGGTGGAGGCATGAATTGCGTCAGCTGTGATTTATGCGTGTACCACCTTGGGTTGTTTGTGTTTTTCCCTAGGGTATTCCTCTGCTCCAGAGTGACTGGAACCAGTCCTGTGACCACGGACTGGATTGTGCGAGTTACTGTGAGAACAACAACAACAACTGAAATATTGCCTGTTTCTTGACCTTTCAGCTGTTTCCTGCAAATTTGGTTTTTCTGCCAACACGATTTTTAACCTTTTCGCGATTTTTTCTTTTTTTTTGTCTAGTAAATTGAACTTTTTACCATTTGCCGCTAATTTGCCGCCTGTGCATTAGTTGCGGAACGGTCCAGCTTTAGCTTTTCTTTGATTACCACCATTTGTTTGTAGTTGACGAAGCTTCATCGGCTGAGATCTGGGCTTGGTTCATCAGCTCCACACCGCCCAGCACCCCATCGCAGCGCTATAGCTCACAGCAACGAAGCGCCGTGCAGTGCCCTGCGGCTCAGCTCAGCAGCGCACCGCAGCGCAGCGCTAGCTCAGCAGAGCGAAGCGCTATGCTTTGCCGTGCTCTGCCGTCGCGATCGTTCGTTGTTCATGATATCTAAAACTCCGCGTAGGCTGATATTTAGGTATTAGGCGCTTTATTTTATATCGCGTCAACCATCGTAATATCATATAATATGGGGGAGGAAATGTAATCTCCATGAAAATATCCTGTTTTGTTTTAATCAATTGTCAGCCGGCCGCCCCGGTGGTCTAGTGGTTTTACCCTCGAATACTACCAACGTTTGGTTGTCCTTGAGTTCGACACCCACCACGATGAAATTTGCCTTTATTTGCAAAAATGCAAAAAAAGAACAGGGATCAACTGCTGAGAGCGCCTGCTAGGTACAATTCGACGCGAGTCGACGACGGAAGAAAATGCTCGATTCTCCTCGCGGTAAAAATGAAGGCACGTGCCGAAGTGGGAAGGGAGGAGGAGGGCCCGCTATGTGACCCCGGCTCTGAGTTACTACTGGGAGGGAGCGCGAGAGTGGTGCGGGGATAATAAATGGGATGAAGAAAAAAAAATGTTGCAAAGGTATATTATTACTACCAGTAAATAATATGTCAGTCTCGAGGAAATACGCACGGCACTATCAGCAGTCGTCATGGTAGAGACACTCCATTGAGGGGACGCGTCCGATTTCGACAACGTGAAAGCCCCCACGAAGAAAAGACAGCAGACACACATATCCCGCCTTCCCGAGAAAAAACAGAGAAGAAGCGCCACGCCAACCTCCCGTACGAGCAAAGCCACCCCCGCACCAGTCTTAGACAACGCCGCCTCAACGAGAGGTCGCCCCCTTCTTCTACGTTTTCCTCCTCGCCCGCGACCACGCAGACCAATCAATGCGACAGCCTTCACGTAACAAACAAAGCAATCTTCTTCCAAACCCTCGCCGGCTGACATGTCCTCATGTCGACGTTTGATGCAAACCGACTTCGCATCCTGTCGGCTTCGAACCTCCACTGCCACGGGGACAGCAGTGCAGTCTCTTCATTAATGCCAAGGCCTCTTTTGTTTCGCCTAGAAGAGGCGACGCAGGTTCTCAATAATACTCTTTTCGGTATTTTTGTTCGATAGACGCCAACTTTTACTTGATGGCGCATTTAACATAGTTTGTTTCGCCTATCCTTGCCTTCTTTGTTGTATAATATTACGTTTTTCCTTTTGTCAAAGCATGACTTTCATAATCCCATGTTCGTATTAAACTCTTGGCATTACTTTAAAGTTCAATGCATGCCAAATCGGACAGCTACACCTTAAGTTGTCGAAGTTCTGCCCTACCCTACCCGAAGCATGGGCGCCGGCGAATGCCGGCGCCCATGTGGAGCCCTTGTATAATATTTAAATCAAGGATTTGGTCGACACTGATGATCGCAACATTGTGTGTGGCCCTCCAATCGCACGTATTAATCATATATGTAGGGGCCAACTATACGCGCGGTGCTGGGTCTAGGCGATCGTGCGGGGTGTGGGGAAGGAGGGGGCGTTGAAGGGGGGGAGGGGGGATGAATGAAAGCTACGTCATGGATGGCTAGAAAGATAATGACGTCATATCAATGGCTTATTAGTGTTTATTACTCTGGCCGATTTCGATTGATACCATTTATATTTTTGAGTCATGTATCATGCAAAAAAAATTGCGAAGTTGTTTCCCAGCATGGGGAATAAATTTTATCACCTGATAATTACACTGGCTACTTGTACCAGGTTACTGAGTCAGGTCATATATATGAAGAATCGATGAATTGGAAGTACACCTCGTACTTAATCGACGAGTTGTGTGAGCATGGATTGCAAGCTGACGAGTTTTGAGCATGGCTACTGAGCATCATCGGCAACTTGTGGTATACTCATGGTACTTCCCTTGTATAGGCAATGCATAGCAGCGGTGTATATCCAGTCCGTCCCATCCTTCCTGACTTGTTATGGTCGCTCCAATATGAATGCTTGTATCCCGTCCATGACATCTCATCCTCGTTTTTCTTGGACCGCACCTCTTTTCAGTTCTACTCGCTCATGTACTAAACTCCTTCATCACCAAATGAACACCTGTATGTTTGCCGCAGATGAAGGAAGTATTTCAGTTTTTCAGCACGTGAACAGCTTAGCAATGCACGTGAGCATGTCCCTAAGGTTCCCTGGTTCCTCTCAGTCACTACCGGACGGTACTGTAGCACGAAAGACTGAACTCAAAGCCTTGATTCCGCACACAACGAAGGTTGAAGCAAGGAACCAATACCAACTGAATGTACAAGTGCATTGCTAATTATTGTGTAGCTGTTTTTCCATGATCTTGATTGAAGTACCTGTGTGCAAAACGGAAATACAAAAATATTAGTTAATCCGTTTCACGGCTATATTTCGTGGGTACGTACTACACATTAAAAGGCAAATAAATTGGGACAACAGTACAATCTTGAGGTTGGTTCTGTTGGGAAATAAATGAGTTAAAGTTTCATCTTAGATATTGGGAATGCATCATTTTGTATCTCCTAACCAAATGGTGAAGGACATTCGGGTTTTCAATGTTCCCCCTCACAATCAATTCAGGTAAAATGCACTAATATCCTCATGGATATTGGTGTATAATACCTTCCTTGATTGTATTATGCTATGAATTAATATTTCAACTAATGCGCTACAAATAGGAGATAATTTGGTGTATGATATATTCCATCAGTGGATAATGGATGCATTAAGCTCCTGTATTTTAACAATTGTTTAATCTCATTTCTTTTATTAACTTCATTAATCCTTCAACCTTTGAATAAATCTACATTTTTCTAAAAAATAAAATAAAATAAAATAAAATAAAAAAAAACCATAACATGATTAACATATGTAACCACAGTAACAACAGACCACAGTAATAACAACAACTATATCAATAATAACAACAATAACAATAGCAATAGGTACAAAACAGCAACAATAGCAACGACAATCACGACTATACTAGCAACAATGAAACCAGAACTAATGTAACAATGATGACAAAACAGTCACCATCATAACAACATAATTGCAACAACCAAGCAACAATAAGCCCTTTGTGTCAACAATCATATTTCCACCATTAACCGTATCATTACAGTATTCTAAATACAGTACCTGGTAGTTACTAAACTTCTCTGTCTCCTATCCAGTCTTCTATCCAGTCCCCTTATCTTCCGTGGTCTATGTGATTCCAAACCTCCTTTTCCACTATAAACCAATATTTATCACGAACTACTGGGTTTTTACCCCCTTTATAGTTCCTGTGATAGGTGATCTCTCGAAGAAGGAACTTTTAAAGTTGTGTAATTTTTTCCTCTTCTTCACTCTATTATACCTATTACTAATCACATCCTTCATTAGTTCTGCTGCTGCATTTTGGAAAAATTCAATTTCTGAACATCTAATTGCAACTCTTCATAACTGGCAATGGAGGGTGGCGTACTTACAACTATTAGACAATCTAGTTTATATATGAGGATATTTTCGGTAATCCTCCAACGTTCTCATGTGGTCTCGTTTATCATACATTTTAATTTGCGAAACCCCAGGCGTACTTTGTAAAATCTCCATATCCAGGAAATGTACTGAACTACCTGCTTGTTCCTTGACAATAGATACAAGGTTTTCTATTTCTTCTCCGTTAACATCTTCAACATACACCGGGTACATTCCACCATATATGTTCCCGTCTTGTTTAACAATTTCTTCAAACTTTGGACCATTGCTCTGTGATCCTAATGACACTGTAACAATATCATCAATAAACCTTTTCGTACTGTTTGCAAACTGTTCTATGAATGTATACGGATACAGGGGTTCATTACCATTATTCTTCGCATGTTCAAATTCATCTATCACAACTTTTGAGAATTTGAACTCATGAATAAATGCAAAATCGTTTGCTAGATCCGGTGCAGGAGAAGTTCCCATGAATATCCCGGACGATTGTTTATTTATATATATATATTACTCCCAAATTGTACAAAACCTTCATTTAGAACAAAGTTTATCCATTCACACAATTTATTTCTTCCTACATAAAATGCCCGCTTAATTTCAGGATCTTCAGATACTTCAACTGGAGGTTGTTCAGACCAATGTACTCCATTTACTTTAGGTGTCACCTCGTCATTTTTGTACCCGAACTTCACGTATATGGATTTATATCCATAAGTTACTTGTTCATACGTGAACAATAGTTCCAAAAGTTCTTTCATAACTCTTTTCAAGCACAAAACTGGGATATTAGGGTACATTGCTACAAAATCAAACGTTTTTAACTGGTGAGGTAATTTATTTTCACCAATTGGGGTCACTGAAGCTGCCTTTTTATCCATGTCACGCATAAGTTCAACAATGCCATTTCCTCCAGAGGTAATCCAACATTCCTTCGCTACAATACCAATACGTAGGCATTCTTCGCGCCATATTGCGTGTAGTACAGGCCTAATGCCTACTAGTTCCACAACATGATGTAATGCCCCTAAAAGCTGGTTTTGCTTCATGTAACTATGGCATGAGATATATTACGGGTAGTTTAGAAGATTTTTTCCAGAATCTTCTCTGACCCATCTAGTGCTACACATACATTTGGAATTGGCAAGCATTCCTTACTTAAATATTCCTGTTGCCGTTGCCGTTCAATAATGCCGTCCATTATCGTCTCTAAGTTATCCCTTTCAACTCGTTTATATCCTGGACTATATCACTCCTGCATAACTACCCTTTTGTAGCAAGCTTTACACATGATACATAAGTAGTTCGCTGCTTTATCAGCTTTTGTGATAACTATTCTATTTTTTGCTTGTTTAAAAGCTTTCTTAGCTGCTCAAAAATCAATGTTATCCGTTGTAGGGCGTGCTTGTCCTTTTTCTTCCACAGATTCCAAACACCTCTTTATTTCATTGTACAAGGCATTAATCCAGTCTGTGAGATAAACATAGTAAACTCCTAGTTCTACACAAATACGTGAAACAAATTTATCTATTGTCTTTAGTAAATATTCTAGAAACGATATATATATATGTTCTATTTACGGGGCATAATCTGGTCTAAGACCTGCTTGTAGATTCAATACTGCTTCCGCATCCTTATCTCCGCATCCTTATCTCTCAAACAAGATACGTCAGTGGTCAATACACATCTAGAAGAATCTTTGATGCATACCGTATATTCAGACCAGTTGTTGTCATCACAAATACACGTGTAATTTTGTTCAACATCACGTCCCACAGCTGTGATGTTTAAAAACGTTCTGTCCAATGTTTCCCCGTACTTGAGACACGGAATCGATTTGAAAAAAAATTCTCGAAATTCCTGACATGAGGGCGGAATATGGGCTAATATATTTTGACGCATAAGTAATCCCCGTAAGGGAAGTACGTTGGTAATCTCACTGGTATACCCTAAAACGATATGTTTACGAATTTTTCGTTTTTTCACCTCCGGTGGTGGGAATGGCTTTAGAAGGTGTTGTCTAAGAATTTTGAAAGCCTCCCTCATGTTTCCAGGAACTCCCTCTTGTCCTACATACTTTTGGGGGCTAGTTTTGAGATGTGGGACTGTACTTGATGCGGTTGATTTATCACGTACGAACTTACTCGTAATCAGTAATGATGATAATCCTTTCCCGATGTCCTATTGGTCTCGTATTCTTCAATCTAATTCCTACATTTTATACAACTTAGTCAGCCCTTGCTATATTTTTCCAAAATAACTCAGCCCGTAGATTACGATTTCGCGCAGTATAAAGACCAATCTGTGTAGTATTCTGTACAAGGTGCAACAAACAAGTATCCCCAATAATAACGTATACATATAGACTAATACTCTATACGCACAACCGTACACTGTTTTGACCATATATACAGCAGTAGTAGGTATATGTATGAGCAAATGACGTATAATATTTTTATTATTACATTATGTTACTGGCTCAACAGTCCATGTTACTCCCTCCTCGCCATCCTGCCTACATAAATATCCCCCCAACTTGCATGTAGGAAAGGCTTACTAGCAGGCAGGGATGCATGTATATCTGTCCCAGTTCAAAATATGAAAAATTTGGTTTACGGATATTGTGAAAATTAAAATACACTCCAGTTGTGAGATCGCATTGTACCATCGCTTGCTGTATGCATCCGTTATCGATTGAGTACGTACTGATACCCAAACAAACAAAAAAACATTTTTGGGCAAAATCAGGTATACCTGGTCAGTTTGGTGTCAAAACTGGTGCAGCACTAAAAAAACAAGAGCATATCACGAACGATATACAAAACATATGATACGCACGTATACAGCACGATGGTGGTACAACAATGCAGAAGTACTCGTCGTAAGAGTAAGTACGAGCACAATAGCAAAAGAAATACATGTCTTGCGGAGCAATTTATACCATTGATGCATACGTACCAACGTTTCGTCTGCATCGCATACAAAAAAACAGTGAGTCGAAGCGGGGAGAATCTCGTTTGCCCTCTGTACTGCTGCACGTAGCATGAACTGCGTGGCTCCCTCATTTTGTATATACTATCAAGCGTCTCATTCCTCGCCTCCACTATCTAGAGATCACGACCACCGATTCTCATCACTCATGCGGCCTGCTGTACTGCTGCTTCTATTTCTGCGGTGTCTGCCTTTGGTTATCCTGCAGCGTGTGGGGTTCGTGATACTGTTTCAAGCTGCGTCAATCGAGATTTTCAACATGATAAAATAGAGTTGAACTGCCATGGAACTTTCTTCAACACCCTGTAAAATCCATTCATACTTCTACTTGCACATTTACGACTGTATTTCTACCTGCGTCAAGCGAGACTATCAACCCACACGGATCCCAGCTGAAGCCCCATGTAACGAACAGATAAAGAGCTATTTTAGACACACGTACCCAAGTCTCCAATCCCTTGTTCCAACCCTCTCACCGCTTCTAGTTCTTTTCCTCCGTGTCTACCTTCAGGCTGATCCCTCCCGTCTGCTTGTTGCAAGAGCTGCCTGCAAACACCAGTCTCGTCTCACTCAGTCCTCTTTCAAGCGCTCGTACAATATAACAGATCTCCGGATGAAACCTCCAACAATGCCTCACGGTAACGATCGCTGTACTCAACCTCGGTTCGCAGTCAATCACGCTCGAGTCAGATGAAGTTCAGGTTCCTTTTTCCCTCGTTTGGTTTTGTGTGTTTTTGGACTGAGGCCGTGAGCGGCACGCTTTTTAGACTGATCGGCGTTATACAGACCTAGGCAGCATTCCGCCACGGGGTTTCATGTGACGTCATGTCAATCCGCCGCAACAACTGCGGCGGGCAGTTGTTGCAGGCAACGTTTTCTAGCCCATGCCGTGCATGCCTCGTCTTACACCCCTGGCAGCTGATGCCCTACGCTGCTCTGGGTCTCGGACGGGACGGGGCAAATAACCTTGCTTCGTCTCGTCTCGAGTGCCTGGTGCACAATCTGTGACCAAACAATTGCACCTGCCACCGCAAAATTCCAAACATTATCAAGTACCTATTTTTTTGAAAAATTATTACCTGGTAAGTAAGTACCGTTTGTAAATGTTGCCAGTTTTGTAAATCATCCAGGCGCGTGCAATTAAACACCTGGTGCACAATCTGTGACCAAACAATAATAAGTTGCACATGCCACCGCAAAATTCCAAACATTATCGTGTACCGTTTGGAAATGATGCCAATTTTGTAAATCATTCAGGCGTTGCAGCCATTAAAATTCAACCAAAATTTCCAAAATTCGTTCTCGACATGCGGCATTTTTGCAACTTCTCGCTTGTCTCGCTTGGCATCCGTCCACGTTCACGTCGATGTGCGGAACGGACACGGCAGGGCGAGGGGCGTTGGAGCCGCCCCTCGAAGGCGGCGCACGAACGGAGCTATATTCGACCGAGAACTCCAGTTCCGCGAATCGCATACTTCGGCCGAGACAAAAAAAACTCCTGACCAAATCCCTGACACCAACGAAGGATTTTACATAGATTTACTTGCCGTGCGCCCTTTACTTCAAAAGGTTGGTTGTGGAGACAACAGGTATGGGGTTATCTGTTTTTTTTTCGCGAGCAGTCGCATAGCCGCCATGAGAGATTTGGTAGGGCGAAGTCGCGCGGCATAGTAGCCGCGTGCTTCCTGCTGCTGGTAACGGTGGTAGGAAAGGACGTGGGGTAATCGTGGGCTGTCTGCAGCAGCACCAAATACCGATGGGGTTTCGTCCTGGCAACAAGTCGAGCGGCATGGCCGCACGCACTCCATGATATGCAGCAGCAACAGCAGCAGCAAGAGAGGTTATGAAGGGAGCAGATCGGTTCATTATTTCGCCAGCCGGAGCTTCATGATTCGGCAACCTCGCGGGGCGCGGGGGGGGGGTACAGGTCTGGTCAAAGTGGTGAATTTGTTTTTACGATGGATTCACTTTTCGATCGAAGCATTGTTTTTGGTCGAATATGACGTTTATTTATTTACGGCAAGAGTGAAGACCCGTTAAATATTAAGCGGTTTATTTGCGGTTAGAGTGGAGACCCGCAGATAGTATCATCTAAGATTCGTTCTGGATGGTACAAGTAGCCCTTTTCGCCAGGTAGTTTTGAAGTGTTTGTCATGTTCAAATCAAACAGTCTTCGTAAATCCGAAAAACTTGCAGTGTTTTTCTGGTGTAGACGAGGCCAGAAGGGAACTGGTGGAGCTGATATACATACTGTAACGATGTGGAGAAGAGGGTACGTAGGTGCACCAAATTGGGAGTTGCACCGCTCATGTATGGTATTGATGGTGGCACTGACGGTATTGAATTTTGCGGGTATATTTTGCTTTGGCAGTAGTCTTCTGATTGATTGCAAAATAGAAGTGGGCATATTCATGATTGATCGGTTGTTTTACCAACGGTATCATTGCGAACGCTTGTTCGCAAAGGAGGAGTGAAACATGAAATGTTTTTGCGATGGTCGAATACTTTGCGTAGCTGAGAGGGCTTGAGCTGTTCGTATCGGCAGTGGCGACATTTTAATTGTTTATTTATTCGATTATTTGGAGATACAGCAAACAAGAGCCAAAAGGAAAATATTTTCGGTTTTATGATGGTTTGCGAATGACCAATATTTCGGGTAATTACGCTTGTTGGCGAGGATTGGTTACACTGGCTTATAGGTTTTGCTGGTATATCTAGTTTGTGGTTACCTACGTGTGTTGATAAGATGCGATGGGGCCTCCTTGTGACCATACAGTACAGGACATACTGGTCTCAAATGAGAGGGGGATGCAAAGTCACAATTAGTCATTGGATTACCGATGTTGATTTTCCGAACTTGATGGGTGGTTGCAACCTTGTTTGGGAATTCGAAGGATGATATATTTTGAGAATTTGATTATTTCACAAGCAAGTTGTTTAGCATTTGTTTTGCAATGAAAAACGGGGTGGCTTGTGGATGGTCAGATACTCTTTGTATCGGGGAGGGCGTAGCTTTTTTGCGTCAGATAAATTATGTGTTTGCGGACAAGAACTTATGCTATATTGTTTTACCAATATGATCTGTGTATCTATGGCGGTAGTAGGGGACACCGGGTGACCTTGCGATCTCTGGCATTTTATCTGTCGCATTAGTTTTGCCCTGATGGCGCGGCTGTTGCAATCTCTTCTTGTGATTACAATGGTTGTAAGTTGGAGTATGGGAGAGGTTCCTCTTGCCTTTTTTTGTTGTTTTAGGTGATAGAATTAAGTCAATTGTTGATTCGTCACTGTCTTGTGAAGAATTCGGGAGGGTGTTGATTTGGGATTTTCAGTATGACGGTCACTTATCAGTTTTGTGCCGGTTCGGGCTTCTGGACTATTATTGGGTGCCTAGTAGTACCTGGTTGGCGTTCTTGATGGTATGCCGCTGTGCGCTCTCGCTCGGGAGCTCACTCTTCTCGGAGGTCTTACGCACGAGTTCTCCTCTCAGAGGTCTCACGCATGAGTTCTCTGCTCGACTTGCCTCTACCCTGTGGTTGGAAGACGTAATACAATGACTTGAAACCTACCCCGCTTGGAGCTGAACACGCCAGACTGATGTCAGGGCGTACTTTGACGCGTAGAGCGATGATCGTTTTCCCCGCACGCGCAGTAGTTACTGCCGTTTGTTTTTTTGCCAGGTTTATTGTTTGTCTGATTTTCATGCGTGGTGAAAGAGAGTTGCGTATTTTCCTTCTTAGTGGCCTTCAAGGCATTGTGTAGTTTTGGTTCTTCTTCGACCAACTGAGTGAGGTAGAGCGCGCGAGAAAAGTAGGAGCTTGGGCTGGACCCTTCTTGTGCTTGTTCTTGCTACAGTACGTAGTTCGTCCCGTTCTTTTGTTGCTCCGAGCGAGGATGTCGGGGGTCGTGTTGAAACGGCGTCCCGTTTGGCAAGTTTAGTTGTTTTTCCTGAAGTTGAATTGTTTGGTGAACCATGTGATAATTTTCGTACCAACTGTGGGTCACAATGCTCTGAACCCGACCTGCCTACTTGCGTCTGAATACAAATTGTAGAACCTTCGGGAACGTTCCGCACGTTCTCCTAGAAAGATCGTCTCTCGGAGCGATGTCGTTATCGCCCACACTCCGAGCCACAAGGAAGGGTACAACATCCCGAGGAAACTCAAGACGTCTTCCCATATGCTTCCTCAGCTCGTTGCCCGTTGCTTTCGTCCGAGAGGAGTGCGAGGGCGCGCCCTCGCACACCGGTCACACTTCCTTCTGTCGCCATCTCAACCTGAGATTCTGTCTCTTTACCGAGCACCTCTATTCGTCCGGTGATCGTCAACACCGCCCACATTCTGCGACCGTTGCCTAAGAGGAACGCTTTTACACACAGCGTTGGAGATTCGCACCTCCCTGCGGTGTTCTTGAGTACCAACCCTTATTGGCGTTCAGACAGCAGTCGTTTGGATTGAGCCTTTCTCGAGTTCATCTCAGCCATGTCCGATAGCTACGGAGAAACCGTGGACAACCGAGACCAACAGCCCGCTCCCCCCGCCGACGGGACTGTTGTGGTCACCAAATGTGGGTCACAATGCTCTGAACCCGACCTGCCTACTTGCGTCTGAACACAAGTTCTAGAACCTTCGGGAACGTTCCGCACGTTCTCCTAGAAAGATCGTCTCTCGGAGCGATGTCGTTATCGCCCACACTCCGAGCCACAAGGAAGGGTACAACATCCCGAGGAACCTCAAGACGTCTTCCCAGACGCTTCCTCAGCTCGTTGCCCGTTGCTTTCGTCCGAGAGGAGTGCGAGGGCGCGCCCTCGCACACCGGTCACACGTCCTTCTGTCGCCATCTCAACCGGAGATTCTGTCTCTTTACCGAGCACCTCTATTCGTCCGGTGATCGTCAACACCGCCCACATTCTGCGACCGTTGCCTAAGAGGAACGCTTGTACACACAGCGTTGGAGATTCGCACCTCCCTGCGGTGTTCTTGAGTACCAACCCTTATAACTGTACGTGGTAAAGAAGTGGAACGGCGAAAACAGCATAAACCATCCACGGGACCTTGCACACACAGCCTGTTGGTACGCTCAGAGTACGAACATGTCATGAACCAAATACGGTACAGCAGTACCGTCCTGCTGTACCGTCGTTTCACCCGTGTTCAGGATGCGGGCACAGTACTGTACTGTATTCACGGCTGCAATATGCTGTCCTCTTCGCATCACAACAGGCGCAGCCTCCTATCCGTGTAGGCAACACATCTAACACCCTGTTTGCCTTCATACACCTCGCTGTAGGCTGGGCCGTATGCTTTAAACTAGTACTATTGTCAATAGTGCGCCTTCCGCACTATTGGGGGTTCTAAGAACCCCCAAAAGTGCGGGAAAGCGCACTAATCAGTCCGGTTTTTATGTAGTGCGGGTGCCCGGTATAGTGCGGGTAATTTTTCGTGACACATACCCGCACTATATAGGGCAATCTACTGTACGGAAGCGTATCTGACCGAAACATGCCTCAATAAACCGATGCACTGCCCAAAACAAAAAGACAGCAGGAAAAATAACTAAACATTTAGTCTAAGCATACTGTGTAAAGGCCTATATGTAGCACAAACGCACCCATGCACACGCCTCCTGTGGACAGTGGAGCACCAGAGAGTGTGTAGTGTTGTTGGTAAGACACGACATTTGATCTTCTTGTTGGTGATAGACTGTTGAGGATCTGATGTGGTGTGTGAACGTTATCTAGGGCACGGATCCTATACATAGGGACATTTTCGTGAGGCATTAAAATAATCGCGCGAAGCGCGAAAAAGAGTTGGAGGCGTTTTGGAACATGGTAAAACATCATAAAAAAAATCGCGCATGCCTCCCTCTCACAAGAACGGGGCTCACACAACGCTCTTGCGGAGAAATAAGAACTTCGTAATTTTATACTGAAGTTAGTGTGGGGCACACCATTTAAAAAAAAATACGAAATTTAGCCTAAAAAAAACGAAACCTCGGTTTCTTACCAGAGCACCGGCGGCACAATACTCTAAAAGTAGTACAGGACGTAAGAATGGCAAGCTGATACTTCTGAGGAAGACAAGAAATCCGGGAGCTGAAGTTAGTGCAGATGACACCCTCTCCCAAATAAGAAACCCGCAGCTCCAGCCAGGATTCCTGTTTCTCGCTGTCAAATAGGTACCTGATACTTGTACAAGTAGTACGTGTAGTGCAGATAGATTATTCTAGGCAAAACGCTGTTCATACAGCAGTAGTAGTAAAAATGAAATATTAATAGGAAAAAAAAAGAAACATAATTCTGGCCGAGACTGAATTTCTTATTTGAGAAATGGTGAGTTCTGCACACATCTTCAGCACAGCGCCTCTCAATTGTCTTCCTTTCCTGGTAAGGTACAAGTATCAGCCCTGCTTTCCTACATCCCTGTTTGTTTTTTTACATTTATGTCGTGCACGACTTCCAGTAGTAGTGCTGTATCACATAATATATATGTATAACTGTGAAGGAGTCGTGGTGCCGGATGGTGGGAGGGAAAGGACGCAGGGGTATCAGCTTCGCTTGGAGACAGCACCGGTTCTTCTTTGATGATTTCTTATTACTGGCGTTGAGCTATGAGAAGCTCGAGGAGACAGGAAAGGGGAAGGAGTGAGAGCATGGGGGTGGGGTGAGGCTCACAGAGTTCGCTTCACCCTCCAGCATTGCTGCTGTGCTCTCTTCTGGACCTTTACCTATGGAACGTACAAGGAACATTCTCCTAGGTGTTCTATATTTCCATGAGCGCTTAACGCGCTTACTTCTACCTATCTTGTCCAGAGGAGGACGTTCCATTACCGAGAACGTGCTTGTGGTATAAGAGAGCTATTCTCTACGGGTTATCCGCTTCACTAAGAATATTCCGTTTAAGAGAGTCTTCTTGTCGCCAATAGACCGTAACTCTGCGGACTATCTTACCGAATCTATTGTCCGCTATACCGACACTCTATTACATAACGGCAAGCATCACCAACCAGTCGCGCAACGCAGCGACTTTTTCATGCGTTTGTGATACAAATCTAATGTTGTCGTTGCCATACAACGCGTTTCTTTTGCGTTGAACTCCTTGGTGTGTACCGAATGAATGAAGTAGGGCTTTCGGTGACAGTATTCGACTGGGAAGCGATGCGGGTGGTTCCGCCAAAACAGACGACACGAACGCCACAAAATAATAGGACCCATGCAACTCCAGTTCAACCAAATGAATGGCGATGCTTTTGAAAAATCTTCCTTCTTCCAATATAGACACTTATGTGTGGTGTGTGTATTGGCACTGAACCGTTCATGCCACCCGGCGACATCCAGCACCCTCATCTTGCCTGGCGAAGGAAGAGAAACATCAGGGGGGTGGAGAAAGGCTACGAGTAGGTACCAGGTAACCTCCCCCCCCTTCTTCTTCCCCTCTCCCCAGCTATGGAAAAAAAAGAAAACATGGGAAGGAAAAAACAAACAAAAAGGGCTCACAATTTTGTCGACAACGGTGGTAGTATCGCTGTTGACCCCCCCCCCCCCCGAGATGAAACAGACAATCAAACCCAGGGCAACACAAAACCAAACGGCCGGCTCGCAAGAGAAGCAAAAACATAATAAACTCGTACGGTATTCATTCTTTATGAATTAACAAGAGGCAAACTTGACACGACACTGCAGACGCTAACCTACCACACCAAGATGGGCCGGAGTGCATTTTTACATTCACACCATGACCACCTCCGCTTTCCGTCTGATCCAGTTTTTTCGCAGTTCTGCAGGCCTCAGGTCCGTGCTTTTCTGGCGGCACATTGCATTGGGACCGCCCCTTCCTCCCACGTGGGGCAGGGTGAGCCTCCTGGTACGCGCCTTCTTGTCGACTGTGGCCGCGGTGGAAGAAAATCTCAGGGCCCCGGAGTGGGCCTTGGGCTTCTTGGGCGTCGGTTGGCGGCGCCAAACTACACAGCCTCATCCCCGCCGCCGCTAAAATCCAACATCTCTGCAGCTGACGCCGACACGCCTGCACCTGCCGCTGCGCCCCCCCCTTCACTGCCGCCACAAACGCCAACAATACCTGCCCCATACCAACTCCGCGAAACAGCAAGGGAAACAGCGCTACCGATAACACCCGCAATCATCGAGCCCCCGTCAGCTTCCCTCAACCTAGCACGCAATGCAGCATGCCGTTGACTAATAGAGATCATCGTATTATTCTTAACGTTGGCGTGCCCTTTGATTTCATCATAGTGATTCTGAAGTTGTTGGGAGGTCGACAAGATCAACCGGCCCCTCACCCCGAGCATCAGGTCCCCACAATTTCGGAGAAAAGTCGCTTCTCACACCAGTGTCTATCACGTCAAGAGCAGAGACCCACCCAGGAAACATCGGGCTATCGGGTGACCAGCTGGCCGTGTCACTTTAGATAATCTCAAACTCAAACTGTTCGTAGCACGCTCCAATCTACTTCGGCAGTCCGCGGTTTTTCGCAGCCATCCCAATATTCCAGCGATATTTGAACTCCAGCAGGATCGAGTGGGCCAGCGCAGGAGAAGCGCAATGGTAGCCTGCGGAGGCAACGATGAAAACCCTTTAAAAAAAGGACAAACAGTTACAGCAGGCGGAAAACATATTTAACAGGCGTACGTCAAGGTCCATCTTAACACGAATTGCCTGGTTGACCACCAAGCCGAGGAAAAAACTCAACATGTTACAAACACTGCAACAAACGAAACCGTGAGGTATACTTGACGGCAAATACTATGAGCATCGGGTTATGCCATGAGGCCAATGGTATGGGTGGAAATGGTTGCTGAACCTGCTAGTGACAGAAAAGTCACGCAAAACACACACCAAGCCCCTGTACTGCTGGTACTTCTGACACAGCGACGAGTGGTGATCCCCGCTTTACTTTTCCCTTTTGCGTAGTACAGCAGCACGCCGTCAGGCTTGCTTAGACAACAAGCTTCGATATGCTTGCGGAACAGCTTCACGACCTCCAGTGCTTTCGGGCGCAGGAGCTTTTATCCCGATTTCGCATCGATCACGTCGCAGAACCGATCAATCACTGAATCAAAGCGAGTCAACAATCGTGTCCGCTCGGGCACCAACCACCGACAATTCCGCAAGCAACACGTCCAGTTCATCTCTGTATACTCTACAACCTATTCCGGTGCCATTTGTTGCGCGTGAAGAGCACTTTCTACCTGCAGTTGAAAGCGAGATCGGTAGGAGCGTAATGGTCACGACACATGACCCCAGTACAGGCATTGTTTTCGACGACAGGTACAGTCTCTCCATATCACTGATCCGAACAACGACACAAGTGACGTCAAAACCACTTGCCTCGTTGTTGTCTTCCAGATTGTCGATATAGCAAGCATCTCTCAACCAAGCCATGGAGGGCTTGAAGGCGCCGTGACTCCTCTTCACCAGGCGCGAGATACGTGGAAGCGCGTGGAAGGTATCCAGGCGAACCTTGAGCATGTGTGGGCCACCCGCCTGATACAGTTGGGCAACAATCAACATGAATTCAGAACACTCGAACAGAAAAAATCGCATACAAAGCGCACATTGATGTCGCGCAGATTTCAGAAACAAACAAAACATATTTGCCACCTCTACAGCACTCACGTCGTCGTGGTCGACATTGCCACCGATCTCGTCTCCAGCTCCTAGGTCGCAAGCGCGGTCGTGACCAACATCAAAGTCATACCCGTCGCCACTGTCTTCTTCGCCCTCGTCCGAGTCCGCATAATCTAAAAGAAAAACACCAACGAAAAAGTTTGGTTTGTTTAGCGAATGATACAAACGTCAGCAAGAAAAAGAGGAACGCCAATGCGGGCAGGGCGTCACACAACTCGGCTCAATTTGTTCCCAGGACGGGGTAAGGCCTTACCTAGCGAGCCCACCACGTGGCAACGTGCTTCGGTAGCGAAGAAGTCGGCGTCATCGTTGTAAGCGGCACTTGCATTCGGGTTCGGCGACGGTGCTGGTGTCGCAGGGGGGGCTGTCCAGTCGGCCGCAAGGCTAACATGGGTAACGTCCCACAGAGCAAGCCTGTCACCGCCGCCGCCGCAGATTTCTTTCATCGTCACACGACCCACACCCGCGAAGAAAGGTGCCTCCTTGTGTGCTGCGTACGTGACAGGCTTGACCGCGTCGCTCACTTTGACTACGACGCCATTCTGGCCGCCAGATTGACGTGATTGAGGACGCCACCGAAGCAAAGATCCAGCGGTAGTCTCATGGCCCTGTACGTTCCCAACACCAACACAACTGGCATGGTTGTTGCTGTGAAGTCGCACCTAGAGTTCCATCGTAAAATAGACCAGGTTTGGGGGATGTTGCCAGGTTTAGTCGCTTGTGATGCGGATGTGCCGTGCACGTTGTTGGTTTGACCGATGCAAAAAACAAGTCTTGATAAATGTGGTGCAAAACATCCCAATCGCATCTGTGTTCCCGGCGGCAAAATGGTCGGACCCGGGCCGCGTATGGGATCCTTCAATATCTCGATCTCCACGTAAACGAGAACGGACGCGTAAGCATCCAGGCAGGCATACTCTACCCGTGAGGGCACGATAAGGATTTTAAATGGCAGACATCATTAGCATTCCACCTAGAAGCAGATTCAAGAGAATGGCGCCAACAATCAAGCTGGCAAAAAGAAACGTTCGATAACCAACAACGAGTGTGAAAAGGACACGCGCATAGCTAACTGGAGTAGTATCACCAGTTGGGCGTTGAGGGGAGAACTCCGGCGAGACAAGCAGGAAGTGGGGTACATGGGCATCTCCTTCCCACGCAAACTAGAAACTATACCCGCCAGCGAAAAAGATGGCGTTTGCACCCAACAAGCTTTCGCGTGAGTCAGCGCGTCCACAGTGTTCGTGGCTTTGACCTCATCCAAATACATCGCGTCTGACTTGGTGTTGACGCCAAGCCTACCATCATGCTCTGGTACCGAAGCACGCTGGTTTCTCATCTTGGAAAACGGAAGCGAGAATTTTGGAATTGAATACGCCTAGCGCCAGCTGCGAACTGCCGAACCAAGAAAACACGACCGCCACAATTGTGCCAGGTGCCAGTTATCATGTACCGGTCATCATTTGCTTAGAGCTATACATCACGTGTACGAGTGTACAAGCTGCAACAGCAAACAAGCTTCAGCAGAAGTTATAGCTTCAAAATAGATGGGATAATTAGCCAGGCTGTTATTTACACGAAAATAAGAAATTCGGGATACGTCATACTGAAGTTAATGCACCATAAGGTAGATTGCACCCTCTCCCAAATAAGAAAGTCAGCCTAGGTCAATGTTTTATGTACCTGGTATCTTTTAGGTGTCCTGTACTACGTACTGCATCTGGTATCTGGCACGCGATTAATCAGAGGCCAGGTATGGCACATACTACGTACCACGTACCTGGTATCGCATGCTCAGAGCTATGATACCTGGTACCTGGTAGGTTCGAGTACAACCAGCAGCGCACAAGCAGCAGGAGCAGTAGCCTACAATGACCTGGTACAACTCGTACCTCGTATCCAAATAACATTGCCGCAGACAGACTGCTGATGTACAGCAGTACAGGGCACCTAAACATAAACCTGGTAATATGAAAGCCAGGGTGATATTTAGCTACCGGAATAAGAAACTCGGGAGTCAATATACTGAAGTTACCTGTGAGAACAAACCCTCTGCCAAATACGAAAGCCAACCTACTGCTGTACCAGGTAGGTCAGTATTTCCGTGCCTTATGATACACCTGGTACAGCAGTACTACAGGCGTACGATACACCTACCTGTAAGAGTAAGGTGCAGTAATAAGAAAGCCAAGTTGATATTTTCAGGGAAATAAGACGCTCGGGAGCTGTTGTACTAAAGTCAGTGTAGAACGTGCCCCGTCACAATTAAGAAAACCAGCCTACCGCAGGTACCAGGTGTGTATGGTTCTTATGTGGTGCCAGGTATCCTGTACTGCTTTACCATGGTACCAGGTACCAGGTATAAGAGTACAGCAGCAGGTAACAAACAAAAGTCTACGATAGAACCACTCACATCCGGCCTTGTGTAGCGTAGGTAGAGGGCTGTAAGGAAACTGCCCCATCCGCTTGCTCCCCCCCTTGAAGTGCTTTCTGCTGGCTTTGGCAGAATGCTGCTTGTGATCTCGATGAATCGACGATACCCTGGTTCGATGCTGTCATGGGAGATGAAGTTGCACTTCGTTGTGGTTCGCTTCTCCGAGAGGATCCATCACCGCTGCCTTCACCGCTACTTCCATCGCTGCCTCCACCGTCACGACCTCCGCCGTTGCTGCCTCTAATGCCCACACCGCTGCCTCCGCCATCACTACCCACCTCGTCGCATCGACAGATGGCAGGCTCCAAGAAACGAAACTAATCACACTACAACCGCTGCTACAGGGAGGCAGGCTCCTTGGCTCGAGACCACGGGAACAAGCCTGGTGGTCGTAGGCTAGGAGAACCGCAATAAGACATTCTAAAGCGTACATAGCCACCACACCAGCATGGTGCTGAGGAGTCGGCTGTGGTGCCGGTTGCCTGGTGTCCGCGCTGCGCGCGGTCCCGCTTGCGGTCTCTCTTCTCTCCCTGAGAGACGCGGCGCGATCACAGCGCGAAGCTCGGTGCAATCATCGCCAATCATATTTGTATACCCTTACACAATCCTTACAAAACTCGTGTTTCATTCGTTGAATTTGCTGGCTTCAAGTCAATCATATCGCTGGATCCTTACAAAAGTTCCCCAGGTATAGGCGAGATCTGAAGACAGGCACGGATCCTATACATAGGGACACTTTCGTAAGGCATTAAAATAATCGCACGAAGCGCCAAAAAGAGTTGGAGGCGTTTTGGAACTTGGTGAAACATCATAAAAAAAATCGCACATGCCTCCCTCTCATAAAAACGGGGCTCGCACAATGCTCTTGCGGAGAAATAAGAACTTCGTAATTTTTTACCAAAGTTAGTGTGGGGCACGTCGTTTTCAAAAAATACCTGGTACGAAATTTAGCCTAAAAAAAATCAAAACCTCGGTTTCTTATCAGAGGACAGGCGGCACCATACTCCTAATGCAGTGCAGGACGTAAGAATAGCAAGCTGATGCTTCTAGGAAGACAAGAAATCCGGAAGCTCCAGTTTGAGAGCAGATTACACCCTCTCCCAAATAAGAAACCGGCAGCCCCAGCCAGGATTCCTATTTCTCGATATCAAATAGGTGCCTGATACTTGTTCAAGTAGGTGTAGTGCAGATAGATTATTCTGGGCACAACGCTGTTCATACAGCAGTAGTAGTAGAAATGAAATATAATAAATAGGAAAAAAATGAAGAAACCGGGATAATTCTGGCCGAGGTTGAATTTCTTATTTGAGAGAGGGTGCGTTCTACACACTATCTTCAGCACAGCGCCTCAATTGTCTTCCTTCCCTGGTAAGGTATCAGCCTTGCTCTCCTTTAGACTATCCCTGTTCGATATCGTTTTATTTATGTCGTGCACCACTATTAATACCACTACAAGTAGTGCTGTTGTATAACATAATATGTACAACGGCAAGCATCACCAACCAGCCGCAAAGCAGTGATTTTGCCATGCGTTTGTGATACAAATGTTGTCGTTGCCAAACAACGCGTTCATTTTGCGTTGAACTCCTTGGTGTGTATCGAAAAAAATGAAGCAGTGCTTTCGGTGACAATATTCGACTGGGAAGCGATGCGGGTATTTCCGCCAAAATAGACGACACGAACACGACAAAAAATAGGATCCATGTATAACTCCAGTTTAACCAAATGATTGGCGATGCTTTCGAAAATCTTCGTTCTTCCAATATAGACACTCTCGTATGGTGTATGTCTTTGCACTGAACCATTATTCTTGCCGCCCGGCGACATCTAGCACCCCCAAAATGCCCGGCGAAGGATGAGAAATAACAGGGGGTGGGGTTTAGCTTCGAGTAGGTACCAGGTAACCCCCCCCCCCCCCCTCTTCTTTCCCTCTCCCCAGGGATGGCAAAAAGGAAAACATGGAAATGGAACAACAAAACAAATATGCGTCACGATTTTGTCGACATCGGTGGTAGTATCGCTGTTGCCCCCCCCCCCCCCCCCGCGAGATGAAACAGACAATCAATCCCAGGGCCACACAAAACGAAACGGCCGGCTCGCAAGAGAAGCAAAAACATAATAAACTCGTACGGTTTTTATTCTCTGGGAATTAACAATAGGCAAACTTGACACGACACTGCAAACGCTAACCTACCACACCAAGATGGGCCGGAGTATAAAGCGACGATCAGTGGTAGTATCGCTGTTGCCCCCCCCCCCCCCCCCGCGAGATGAAACAGATAATCAATCCCAGGGCCACACAAAACGAAACGGCCGGCTCGCAAGAGAAGCAAAAACATAATAAACTCGTACGGTCTTTATTCTCTGGGAATTAACAATAGGCAAACTTGACACGACACTGCAAACGCTAACCTACCACACCAAGATGGGCCGGAGTATAAAGCGACGATCAGGGGCGTAGACCCTACTGTGCACTTTTTATATTTACACCACGACCACCCCCACTTTCCGTCTGATCTAGTTTTCCAGGTCTGCAGGCCTCGGGCCGGTGCTTTTCTCGCGACACATTGCATTGGGGCCGCCCCTCCCTCCCACGTGGGGCAGGGTGAGCCTTCTGGTACGCGCCTTCTTGTCGACTGTGGCCGCGGTGGAAGAAAATCTCAGGGCCCCGGAGTGGGCCCTTGGGCGTCTTGGGCGTCGGTTGGCGGCGCCAAACTACACAGCCTCATCCCCGCCGCCGCTAAAATCCAACATCTCTGCAGCTGACGCCGACACGCCTGCACCTGCCGCTGCGCCCCCCCCTTTACCGCCGCCACAAACGCCAACAATACCTGCCCCATACCAACTCCGCGAAACAGCAGGGGAAACAGCGCTACCGACAACACCCGCAATCATCGAGCCCCCGTCAGCTTCCCGCAACCTAGCACGCAATGCAGCATGCCGTTGACTAATAGAGATCATCGTATTATTCTTAACGTTGGCGTGCCCTTTGATTTCATCATAGTGATTATGAAGTTGTTGGGAGGTCGACAAGATCAACCGGCCCCTCACCCCGAGCATCAGGTCCCCACAATTTCGGAGAAAAGTCGCTTCTCACACCAGTGTCTATCACGTCAAGAGCAGAGACCCACCCAGGAAACATCGGGCTATCCGGTGACCAGCTGGCCGCGTCACTTTAGATAATCTCAATCTCAAACTGTTCGTAGCACGCTCCAATCTACTTCGGCAGTCCGCGGTTTTTCGCAGCCATCCCAATATTCCAGCGATATTTGAACTCCAGCAGAATCGAGTGGGCCAGCGCAGGAGAAGCGCAATGGTAGCCTGCGGAGGTAACGATGAAAACCCTATAAAAAAAGGGCAAACAGTTACAGCAGGCGGAAAACATATTTAACAGGCGTACGTCAAGTTCCATTATAACACGAATTACCTGGTTGACCACCAAGCTGAGGAAACAACTCAACATGTTACAAACACTGCAACAAACGAAACCGTGAGGTATACTTGACGGCAAATACTATGAGCATTGGGTTGTGCCGTGAGGCCAATGGTATGGGTGGAAATGGTTGCTGTACCTGCTAGTGATGGAAAAGTCACGCGAAACAGACACCAAGCCCCTGTACTGCTGGTACTTCTGACACAGCGACGAGTGGTGATCCCCGCTTTACTTTTCCCTTTTGCGTAGTACAGCACGCCGTCAGGCTTGCTTAGACAATAAGCTTCGATGTGCTTGCGGAACAGCTTCACGACCTCCAGTGCTTTCGGGCGCAGGAGCTTTTATCCCGATTTCGCATATATCACGTCGCAGAACCGATCAACCACTGAACCAAAGCGAGCCAACAATCGTGTCCGCTCGGGCACCAACCGCCGACAATTCCGCAAGAAACACGTCAAGTCCATCTCTATATACTCTGCAACCTAATCCGATGCCATTTTTCGCGCTTGAAGAGCACTTTCTACCTGAGGTTGGAAGCGAGATCGGCAGGAGCGTAGTGGTCACGACACATGACCCCAGTACAGGCATTGTTTTCGACGACAGGTACAGTCTCTCCATATCACTGATCCGAACAACGACACAAGTGACGTCAAAACCACTTGCCTCGTTGTGTTCGATATAGCTTGTCTCAACGAACAAAGTAGGAACAACGATGGTCACGAAGGATCGTCCGACGGGGTATTGTCGGATTACCCGACGGTGCATTGCGGAATATTATAGCATGGGAAGGACACGTGGAATAGTCCCGAAGGTCCTTGTAGACTGTTCCTGGAACCAATCTAGGAACACGTGGAAATATGAGAATGTAGCACCTGTAGTATTTGGGAATTTGGGGCGTTGAGAATATTGCCTGGTGTGGAGCGAGATGGCTTCGCCCACTCGCCTCACTCCATCTCTTTCCCTCTTATCAGCATCCGGGACCAGCTAATAAAGACATCTATATACCATCTTCTTCACACTGTGTGTTGCAGTGAAGCTCGCGCCCTGAGACTGGGCTGCTGGGAGCACATTATTCTTCGCATAACCGATTTAATCCAAGACGTTAACGTGCTTTATACGTTTGAATCGGAACAATGCCTGGAAGTGAGCATGACCAAGAGGAGGCCGGCTCACAAGAAGAAATGATGGTCTTGCTGAGATCATTGGTATTCCGACAAGATCGACTGGAAGAGCGGATGGCCAGCGACCGGGGCCGTGGAGAGGCCCAGTCCAACCCTGGCAGGGAACGCCAAGATGGAGTCGTAACCGGTGGGAACTTGCAAGCCCCTGGTGGTGGTGTACACGTAGACGAGATTAGGTATGACGAATCCGTTGAGAGTTCAGGTGTAAATGTAGGCCCTCGTGAATTCAGTAGTATAAAGCAGGCAGTCCCCAAATTCAGCGGTAAACCTGAGGAATTCCCCGTATGGAGTAAGCGGTTCGAAGCGTTCGTATCGATGAGTGGGTGTTTGGGTTCTATGCTTACAGACATAGAGGTAGCTGTAGGTGACACAACCAAAGACACGCAATACTTTATTTCGCAAGGTTTGAGCCGTCCACACATCAAGAATGCGCGGGTTGCATGGATATGTCTGACTGAGAGCATGACTGATACTGACCTATTAGACAGAGTGTTTGCCAGGCAATCGCCAAGCGGTGCTTGGAGAATGCTTCGGGATTGGTTTCTTCCGAAATCAGTTGCCACACAGGTCAAATGGTCGGACGCGTTTGATGCAGTGAAAATGGAGAAGGGTGAGGAGCCCATGAAATTCTTCAGTCGCGTAGACAAGATTGTTGGTACTCTTGCTTCGCTTGGTGTGCCGAAATCAGAAGGAGAGGTGAACCGCAAACTGGTACGAGTTCTTACAGCTGACTACGAGATAGAACAACGCACGCTCTTGTACCGCGATGAAATCACCCGAGCTGAAATAGAGAGCATTGTCAGGCAGAGGCACCTGAGACTTCCCGTGCCAAAAGGAAAGAACGTGGGTCAGGCACTGTTTTCGAATGGTGCTGCCCGAGGTGGCCGCGGAGGTGGGCGTGGAGGTAACCGTGGAGGTGGTCGCGGATCCAACCGTAACAATGCTAGGTCGCGAAACAAGGGATCAGCGAATGCTGATGCTAGCCAGGGTAGCGAAGGTAGAGGCAACCCCCCCACCCCCAAGCAGACCATCCCCCAATCAGAGTATGATAAGGTGAAGGGTAAGTGTATCCGTTGCTTGGAACCCGGGCACATGTGGTACCAGTGCAAGGCTCGTGTCACCCCGGCTTCGGAGAGGACGTCTGGTGAAGGTGCACAGGAACAGAACAACAGTGGTGAGACTGTGTGCTGTCTTGCGAATGCTATGTTTAGCCGTAGTGATGACTCGTGTACTGAGGAACGTAGTGAGAGCATAACAGAGAGCTGAGCTGAGAAATGGATAGCAGACAGTGGTGCTTCATTTCACATGACTCATTCGGCTGACCTGTTGAGTGACGTACGACTGTGCGACGACAAGGTTAGGATCGGTGACAACCACCTGATCGACGTCGTGGGGTATGGCACGCTGACTGTAGTCTTCCCCGGAGATCTAACTGTTAAACTGTTAGATGTGGCATACATGCCGGACTTGGCGTTCAATTTGTTTTCGCTAATGGCCGCGCATAAGCAGGGAGTAGGATTCATGACCGAGGATGAGGGCTTGTGCATTTCTCTTTTCGATGGACGGTTGAGATTCGAGGGTGATGGATCTAGTTACTCCAACTTCGCTTGCAGGATAGAGCCAGACAACGGCTATGTGCCGTTTCCCCTATTGACACCCGACCCCGCTGAGAACCGAGGGGAGACTGGTTGCGATTTTCCCCTGGCGTTTCCCGTGCTTGCCCCCGGTAGCGCTGCTTCTGCTGAGACTGCTGTAGATATCAACATCTTCCACTGCGTGCATGGCCACTCTAACGAACTACTGCTGAGAGAGACCGCAAAGGCACTTGGTGTAGAACTGTTAGGGACGCTAAGACCCTGTACTGGCTGTTCTATGGCAAAAGGTTACCGCAAACCAATCCCCAGCAGTACTAAGTCGCGCGCGCCAGAGCAGTTGGGACGGGTCTTTGTTGATCTAAGTGGCCCTAAGAGAACCCCTTCTCTGTTGGGTAAGAGGTATGTCATGCTAGTGAAGGATGACTTCTCTCGCTACGCCTGGGTATATTTTCTGAAGCACAAATCGGATGCAGCAGACGCGTTTAGGAAGTTTTTGGCTGATGTGCGCGCCGACGGTGTCCCCTCGAAGGTTGAGATTGTAAGGTCTGACAACGGTGGGGAATTCTTTGGTGGGGAGTTTGGAGAGGTGTGCAAACAGTTTTGCATCAAGCAGGAATTCACCAACGCGGACAGCCCAAAGCAGAACGGTGTTGTCGAGAGAGCGCTAGGCATCATTCAGAACGCAGCGCTTGCTGCGTGCATCCAAGCCCCTATCATTTTCCCGCTCGTTCAACTACCGCCGACTGAATCCCTGTGGGCGGAAGCGGTGCACTGGTCTTGTGACGCCTTGAACCACACCGCAACCACTGCCAACCCCGGCAACAAGTCTCCGCATGAGATGTGGCATGGAGCTGCCGCACCTGCCTCGCCACACCCGTTCCTTCGCCCAGCGTACTGCCGCTGGAACCGCCCGTCCAAGTCGTCACCCCGGGCCGAGAGCTGCTTTTACCTCGGGCCGGGCATCGACCACCCAAGTGACTCTTTGCGGATGCTCACGCGGGGGAACAGGGTGGTGGAGACTCGAGATGTGACCTGGGAGGCAACGCTTGATGTGGGAGCGGTACTATCCCAGCTGCCGGAGGTACCGGAACAGGGAGGGACGCAGGGGCTAGAAGATGCGCCAGAGCTGGGAGGGACGGAGGACTTTGTCTCCGCCCCGACGACTCCACTGCCGGTTTTGGGGAGGGGAATTCCTCACCAACTCCGTGCGGTGTCCCCGATGACGCCAGCGGTGTCTCCGATACCGCAAGCTGGCGACGAGTTTCGCGCCGAAGATGTGGAGCCGAACGATACATCAGCGGTCAGCAGCGAATTATCTGACAGCGACTCTTCGTCTCAGGATGGAAGCGACGCGTCGGCCTCTGACGATGAAGCTCCAACCCCCACGGCGGTCCGGACTGCTGCACGCCAACTTGGAGCGCACATGTCAGGACCGGGCGATGGTGAAGAGATTCGGGAGGGACGTACGAGAGCGCAGACCAGGGCGCTCAATCGGGAAGCGGCAGCAGGACTGATTAGTGCAATCGGGCCCTGTGAAGAAGGCCGTGTGTTCCAGGCGCTACTGGCGGCGAATGAAGCGGAGTGTGAGAAGACGAAGTTGCCGGATTGCCTTGTCAAAGAGGCTGAACCGGAACCAACGTCATACACCGCAGCTCGTAAGTCGAAGCATTCGGACGTTTGGATGGACGCGATGAGATCGGAGTTTGATGGACTCGAAGCTGCTGGAACGTTTGTGGAGGTTTCTGAACTTCCCGCCAGTAACAATATCGTAGAGTCAAAGTGGCTCTTGAAGTGGAAGAGCGACGCGCACGGCATGATTGATAGAGCTAAGGCACGGTTGGTAGCTAAGGGCTATAGTCAGGTAGAGGGAGTTGACTACTTCGAGACTTTTGCCCCCACTGCCTCGACCACGTCTAACAGACTCATTGCAGCAATGGCGTGCAAGCTTGATTGGGACTTGAGACACTTGGACGTTGACCAGGCCTTTATTCAGGCAGAGTTGGATACCGAGATTTTCTTGAGACTTCCTCGCGGTTGTGGCGAGATGTCCGGTAAGGTAGTCCTACTCAACAAAGCCCTTTACGGGCTGAAGCAGAGTGGCCGTTCATGGTACAAGCTACTGTCGTCAACCCTAGTAGAGTGTGGGTTTGAGCAGTGCTTGGTAGACCCGTGCGTGTTTCGACTAATGTTGAATGACGCGGTTGTGGCGATGCTGGTGGTCCACGTGGACGACATCAAGATCGCAGCGACCAAGGGAGTGACGGATTCGGTAGTAGCTGATCTCAATAAGAGATTCCCTACAAAACATCTGGGCGAGGTTACGTGGTACATGGGTAGCGAGTACAGGAGGGATCGTGAGAAGGGAACCTTGGAGATTTCGCAGACTCAGTTCATCCGAAACGTTGTCGACCGTTTCGGTATCACTAAGACCAGCCCCATCCCCGCTTCACCGTCGTTGGACCTCAGGTACGTGAGTGATGAGGAACCTGTGGTGGACGCGAATTTCCGTGAAATTGTGGGGAGTTTGATGTGGATTGCGAACCAGACGAGACCTGACATCTCAAACGCAGTGCGAGCGATTGCGCGGTTCTCGCACGATCCTAAGGAAGTACACGTGAAGGCTGCTAGGAAGGTTCTCGAGTACTTGAGCGCTACAGCCCACTTGGGCTTGACTTTCAGGAAAGAGAGTAAGTTGGGGGATGTACAGTTGGAATACGACCTAGAAACGTACGTAGACGCAGACTACGCCCACAAGGCCGAGGACAGGCGTTCGGTATCTGGTGTAGCTGTTTGCTGCGGAGGAACGCTCGTATCTTGGTTTTCTAGGACGCAGAAATGCGTTACGCTCTCCACCACTGAGGCCGAGTATGTAGCGATGGCCGACGGGGTGAAGGAGGCCCTGTACGTGCGAGGAGTCTTGGTTTTCTTGATGCCTAGTCTTGGATCGCCGAGCATTGGAGTGTTTGAAGACAACAAAGGGGCGATTGACTTGGCCAAAAACCCACTGAGTTCGTCAAACAGCAAGCACATCGATGTGAGGTACCACTTCCTGCGCGAGTTGGTGGGAAAAGGAGATTTATGCGTCAAGTACTTAAGGACGGAGGATCAACATGCGGACATTCTCACCAAGGCGATTGCTCGGGAGAGTTTTGAGAAACACCGTGACTTTTTGTTGGGGATATAAGTTTTCCGTCGTAAATTGTTTTTGGGAGTTGCCAGTGTTGTTGGAGGCTTGTTAGTTGATCCAGCGCCAGGGAGGGTGTTCGATATAGCTTGTCTCAACGAACAAAGTAGGAACAACGATGGTCACGAAGGATCGTCCGACGGGGTATTGTCGGATTACCCGACGGTGCATTGCGGAATATTATAGCATGGGAAGGACACGTGGAATAGTCCCGAAGGTCCTTGTAGACTGTTCCTGGAACCAATCTAGGAACACGTGGAAATATGAGAATGTAGCACCTGTAGTATTTGGGAATTTGGGGCGTTGAGAATATTGCCTGGTGTGGAGCGAGATGGCTTCGCCCACTCGCCTCACTCCATCTCTTTCCCTCTTATCAGCATCCGGGACCAGCTAATAAAGACATCTATATACCATCTTCTTCACACTGTGTGTTGCCGTGAAGCTCGCGCCCTGAGACTGGGCTGCTGGGAGCACATTATTCTTCGCATAACCGATTTAATCCAACACGTTGTTGTCTTCCAGATTGTCGATATAGCAAGCATCTCTCAACCAAGCCATGGAGGGCTTGAAGGCGCCGTGACTCCTCTTCACCAGGCGCGAGATACGTGGAAGCGCGTGGAAGGTATCCAGGCGAACCTTGAGCATGTGTGGGCCACCCCCTGATACAGTTGGGCAACAATCAACATGAATTCAGAACACTCGAACGGAACAAATCGTATACAAAGCGCACATTGATACCGAGCAGATTTTAGAAACAAACAAAACATATTTGCCACCTCTACAGCACTCACGTCGTCCTGGTCGACATTGCCACCGATCTCGTCTCCAGCTCCTAGGTCGCAAGCGCGGTCGTGACCAACATCAAAGTCATACCCGTCGCCACCGTCCTTTTGCCCTCGTCCGAGTACGCGTCATCTAAGAAAAAAACACCAACGAAAAAGTTTGGTTTGTTTAGCGAATGATACAAACGTCAGCAAGAAAAAGAGGAACGCCAATGCGAGCAGGGCGTCATACAACTCGGCTCAATTTCTTGCTAGGACGGGGTAAGGTCTTACCTAGCAAGCCCACCATGTGGCAAGGTGCTTCGGTAGCGAAGAAGTCGGCGTCATCGTTGTAAGCGGCACTTGCACTCAGATTTGGCGACGGTACTGGCGTCGCAGGGGGGGCTGTCCAGTCGGCCGCAAGGCTAACATGGGTAAGGTCCCACAGAACAAGCCTGTCACCGCCGCCACCGCAGATTTCTTTCATCGTCACACGACCCACACCCGCGGAGGAAGGTGCCTCCTTGTATGCTGCGTACGTAGCAGCCTTGACCACGTCGCTCACTTTGACTACGACGCCATTCTGGCCGCCAGATTGACGTGATTGAGGACGCCACCGAAGCAAAGATCCAGCGGTAGTCTCATGGCCCTGTACGTTCCCAACACCAACACAACTGGCATGGTTGTTGCGGTGAAGTCGCACCTAGAGTTCCATCGTAAAATAGACCAGGTTTGGGGGATGTTGCCAGGTTTAGTCGCTTGTGATGTGGATGTGCCGTGCACGTTGTTGGTTGAACCGATGCAAAAAATAAGTCTTGATAAATGAGGTGCAAAACATCCCAATCGCATCTGTGTTCCCGGCGGCAAAATGGTCGGACCCGGACCGCGTATGGGATCCTTCAATATCTCGATCTCCACGTAAACGAGAACGGACGCGTAAGCATCCAGGCAGGCATACTCTACCCGCGACGGCACCGTAAGGATTTTAAATGGCAGACATCATTAGCATTCCACCTAGAAGCAGATTCAAGAGAATGGCGCCAACAGTCAAGCTGGCAAAAAGAAACGTTCGATAACCAACAACGAGTGTGAAAAGGACACGCGCATAGCTAACTGGAGTAGTATCACCAGTTGGGCGTTGAGGGGAGAACTCCGGCGAGGCAAGCGGAAGGTCGAGTCTGTGGGCGACTCTTTCCCAAGCAAACTAGACACTATACCCGCCAGCGAAAAAGATGGCGTTTGCACCCAACGAGCTTTCGCGTGAGTCAGCGAGTCCCCAGTGTTCGTGGCTTTGACCTCATCCAGATACGTCGCGTCTGACTTGGTGTTGACGCCAAGTCTACCATCATGCCCTGTTACCAAATCACGCTGGTTTCTCACCTTGGGAAACGGAAGCGAGAATTTTGGAATTGAATACGCCTTGTGCCAGCTGCGAACTACCGAACCAAGAAAACACGACTGCCACAATTGTGCCAGGTGCCAGTTATCATGTACCAGTCACCATGTGCTCAGAGCTATATATTAAGTGTACGAGTGTACAATCTGCGGCAGCAACCAAGCTTCGGCAAAAGCAATAGCTTCAAAAAAGATGGGGTAATTAGCCAGGCTGCTATTTACACGAAAGTACGAAACTCGGGATACGTTATACTGAACTTAATGTACCATAAGGTAGATTGCACCCTCTCCCAAATAAGAAAGCCAGCCTAGGTCAATGTTTTAAGTAACTGGTATCTTTTAGGTGTCCTGTACTACCGCATCTGGTATCTGGCACGCGATTAATCAGAGGTCAGGTATGGTATATATTTCGTACCAGGTACCAGGTATCGCATGCTCAGAGCTATGATACCTGGTACCTGGTAGATTCGAGTACAACCAGCAGCGCACAAGCAGCAGAAGAAGTAGCCTACCATGACCTGGTACGAATCGTACCTCGTATCCGGATAACGTTGCCGCGGACAAACTGCTGATGTACAGCAGTACAGGGCACAAAAACATGAACCTGGTAATAGACGTATTTAAGCCTCGAGGTTAGGTCTTATGTACTTCCATCTGGAAGAGCTAGGCCATTCGATATTTCGACCTAACGCATAAAAAAAACACCACATATCTTAAACTCGAAATAGTGGTCTCTTTCAGTACGCATAAAAAGAAAAGCCGAGGAAAGATCAAACTACTTGAAAATAGACTACGATATTTCTGCACTACTCCAGACGCAGATGGCAAGACGAGGATTTATGTCATCAGTCAGCACATGAGTGGGTGGAAACTTCGAGAAAGACCCTCCCCTGCCCATGCTGTGCGAGCTTGAACAAACGGCCAAAACAAATAACTGGTGCCTGGCAAAAAAATTGAGTGCTTCGTACTCCATACTCGCTTCATATTATGTAGGATACCTCGCAGGCGTCTGCCGCCTTCGGTGTGCCTCAGTGTGGCAGTCAGTACAGCAGCACAGCAGGACTGGCCCTCAACCCGGTTCAATTTCCACCCTCGAAATGTAGGCATCCGCGGGAAAGAGGCAACAGGGTTGTAAACTGCAGCAGCTCCGGCCATGCGCTACGTCGGGCACAAAAACCAAACAAAAAAAATGTGTCATCGAAAAATTACAGCCTCTCAGGACGAGAGAGCAGGAGCACGAGCGCGCGACGAACTATGTCAGAGTCCCAGTTCTCTGACCGCAGAGAACGCCAGGGTAGGAGGAGTCTCGCGGGCGTTTTCCACCGTCTAGTTGTGCTGTAGTTGGGTTGGCTGTTGGTGTGCTGGTTGTCTGTGTATTGTGCTGTGTTGTTTTTGTTTTGTGGTGTGTTGTGTTGTGTGTGTGCGCTCGATCCTTGTGAATGAACAAGGGCTCCTTTTCAAGCAATAGTACGTAGAGGCATGCCGCTCCACGAGAGTGGGACGCCTCTGACCACCGCCAACGTTCCTGATGGTGTTGTACACGCAGGTTGATTAACCCGGGTTGGGGATACACCAAGCGGCTTGCTAGGTTGAGCGTTGCAATTGCTGCGTGGGTGTTGTGCTGTGCTGCTGCTGCAGTGTCTGATGTTGCCTCGAGCTTTTGTCGTCTGAAATGCTGTTGTTTGCTGGAAAATACTCGGAAAATTGCTTCAAATATGCACTTGGGCCAAAATGTGCCCAAGTGCATATTTTGGGAAAATCCACATCTCACCGTGGTCTGCCGTGGTCGTTAGGTCGATAAAAAAGACCTATTTTTTAGACATTTAAAACACGATAGGGCTTAATTTGGTTTAGAGCCAAAAATATAGGCATATCGTCAGGCTTAAATACGTCTAATAAGGAAGCCAGGTTGATATTTAGCTACCGAAATGAGAAACTCGCTGGTTTTTACACGAAAATAAAAAACTCGGGATACGTTATACTGAAGTTAATGTACCATAAGGTAGATTGCACCCTCTCCCAAATAAGAAAGCCAGCCTAGGTCAATGTTTTATGTACCTGGTATCTTTTAGGTGTCCTGTACTACCGCATTTGGTATCTGGCACGCGATTGATCAGAGGTCAGGTATGGTATATACTACGTACCAGGTACCAGGGATCGCATGCTCAAAGCTATGATACCTGGTACCAGGTAGATTTGAGTACGACCAGCAGCGCACAAGCAGCAGGAGCAGTAGCCTACCATGACCTGGTACGAATCGTACCTCGTATCCAGATAACGTTGTCGCGGACAAACTGCTGATGTACAGCAGTACAGGGCAAATAAACATAACCTGGGAATAAGGAAGCCAGGATGATATTTAGCTACCGGAATGAGAAACTCGCTGTTATTTACACGAAAATGAGAAACTCGGGATACGTTCCACTGAAGTTAATGTACCATAAGGTAGATTGCACCCTTTCCCAAATAAGAAAGCCAGCCTAGGTCAATGTTTTATGTACGTGGTATCTTTTAAGTGTCCTGTACTACCGCATCTGGTATCTGGCACGCGATTAATCAGAGGTCAGGTATGGTATATACTTCGTACCAGGTACCAGGTATCGCATGCTCAGAGCTATGATACCTGGTACCTGGTAGATTTGAGTACAACCAGCAGCGCACAAGCAGCAGGAGCAGTAGCCTACTGTTAAATTAAAGGTGGGGAAGTGGTCAAATGCACTAATACCCCCACTAAATTCCCTAACAAATGGCGTCGACGGCAGACCATGGGTTTTTGGGTCGTGGGTTCGATCCCCGCCATCCACAATAATAAACTTCAAAGATTTTCCCCGTGTCGAACTTGAAATACTCTCCCTGGTATTCCCAGGAAAAGAAACGGCTTGGATATTGACAGAGGTCCGCCGTATATCCGGCCGACCTGCTATCCCGCCGTTTCAGAGGGGGAGAGTGTTATAAGGCTTAGTTTGGGTAAGCTACTGGTTAACCTTTTGAGTGTCGTCCGCACGTACTCGGAAGGTGTCCTCTGTGTGGTGCGTGCCCAGCAACCAACAGGAGGGACCAAAATTCGAGACGAGGAGTGTGCTCCGCAGAGCATTGCCGTCCGCACGTTCTTGGAAGGTGTCGTCCGTGTGGTACGTGCGCGGCGACCAACAGGAGGGGCCCCTGCCATCTCACTGCTGTTGTGGTCGCCGTTGTAGGAGGAAGGGCGCTCCCTCCATTGAGAAGCCACCCGAGAAGGAACAGGGGTTGTGGGCTCGATGGAAAGCAGAAGCAAATTCGTTTGTACGAAAAAAAAGCGGAGATTGGAGGAACGCTGCCACAATAGCATATCAAGCTCGTCGACGCCACATGTTAAATTTAAGGTGGGGGACACAGAGTGCCCCCCGTAGGTCTGCCGATTGAGCAGGTCCTCGGAGAGTACACACTTTCGTTCCTTCGTAGAGATGAAGTTTTATTCGTTTCCACCAGAGCCCGGGATGGCTTTTGAGATCGGAGGCGCGTGCCTCCGATCTAATTCCTAACTTCCCCGGATATATAAACCGCTCACCTTATCATACGAAACCCAACCAAATGATCTCGAATTCGGATACCTACAGGCCTTTCGAGGCCGTATTCTAACACTACCATGACCTGGTACGAATTGTACCTCGTATCCAGATAACGCTGCCGCGGACAAACTGCTGATGTACAGCAGTACAGGGCACATAAACATAAACTTGGTAATGAGGATTCCAGGTTGATATTTAGCTACCGGAAAAAAAAACTCGCTGTTATTTACACAAAAATAGGAAACTCGGGATACGTTATACTGAAGTTAATGTACCATAAAGTAGATTGCACCCTCTCCCAAATAAGAAAGCCACCCTAGGTCAATGTTTTATGTACCTGGTATCTTTTAGGTGTCCCTACTACCACATCTGGTATCTGGCACGCGATTGATCAGAGGTCAGGTATGGTAAATACTTCGTACCAGGTAGCAGGAATGGCATGCTCAGAGCTATGATACCTGGTACCTGGTACATTTAAGTACAACCAGCAGCGCACAAGCAGCAGGAGAAGTAGCTTACCATGACCTGGTACGAATCGTACCTCGTATCCAGATAACGTTGCCGCGGACAAACTGCTGATGTACAGCAGTACAGGGCACATAAACATAAACATGGGAATAGGGAAGCCAGGATGATATTTAGCTACCGGAAAAAGAAACTCGCTGTTATTTACACGAAAAAAAAGAAACTCGGGATACGTTATACTGAAGTTAATGTACCTACCTTTAGGTAAAAGTTTGATGTACCTAGTATCTTTTAGGTGTCCTGTACTACCGCATCTGGTATCTGGCACGCGATTGATCAGAGGTCAGGTATGGTTTATACTTCGTACCAGGTACCAGGTATCGCATGCTCAGAGCTATGGTACCTTGTACCTGGTAGATTTGAGTACAACCAGCAGCGCACAAGCAGCAGGAGAAGTAGCCTACCATGACCTGGTACGAATCGTACCTCGTATGCAGATAACGTTGCCGCGGACGAAATGCTGATGTACAGCACTACTGGGCACATAAACATAAACCTGGTAATAAGAATACCAGATTGATATTTAGCTACCGGAGTAATAAACTCGCTGTTATTTACACGAAAATATACGAAACTCGGGATACGTTATACTAAAGTTACTGTACTAGAGGAATATTGCACCCTCTCCAAAAATAAGAGAGCCAGCCTAGGTCAATGCTTTATGTACTTGGTATCTTTGAGGTGTCCTGTACTACCGCATCTGGTATCTGGCACGCGATTGATCAGAGGTCAGGTATGGTATATACTTCGTACCAGGTACCAGGTATCTGGTACCTGGTAGATTTGAGTACAACCAGCAGCGCACAAGCAGCAAGAGCAGTAGCCTACCATGACCTGGTACGAATCGTACCTCGTACCCAGATAACGTTGCCGCGAACAAAACTGCTGATGTACAGCAGTACAGGGCACAAAAACATGAACCTGGTAATAAGGAAGCCAGGTTGATATTGAGCTACCGAAATGAGAAACTCGCTGTTATTTACACGAAAATAGGAAACTCGGGATACGTTATACTGAAGTTAATGTACCATAAGGTAGATTGCACCCTCTCCCAAATAAGAAAGCCAGCCTAGGTCAATGTTTTATGTACCTGGTATCTTTTAGGTGTCTTGTACTACCGCACCGCATCTGGTATATGGCACGCGATTGATCAGAGGTCAGGTATGGTATATACTTTGTAACAGGTACCAGGTATCGCATGCTCAGAGCTATGGTACCTGGTACCTGGTAGATTTGAGTACAACCAGCAGCGCACAAGCAACAGGAGCAGTAGCCTACCATGACCTGGTACGAATCGTACCTCGTACCCAGATAACGTTGCCGCGGACAAACTGCTGATGTACAGCAGTACAGGGCACATAAACATAAACCTGGTAAAAAGAAAGTCAGGTTGATATTTAGCTACCGGAGCAATAAACTCGCTGTTATTTACACGAAAATACGAAACTCGGGATACGTTATACTGAAGGTAATATACCATAAGGTAGATTGCACCCTCTCCCAAATAAGAAAGCCACCCTAGCTCAATGTTTTATGCACCTGTGTGGTAATAAGTCATAAGTCAATTGATAATTTGATAAAGCAGGTCAAAAGCTCATAACGTAAGTTGAGAATTCAGGTTCGGAATAGATCCAAAGAAGGTTAAGACACCTACATACGAGTACCTGGCGTTGGAGTTGACCTTCGCTCGTAGTTGTGGGTAGATCTTGGAGTAGGATATGGATCCATCTTGGAAGCTGGAATAATCACGGGCTTTTGGTAGGTGGAAAGGTCGTCGTTGGGTACTGCGTGGATTCCAGGAAGAAGTTGAGAAGGATATGAAAGTCGTGGTACAGAACTGATTGCCAACAAGTAGTTGTAAAGTCGGTAAGTTTTGAGAGCAGATTTCCCGGGGTTTGTCGTGGTTGCCCTTTCATGTCAGAAGCTCGCTGGGTGTCGCTTGGAGCCGTCTCGAGTCGATGCACGATATGGCAAGCCACCGGGGTCGGGTGAGACTGATGTAAGCGAGTATCAGGCGAAAGCAGTCAGTACGTGACGGATTGGTAGGCGGACAAAAGCAGTGAAGAAGGATAAATGATGCTCAATTACACACGATCCATCAATCATATTTCTTGACCAGTTCTCGAAGCCAGAACAAGCATTTATTTCGTCAGATGGAAGAACCTGCAGATATTGTATGGAATGAGTTTGGACAGCTAGCGAGCATACAGCAGTCTCGCGAGTGAGATTCACCAGACCGCGTGAGCCGAGTCCAGTTCTTATTACATTGGCGTCGTCCTGTGATGCCGTCTGTTGAGATACATGCTTGCAAAACGCTTCGAGATCTGAACTGCACTGAAAAATGAGACGATCGGATGTACGTGTCTTCGTACCCTGGTGCGTCGTACGACCGGCAATTTTTTTTCTTCGCAATCAAACTGTTCCGCTTTGCTTTTCGAGTGACCACAACGGGCGTAAATGTAAGGAACAAAAAGGTGCTCATATTAAATCACTGTATGGCGCCTATGTTTCTGTCCACCGTCGTACATGTCATACCCTGCATTGCCCTCCTTGCCGCTCGACGCTGCTGCTGCTGCTGCCGTGCGAGTGCGTTCTCGGTTATATCACCTTAGCCCTTCCTCCATAGCAGTTTTCTCACTCCCACGCGCCCGTCAGTGCGTTGGTTTTACCGTATCATGACGATCTGACGGCCTTCTATCCGTCGCACCTGGTGGCCAAGGTGGTACCAGGCACATCCCCAGTTCAGCATGCACTGGGCGCTGCGAAACCATTCTTTTTTTTTCGTGGATCTAGGATTGTGTGCAACAAAACAGAGTGATGCTTTTGCAGGCAGCCAACTTGCACCAGTCATCGATAGTGTTGAGTAGCCGTAGACCGTGATTCGAGGGCCACCTTGGGCGATACATCCCGTCTTCTTCCGCCTCTCCGATCATTGTTTGTGACCGCCGATTCCTGTAGAGTAGATAATCCAAAATGTGCGGTATCGTCTTGCCCCTCGATCGGGACTTCCGATATCGTACAGAACCGTGTGACGGAATAATTCGGGTACCTTGGACCAGAGTTTCCATGGGCCCCTTAACTATAGTGTTTTGTTTTTCCGTTGTACAGCAGGAAGCCGACGAAAACAGGAGTCATGACCTCGATTCGTCATCCGCTTCACGAATTTTTGCATGGATGAGCCGTGTATCAATTCCCCAGTAGGCTGAAGAAAGAAATTCAGTAGGAGACGTGGAAAATCTCCGGTCGTTTTGATCACACGATTAAGTTAGGCGCTTTAGGCAGTGCGAACACTTGTAGCAAACGAGGTTCGCCCATTGCGTCTCCCCGTTTCCAGGGTAGGAAACCAGGTACCCGTGGCAAGGTATCTCGTTTTGGTGAGCTACAGCTAGGTGTTGGTTATGGCAGCATATCAAAATACTGTAGTGTTGCACCCCCAGAATTTTGTCGCCCATCACCAACGAGCCCAAGAGGTGATCCCGACATCCACGTACGTTTCCTCACCGGTTATGCCCGTTACAGTACCGGTATCGCCTGTGATGGCCCTTCAACAGCGTACGCAAATCTGTTCAATCGAAGATGTAGCCCCGCGCCTTCCTTACCGGTTGTTTCAGGACAAGAAATAAGATTGCCTGTATGGGCGAGCAGTTTGTCTGGAGGATGTTAGATTCCTCGGACCAAGATCGTTGTAACCGCTTGTTTTTTTTTTTTTTTCTGACAAAGATTGTTGTACATAGCCGATTGCATTTTTTTATTCCCCTGACCAAGATTGTTGTAGCTGATTTTTTTTTTCCGCATGCCATCATTTGCTTGGGGGGTGACTTCAGTAAGCCCCTCTTATTAACAACACTTACTCGTCAAAGTACACGCAGGGTCGCATGCACGACGTTCGCCCCTGGCAACTCTTTGATAAGTATGATTTTTTTTAGTCGACGATTGCAGACGAGGCAGTCTCGATTCAAACAATCATATAACAAACCACGTCGGCCGAGCCTGTAGCAACGACGGTATCAGCTGGCCGGTAACGCCTGTGCGGTCGCTTTAAAGCACGCACACACCCATTCTATCGGTCGTGGCGGCTCCGTGCCGCCCTTGTCGGAATTCTCAGAAAAAGCGATTTGGTTCCCTGTCTGGCAGATGTCTCATCCAGAGCATGTAGACAGCAGGTAGACCTCCCTGACTCTAAGATAGAGGTGCCTGATTTCTTATCTGAATTTCAACATTTCTGGGAGGAAAAATCAACGTCGCCCTTTCCCCCCAAACAACCCATGTCCGAGTTCACGCCGGGCCTCATGCCAAACGCACATACCCCGGCATAGTTTTCATTGACACGGGTTCCCCACAGCAGTATTTTGTACAAGTATGTTCTCTCATAGTGGAGTCCGCCCGAAGAATTGACTGACGCACGTAAATGTCAATTGCTTTTTCCCCCTTTACTTTCTAACAGCAATTAGCAGTTACTACTACTCTGTTGTGCGTCTCAATACGCTGTGTTGTTTTTGGTAAAAACGTCTCTGGCTTAGAAGACGTTCTTCAGCAACGATGAGCGCAGTTCGATCATTGCGTGCCGAGTCTACTGCAGTCCACAGACCCGCCTGTTGGATAATTGGCAGCTCATCGGTTCCTGACACCACCATTCACGTCTGTCAGGTTTAGCCAAAGAAGTATGGTAGGATAAGGATTTCGGTTACCGTCACACCACTATTACAACGCTTCGATTGATGCTCGTACACCAATGTCACCCGCGGGCATTAGTCGAACGATATTTTTGGTAGACGGGTATGTCAGCGAGAGTAAATCAGAATCGTGGATATGCCGAAGTATAGTACTGCGTAAAGCCGCGAGACGTCGCGCGCGGAAAACAACCGTTGTTATGCCGCTGAGTCCCTCCCGCTGCCATTTTAGTTGGGGGGGAGAGTATCGTTCGACTTTCCACATCCGTTGCAGGAAATAATGAACTAGCTCATGTATTATTATCGTATATGGATAACCGGGTTTGGAGTCCGAGACGAATACAACTCACTGTGAGATTGTCAGATACTCTTTAGTTTTTGGTGTGCCGAAGCTGTAACATCGCCCACGTAGGATCCGATAACAGGTGTTCCCGAACGCACCAACGCCTTGTCGCACAGCGTGCAGAACATCGGGGGCCTAGCACTGTTTCGCTGCCTGACAGGTTACGTCCTTACCCCAGGACATCAGAAACCGGCAAGGCACGTTTGACGAAAGGCGTGAAGAAGCTCGCACTATTTCATGGTGGATACTGGAGGACGACGGCTCGAACACGTCCCCAGCGCCTCGTTGGAAGGGGACACCAGATCACCCTACGCCACCATCTTTTTTGTTTTGTGTTGTTTTGTTTAGGGTTGTATGGTTTTTTTTTTAAGGGGCGTTGCAAGTAAAGAAAATAAATGGTAGACAGGCATGGGCGCAGCGCTGTCGTTGCGAAGATAACCAGTTATCCGGTGTTTCCTTTGGGAGAAAATGTTCAGAGATCCATGTTTTCTTTCGATGAAAGACGGGTTTGTGCTTGGGTAGGCCTCTAGGAAGTTACCTGGATCGCGAGGATAGGTTGCATCCTGGGTGGGCCGGAGGCATAGTAACGATAGTATTGAAACGGTTGCCTCCACGCCCTCCGATTTCGTTGAGGCCGCCGTTCGGGGAAGGATTGGGGACATGGAATCGCTTGCATCAACGCCCTCCGATTTCGTTGAGGCTGCCGTTCGGGGAAGCATTGGGGATTTGGAATCGCTCGCATCAACGCCCCCAGGTTTCGTTGAGGCTGTCGTTTCGGAAAAAGAGTGGGATTGAATTCCGGTTTCATCGTCGCATTGGCGAACTGACCATGTTGAAGTATCGAGGAAAATTCTCAGCTTGCCACCCCACGCTACTTTGAGGGGCATGGGTGAGTAGGGCAAAGCTTGGATTATACCTTGTGCTTCGGTTAGCGCTCAGAGCGAGACTTTTCTGTCGTTCTGTCTTGATCGATTGTTCAGTCTGGGTGGTCATTCAAGTTTTTGTTCGGGTCGCGTTGAGTTCATTAAACGTCTCAGTGATGCACACGTATGATTGCCATCAAATCAACTGCGTGGGATTACTGTGATGACTTCTTACCTTGCGGTAATTGCTTTTGAGTAGCAAACTGTTTGGGTTGCTACTAAAAAGCAGGGTGGGCCAATGTGGTAATAAGTCATAAGTCAATTGATAATTTGATAAAGCAGGTCAAAAGCTCATAACGTAAGTTGAGAATTCAGGTTCGGAATAGATCCAAGGAAGGTTAAGACACCTACATACGAGTACCTGGCGTTGGAGTTGACCTTCGCTCGTAGTTGTGGGTAGATCTTGGAGTAGGATATGGATCCATCTTGGAAGCTGGAATAATCACGGGCTTTTGGTAGGTGGAAAGGTCGTCGTTGGGTACTGCGTGGATTCCAGGAAGAAGTTGAGAAGGATATGAAAGTCGTGGTACAGAACTGATTGCCAACAAGTAGTTGTAAAGTCGGTAAGTTTTGAGAGCAGATTTCCCGGGGTTTGTCGTGGTTGCCCTTTCATGTCAGAAGCTCGCTGGGTGTCGCTTGGAGCCGTCTCGAGTCGATGCACGATATGGCAAGCCACCGGGGTCGGGTGAGACTGATGTAAGCGAGTATCAGGCGAAAGCAGTCAGTACGTGACGGATTGGTAGGCGGACAAAAGCAGTGAAGAAGGATAAATGATGCTCAATTACACACGATCCATCAATCATATTTCTTGACCAGTTCTCGAAGCCAGAACAAGCATTTATTTCGTCAGATGGAAGAACCTGCAGATATTGTATGGAATGAGTTTGGACAGCTAGCGAGCATACAGCAGTCTCGCGAGTGAGATTCACCAGACCGCGTGAGCCGAGTCCAGTTCTTATTACACCTGATACCTTTTAGGTGTCCTGTACTACCGCATCCGGTATCTGGCACGCGATTAATCAGAGGTCAGGTATGGTATATACTTCGTACCAGGTACCAGGTATCGCATGCTCAGAGCTATGATACCTGGTACCTGGTAGATTTGAGTACAACCAGCAGCATGCACAAGCAGCAAGAGCAGTAGTGTAATAGAGTGTCGGTATAGCGGGCAATAGATTCGTCGGGTTTCCTTTTTGGTTTTAAGTTTTCAATACTCTACATAGGTTGCTCCATTCTGGTTTTCCGTTTTCCTCTCTTCCTGTGGCCTGCCTTTTAGCGATCTGCTTTATTAGTGAATAGCCCTATCCTTGGAGTTTAGGCCTCTTTACGAGGTGTGGGGGAATCTATAGCCTCATGTGTTTGTTTCGAATAGCCGCATCTTCGACCTCCTTTCCCGGTCTTTTAGGATGAACGTTGTCGTCATCTTTCGACCGTCTTGAGGTCTGCATATACGACTATTCATGGTGGGCTAATGTAATAGAGTGTCGGTATAGCGGGCAATAGATTCGGTAAGATAGTCCGCAGAGTAACGGTCTATTGGCCACAAGAAGATTCCCTTAGAACGGAATATTCTTAGTGAAGCGGATAACCCGTAGAGAATAGCTAGCTTATACCACAAGAACGTTCTCGGTAATGGAACGTCCTCCTCTGGACAAGATAGGTAGAAGTAAGCGCGTTAAGCGCTCTTGGGAATATAGCACACCTAGGAGAACGTTCCTTGTACGTTCCATAGGTAAAGGTCCAGAAGAGAGCACAGCAGCAATGCTGGAGGGTGAAGCGAACTCTGTGAGCCTCACCCCACCCCCATGCTCTCACTCCTTCCCCTTTCCTGTCTCCTTCGAGCTTCTCATAGCTCAACGCCAGTAATAAGAAACCATCAAAGAAGAACCGGTGCTGTCTCCAAGCGAAGCTGATACCCCTGCGTCCCTTCCCTCCCAACATCCGGCACCACGACTCCTTCACAGTAGCCTACCATGACCTGGTACGAATCGTACCTCGTATCCAGATAACGTTGCCGCGGACAAACTGCTGATGTACAGCAGTACAGGGCACATAAACATAAACGTGGTAATAAGAAAGCCAGGATGATGTTTAGCTACCGGAGTAATATACTCGCTGTTATTTACCCGAAAATACGAAACTCGGAATACGTTCCACTAAAGTTATTGTACCATAAGGTAGATTGCACCCTCTCCCAAATAAGAAAGCCACCCTAGATCAATGTTTTATGCACCTGCTATCTTTTAGGTGTCCTGTACTACCGCATCCGGTATCTGGCACGCAATTAATCAGAGGTCAGGTATGGTATATACTTCGTACCAGGTACCAGGTATCGCATGCTCAGAGCTATGATACCTGGTACCTGGTAAATTTGAGTACAACCAGCAGCGCACAAGCAGCAAGAGCAGTAGCCTACCATGACCTGGTACGAATCGTACCTCGTATCCAGATAACGTTGCCGCGAACAAAACTTCTGATGTACAGCAGTACAGGGCACATGAACATAAACCTGGTAATAAGAAAGTCAGGTTGATATTTAGCTACCGGAATAAGAAACCCGCTGTTATTTACGCGAGAATAGGAAACTCGGGATACGTTATACTGAAGGTAATGTACCATAAGGTAGATTGCACCCTCTCCCAAATAAGAAAGCCACCCTAGATCAATGTTTTATGCACCTGATACCTTTTAGGTGTCCTGTACTACCGCATCCGGTATCTGGCACGCAATTAATCAGAGGTCAGGTATGGTATATACTTCGTACCAGGTATCAGGTATCGCATGCTCAGAGCTTTGATACCTGGTACCTGGTAGATTCGAGTACAACCAGCAGCGCACAAGCAGCAGGAGCAGTAGCCTACCATGACCTGGTACGAATCGTACCTCGTATGCAGATAACGTTGCCACAGACAAACTGCTGACGTACAGCAATACAGGGCACATAAACATAAACCTGGTAATAAGAAAGCCAGGAAGATATTTATCTGCCGGAATGAGAAACTCGCTGTTGTTTACACGAAAATACGAAACTCGGGATACGTTATACTGAAGTTGATGTACCATAAGGTAGATTGCACCCTCTCCCAAATAAGAAAGCCAACCTAGGTCAATGTTTTTTGTACCCGGTATCTTTTAGGTGTCCTGTACTACCGCACCGCATCTGGTATCTGGCACGCGATTGATCAGAGGTCAGGTATAATATATACTCCGGAGTACTTCGTACCAGGTACCAGGTATCGCATGCTCAGAGCTATGGTACCTGGTACCTGGTAGATTTGAGTACAACCAGCAGCGCACAAGCAGCAAGAGCAGTAGCCTACCATGACCTGGTACGAATCGTACCTCGTATCCAGATAACGTTGCCGCGGACAAACTGCTGACGTACAGCAGTACAGGGCACATAAACATAAACCTGGTAATAAGAAAGCCAGGAAGATATTTAGCTACCGGAATGAGAAACTCGCTGGTTTTTACACGAAAATACAAAACTCGGGATACGTCATACTGAAGTTAATGTACCATTAGGTAGATTGCACCCTCTCGCAAATAAGAAAGCCACCCTAGGTCAATTGTTTTTTGTACCCGGTAGCTTTTAGGTGTCCTGTACTACCGCACCGCATCTGGTATCTGGCACACGATTAATCAGAGGTCAGGTATGGTATATACTTCGTACCAGGTACCAGGTATCGCATGCTCAGAGCTATGATACCTGGTACCTGGTAGATTTGAGTACAACCAGCAGCGCACAAGCAGCAAGAGCAGTAGCCTACCATGTCCTGGTACGAATCGTACCTCGTATCCAGATAACGTTGCCGCGGACAAACTGCTGATGTACAGCAGTACAGGGCACATAAACATAAACGTGGTAATAAGAAAGCCAGGATGATGTTTAGCTACCGGAGTAAGAAACTCGCTGTTATTTACCCGAAAATAAAAAACTCGGGATACGTTCCACTGAAGTTATTGTACCATAAGGTAGATTGCACCCTCTCCCAAATAAGAAAGCCACCCTAGATCAATGTTTTATGCACCTGGTATCTTTTAGGTGTCCTGTACTACCGCATCCGGTATCTGGCACGCAATTAATCAGATGTCAGGTATGGTATATACATCGTACCAGGTACCAGGTATCGCATGCTCAGAGCTATGATACCTGGTACCTGGTAGATTTGAGTACAACCAGCAGCGCACAAGCAGCAAGAGCAGTGGCCTACCATGACCTGGTACGAATCGTACCTCGTATCCAGATAACGTTGCCGCGAACAAAACTTCTGATGTACAGAAGTACAGGGCACATAAACATAAACCTGGTAATAAGGAAGCCAGGATGTTATTTAGCTACCGGAGTACGAAACTCGGAAGTCAGTATCCTGAAGGTATCTGTGACAACAAACCCTCTTTTAAATACGAGAGCCAACTTACCGCTGTAGTCTAGGTCAGTATTTCTGTTCCTTACGATATAGTCTACAGCAGGACTACAGGAGTACAGAACACGTACCTGTACTATCAAAGGTGAAGTAATAAGAAAGCCAAGTTTATATTATCAGAAAGATAAGAAACTCGGTAGCTTTTATACTGAAGTCACTGTAGAACGTATCTTCGCACAAATAAGAAAGCCAGCCTACCGCAGGTACCAGGTATGATGTTTCTCATCTGGTGTCGGTACTGCTTCACCGTGGGTACCAGGTATAATATTCGTCGTACGTACAGCAGCACGTAACAAACAGAAGTCTACCATAGAACCACTCACACCCGACCGTGTGTGGCGTAGGTAGAGGGCTGTAAGGAAACTAACCCACCAGCTTGCTTTCTCCCTTGACGTGTTTCCTCCTGGCTTTCACAGAACAGTGCTCGTGATGTCGATGAATCGACGCTGCCTTGGATGTTCGATGCTGTCAAAGTAGATGAAGTTGCACTTTTTTGTTGTGATTCGCTCTCCCGAGAGGATCCATCACCGCTGCCTTCACCGCTACTTCAATCGCTGCCTCCACGGTCACGATCTCCGCCGCTGCTGCCTCCAATGCCCCCACCGCTGCCTCCGCCATCACTACCCACCACGTCGCATCGACAGATGGCAGGGTCCAAGAAACGAAACTATTAATAGTCACACTACAACCGCTGCAACAGGGAGGCGCCTTGGCTCGGGTCCACGGAAACGAGCCTGGTGGTTGTAGGCTAGGAGAGCCGCAATTAGACATACTAAAGCGTTCATAGCCGCCACACGATTATGGTGCTGAGGAGCCGGCTGTGGTGTCGATCGCCTGGTGTCTGTGCTGCGCGCGGTCCCGCTTGCGGTCTCTCTTCTCTCCCTGGGAGACGATGCGCGATCACAGCGCGTCGCTCGGTGCAATCATCGCCAATCACAATTGTAGACTATAAAACTATATACCTAGACCTCGCCCCCCTCGGACGTCTCGCTCGGCATATCCTCCCCCCTCTCAGCCCTTCTCAGCCCGTAATTGCCGAAAAGAAAATTAGTTGCTGGGGAAAAGAACCGTCCCGAAGTTCCTTGCCTTCCTTGCTTTCCCTAGTCTCATTCTTACTTACTTTTTAGCTCTCATTCTCTGATCTTTAGTGCTTGCTCTCTGATATTTTTATTTTGCTTTTTCAGCAACTTCTTTTTTGTACTTTTACTTTTGAAGTTGGCCAATTGCTGGCTGTTGAGAGGGAATTGCCGTTGACGGCTGCAAACAATTTGAATTTGAAATTTGCCGGATCGGCAATAACAATTTGAAGTTGAAATTTGCGAAGCGGACCAAGGCTAGTAGTGCGGGAGGAGGCTCCGCCAACAGTGGGGGTGGTGGAGGTTCAGGATCAAGCGTGTGGAAGCTGGTCGGGCAAGAACGGGACTCATCTTCTTCTGGCAATCCTGATTGGCCGTGCCCGAGCAAGGGTTGTGACGGCTTCCTCATCGCACGAAATAGGAAAAACAGGAGTTCCCAGTACGCTGTCTGCGACACCTGCAGGAGTGACGAGCCTTCCACGTGCCTAGCTTTTCATAACCTTAACGAGAAGCACTGGGGAAGCGGCGACAACCCTCGTGTGTGTGATTGGTGTGACGCGGACACCTGTGATTCACCTTCGATCGGCGTCCCTAACGAAGGAGCTGAGAGCTTGACGAAACGTGAGTTACATTTCTGTCGTTGTGCTGTGATTTCTTTTTCATGCGTACAAACACACTTTTTCATGTACGAGTACTACGTGTACGGGGCAGTCTCGTCATCGCGGTGTAAGCGGGAATTGTACAAGTACTCAGGTCTACGAGTAGACCTATGCAGTGACGACGCTGCTGTGTGATGCGATTTCTTTTTCATACGTACAGCCAAACACACTTCATGTATGTACGACTACGAGTACGGGGCAGTCCCGTTATCGGGGTAAGCGGGGGTTGAACAAGTGGTCCATGCAGTGACGCTTTGTGCTGTGATATAAACACACGTTTTGAATGTACGACTACGACCACGTGGTATCTATACATGTAAGACGCAATGAAAACGGTCAAGTCTCATCACGGGGGTCAGCCAGGGTTGTAAAAATGGTCCATGCAGTGATAAATTACACAGCAGCATGATACCTCAGCACCAGTCGCAGTACACACTGGAGGTTGATATATAGCAGTAAACAGAAGCTGAAGTTAACCTGGGTGATGCTGGAGAGCAGTCCCGTGATTGGGGTTAGCGAGTTGTTCATGCAGTGACGCGGTGTACTACTACTGTTACTCATTTTTCATACAACCACATGAACTCTTTGTGTTAACGAGTACAAGTAGGGTGCGCAACCTCTTCAGGAATCGCAGTACACGTCGGTCGTAATAGTGTTGATAGCAGCAGTAATAGAGTAGTACCGAACAATATATACAGCAGGTACTGTCTCTTACCCTTCGTTGTCGTTCCGCCGGTAGGCCATATATAGCAGTATACCGGGGCTTACGCTTACCAGTTGCGACTGTGAATCCCGTTCGTTCCTGTCCCAGTGGTGGTTTCATAGGTGTTAGCAACGTTGTGGTACCAGGCAGGGCTTTGCCCATAAACGACCGCTTTCATTACAACAGTGTTAAATTGTACGACTTCCTTTCCAACTTTGGAAATCGACGACAGCTACGTGGCCTTACTATTTTGAACATTCACTGAACGCAAGGTATTCCCATCCGTTGTTGTCGTTTGCAGAAGCCCTGCGAAGCAGCCGCCGAGGGCCTCAAGTCGGCGAGGACATAAACACGAAGTGCACCGGCGACATCAAGGTCGGTGACCTCCTGAAGAAGGCAGGCGACCACTTGCTCGATATACATCCCGCATTCCATTCCCACGGTGCCACGAGGGCGTTCGACATCGAGGTACGTTCTACTCTTCTTATCTTGCGTCCTGTGTGTCACGAGTCGAGACATCCATGTCTCTTGCTCAAGACTAGGGGATGGCGTGCGGATATAGTCTGAAGTGCGGCTCTTTTTCCAAGTACCAAGAGCAGGTACAACAATACCACAACAATTACTAACAGCGAAAGGAGCTCCAATAATAATTTGGATGGTTACGACGTCTGCTGGAGAGAAGTACGAATACTTTTTACACATACTTATCGACGTTCTCCCGCCATGCTTCAACGTTTGTGGACAGATCCACAAGACCATCGACAAAAAACAAGAGTGCAAGGTGCTGGGTACCTCCGCTGAGGAGGAAGAGTCCAAGCAAGCCTGCATGCTCCTTCGGAAGCAATGTTGACAGCACGTTCTTTATAGAACGTTAAGTTGTGGTTTATTATACCAGCATCGTTTTTTGAGAACTATGCCTAAATGCGTGCTCTTCGTCTTTCAGGAATACAAATGTACTTCACATGTTTGCGGTGTGTGCGTTCAAGTTCCTGCTTCCAGCATGTTTTTTTTGGCACTGCGCTCCTTTACATCTTAAGTTGTAGTTTTCCTGTCTCTATCCTTGACAAGCGCGTGCCTGGTGTTTATGCACTGCGATAATTTATTATTGATGATCGACTTAGAGAAGCTATTAATAGGTGTACAGGACCTAGGTGCTACCTGAGAGGTGGAAGGATATGCCAAGCAAGTCCTCCGACGTGCCCATCATGGACTGGGCGAATGGATGATCATAACAAACTCATAATCATAATCGTCTCTATCCTGTACCGTTGTACAATATATGGACCTCTTGGCATTTTTAAGTCGCCAGTTGCCCCATTTGTGCTTCTTTTCCGCCTTTCTACGTACTGAATGTATGTCTATTCCTCCTTCCGCAAGCGCAGCGGGCGGCGCCCAGCCGCCCGCGAGCGAAGCCCTTGTAAATATATATTATTAAATCATTCCTTGGTGTCATGTATTTTTGTCAGGAGTTTTTTGTCTCGGCCTAAGTATTCGTTTCGCGGAACTGGAATTCTCGGTCGGATATAGCTTGGTTCGAGCGCCGCCTTTGGGGGGCGGCTTCAACGCCCCTCGCCCTGCCGTGTCCGTTCCGCACATCGACGTGAACGCGGACGGGTGCCGAGCGAGACGAGCGAGTGTCGAGGAGGAATTTAGTAAAATTTGTTGAATCTTAATGGCTGCAACGCCTGAATGATTTACACAATTGGCATCATTTCCAAACGGTACGTGATAATGTTTGGAATTTTGCGGTGGCATACTCTCGAGCGTTAGTTTCTTTGCTGTACTGTTTTACTATTAATAGTTCGTTTGGTTTCTTGCCCGGCCTTTTTATTGCTTTTGTTTCTGCTCGTTTTGCCAGCTGGAAATTCATTTTTTTAGTGTGGGTTCACCTAAATCGTGACACAAGTTACCGACGATATCCAACAACTTCGCGACACAAATTACCGACGGCAAAACGTTTCGTGACGAAATAACTCCCAAACCATGGAATCATGACATTTTCATGTAACATAATCTCGAAACAAAACCAAGCAGGTAGAGCCATCTCTTCGGCCTTTGGCCCTGGCTTTAGCATGGCCGCTGACACTCCAGGCAGCCTCTGCTGTAGGCATGAACGAGTGCGGTTGATTCGCAGCGAACTATCCCGCTGTGCTCGCTTCTAGGTGGCCATTGTCCACGCCATTTCATGTCACCTCCCTTCTGTTTTGAGCTCGTCGTCGTGCCGTCGAGGTACGAGGAAACCCGTACGTACTGGGTGAGAACAGCAGTATCTACGACGACCATAAACGCCAACTGACAACATTGGCAAGCACACAACATCAGGTGCAGCAGCAGTAGCCGAAGGGCGAAACTTCTAGCACATACTGCAGCAACTAGTAGCAACCAGAACCACAGCAGATAGCTCAAAGTGCAGTACGAGTGCCGTTGGTAAGTTTAGTCGTACACGCATCACTCTGTCCAATATATAACAACCGTTTTATTTTCATATTGATGAAGAAAAAATATTTCATTTCCTGTAAGAATGATACGTCGTACGAGCGGACGTTCCGATTCTGGTGTGCTGCTGCCGTGAGACCATCGAGCACACCGCATGTTTTGCTCAAACAAGAGCCAACAAGAGGCAGCGCACAGGGGCCCCCAACACAGAGACACGTGACAATCTCGGCCAGCTGTCGATCGCGTAATTCGCCGGTAATCCGTGCTTCGGTGGGTGTATCGGAAGTCGTTCGTAGTACTGCTGTAGATCGTCGAAAAACCACGTGGCATCGTTCTGGTGGCAGACTCGCCAGTAGACCCCAAAAAATTTATTTACCTTTTTTTTCCTTGGCCCCATGCACCCATTTCCTTTTTTTCTCTTCTTTGTTCTTTGTTTCTTTTTTCCAATTGACTTGCGTCTGTTGTGCGTATGCGTAGTGATAGATACCACGTGTAATATATACGTGGTAGTCTTTGTTGGGTGGCAAGCAGTATAGTTGGTTTTCCAGGCGCGAGTAATGAGACGTATGCACCGGTATGGACCTGGCACATCGTAGACTGACTCCCGATTTCACTTTTATATGTTTTTGGTGGAGGCATGAATTGCGTCAGCTGTGATTTATGCGTTTACCACCTTGGGTTTGTGTTTTTACCCTAGGGTATTCCTCAGCTCCAGAGTGACTGGAGCCTGTCCTGTGACCACGGACTTGATTATGCGAGTTAATGTGAGAACGACAACAAGAACAACAACACCTGAAATATTGCCTGTTTCTTGACCGTTCAGCTGCTTCCTGCAAATTTGGTTTTTCTGCCAACACGATTTTGAACTTTTTCGCGATTTTTCTTTTTTTTTGTCTAGTAAGTTGAACGCCCTGCCATTTGCCGCTAATTTGCCGCCTGTGCATTAGTTGCGGAGCGGTCCAGCTTTAGCTTTTCTTTGATTCGCACCATTTGTTTAGTACTTGACGAAGCTTCATCGGCTGAGATCTGGGCTTATCTCATCAGCTCGACACCGCCCAGCACCCCATCGCAGCGCTATAGCTTACAGCAACGAAGCGCCGTGCAGTGCCCTGCGATGCCCTGCGGCTCAGCTCCGCAGCGCACCGCTAGCTCAGCAGAGCGAAGCGCTATGCTTTGCCGTGCTCTGCCGTCGCGGTCGTTCGTTATTCATGATATCTAAAACTCCGCGTACGCTGATATTTAGGTATTTGGCGCTTTATTCTATACATATCGCGTCAACCATCGTAATATCATACAACATGGGGGAGGGAATGTAGTCTCTATGCAAAGATCCTGTTTTGTTTTAATCAATTGTCAGCCGGCCGCCCCGGTGGTCTATTAATAATAGTGGTTTTACCCTCGAATACTACTAACGTTCGGTTGTCCTTGAGTTCGACACCCACCACGATGGGATTTGACTTTATTTGCAAAAATGCAAAAAAAAAACAGGGATCAACTGCTGAGAGCGCCTAGCAGCGTGGGTTGGTTCGACGCGAGTCGACGAGGGAAGAAAATGCTGGATTCTCCTCGCGGTAAAAATGAAAGCACGTGCCGAAGTGGGGAGGGAGGAGGAGGGCCCGCTATGTGACCCCGGATCTGAGTTACTACTGGGAGGGAGCGCGAGAGTGGTGCGGGGATAATAATGGGATGAAGAAAAAAAAATGTTGCAAAGGTATATTATTATTACTACCAGTAAATAATATGTCAGTCTCTAGGAAATACGCACGGCACTATCAGCAGTGGTCATGGTAGAGACACTCCGGATATTATGCATTGAGGGGACGCGTCCGATTCCGATAACGTGAAAGCCCCCACGAAGAAAGGACAGCAGACAAACATATCCCGCCTTCCCGAGAAAAAACAGAGAAGAAGCGCCACGCCAACCTCCCGTACGAGCAAAGCCACCCCCGCACCAATCTTGGACAACGCCGCCTCAACGAGAGATCGCCCTCCTCTTCTACGTTTTCCTCCTCGCCCGCGACCACGCAGACCAATCAATGCGACAGCCTTCACGTAACAAACAAAGCAATCTTCTTCCAAAACCTCGCCGGCTGACATGTCCTCATGTCGACGTTTGATGCAAACCGACTTTGCATCCTGTCGACTTCGAACCTCCATTGCCACGGGGACAGCAGTGCAGTCTCTTCACCAATGCCAAGGCCTCTTTCGTTTCGCCTAGAGGCGACGCAGGTTCTCAATAATACTATTTTCGTTATTTTTTTTGATAGACGCCAACTTTTACTTGACGGCGCATTTAACATAGTTTGTTTCGCCTATCCTTGCCTTCTTTGTTGTATAGTATTACGTTTTTTGTTTTGTCAAAGCATGACTTTCATAATCCCATGTTCGTATTAAACTCTTGGCATTACTTTAATGCATGCCAAATCGGACAGCTACACCTTAAGTTGTCGAAGTGCTGCCCTGCCCTACCCGAAGCATGGGCGCCGGCGAACGCCGGCGCCCATGCGGAGCCCTTGTATACTTACAAAATCCTTACAAAACTCGTGATTCATTTGCCGAATTTGCTGCCTGTAAGCCAATCATATCGCTGAATCCTTACAAAAATTCCCCAGGTATAGGCGAGATCTGTCCCACCCTCAAAATTTTTCGGAAAAGACTGCGGTATACTGTAAACAAGTTTAATTCTTTGTCGTTCTTTGTCGATTCTTTGTCGTGAATGCGCAATCCGATTGGTTATTCTTTGTCGGAGTCTGTCCCACCCTCAAAGATTTTCGCCGGTGGGACAGAATTTTGGGGAGCGCCTAATCTTACCCCATGGGTTATGAAAGAGAACCACAACCCACACATCCAGACCGTGGACACCCGGGGGTGACGCCCTAACCTTACCTGTCCCCTTTTTGGTTCTCGGGAGCCGGGTCATGCTTTGTCTAGAAAATTGGATGGAAATTCAAACTTCTTCTCGCAGAAACCACAAAGAAGACAACGAAGACACACCATCACGCCAGCCACGACCACCACCAGAGGACACACCGATCTCAAGCACATATCCGGCCTCGCAGAAGAAGACTGCCATCAGCCGAACAGAGGCCCGGAAGATAGCAGCAGCAGCAGCAGAACAAGAAGAAGCGGAAAGGAGAGCAGCAGCACATCAACGCCGGGCCATCCCACAGGTACGGTATGATACGCACCGCAGCAGCGAGCACGCACACCGAACTCGCCCAATCACCCAACGGCAGCAACACGCAGCTGTGTAGTGAGGTGCAAGAAAGATGTGTTGTTGCTGTGTTTCTCTCTTCCTCTGCTGTTCGTGTCTTGTCTTTATCCTCTTTTCTTAGTCTCGCGTGGCGCACTCTCTCTGGTTCTCTCTTTGCTTCTCCCTCTTCTCTCTGTTTTCTGTATGTACGTCTCATTCTGAACTGCGAACGTATAGCAATAAAGTATGCTGCTTCACTGCGGTGTATCGTGCCAAGTATATCATACCAAGTACGAGGTATCATACAGCAGTATTATACACAGACAGTAGTAGATCGGGCGTCACAGATGGTGGACTGCTGTATCATACCCGTTCTCTTGCTGTTCGTATGTGACACAGTTGTTCAAACGCTTTCCCTTTCGTTTTGTGCCGCTACCGCTGCCGGTACCACCGCTGTAAAGATGTGGGGCGCGTGGCAACTGTGCATATCCCGTCCATGCCTGTACGCCTTCACCACTGTCAACATGTGGGGCGCGTTACCCGTTACTGCTGAACGTACATATTATCCCGTCCATCCCAACATGTACGTATGGTATCATATACAAGGGCTTCGCTCGCGGGCGGCTGGACGCCGTCGGCTACGCTCGCGGAAGGAGGAATATACATTCAGCAGAAAGGCGGAAAAGAAGCACAAATGGCGTAACTGGCGACTTGAAAATGCCAAGAGGTCCATATACAGTACAACGGTAAACGATGGAGACGATTATGATTATGAGTTTGTTATTATCATCCATTCGCCCAGTCCATGATGGACACGTCGGAGGACTTGCTTGGCATATCCTTCCACTTCTCTGGTAGCACCTGTACACTTATTAGTAGCTCTCTCTAAGTCGATCATCAATAATAAATCGTCGCAGTGCATAAACACCAGGTACGCGCTTGTCAAGGATAAAGACAGGAAAACTACAACTTAAGATGTAAAGGAGCGCAGTGCCAAAAAAAACATGCTGGAAGCAGGAACTTGAACGCACACACCGCAAACATGTGAAGTACATTTGTATTCCGAAGGACGAAGAGCATGCATTTAGGCATAATGCTCATAAAACGATGCTGGTATATAGAAACCACAACGTTCTATAAAGAATGTGCTGTCAACATTGCTTCCGAAGAAGCATGCAGGCTTGCTTGGACTCCTTCTCAGCGGAGGTACCCAGTACCTTGCACTCTTGTTTTTTGTCGATGATCTTGTGAATCTGTCCACAAACGTTGAAGCATAGCGGGAGGACGTCGATAAGTATGTGTAAAAAAGTATTCGTACTTCTCTCCAGCAGACGTCGTAACCATCCAAACTATTGGAGCTCCTTCTTTCGTTGTTAGTAACTGTTGTGGTATCGTTGTACTTGCTCTTGGTACTTGGAAGAAGAGCCGCACTTCATAGACTATATCCGCACGCAATCCCCTAGTCTTGAGCAAGAGACATGGATGTCTCGACTCGTGACACACAGGACGCAAGATAAGAGTAGAACGTACCTCAATGTCGAACGCCCTCTTGGCACCGTGGGAATGGAATGCGGGAGGTATATCGAGCAAGTGGTAGCCTGCTTCTTCAGGAGGTCACCGACCTTGATGTCGCCGGTGCACTTCGTGTTTATGTCCTCGCCGACTTGGCGGCCCTCGGCGACTGCTTCGCAGGGCTCCTGCAAACGACAACAACGGATGGGAATACCTAGCGTTCAGTGAATGTTCAAAATAGTAAGGCCACCTAGCTGTCGTCGGTTTCCAAAGTTTGAAGGGAAGTCGTACAATTCAACACTGTTGTAATAAAAGCGGTCGTTTATGGGCAAAGCCCTGCCGAGTACCACAACGTTGCTAACACCTATGAAACCACCACTGGGACAGGAACGAACGGGATTCACAGTCGCAACTGGTAAGCGTAAGCCCCGGTATACTGCTATATATGGCCTACCGGCGGAATACCGACAACGAAGGGTAAGAGTCAGTACCTGCAGTATATATTGTTCCGTACTACTCCATTACTGCTGCTATCAATACTATTACGAGCGACGTGTACTGCGATTCCTGAAGAGGTTGCGCACCCTACTTGTACTCGTTAGTACAAAGAGTTTATGTGGTTGTATGAAACATGAGTAACAGTAGTAGTACACCGCGTCACTACATAAACAACTCGCTAACCCCAATCACGGGACTGCTCTCCAGCACCACCCAGGTAAACTTCAGCTTCTGCTTAGTTCTGTATATCAACCTCCAGTGTGTACTGCGACTGATGCTGATGGTATCATGCTGCTGTGTAATTTATCACTGCATGGACCATTTTTACAACCCTGGCTGACCCCCGTGATGGGACTTGCCCGTTTTCATTGCGTCTTACATGTATAGATACCACGTAGTCGTAGTCGTACATCCAACAAGTTTGTTTATATCACAGCACAAAGCGTCACTGCATGGACCACTTGTTCAACCCCCGCTCACCCCGATGGCGGGACTGCGCCGTACTCGTAGTCGTACATACATGAAGTGTGTTTGGTTCTACGTTGTACAACCCCCGCTTACACCCCGATGACGGGACTGCTCCGTACACGTACTCGTACATACAAAAAGTGTGTTTGGTTGTACGCATGAAAAAGAAATCACAGCACGCAGCGTCACTGCGTAGACAACTAGTACAACATGCTTACCCCGACGACGGGACTGCCCTCCGTGACCACCAAGGCGAACTTGAGTTTGTTCAGGCTACGCGTCCCCAAGCACAGCTTCCACACCGTGTAGTAGTTCGACCACGCTGGTGTAGTACACACATGCTACAGCAAACGTTGCAGACAGGCACACAAGGTCAAACAATGTAAATTTCAATGTGCATCATTATTGGAAACAGGATTCGCTTGAGTTCACCAACACCCAAAACCACATACTCTATTGCGCACAACTTGCAGCACACTCAGCCAACACTCAACGCAGCACTACCGAAAATACAGGGTGTTGACATCTAGTGTCTTACCTATGTCGCACGGCGCTGAACACACTGACAACGGGAACAAACTCTCAGCATCAGTAGTATAGTAGCTGACAGCAAACATCACATTCCAACAACACGAAGAAATGAAACTCACGTTTTGTCAAGCTCTCAGCTCCTTCGTTAGGGACGCCGATCGAAGGTGAATCACAGGTGCCCGCGTCACACCAGTCACATACACGAGGGTTGTCGCCGCTTCCCCAGTGCTTCTTGCTAAGGTTATGAAAAGCTTGGCACGTGGAATGGTCGTCACTTCTGCAGGTGTCGCAGACAGCGTACTGGGAACTCCTGTTTTTTCTATTTCGTTCGATGAGGAAGCCGTCACAACCCTTGCTCGGGCACGGCCAATCAGGATTGCGAGAAGAAGCTGAGTCCCGTTCTTGCCCAACCAGCGCCCACACGCCGGATCCTGAACCTCCACCACCCCCACTGTTGGCGGAGCCTTCTCTCGCACTAGCCTTGGTCCGCTTCGCAATTTTCAACTTCAAATTGTTATTGCCGATCCGGCAAATTTCAAATTCAATTTGTTTGCAGCCGTCAACGGCAATTCCCTCTCAACAGACAGCAATTGTCCAACTTCAAGTGTAAGAGTACAAAAACGAAGTTGCTGAAAAAGCAAAATAAAAATATCAGAGAGCAAGCAGTAAAAAGATCAGAGAATGAGAACTGAGAATTAGACTATAGGGAAAGCAAGAAAGGCAAGGAACTTCGGGACGGTTCTTTTCCCCAGCAACTAATTTTCCTTTCGGCAATTACGGGCTGAGAAGGGCTGAGAGGGGGAAGGATATGCCGAGCGAGACCTTCGAGGGGGTCGAGGGCTAAGTAATTAAGTTTATGACAGCAGTTCAAACTTTTTGCTTTCGTTTAGTGCTTGGTGCTTGATGGCATGGTGTTGTTGCAGGAGTTCAGGCCGGTGGGATCGGAGCTCTTCTCCCTCCCTGCAGGAGCTTCACCTGCAACTGCACCTGCACTTGCGCGGCAGCAACCCCTCCAATGAGCGCCGGCCCAGCACAGCAGGTGAACTAGAGGGCACTTGAAAATGACGGGCTGCCGTTGCCCCTACCGTGTCGACTGTAACCTCACGACCCCATGCCTGTACCTGCACCACTGCCAAGATGTGGGGCGCGTTACTGCGATACATATTCCGTCCATCCCAACATGTGCGTATGATATCATAGGTGACAGCAGTGGTTCGAATTTGTTCCTTTCGTTTTGTGCTTGTTGGCGTGATGTTGTTGCCGGAGTTCAGGCCGGCGGGATCGGAGCGCCTCTCCCTGCAGGCGCTGCACCTGGAGCTGCACCTTGAGCTGCACCTTGGGCTGCACCTGCGCCTGGAGCTGCAACTGCACCAGGAGCTGCACCTGCACCTGGAGCTGCACCTGCGCCTGGAGCTGCACCTGCGCCTGAAACTGCACCTGCAGCTGCGCAGCAGCAACCCCCGCCTCCAATGAGCGGCGTCCCAGCACAGCAGGTGAGCTACAGGGCACTTGCATTTGATAGGCTGCGGTTGCCCTTACCGTTTCGATTGTAAATTGGTGACTTCATGCCTGTACGACTGTCAAGATGTGGGGCGCGTGACTACCGTACGTAACCCGTCCATTCCAACGTGTATGTGCCAGCAGTTGTTCAAACATTTTGCGTTTAGTTTCACTTATTTGGTCCACAACAGAGTTTTGCGTAGTAGGGATGGTAGTTCCCGGGCGGCTGTTACCAGGCGGCTGAAAACCAACCGTCGAATATGTGTTTCGCCGATCACTGAGCGCCGACCACTGATAGCATGCACCCCGGCAGCCAGTCAGAACTTGGGGTTTTATTGGCCTTCGTGCTGTTGCTTACGTTCGGCCAGGCGTAAGACCCAGCAGTATTGCTGGTCAAGCTGAAGGCCATTCCGGTGGAGAACGGAACACTCGCAGAGGTGGAAGAAGATCTGCGCAGCGTGTGTGGGAATGAGGGAATTATCCTGGTTGTCGCTAAGTCGTCACGGGTGGACGACGGCTCGAGCAGTAGGGTGGACTTTACAAAGTTCTTTTGTCAGAAAGCTGGGAAAGGGAGGCGTGATCAAGAGCAGTACCTGCTCTGCTTGGACAACGGCAAGCGTATGCCCGGAGCTGGAGCTGTATTTGCAGGGCATGTGTATATCTTGAAGTACTCGTTTGTTTGGGGCGAGTACAGTGAAACGAGTAGAATAAAACGGGACGCGAGGGGCGTACGGCAAGTTGACACCAGAAACCAGTATTGCCAGTGTTGTCTTTGTACTCACTGGTCACTGGCTTCAATATTGTGTTGCCTTCTGTGCGCAGTGCCTGGCATCACCCGCCGGAATGGCTGCGGTACAAGCAGGATAGGTTGCCCGTTTGAGGTGCGTGCGTGGGTGTGTGTGGGTGCGTGTGTGGCCTACGTTGGTGCCGGGGGCACTTGTGAATACGTGCGCCGTACTTCACAAAATTAGACACTTGTGAAAGCTTCTAGGTATCGTACGAGCGGAAGATTTGAGGACGTTGGAGGCACCTATGAAGCGTGCGGATAACACTCGAGTAAAAAACATCCGGAGCCACCACCACCTGTACACTCACGCCCTTCCCACCCCCTGGGGCCACGCTTTTCCCACCCCCTGAGGCGGACGGCCGCGACACACCCCAAATGCGAAACGAGTTGAAAACATGAGACACCGTAACGAAATAAAGTTAGTGCGTGGTATGTCGTTGCAGTTTGTCGTTGACGAAATTGATTAAAGCTGAATACGAATATGCACACATCTGTTCCTGTCTCATATGTTCCTGTCTTGGTCACGGACAAATTTTACTGAAGCAGGTCACTCTCAGGCACGCCAATAGTCACGCCCACCCCTCGTTGCGAAGCTTGAAGCTCGAGCACAACCACGCCATTGACCGCGAGGCTATGGCGGCGAAAATGCGGCTGGCTGGAAAGCTCACAGGGGAGATGCAGGGACAAGTGGTAAAGCTGACTGGCGAGTAGGCAAGACCGCAGCAGCAGAACGAATATGTTGTCATAATGTCGTACTCAATGCCAACGAACGTTCAGGCAGCACCCATCAACTTACTGTCCCGCTTCTTGCCGTTAGGTATTGACGAGAATGTCTCATGTTGTCTCATGTCGTTGTCATGTTTTCACGTTTTACCAGCTGGGGGTATGAAGCCCAAGGCTATCGTGGTGGTACTGGAGAATTTGCACAGTAAGCACGTGAACCGTCGCGCTGTTCAAAACGCGGTGCAGGCGCAAACGGAAGGGGAGCGGACATTCCATGCTATCAATGTCTACGACGAGGTTTGTGGTCAAGTGTGAGGTGACCCTACCCCCCCCCCGGGCCGTTTGGAAACTCTAGGAGGGGTCTCGGAGGAAGTATCCCTGTGTGGGGGGGGTTTCAGGCTCGGCGTGTTAGAAGGACACTGCTATCCACATGTCCACTGGACTGACTGTGATAAATCCCGTCCTCACCAGCGGTGCGCCGCCTAGCCGCCCGTGTACACGTAACTTTGGTATGCAGGGGTTGGCGTGGCAGCACAAACAACAACACGACCTATCATACAAGCATACAAGAACGTTATTGAAGGCCCGCAGACCGTGAAATGCTTCAAAAGTATTGTATTTATTTTAATGTTTCTCGTGGTGAACGGGCGGAATATAATTATTGGGTATGCTTTGTCCGACTACGCATGATCGAGGGCTGGCTGTGTGTCATGAACAGTACCCCTGCCACCGCTCGTTTCCAAAAATGTACCCTCTTGGGTCCCAGGTGAAGAGGGAAACTGCGGGCGGCGGAGTGTGCGAGATGAAGCTTGACGAGGGAGGCCGACTCAGCCATTTTTTCTGGCAGACGAGGGAGCAGGTACGTGCCCAGCGCTCGTAGTGTTTCAACCATCAATCAGTGCCCACTTGTCATTGTTATGCGTCAAGACCGACGGATGCAGCCATTTTAAAAGACGAATATGTCCCCTCAACCGCGCCTGCAGGTATCTCTGTGGAATCGATATGGGCATGTGGCGTTCTACAACGATACGGCCGTGAAAAACCGGTACCGCATGCCCATCGGTGTGTCCGCCATCATCGATAATGACTTCCGGACGCGTATCGTCGGCCAATCCATCACAGCGGACACGACGACGGACACTTTCATCTGGACGTTAGAGAATGCTCTTGCGTCTGGTGGCGGCAAGCAGCCGGGTATCTTCATCCAAGACGCCGATGCTACTATGATGGGGGGAGTCCGACACGTCTTCCCGGACGCGACGGCCAGGCGTTGCTTGTGGTACCTGTACCAGGACATCCTCAAAGGTCTCTTCAAAGAATTGGGCTCCAGTATGCATGTGTGAGCCGGTTTTGCTTGGGGCACGTACAAAATATGACGCAGTTGGTATTGGTTTGACGGTCACTGGACTATGTCGCCTTTAATGTTGACTCTCAAATCACACCCATGTACATTTCGACATACCAATTGGTTTTGGCTGTGCGACGGCATGTAAATGCTGCTCCGAACCCAACTTCCTCTTCGTTGTTTTCCCACAGGCCTTCATGGACGAGTTCAAGGTGGCTCGCCAGCAGACCTCTATGGCGAAGGTCCAGGAGAATTTTAAGACCTTCACCGAGAAATACTCTAAGGCAGACCAATATACATGGGGGTGATCTACGAAGACCAGAAACGGTGGGCCGAGTACGTGTCCCCGCTAGCCTTCTCTGTGGGTTCGTGGACAACGTCAAGAGTTCAAGGTGTGTTTCTACGTACGTGGTATGTTTTCCGCCAGACCATGCGCAACCTCATCGCTGCTAGTTCGGTAGTGTTGGGATCGCGCGGGGAAGTGTTGACGTTCACGCAAGAGTCTTGCATTGGCGTGGTATCGTGTTGCAAGTAAGTGTTGCTGTGCATACCTAAAATACTTTCGTGCTCGTGGTTGGTCCTTTGGTCCTTGGGTCGCTGCTAGTTCGGTAGTGTTGGGATCGCGCGGAGAAGTGTTGACGTTCACGCAAGAGTCTTGCATTGGCGTGGTATCGTGTTGCAAGTAAGTGTTGCTGTGCATACCTAAAAAACTTTCGTGCTCGTGGTTGGTCCTTTGGTCCTTGGGTATATTCCGCTCACCCGCAACACCACAACTCAGTCAGCCCCGTTCCCTACGCCTCCCCCCTGAACCATGCCCGGCCATCCATGCACCTTTCCTGGCGGATGCATGATTGGCTGTGTGATTTGATTCTTCTTCCGCGATATTCGTCTTCGGAGCGCAAGTCGTGTGACCCCTCCATAATCGGCATGCTGTTCGTGGTTTTTAAGGAGGAGGAAATGAAGGTGTCGCTCACCATCCGTTCCAAACCTCTCTCCGCATCGCTCCAACTCTATCCGCACCGCTTCAAATGTTCGCACGTCCCGCTATTCGCTACGTATCCTTACAGGGCAGAACGCGCTGATCAAGGAGAAGTGCAATGCTCGCACGCCTCTCGTGGACGTCGCCACGTGCTTCACGGGCCTCGTCGACAACCAGCGTGACTCCGCAATGCTTCGTGACGCAATTCAGCACCCGCTACCTGTTCTAATGGCCATTCCGGCGCCGACTGCTGTGTTCAAGGGCGTGATGGAAGCCTCGGAGTTCTCGATCGCCCCGTCACCGCGGCGATTCATGGAGCAAGAGATGGGTAAGGCTATTCTGTACTGCCAGCTGGGCGGGGAGATCGCTGGCCCGGAACGCGCGGAGGCGTTGAAACGCACTTTCAAGTACATCGCCGAGAAGCTTTGCGACGTCGTCTTCGTCTTCCAGGTTTGCGAGTCACGCGGCTCTCACACCTACACGTACCTCGTGTCGCTCTTCTCCGACGGTAGCCACTTGTTTCAGTGCCGTACACTCCAGGTCCTAAGGCTGTGCTGCCGCCATTTCTGGGCGGCCATGATTCACTCCCGACGCTTTCGATTCCACGTCGGGCTCCTACACAAGCGCTGGCTGGCGGAGAAAGCGAGGGGCACACCAGAGGGTGATTGGCCATCTGCTGCTACGCTTAAATGGATAGCGGCCGATCGCCACGGAGGAGCAGCCGCAGGAACGGACGGCTTCCATAGGACAGCAGCTTCCATTGTCGGCGGGGGGTGGAAGGCTTTCGTGGGGAGCAGCCAGACGGTCCAGACGGTTCTGCTAGACTTGCGGGAGAAGGGCCCAGCCGAACAGGATGAGCAAGTGTTGTACGCCGATGTTTCCAAGACACTAGCGATGACATGCAATATTCTGTCTCGACAGTTTCTCGCCTGAAGCCGCCAAAGCTCTGGTAAACAACTTTTACGCCTCCGGCCGTACCCAAGCACAGGCGCAGACGGGGGGTAGGCGGGGTAGGAGGGTTGATAGCCTTCGTCGGGAACCCAAGCACTGTTTGCCGGCCCCCTAGAGCAGGTAGCTCAAGAAAACGTGGTGCGGCGGAATGAAGGCGCACCAGGGCGGGTAGCAAAATAACCGCCACTTCTGGGTCTTGAATATATGGGTGGTTGTTGTTGTAACTAAATATAACTTCAACCGGCGGGATGAACGTCCTGACGGAGTGCTTTTCGTCTTTCTTTTTTGTGGTGTTCGTTGGCGCCTTAATAAAGCCGTTACGTTAGTCACTGAGTATTCGGTTGTTTGGGTACAACGGTGTTAGTGACGATGTTGTAGCCGGGTTCGTTACAAAGGTGAAACGCAGACGAATGCAATGAAAAAAACAAGCTGTATTTCAATGCCAAAAATGGGTCAAAATATACCCAACTTGGGCAATATTTTGGAAAGTTTTGAGATTTGTTTGAGTTGTTTCTTGAGAATGATCAAAACAATGTATGAAAACGTCCTAGTGCAGTACCCTGCCTGCTCACTACCCATGGACTCGCCCCCCAGTACACCCCCACCTCGCCGACGGGGCCTTGAATTGCCTTTGACGTTTTGCTGAATTTCTGAAAATGAATACAAACACAACACATACACATATATATATAGATGGATAGATATATTCCAACGCCTTTTCGCCACCTTCTTTCCCCTGTGAAAGGGGCGAAATACGGCCATTTTCGGGCCGACTGTTCGTTTTGGCGGGCATGCGGCGGCATGGTTCAAGCACAGGCTGTAAAATGCAGTTTATTTCACACAACGCCGAAACATTCAACAATAACGTCGAAAAACGTTGAGAAACAGAGTGGACAGCGTAAAGGACCCGTACAAATTTGAATTTAGGTATCCTCACTTGTGAGACAGACGAAGTTATCACGTAATACTCTGCAATGAAAATAGTTCGTTATTATGCTGTTGCAGTTCTTGAGCAGTTCTGCTGTTTTCAATCTCCAGTGCACGCGAATAAGGGGGGGTGTAAGGACCATCCCCGGGTTTCCATAATAGAATAACGGTTGGCATCTCCAAAACGAAGAGCACAATTGAGAGCATATCCAACATAGCAAAACAGATACGGAAGCGTATCTGACCGAAACATGCCTCAATAAACACCTATGCACTGTCCAAAACAAAAAGACAGCAGGAAGACATGAACATGTAGGCATACTGTGTGAAGGCCTATGTAGCACAAACGCACCCATGCACACGCCTCCGCCATATATTCAAATTCATGTAATAATCAAGGCCGACCGCGCAGGGCGGACTTTCACCGTCCAACGATGACGCCTCAACGACCCAACATGCCTACTACCAATCCCCAATATTTCAGACCCACCTGCGCCTACGCCGTCTCTCTCTACGCATTCACCAGTTACGAAGCCATTATTCTCGCACCACAGCCAGATAGGGTTGTTTTCCTTCGTCCTTGCATCCTCACACTTGAGCCACACCCTGACATCGAAAGGGCGCCTGTTATTCGTGGATAATTCAAGTACGTCCAAAACAGAATACCTCCCAGCGTAAACTGGCGTGAGGGCATCAAAAGGACAATGGTTATCCCGCAGCCATTCAATAACACCGATGTCCCGGGGTCTTGCGTGCGTGTTCTCGCTAAAGACAATGCTCCAGGTGCAGCTCCAGGTGCAGGTGCAGCTCCAGGCGCAGTTGCAGCTCCAGGCGCAGGTGCAGCTCCACGCGCAGGTGCAGCTCCAGGTGCAGCGCCTGCAAGGAGAGGCGCTCCGATCCCGCCGGCTTGAACTCCGGCAACAACATCACGCCAACAAGCACAAAACGAAAGGAACAAATTCGAACCACTGCTGTCACCTATGATATCATACGCACATGTTGGGATGGACGGAATATGTATCGCAGTAACGCGCCCCACATCTCGGCAGTGGTGCAGGTACAGGCATGGGGTCGTGAGGTTACAGTCGACACGGTAGGGGCAACGGCAGCCCGTCATTTTCAAGTGCCCTCTAGTTCACCTGCTGTGCTGGGCCGGCGCTCATTGGAGGGGTTGCTGCCGCGCAAGTGCAGGTGCAGTTGCAGGTGAAGTTCCTGCAGGGAGGGAGAGGAGCTCCGATCCCGCCGGCCTGAACTCCTGCAACAACACCATGCCATCAAGCACCAAGCACTAAACGAAAGCAAAACGTTTGAACTGCTGTCATATATGATACCATACGTAAATGTTGGGATGGACGGGATATGTACGTTCAGCAGTAACGGGTAACGCGCCCCACATGTTGACAGTGGTGAAGGCGTACAGGCATGGACGGGATATGCACAGTTGCCACGCGCCCCACATCTTTACAGCGGTGGTACCGGGAGCGGTAGCGGCACAAAACGAAAGAGAAAGCGTTTGAACAACTGTGTCACATACGAACAGCGAGAGAACGGGTATGATACAGCAGTCCACCATCTGTGACGCCCGATCTACTACTGTCTGTGTATAATACTGCTGTATGATACCTTGTACTTGGTATGATATACTTGGTACGATACACCGCAGTGAAGCAGCATACTTTATTGCTATACGTTCGCAGTTCAGAATGAGACGTACATACAGAAAACAGAGAGAAGAGGGAGAAGCAAAGAGAGAACCAGAGAGAGTGCGCCACGCGAGACTAAGAAAAGAGGATTAAGACAAGACACGAACCGCAGAGGAAGAGAGAAACACAGCAACAACACATCTTTCTTGCACCTCACTACACAGCTGCGTGTTGCTGCCGTTGGGTGTTTGGGCGATTTCGGTGTGTGTGCTCGCTGCTGCGGTGCGTATCATACCGTACCTGTGGGGTGGCCCGGCGTTGATGTGCTGCTGCTCTCCTTTCCGCTTCTTCTTGCGCTGCTGCTGCTGCTGCTATCTTCCGAGCCTCTGTTCGGCTGATGGCAGTCTTCTTCTGCGTGGCCGGATATGTGCTTGAGATCGGTCTGTCCTCTGGTGGTGGTCGTGGCTGGCGTGATGGTGTGTCTTCGTTGTCTTTGTGGTTTCTGCGAGAAGAAGTTTGAATTTCCATCCAATTTTCTAGACAAAGCATGACACGGCTCCCGAGAACCAAAGAGGGGACAGGTTAGGATGTCATCCCGGGGTGTCCACGGTCTGGATGTGTGGGTTGTGGTTCTCTTTCATAACCCATGGGGTAACATTAGGCGCTCCCAGAATTTTGTGGGAGTTTAAATAACCGCCGGAGGCGGTAAAAATGTGTAAAAAGGGGGGGGACGAAACAAAAGAACGAACAAAGACAGAGGAGCACGAGACTAGAGCAAAGCACAGCAAAGCGAGCCTTGCTTACGCGATTGGCGACAGCCGTGATGGAAAAACGAGATGCACGAGGTCAGAACTCAAAATGTAATTGGAATGCATACATCCTGCGGGATGTGTGGGTGCTTGGCGGGCGCTCACGACGAAGGGAAGCTGCGGTACTTGGATGCTTTTTTTTGGAGGGCGCCCAGTTTTAAACCAATATAATGAGGAGAAGGTACGTACTAGGTATCATGTACGGGTACCAATGGTAATTTAGAGGGGGCGTAGGCAGGCAGGCACATGCCCTCCTGCCGCGGAGGCGGAAACGTATGTAGCAAGAAAGGTCCAACAAGGCTGTCTCCACTTTTCCTAAAGCCGTCGTAGCATTGAACCTGCTTCTTTGGCTTCCTCTGTTGGGACGAAGCCAGTATGAAAATCGCAATGCCTGGGGTAAGAGGGTGTTGTTTATACTTCACTATTGTGGTTGAACTGGACTACTTGTCGTAGTTGCAAACGCAAGGCTGTTCGCGGTACGAAACAAACGCGAACGCGTGCCATCATATGTAGGACCGACCCGTGGTGGCGGTGTGGTTGTTCTGTTTGCAGAAGCGCGCGGTGCCGTGCTGTGCGGTGCTGTGCGGTGCGGTGCGGTGCGGTGCGGTGCGGTGCGGTGCGGTGCCGTGCGGTGCGGTGCGGTGCGGTGCGGTGCGGTGCGGTGCGGTGCGGTGCGGTGCGGTGCGGTGCGGTGCGGTGCGGTGCGGTGCGGTGCGGTGCGGTGCGGTGCGGTGCGGTGCGGTGCGGTGCGGTGCGGTGCGGTGCGGTGCGGTGCGGTGCGGTGCGGTGCGGTGCGGTGCGGTGCGGTGCGGTGCGGTGCGGTGCGGTGCGGTGCGGTGCGGTGCGGTGCGGTTCGGTGCGGTGCGGTGCGGTGCGGTGCGGTTCGGTGCCGTGCGGTGCGGTGCGGTGCGGTGCGGTGCGGTGCGGTGCGGTGCGGTGCGGTGCGGTGCGGTGCGGTGCGGTGCGGTGCGGTGCGGTGCGGTGCGGTGCGGTGCGGTGCAGTGCGGTGCGGTGCGGTGCGGTGCGGTGCGGTGCGGTGCGGTGCGGTGCGGTGCGGTGCGGTGCGGTGCGGTGCGGTGCGGTGCGGTGCGGTGCGGTGCGGTGCGGTACGGTGAGGTGCGGTGCCGTGCGGTGAGGTGCGATGATGCAGCTACAGTGCGGTTCGGTGGTACCGCGCTGCACCTCGTTGCAACTGGAAGCTGCCGCACGCCCGCACCGTAAGAGCGACGCGCACCCTTATTATAACCGCTGACAAATACAAGCAAACCTTCAGCAAATACAACTTGAAGTCAGATGCGTGCACAGCAGATACCCACCATCCATGCATCGTACAAGGACAACGGTACGTATGTAATTTGGCGTGCCTTCCAACTTGTGAGCTGGCTTTGTTTGTGCTGCAGGCTAAGTCTCCATCCACCCCCCCGCCCAACTTGACGCTCCCGCCAGATGATAAACCTTGACGCTGCGGAGGCACACCCGAAATTCCAGGCATTGGGTACGCGTGTAGGCGTCGTGAAAGGAGTCGAAATGGCCTCGAATCAAGAAGACCTCCCGATCCTGCCCGAGTAACGAACACACTCCGTTGTAAGCGTGGCGCCAGAAGGTGGGCTACATTGGTACACATCACAGCAGACGGCTGCAAGCTGTTATAAACGACTTCCTTGCAAAACTTCTCTGACGTCATGTCGGAGGGTCATGTCGGAGGGTCATGTCGGAGGTGCCCAATTCGTGATGTCGTTTGTGTGGCCGACCTTGTTCTTCTAACCTGCTGTAGCTGCTGCTGCTGTTGCTGCTGTTTGGTGTTTACGTGCAGTTTGAATACAGCGCATACGCTCGTATTCGCGTACCGCTCCGGTTGCTTCCTTCTGTTTATTTGGTGTTCCGCTTGATAGGAGTCTCACCGTATGTGACCACAACACTGTAATAGGAACGTGCGGTAATAATAGTTTTGACTTGGAATAGACTAATCATCACCGGGGACGGCGTGGTTCTGTGTAGTAGTGTTAAGGGGACCCCCGGCGACAAGAGGAGAGGTACGCGAGGCCTGAATTTCAAGGGAATGCGCCAAAGTCCACGGGCAACTTTCACGGGGTTGATATCGAGGAGATCTGGCACCAATATGTATACGGGCGCTTGAGGCGCGACATCAGTTGATCTCGCGGCCGCGGACGCGTTAGGTCGGCTTCGATGGGCCACTCTTAGGGAAAAACTTTGCACCTCCTCCGTCTTGGTAGCCTCGTGCTCTTGCTTAGTGCGGTTGCAGTTGATTTATTCGTGTCAGTGTCGATTGCACCTCGTTCAACCTGCTCTCTTCTCCTGTTTTTTCGTTGCGTGCTCCGTCTTTCCCTTCTCGTTGCTGCTGTGTTTTGTTGTTTACTGCTGTCGCTTCCTTCCATGCGTCGTACTGCTGTACCTTATTTTCTTTTTGTCGCAGGGCGGGGACCTTGAAGATGGAGAACCCGCCACTAGCGTGTGTGCGATTACTGGCTAGCGTGTCTAGTGTGATCCCTGTGCGCGTTTGAACTGTTTTTACATAGTGATAGGAGGTGTTGATGGTGCATTTTGCGTACCATTTATTAATAGTTGCAGAACAACACAACCCTTCGTGGGTTTGGTGCTGCTCCAGTTTGAGCCCTTTGACTTACCCCCCCCTTGTACATCGTCGTACACCCTCTCGGCTGGGAGATGGATGGTGGATGGTGCCTGGTGGCTCTGCTCAGAAACTTCGAGAGTCAGTCCTTTGAATTTTGTATTTTGGCATAGTACACGTTAAGAAGTACGCATGACTGCGAATACCGATGCCAGATATATATTAGTTGCTGTTGAATCACACCCATAAACAGGGCGGTTCATTGACGGCAACCTCTAGGCGTACATTTGGCTCGTGTGTTCACCTGACGAAAGAGACCGCATCGTTCGTTCGCGTGCCTGCATTATTTAAATGTTCCTATTTATGTCCCCCTTTACCTTCCCTCCCCTTCTATATTTACTAGCCCACCTCCTACTCGGCTGCTCGTGTGAAAAAAATAGACGCAATCAGTTACATCGCAGGTCATCACGAGACCAAAAAAAGTGGGCGGCCAAGAAAACAAAAAATAAAACACAAGAAAGAGGAAGCTATTATTATTAGTAGTATCGTACATTTTATACTTTGTTGTACCGTGCATTGCCGTATATTATGCCTGGTATATCACCGTATATTATGCCTGGTGTTAAAGCCATTAAATAAGAGCGTCTCCGTAAAGAAGAGCAAACACGTTCCGTAAATATTTAACCTTGTGATAGAAAAACGACTTGGGCCAAAAAAAGACAAATCTGCACATACTACGTACGGTGTACCAAGTACAAAAAAAAGACTTGACAAAAAAAGACAAATTTGTATACTATATCTGGTATGAAAAATGAAAGAAACAGTGGCAAAAAAAAAAGGAACGAGGGTCGCCGGGGCTCGAACCAGTGATGTTGGTGCTTACTGGGCCCAAGTTAAGGTGGTGGTCCCACAATTTGGGGAGTACTCCCCAGATGTGGGGATGCAGCAGGACGCGAGCTGTCGAAGGGACTTACACCTGGTGCTTTGCCGTGATCCCTGAACTGTCCCTCGAGGGACTCCAGTGCTTCTCGAGCCGTCAGGGTGCTTTGTGCCCTCTGGGCAACCCCCGGCTCCTCACAGAACCCAGCATGAGCCCCAAACATATAGGGAAAAGACTGCGGCATACTGAAAACAAGTTTAATTCTTTGTCGTTCTTTGTCGATTCTTCGTCGTGAATGCGCAATCTGACTTCGATTGGTTATTCTTTGTCGGAGTCTGTCCCACTCTCGAAATTTTCAGGGCTTTTCACGGGTCATGACCCGACCCGCGGGTCGGGTCAAGGGGGTTTCAAAATCTCGCGGGTCGGGTCGGGTCGGGTCATCACGTTTTAAAATCTCACGGTTCGGGTCGGGTCGGGTCAAGAGGTTTTCAAAATCTCGCGGGTCGGGTCGGGTCGGGTCAAAAGGCTTCAAAATCTCGCGGGTCGGGTCGGGTCGGGTCAAGAGGTTTTCAAAATCTCGCGGGTCGGGTCGGGTCATGACCCGCGAGATACGGGTCACTTCGCGGGTCAAGCCATAATGACTCGTGAGTTGTTTTGGGCTGACCCGCGGGTCCAACCCGCGGATCTAGCCGGCGGATCCGCCTTTTTCAAACTTACAGGTGAGAGCCACGTTGAGGCCGTGTAGGCGCCCCGCGGGTCAGGCCCGCGGGTCCGCCAATAAAATACAAACATTTCGGCTTCCTGCCTCCCTCGTGCCGATGCTCCGATCATATGTCATCACAGCGTGCAGAACAATCACCAGGCAGTACCCCTAGCTACTCGTAACAAGGCATACAGCAGTGTGACGCGAATCCCGTACCTACTGAAGCCGTAACAACAGCAGTAATATTACGGTCATACCAGTACGAAAAGTGACCAAACGTAAAAAAAAGGCAAGGAAGGGCAGTCGTCGTCGAAGCAGCAGCAGCAGCAGCAGCAGCACTGGCAGCAGCAAGTACCAGCAGCAGACCCCGGATTCTCGCGGATCGCAGCCCCTGCTGACAGACCCATCGCCCCAGTTGTGGGCTTGCTGCCGGAGGCGGCTCAGCTAGGCTGCTTGCCGGGGCTGGAGACTGCACAGATAGAAGATAGATGCAGCAGTGTAGTAGTAGTAGTAGAAGTAGTAGTAGCTAGCTCGAGAATTATCATACCAGAGTACGATATAAATGTGACCAAACGTAAAAAAGCAAGAAGAGCAGCCGTTGTCGAAGCAGCAGCGGCAGCAAGCAGCAGCAGCAACAGCAGCAGCAAGCAGCAGCAGCAGCAGCAAGCAGCAGCAGCAGCAGCAGCACAGCAGCAGCAGCACCCTGGCAGCAGCAAGCACCAGCAGCAGCAGACAACACATCCTCGCGGATCGCACCCCCTGCTGACAGATCCACCGCCCCAGTTGTGGGCTTGCTGCCGGAGGCGGCTCAGCTAGGCTGCTTGCCGGGGCCGGAGATTGCACTTGTATATTATAACTAGCTCGCTCGTCGGGTCGCTCGTCGGGTCGACCGGGTGGTCTAACGGTACGGGCATGTCCATGCATGTGGGTTGCGGTTTCTTTCCTATTCCTCGCGCGCACACCACATGACATAATCATCAGCTGCAAACAATGCCGGTAAAAAACGCAGAGAACACGACATACTGGGAAAAATACGAGGGACCAAGGACCAACCAACCGACCGAGGTATACATACATGCTTTGACCCGTGACTTTTTGACTTTGACCCGTGAGAAATGTCACGGGTCAAGTTCACGTGACCCGCCAGACGACCCGAATCTCGCGGGTCACCCGGATTGTCGCGGGTCGGGTCGGGTCGGGTCAGGACGACTTCAAAATCTCGCGGGTCGGGTCGGGTCGGGTCAAGACATCTCGAAAATCTCGCGGGTCGGGTCGGGTCGGGTCAAGACGCCTCGAAACTCTCGCGGGTCGGGTCGGGTCGGGTCAAGACGTCTCGAAAATCTCGCGGGTCGGGTCGGGTCAGCTGACCCGACCCGACCCGACCCGACCCGCGAGATTTGACCTGACCCGTGAAAAGCCCTGGAAATTTTTCGCCCAGCCCGCCAGATGTAAGGGGAGTTCGTATGAAACAGAGGCCGGGGGGGGGCATGGGGAAATTTGATATTTATCCGCAGGCTTGTGTGTTGGATTGGCTGCTATTAATAGCTACTCGTAGTCTAGGCCTGTATATTATTATATACCGTGCACTACTCTGGTATATGTAGTGGTACTCCGAGTGGGGGATGCGTGGTTGGTCGGTGTTGGGAAGCGTGCTCCTCATGGGTTCCGGTGCCCTTGTTTGGTCTCTCCTCATGGCTCGCTGCATAGACTCAAAGCTCATACATTATTTCCTCTACATTGAACTCTAAAAGACAGACAAAACAGGCCCTTGGCACATGGTAGCGCAGGACAAAGCAGGTAGAGCAGGTAGAGCAGGTAGAGCAGGTAGTGAGAGCACGGGGGTGAGGTGAAGCTCACAGAGTTCGCGTCACCCCAGCATTGCTGCTGTGCTCTCTTCCGGACCTTTTCGTATGGAACGTACAAGGAACGTTCTCCTAAATGTTCTATATTCCCATGAGCGCCTAGCGCGCTTACTTCTATCAATTTTGTCCAGAGGAGGGGCGTTCCATTTCCGAGCACGATCTTGTGGCACAGACTAGCTAGATTCTACGGGTTATCCGCTTCACTCAGAATATTCCGTTTAAGAGAACCTTCTCATGGCCAATATACCATGACTCTGCGGACTATCCTACCGAATCTATTGCCAGATATACTGAAACTCTATTATATTAGCCCACCCTGAATAGTCGTAGATGCAGATCACCTGCCCATCAAAGGATGTCAACAAAACATCCAAAATTGGAAAGGGGATCGAAGATGCGGCTATTCGAAACAAACGAAAATTAGGCTATAGGTTCCCCCACACCTTGCGATAATGAGGCTTAAACGCCTCATTGCATGCACAGCGTGCAAGCGAAGTTCAGGCTAATAAGGACCAAGCGAAGCTACCATGGTTTCGGGGGTTGATACTATAAAGAAGCCTAGAGAGGGGGGGGTCGTGAACAAACTACGGACCCGGAAATACTAGCATATGATGTCGTGAAACTCTGAAAATGTGGCCTACTATAGAGCCATTCCTGTGGGAAACTAAGCCACGAAAAATCGGGGAAAACATACGCGAAAGCACTTGGGTGTCGAATCGACTATCGGTTTGGGTGGGCTCACTCCTGCCGACGACGCCAATTGTAGTGGTACACCGAGTGGGGGATGCGTGGTTGGTCGGTGTTGGGAAGCGTGCTCCTCATGGGTTCCGGTGCCCTTGTTTGGTCTCTCCTCATGGCTCGCTGGATAGACTCAAAGCTCATTCATTATTTCCTCTACATTGAACTCTAAAAGACAGACAAAACAGGCCCTTGGCACATGGTAGCGCAGGGCAAAGCAGGTAGAGCAGGTACAGCAGGTACAGCAGGTAGTGAGAGCACGGGGGTGGGGTGAAGCTCAAATAGTTCGCGTCACCCCAGCATTGCTGCTGTGCTCTCCTCCGGACCTTTTCGTATGGAACGTACAAGGAACGTTCTCCTAGATGTTCTATATTCCCATGAGCGCCTAGCGCGCTTACTTCTATCATTTTTGTCCAGAGGAGGAGCGTTCCATTTCCGAGAACGATCTTGTGGCACAGACTAGCTAGATTCTACGGGTTATCCGCTTCACTCAGAATATTCCGTTTAAGAGAACCTTCTCATGGCCAATATACCATGACTCTGCGGAATATCCTACCGAATCTATTGCCAGATATACTGACACTCTATTACATATATCATACCAGTAGGGTGCGGAGGGGTTGTCCTTAACGACATTAAAGAGCGGCTGGTCCTATACTGGCCTGGAGTTGGAACAATATCGTATGTGGACAATTTCTTCAAAGTAACGATATCAAGAGAAAGCGGAAACAACGAACGGGTACGTAAAAAAATAGGATAAAAAATACCACGGAAAAATATTGGAATGTAAGCGTATAACATGGAAAGCCAGGCGATTTGTATTTAATACAAGGGCTCCGCTCCGCGGGTGGCGTCAGCCGCCCGCTACGCTCGCGCAAGGCAAGGAAGAATGCAACAAAAAGCATGTAAATAAAGGAGACATAAAGAAGGAGGCCCATGATCTGGAGCAAACAGCGATTTGTTAATGCCAAGAGCTGCTTGTGCAGAGCAAGTTGCCCTGTTGTGCTCAGCTGTGCTGTGTGTGCTTTCGTTACCGGTGTTACGTTTTGATCGGCAGTACGGGGGTAGTTTGCGTGGGGGAAAAAACAGGGGCCCGTCAAAGATTAAATTAAATACATACATTTGTCATGTAGCAAAAGAAAAAAGAAAAAAAGTAGCACATACATACATCACAACAACGCGTATTATACCCGGTACTGCTCTGTGTTCGAAAGAAAGCACACAGCGCAGCACGACACAGCACCGCAGCGAAGGGCACGGCAGCGCACCGTACGGCTCCGCACGGCCCCGCACGGCGCTACGCTGCACTGCTGGGCTGTATATAGCCGGACTGATCTGAGCTGGGCGTGCAGTGTGATCCAACAGCATAGTACCTACCTGATGGTATGTACAAACCTGGTGTAGTAGTACTGGTATGCACTATAAGCCTCAAGGTCTTCTCGTTGGTTCGAACCCCGGTATCATCGGGGGAAAATAATGATCCTCATAAAAAAATAATAGATATCAATTTGACTTTGTGGTCTTCTAGTAGATAGACTGTTCGCTTATAAGCCTGGTTTTCGTTGTTGGTTGAATCCAGGGGTCATTTGAAAAAAAATGATCCTTCTAAAACAATTGATATATATATGGTCTATTGGTAGAAGAATAATTGTACTGGTAGATACACCACTGCTGTTGTGACACATTGTGGCAACAACCTTGTAACAACTGAAAAACGAAAAAAATACAATAATTGTCACAACTGACCCACATCTTCAGCTTGCTCCTGTTGCCTTGTGTTGTGTGCCCTTGGGTGCATTACAAAAAAGCTCGCATGGACGTCTATTAAAATGCAAGTTCAACTCCCTCGCACGGACGTCCATTAAAATGCAAGTTCAACTCCCAAAAAAGCAAAGTTGCAAGTTCAACTCCCAAAAACAAATCTTGGAAAAAAAGAGTAAACAAATATGAAAAAGGTCAAAAAAAATGTTCAGAACTTGAAAAAAAACGAGTTCGAACAAATCAAATTTTAAGAAGATAGTAAAAAATGAACGAACAAACAACTGAAAAGAGAAAAAAATGCAATACTTGACGAAACATTATGGAAAAACCAATAAAGTGTGGGAGGAAGCAAAGAAAAGCTGAAACGGTGAAAAACTGTTGCCAAGACGTGCTTGTGCAGAGCTAATTGCCCTGCGCTAGATGCTTGTCGATGTCACGTTCTGAACGGCAGTACGTGCGATGAGAACACGACACGTACATAATAATAAATGGTACCTGGTACCTGTATCATACCTGGTACTACTACTGCTGTATGTTCAAAAGAACGCACAGCGCCGCACGACACAACACCGCAAAACGAAGGGCAATAAGCGGCACCGCACTATGCTGCGCTGCACTGCTGAGCTATATATAGCCGGGCTGACCGGAGCTGGGGGTGCGTTGTGATCCAACAACGTAGTATGTGCAAACTTATTAATAGCACCGGTACGTGGGATGATACTGCGAATGAATGTTACTGGCATGTACGAACTACTAATAAAAGTACCGCAAAGCACGCAGCACGGCAAAGTAGCAAATCACGTCAAAGCACAGCGCTGCGCTCTGCTAAGCTAGAGCTGCAGGGCATCGCAGGGCACTGCACGGCGCTGCGTTGCTGCGAGCTATACGCTGCGGTGGAGTGCTGGGCGGTGCGGAGCTGATGAGCCACCGGAGATGCCAGGGATGCACCAACCGAGCGCTTTCAGCACAAATATATTTTTCCCCAGCAACTAATTTTCTTAAGGAACTTCGGGACGGTTCTCATCCCCGGCAACTAATTTTCTTTTCGGCAATTACGGGCTAAGAAGGGCTGAGAGGGGGGAGGATATGCCGAGCGAGACCTCCGAAGGAGTCGGGGTTTAAGTAATCAAGTCAATTTACCGCAGCAGTGACGCGATGACATTTACCGTCACTGGGGACGAGCTCCACCATATCACCACAGCCGCTACGAGTCCTAATCACTAACGGCCCTAGTCTACAGCCTTAGCATAGTACTGTTAATATTCTGGCCTTGCAGTGTATATACTACTAGAATACTACTATCACTACTACCGCTGATACTACTACGACTACTACTACCTGTACTAGTAGTACTACTACACTACTACTGCTGCTGATGCTGCTGCTATACTGCACTCTACTACTAACCCTAATTGCTATTGCTCGGAGATTACGATACCACTTTATATACTGTTCAAACTATTAATAGTGGTGTAAAGTGCGACTGCTACGGAACGGATGAGGCGGGTGGCAACGGGCGGGGGAGGGGGGGGGTCGCTGGGTGGGGGGGAATGCAACAGAGGGGGGAAAGGGGGAACGAATACATATATGCGTACAAGTATACATTTTTAAAACAGGAGATCAACGGCGCGGAGGGGGGAAGGGGTGGCGAGTTGAGGCAATGAGTCTAGGAAGGACGGGGCGAGCAGGATAGACTTCACGACCCGGCCGGGGGGCAGCGCGGCAGTGGGGCCGCGCAAAGGAAAGGGGGGGGGGGGTGCGGCAACGGGGCGCACACAACCAGATCGGGAAAGAACGCGGCGACGGGGCCGCGCAGATCGACGGCGGGTTCAAACAAATGAGGGGTGCGAGGCAAAGGGCGCACGCAAAGGGTGGAGGGAGAGGGTGTGCGGTAATGAGAGCGTACACGACACGGCCGGGGGGAAGCACGGCAATGGGGCCGCGCAAATAAATGGGGGTGGGGTGTGCAGAAACGGGTCCGCACACGACGATCAGGCCGGCAGGGGACGCGGCATCGAGGGCCGCGCAGAGCGACGGCGGCCAGGCCGCGGGCTCAAACAAACGGGGGGTGCGCGACAAAGGGGTCGCGGAAAAGGGGGCGGGGGTTCACGGCAACGAGACCGTGCACGACCCGGCCGGGGGGCGGCGCGGCAATGGAGCCGCGCCAAGAAATGGGGGGGGGTGTGGGGCAACGGGGCAGCACACGATCAGGTCGGGAGGGGACGCGGCAACGGGGCCGTGCAGAGCGACGGCGGCCCGGCCGCGGGCTCAAACAAACGGGGGGTGCGCGACAAAGGGGTCGCGAAAAAGGGGGGAGGGAGGCCGTACACGACCCGACCGGGGGGGGAGCGCGACAATGGGGCCGCGCAAAGAAATGGCGGGGGGGGTGTGCGGCAACGGGGCAGCACACGATCAGATCGGGAAGGAACGCAGCAACGGGGCCGTGCAGAGCGACGGCGGCCAGGCCGCGGGCTCAAACAAACGGGGGGTGCGCGACAAAGGGGTCGCGCAAAAAGGGGGGGGGGTGTACGGCAACGAGGCCGTGCACGACCCGGCCGGGGGGGGAGCGCGGCAACGGGACCGCGCAAAGAAAGTGGGGGGAAGGGCGCGGCAACGGGGTCGCGCACGTTCCGGCCGGTGGGAACGCGGCAACGGGGCCGCGAAAAGGAAGGGGGCGGGAGTGGGCGGCGAGGGGGCCGTACACGACCAAGGGGGGGGGGGCACGCGGCAACGGGGCCGCGCGGAAAAAATAAAATAAAAGGGGGGGGGGGGGGGGGGGTGGGCGGCAAGGGACCGTACAAAACCAGTGGGGGGGGGGGCGCGGCGACGGGGCTGCGCAAAGGAAAAGGGAGTGAGCGGGCGACAACGGGGCCGCACACGCTCAGGAACGGGGAGCTTTCGGTAACGGGGCCGGGGGAGTGGGGCGTAGAGAAGGAGCTACGCACGGGGGGGGAAGGACAGAGCGTGGCCACGGGGCTGCGCACGAGTTCAAGGGCGAGGAACGGGAGGCGGTCCGAAGGTGGAGGAGCTCAATGGGGCGCCTGGGGAGAACAGGGGAGGACGCAGACAAAAGAGATCGACTGTTGGGAGTCGTGACTAGGTTGGGAGAAGAGATGCCACTAAGGAAAGGAAGGGACGTAGGGAAGGTGGTGTGGGCGTTAGGTGGGGAGCTGCTCGCACGACATATTGACGTAGAGCGCGTGAAGATTTTTTCGGGGAACGACACAAGGTCGACCAGTTCGCACGGCTAGAACAGATAGCGAGGGTAGGCGTGCCGATGGATGTGGGACCAGGAGGTAATTTTGAGCGGGAACTGGCACACGGGAACCATAGCAGCGCCAGAAAACACATGACCGACGTGTGGGAGACCGCAGTGGGAGACGTCAAGAAAGGGAGAGTGATCGTGATGCCGGTGAGAGTAGCGCGGGTAGCGCACGCGGAGGGAGGGGGGAATCTACGGCAATGAGACTGAACATGAAACGAGTGGTAGCGTCCGCGACGGGGCCGTGACCGGGATGGGGGAGGCAAGTGCCCCTAGGGGGGAGCGAGAAGGAGGAGAAACACGCCAAGAGGGTTCGCGAACGGGGGTTCGCGGACGAAGTGTACGGGAAAAGGGCCGCACATGACCAGGGAGGGGAAGCGAGTGGTAATGGCGCCGAAGGGAGGCGGGGGAAAAGGGCTGACGGGGAGGGTGATGTGTGCGGCAATGGGGCCGTTCGCGACCTTGTCGGGGGGCGCGGCAACGAGGCCGCGCAAGAAAGAGGGGAGGTGTGCGGCAACAGGGCCGTACACGACCTTGTCGGGGGTTGGATGCGGCAACGGGGCCGTACACGACCTTGTCGGGGGTAGGATGCGGCAATGGGGCCGCGCAAGAAGGGGGGGGGGGGGGGGTGCGGCAACGGGGCCGTTCACGACCTGGTCGGGGGGCGCGGCTACGGGGCCGCGCAAGAAAGGGGGGGTGTGCGGCAACAGGGACGTACAAGACCTTGTCGGGGGCGGGATGCGGCAACGGGGCCGCGCAAGAAAGGGGGAGGTGTGCGACAACGGGGTCACGCACGAACAGGCGGGGTGGGGACACGGCAACGGGGCCGAGCAAAGGGGGAGGGGGGGTGCGCAACGGCCGTACACGACCAAGCGGGGGAAGAAACGCAGAAACGGGGCCGCGTAAACAAGGGGGGGGGTAGGAGCGGCAACGGGACCGTACACGACCTGGTCGGGGTTGGGACGCGGCAACGGGGCGGCGCAAGAAGGGGGGAGAGGTGTGCGGCAGCGTGGCTGTACTTCACCAGGATGTGGGGGGAACGCGGAAACGGGGCCGCGCAAAGAAGGAGGGGGGCGGGGGGGAGGGGGGGGAGGAAGGGGCTGCAACAGGGCCGTACACGAAGAAGCCGCTCGGCGGCGTGAACGTGGCATCGTGGGGGGGAAGGGGGGTGCTGCAACGGGGTCGTACACGACAAGGCACGGGAGATAATGCGGCAAGGAGTCCGCACAAATAAGGGAGGGGTGGGGATGTGGTAACGGGGCCGTACGCAACCAGGCTTGGGGAGGGGCGCGGCAAGGAGACCGCGCAAACAGGGGGGGGGGGGGGGGGGCAACGGGGTCGTTCACGACCTTGCCGGGCGGGGGGGCGCACGACCTGGTCAGGGGGGGGACGCAGCAACGGCGCCGCGCAAAAAGGAGGGAGAGCTGTGCGGCAGCGGGGCCATACACGACCTTGTCGGGGGTAGGATGTGGCAACGGGGCCGCGCAAGAAAGGGGGGGATATATGCGGCAACGGGGCCGTTCACGACCTGGTCAGCGGGCGTGGCAACGGGGACGCGCAAGAAATGCGGGGAGGTGTGCGTCAACGGGCCGTACACGACCTTGTCGGGGGTGGGATGCGGCAATGGGGCCGCGCAAGAAGCGGGGAGAGGCGTGCGACAACGGGGTCATGCACGCCCAGGCGGGGGGGGGACACGGCGACGGGGCTGCGCAAACAAGGGGGGGGGGGGGGGGGGGGGCTGCGGCAACGGGCCGTACACGACCAAGCGGGGGAAGGAACGCGGAAACGGGGCCGCGTAAACTAGGAAGGGGGGAGGGGCGGCAGCGGGGCCGTACACGACCTGGTCGGGGGGGGGGGGCGCGGCAAGGGGCCGCGCAAGGAGGGGGAATGGGTGTGCGGCAGCGTGGCCGTACACGACCAGGGGAGGGGGGGACGCGGCAACGGGGCCGTACACGACCAGGCAGGGGGGGAATGTGACAACGAAGCCGCGCAAGAGGGGGACGGGGGGGGTGGTTGCGGAACCTGGGACGTAAATGACCAGACGAGGGGAGAACGCGTCAGAGGGGCCACACAGAACGGGGGACGACGAGGCAAAGAAAAGGGGGCTGAGGGGCGACTAGGGAGAACGGCCACGACAGGGAAAGAGCGGAAAAAGGGGTCGCGCAAAGAGAAAGGGGGGAGTGAGCAGCAACGGGATCGCACACGCTCATGGAAGGTGAGCCTGCGGCAACGGGGCCAAAGGGGTGAGGCGTGGAAAGGGAGCCATTTGGCATAGAGGAGCGAAAGAGCGCAGCAACGGAACCGCGCACGAGCTGAACAACGCAGAACGGCAGGCGCCCCTACTGTGGAGGGGCGCTATGGAGCGCCTAGGGAAGACAGGGGGAAGACGCAGATGAAACGAGATCGACGGTTGGGGGTCGTGGCTGATTTGGGGGGAGAGATGTGGATGAATATAGGAGTGGGCTTGGGGATGGTGGGGTTGGCGTTGGGAGGGGTGCGGTGGCTTCTGCAGCTGAGCAAGCTGCATCTGAATGGGCAAGAGAAACGGGGGAGGGGGGGGGGGGGTTCGTGACGCGGTTCAAGATGGAGCTTGTGGAGTTGGGGGAAGAGGTGCGGACGCAGGCGCTGAGGCTGAAGCGGAGGGTGAACACGTGCCCGACGGCGGAAGAGGTCGGGCCCCTACCAGTACCGGATTTCAAAGCAACGCGGGCGTGGCTCGACGTGGCGCCCCTATACATAGAAGGGGGGGTGCGAGGGAGGGCTGGGGGAGGGAGAAAGGGGGGGGGGGGGGGGTGCGAAGAGGGCAGCCGGTGGGGGTAAGCGGGGCGGGGAGGGATGGGTGTAGCAGGAGAATGCAAAGGAGTGGCGGTTAACGTTTATAACGAGCAGTGGGGGGGCTGTCTCTGCCGCTGCAGCACTTCAGGATTCAGGCAGTGAAGAAAGGAATCAGGAGGGCGCATGCGGAGGCGGGGAACCAGGCACGGGTAAGGAGGCCGCTGGCGTGGGAGATGATCAGAGTGATGGAGGAGAGTATCGGCGCGTGGGGGGTAGGGGGGAGAATCGTGTGGATCGGGATGGCACTAACGTATCAGCTGCTGCTGAGGGCCTCGGAACTATTTGCGGAGGAAAGGGGAAAGGTGTATGTGGTTTACTGCTTGAGGAGGGGAGATATGGCTTTCTTCGAGAAAGGGGTGCAGCTGGGACCGGGAGGAAAGGAAGCCGCGGATACGGTGGAGATCTGTCTCAAGGGGGGGAAGGGAGACCAGGGGAGAAAAGGCGCGGTAGCCGTGATAACAAAAGGATTTGGGGGGGTCGGGGGGGGGTGGAAGGGAACGTGGTGGACCTGATGGCGGAGCTAGTAGGCTACTACGGGAGGACGGTTCCGGGGGGGGAAACGCCCCGCTCATGACATACAGGGGCGGGGGAAGATGGAAGGTATAGACGAAAGGGCAAGCGACGTTTTGCTTAAGGAGCGGGCTGGAGAAAGTGAGGAGGAAATGGAAGAAGCAAGGGAAGGGGGCAGTGGGAGACCTGGTTCCAGAGGAATTCGCGCTGCACTCTGGAAGGATAGGGGGAGCGACACAGAGGCTGGCGGAGATGGAAGCACAGCCGTGGGTGATCCAGAGAGAAGGAAGGTTGGTGTCGCAGGCATTCATGGGGTACGTGAGATCGAATATGGAAGACCCCCTTTGGGTGTCAAGGATATTGGTAGGGAGGTCAGGAGCGCCGGGCAGACAGCCGGGGCAAGGGACGGGATCGAGGGGGGGGCGGGGGGCATCGGGGGCGAGGGTAGAATAGGGTAGGCGCGGGCGTAGAACGCGGCTTCCGAATGGGCTTCTGGTTGTTGAGGTTATCTGTCGGGGAGGGGGGCAGGTCAGCTGCGTACAATAGCTGGGAGAGGGAGCGGGGGAGGGAGAGGGGGGCAAGGAAAACCGGACGAGGGTGAGCCGTCAGTTTCCACCCCCCCCCATCCTCCCCCGCGGGGCGGGGGAACACCATGATATTAATGAACACGCATATTTTCGTGAAGAGGAGACCAAAATCGCGATTTTGAGTGTTTAGAGTCAAATTATGCGCACCTGGAGTTTTATACGCGTGCCGGAAATCGCGATATTTTCGCGACCTGTGGTCCGCAAAACACAACCCAAGTGCGAAAAATCAAACAGGGCTTTTTTTTCCCCATTGCGATTTTTAATGTTTTTTTTCGTTGAGTAGAACCAGTATTCCTGACAGACTGGCAGGATTGGACACGCCCCGGAAAACACGTACCTACCCACACGAAGCTTGCTTCTCCACGATACCTGTCACGAATCGGAACCTAGGGGAGTCAGTCTGGAATCAGGGTGAGACATGCGAGGATCTTTATGGCGAAGCAGACGAGAGTATCTAGCCTACTAGCATCGCAAGGTCCACACATGGGCTATATCTGTAGCACGCCTCAGGTATTCATAATGACTGCCCTCCGGAGGACCGATACGACCGAGTTCAGAAGGCGCTTGTGCGTTCCTCGGAGAAAGAGAGCAAGTCCCTTGTGCAGGTGCTCAAGATGTGAAGCTTCCCAAGAAAATAGTGTGAAAATGATAACTTGATTGCTTATCCGAAGGTCTATGAACGTGAACCCAAGGAATTGTGGAAGGGTTGGTTGGTTGATTGAAGTGAAGAAGTGAAGTGAAGTGGGTAAAAAGGGAAGTTGTGAAGTGTCCGGGTGGGGCAGCCACACCCAACTTAGGGAGGGGACGTAAATATCGCGGCCCCTACTATCACGAAAACGCCTCTGTCATAGCAACTCTTGAAACTGTCACAGAACCGTAATATTCCCCTTAGCACAATGCGATGACAAGAGCAATATGCTATAGCAATCCTGTGACTGTATAGCCAAGGGTACAGAGCCGCAAAGCTCTTTACAGAAATAATGACCTCGAGGATAGGCTAACAAACCGTAAACACAGGGGCCACAAGAGGGAAATCCTCGATAAAACCCTTCCCCCTGCCTTTTCACTGCGTATTTGATCACCTGACCACTATTCAATGGCTAAAAGTCCGTATGTGAACGAAATTAACGTGCACGAAAGCAGCACGCAACTGCACGGAACTGACTCGTCTACTCCTTTTTGAGTCTGCCCACATACAAAATAATTTCCGTCAAAATGCAACGTCGGTAACTCAGCAACATATCGCAAAAAGAACAAAAGCACGCAATATCGGTAGCTCAATAACATACCGCAAAAAGAAGAAAAGCACGACGGGCAAAGAAATCCTAAACCTTTGGCAAGAGCGGAACTCCGATGCCAGGTATCAAAGCAAAAAAAAGAAGAATGTGACACAATAAACCGCAAACAAAATAAACGGCTGAAGGTCGAGGATAAGTATGTAGCCCTCACCAAACAACCACTCACGTTCACTGCGCCGACGACGCCAATTGTAGTGGTACTCCGAGTGGGGGATGCGTGGTTGGTCGGTGTTGGGAAGCGTGCTCCTCATGGGTTCCGGTGCACTTGTTTGGTCTCTCCTCACGGCTCGCTGGATAGACTCAAAGCTTATACATTATTTCCGCTACATTGAACTCTAGAAGACAGACAAAACAGGCCCTTGGCACATGGGAGCGCAGGGCAAGGTAAGTAGAGCAGTTAGAGCAGGTAGAGCAGGTAGTGAGATGTGGGGCGTCCTGCTTGTCCCATCATCGTCACCTACATTATCGCCCATCTATGATGGCCTTGACGTGAATGTGACATCTAATGTCACGTGGTTTCACCTCAACCATGACATGGCTTCACGTCGAATCTATAAAACTATCCTTCTACGGAGGGCACTCCATTACAATAGTCCATTTAAATTCAAATCATACCCAAATAGTAAACACGACCCCGTCACTTCCCAAGAGACTGTACCAACAGTCTATCCGACTCTTCTCAAAGCAGTGCCGATCGTAGAAACAGGGCATACCCCCCATGAGCTGTGAAATGACATCAACGCAGATGCCCAGGGGAAACCCATACAACGAGCAAGAGCCCGATACAATCCCATTGGTAACTCCGAAACAAAGCCATTACAATCGCAGAAAGATTGTAGCAACACAGCAGTTGAGCCTCCAAAGTAAGTCGAACGAGGCAAAAAGCAAAACGAAACAACACGGCCAACAACAATCAACACAAAAACAAAGCATAGCAGCCAACACGGCTATCGAAAAATAAAAATAACGAAGCAAAACGAAATAACACGGCCAACAATAACCAACACCATAAAAGTGAAGAATTTAGACTGGCAAACCAAGACCGGCCAAGAAGACAAATTACTATGACCAAACACGTGAATATACGTCTCGCACACCAGAGTAATTTTCTAGATACAGATACCCACACATAACATTCACCCCGCTATCGCAAGAAAGCATCAAAATATTTTTTCGATTGAACTACTCCACTCCAAATCGAACAGCTGCCACCAACTGGATGCACCATTCTTCCCCCAACAACTTCTCAACAGGACTCGTGGCCAAAGTGTAACTGAACAACTAAAACGAGAAGTAGTAGAAACAGGGTAAGGGTAAGAAACTCTTCGCATTGTCGGCGGACCCATCGCTCTAGCGCAGTCGCGAGTAGCCGGTGTTGTAGCCCGGCACGTGACTCTTGCGGTCTGGACGAGTAACCCAGGTCCTCACACATGGCGCAGATACCTATTTGGCGGACAGAGACGAGGCGTCGCGACGGGAAGGAGGCACGGGCAAGGGCTCGGAGCGAAGGAAAGGCGTAGCAGCGCATGGGCAAGGGTTCGAAGCAGAGGAACGGCGGAACAGCGCACGGACCAGACTTCAGAGCGAGCGATCGGTGCACGGGCAAGGCTTCGGAACGAAGGAGCATCGCGCGGGCAAGCTTCGGGCCGAGGGAACAGCGCGCGGACGGGAGTTCGGAACGGGAGAGTGCCACACGCCAGGGTTCGACGCGAGGGAACGGCGTGCGGGGAAGAGCTGGTCTAGATTGGTGTGCTTCCATCGCGTTCGCGTTAGATATGCAAGCTTGGTACCCGTCGTTTGGTGTCGGGTGATTCCGTGCCGTGGCAGGCTTCTGACGACGGCGGCACCTCCCCCCCTCACGAGTTGAAAATTCATGGAAAGAAAGAAACAGAGGGACCATTGTAACGATTGTGGGTACGGACGTTAACGGGACGGCGGTAAATAATGATAAAGCTACTCAGCCGAACAGGGGTTGGGTTGCCGCCCTCCTTCAGAATTGGAAACGGCAACAAAGGTCCCAACAATAACCGCGGAGCCATTTCTAAAAGACATGCCCCCTCCTGCCAAACAAACACATCATATCGAACGGAAGCAACACAAGCACGAAAAAACCAAAACGAAAAGAAAACAAGCGCACGTCGCATAGCAAGGCAGCAACCGCGGCAAAACGCAACAGCAGAACAGCAGCGGAAAGCAACACAAGGAATGAGTGAACGAACTAACTGAGGAATTAGGTGCGGTATACGAGTCTTTGTACAAACAAAGGAGCGCAAAAGTATGTGTGCAATCATGCTATTCTGAGAAGGACATGCGAACCAAAACCACCATCAGTAGAGACAGGCGGAGGCGGTCAGACAGCAACAATAGCAGAAAAAAACGGCCTAGCAGCAGAATACATTGCTTGAGAGATGAGTGCAAACGGGAGGGAGTTGACAAATACAGCGGAGCATGCGAGCCTTTCCATACATACGAAGAAACGAAACTATGCGTGCGCACATGACATCCGGTTCAATAAAAGAGAACAAGAGATACATAATCAAGCGTCTCTAGTATCCGTGTTGTTGCCTCATCCTAGAGAGAGCCAACTATGTGGTTACTGCTTGCCGTGTCTGACGACAGCGATGTCCACACCGCAATCATCGCCTGCTGTAGGCGGTGCTCACGGGGCACCCCAAACAGTGGAGGAACGAGCAGCGCAAGCAACAACGCGCGACAACAGCAACGGCAGCGACGGCAGAGACACACGTGCAGAAAAAAGGCCTGGGGGTTTCCGCAGCCAGTACACCCGTGGCGCGCACTCAACCCACTACCCCGCATCACTTCGGACTTATGCTTTTGCTTCTCTTTCATCATTTTTCAGCTCGCTGCCCGGAAAGTCTAGGGCGGTGGCCTAACCGGGTGTACTGCTGGTTGACTCCCACCTGTGCCATCCGACAACGCCAGAGGGGGCAAGCGGAACTGGAGGGAGCCATGGTGAGAGCAACGATGCAGACACACTCCAGGGTAGCGTGCTCCCCTGGGTGTGCTGTGGACCCAAAATATCAGCGGATACCGGTCGAAATAGTACAGTCTTACAGTAGCAATACTACTGCGTTGTAACATGGGATCCACTCGCAAAAAAGTTCCAAGACAATGTTCAAGTGAAAAAAAGAAGAAACAAAAACATACAAAAAAGACGAGATAACCGCATGTTGAAAGCGACGCAATTGGGTATCGACGCGGGACGCGTGCAAAGGCGGCACCGTGTCCACCTAACTGCTGCAATGCACCGTGCCCAATTGACTTCTGCTGGACAGGCTGGGCTCCCAGGAGCGCGCGCTAAAAGTCGCGCTCACGCGCTCTGAAAAAGAGAAACAAAATGAGTGATGATGCGCTCGGAGCACAAAAGATACAGCAGCAGAGGAGCACAAAAGAAGCAGCAGCAGAAAAAGCAGCAAACAGAACCACGACGAGAAACCCAAAACTAGGGGGAGATACACAGGGTGATCACCCGCGAGGGCAAGCGCGTATCTCGGATTTGTGAATAGCCTGTGAACACAATGGTTGTGTGAAGGCTCTGTCTTCTATGCGAAGAGATGCAGAGGTGGCACCGAAGTGTCTGTTAAGGTCACTTTTGATAAGAAAGATAAAGGATAGTTTGGAAAGGGCGCTTGAGGCCAAAAAGAGAAGAAGAAGAAAACAGAGAAAGAAGGAAGAGAAGGAGAGTTGGGAGAGTTGGGAGAGTGATCATGGTGGGTTGCATCACCACCTGATCATCACGGAACAATGCCCGTAGTTCGGTAGAATACAGGGACAACTGGAAAACCTTCACATACTCAAATCTACGTTTACATCAAGGTGACACCGAAGATTCAACGTAAGATTCAACTTAAGATTCAACTGCATATATATCTTATTCGTGCGAATAGACTGCGCATTAACTTAGATTTGAATCCAAGGTTCATACTTTTAACACACCCCCATAATGCGAAGTCAGATTGCTAGAGAAGCCTCATACTTGAAAAACAAATTCGTAAAATAATCAAAAACAAATGGGTCTCATATTCGATCCGGTGTATCAACCGCGTCAATATGGATGTATCCATGTTATCCACACATTTTACAAAAAAAAAAACCTTACAAAAAGTTACGCTTAGTGTAATTACCAGCGATAAATACCCTACCTAGTAGATAAAACGCAAAGATTCGTCTACTGGGTTTTAAACACGCTTTCTGAATTGTGCTATACCAAACAGATAAACAATACTAGCCAAATAAAGAGAATTGTGGACAAGTGTCCATCACGACAAAATAAAATATTCTCACTATTCAGTTGTTTGTTTAATATACTTACGTACCTTCGCAAAAAGAAAAAAAAAAAAAAAATTAGGAAGCAGGTAGAACGAGTACTGATAGTACTGTAACAAACTATGGTGGGTGTAATCATAGTCCATCAACGATCTATATCCAAAAAAAAGGAAGAAACAAACAAACAAACTAACGAACAAACAAAAGTCGCTGCTGTAAGTTAACCACGCCACTTCAATATGATTCTACGATAGGATACGCATATAACGATAAACTGTCTGATACTAATCGTACGCTGAAGAGCATAAGAGAGACAGTCCTTTGCGAGCCTTTACTCCTAAATGCTGGAATATATACTCGTACGCATTTTCCGGTAGAACATGGCTTCCTGCTGCACGATCGTTGACATAATAAGTTCATACGACCCATAGTTTCACCTTTACAAATACGTAACTGGCGAGCAGTTGTAACTTTATAGTTGACAAAGAACTGCTGCACGAAGTAATATTCTCTACTTGAGTATCAATTTCAACCGTACCCACAATTCCAGCGCCTGTCCCCAATTAATTGTTGACGGGAGTGCCGTTCGGGTAGCTGTTGATGGAGCTCTTTTGTATAGAAGATCAAGGAGGGCTGAAGAAGCGCTTGGACAGAGACGGGGAGAAAGGTTGTGATGCGATGGGCGCGTGATCCTTCCAGTGATCCTTCCCCTTCCTCGGTCCATTGCAGTCTTGTAGCTAATTATGATAGGCCAATCGTTTGTCGATATATTGCCTATTCGGTTTGTGCGTAACACGCTTCTCCGTCCTCGGTACATCGCGGTTTGTCGGTGATTGAAAAGTCCGATAGCACGCGGTAGAATCCGGTCGTACACCGTACACGGCAGAATCAGAAACAGGCTTCATTTTTTCCCACTTATGAAACGCCGCAATCTTGTATGGAACTCCATGAAACAATGATTTTTGTGATCATGGAGGTTGCCTGAGATTAGGCTCGGGCCCATAATGCTTTTTTTTTTCTTTCAGAATTTCATGCTTTTTCCCCCCAAAAAAACTTAGCTAGAAAAGGGCAAGTATGCTCCCATTTATGCTTTTTTTCTGCTTTTATTCCCCAACTTATGCTCCGTTTCATAGCAGCAGCCATTTATGCTTAAAATAGCAAGGTGTACTCGACGGCCAGCCTTCTTTTGGTGTTACAAACTCTTTCGAAGCTTTTCTGGTCGTGTTGTGTTGCATATCCAACCTGCTGTTCCCCGGGTGTCCACTGCATGCGCTTGACAACGTACTCTTGAACGCCGTTGTCGATCGAGTACGAGTCGTTCGCCTCGAGAACTATGGGCAAACAAAATCAATGGTGTACGCGTTAACCTGTCTGAAAATGTGCTTGAACGAGGTATTGAGTACTCCGATCACAAACAATGTGTTTGTAATGATGTAACGCGCATTATTTTTAACTCAATTTCATCCTTCGTATTATTGCTTTCGAAGAATGTCGACCGCCTGCTCGCACCTTCTTTCAGCATACATACAGCACCTACCTGTCATTCGTTGCACAAAAAGTAACCTCCCTCTCCTGCCAATTTGAAAAAAATGAATAAATGTCACTCGTCTAACCAAGCAGCACGCAGCGAACAGCAGCGCTACGTCAGTCAGAAGGAGATGGCAAAAAAGCACAAGAAAGGAGAAAGCCCCACAGCCCCTCTACCATACTACCATGATGATGGATTACTCGAAGGTGCCTCTTAGCCTCGGCGTTCCGATGCCTTTTCGAAATGGAGCTAGAAAAAAAAAAAAAGAAAAAAAAAAAAAGAAGAGTTGCCGCCGAAATGCGGTCGAGGTAGCAGTTCTGCTGCCGGTCGTCAAGGCAGCTGCGAAGGATGGAAAACACCCGTTCTACGAAAGCAGAAGAGGGTTGAATCAGGGCCACGTGTTTGGCTACGTTGTAACAGCCAGGGATTTTCCCCTTCCTTGTTGTCTTTTTTTTATGTGAGGTCTTGTGGTCTTGTGGTCTTCTGTGGGCTTTGTGTTGTGTGCTGTGCGGTGCGGTGTCGTTGCTCGTTCAAACAAAACTACTCTCTTTATTTTAGGTCTTGAGGTATATAATTGCGTTACTTGGTGATAATTATATACGAAAAAGTCAATTTAGTCGACATTGTGCATAACTGCAGGCTGCTAGGCGCTGTGGAGATATCTCAGATACCCCTTGTGCCCTCATTTGCAGCCGATATGCTCGTCGCTGACGTGAATATACTTTGTTTAAGGCATAATATGCTTAAACAATGCTCCCCGCCACTTATGCTTTTACTAATGCGAAAAAAAAGCCAAATATGCTATAAGCTATGCTAGCATTATTATGGGCCTGAGCCTACCTGAGATATTTTAAAAGGCCGCTGCGATGGTCAAAGGCGGTCTTGCGAGCCGGAGCTGTAGTTGCGACTTCAAGGTGTTGGAGCTTAGGAGGAGTTCTCCTTGCTGAAGTCGTTGATCTTCCAGCAGAGGTCGCTGAAGGTTTGCATTCTTCCGCTTGTGGTGAGGCCATAGATTGCGCATAGGTGTTGGGTACCGAAGTAGATACCGGACGGTATGTTGTGTCCATTTTGAGAGCCCTGCTGGTGTACTGCGAAACGTTATCGAACTGCTGTTTTGGCGATCCTTGGGGTTGTAGGGCCGCTGACGCGCTCTTACTTTAGAAGTGGCCGAGTCTGCTGTTGGTTAAACGGAAGGCGCCTCTTCGATGAAGAAGCCTCTTTTTACCCTGCTGTGATCGTCGGTATATTTTGCCATGTCGGCGTATCCTAGCAGGTCAGTACTCACAAGTTTTGTATGTTCGCTGGAAAGGTTAGGCCGCAATATCTTACGGTGTTCCTGTTGAGTGCTCTTAATGATCTTGCACGTATCACACGCCGATAAAGTGTCTGAAAAATTCACCCCACACTCTGCAATGTCCTTCACCTTGGACATCACCTGTCCATTGGGGTGACCCAACCTCTTGTGCCAGGTATTAGCTGGAACGGTTTTTGGCAGGGAAGTCGCTTTAGGAGTCGTCGTAGCATGAACAGCGAGGACGGTTTCCGGTTTAAAGTTTTTTCCGGAGATGGTAGGGAACGCCGTCCCAGGTGTTCGGCTGGTTGCACCAGTGATGAGGTCGAGATGGTACAAAGAAGGGCAGTGGCTGTCCTTTCGTAAAGGTATAGCAAAAGCACCCATGTCAAGACACGACTGCGTGGCGATGATCATTGTGACCCCTCTCGCAGCAGCCGATCCCCTCGAAAACATGTGCCTGCCTAGCCCAGGTACGATCGTGACAGGAAGCTGTACAGAGTGATTAGAGCCTATGTGGTCCAACACTTGTACGACCAAAACCCCTTGACCAACGCCATAAAGGCGATGGTTTCCCGCTACGTTGATTATTACGGGAGGGTCCAGCTGCACGTAGTAATTCATTTTATGTTCAATGCCCGGTAGAAGCTGATTGTCGATGAAGTGGCTAGACGCTCCGCTGTCCGCAGTCATGGAGAAGTCGACGGGCTGCGCGGCGATCTTGATCGGAGGTGCGGCGATGAAAGAATAACCTGTACCAGCTGGAGGTGAGGATGGACAGGAAGGAGTCGCGAAGGACGTAGAAGTAGCTGCTGTAGTCGCAGCCGCAGTAGTAGTGGATGGAGCATGTATCTCTCGGACGTAAGCTTCCATTTGCGTTGTTGAAGTTGGAGTTGTGGCGGTATTGGCGTGAGCGCTGCGGTTGTTATTATGCCGGCCATTTTGTTGACCAGGACGAGGGCGACGGGTTATAATGTCGTCCCGCATTTGAGACCGACAGTCGCTATTATCGTGGCGATCGGTATTATGCAGGCTACACCACGAATTATTTCGAGGTGTCGGGGGAGGTTTCTTCCCCGACATCTTTCCCTTGCGTTTGAAGCAATTTTGGAATCGATGGCCTGGCTTTTTGCAGTGTGAACAGGTCACTACTGCTGAGGGTGTTGACGTGACTACCATAGCAGATTCACGCCCCTTCGCGTTTCGCAAAGCCCCGTTTCGCATAGCTCTATTCGCGTACGTATTACGCATTATTATAACAGCTCGGTCGAGTGTGAAGTCATCATCTGCTTCGGCGCTATATATTATTTGCAGGTATTCATCCGTGAGTCCTTCCAGCACTATGTCCAATATGCTGTCATCGTTAAATACCTCTCCCATGTCCACCAATTCATCCCGTAAATAGTATACTTCATTTATAAGCACGTCTGGGTCTTGCCCATCCGTCATGACCATATGCGATAGTTGTTGTTTGAGTATACGTCTACGTTGGCGGGTGGAATTTTGGTATTTTCTAACCATACCATCCCAAGCAGCTTTTCCATTCGCAAGTTCACCTCGTTTGGGCTTGAATTGTAGAAGAAAGCTGGCCGCCGCTCCCGATGTACTCAGGAACAAGAAGTCGAACAGAAGACGATTGTCGTGGTGCCAGTGCTTGACGTCTTCCAAATTCGAGATGTTGTCATCCGTGGCCCATAAACCTGATGTTGCGGCTGGGAGTGTAGAATATGCTTAAGATGATAGTGGCAGCTGCGCCGTGACCACGGGAGTACTCCCTGCGTCCGGCTGTACATTTTTTGCCGTATCAGCCGGGGGTGTTTCCCCGGACTGAACGTTCGTTTCGTCAGTGGCCTGCCTGTGAGTTACAGGTCGTGAAGGCCTACTTCTTCTAGAAGATGGACGAGGACTAACTAGTTCGGGCTCGGGGCAAGGTCGCCCTTCCAGGATATCAGAGATCCCGGCATGACGCATACTTATCACGGACTGAGCCGTTCGTTTCCATACGTCGAACTTAAGCCAGTTAAATTTCCCGTTGAAAGCTCTAAAGAGCTTGTCTACCGCATCACCTGCTTTCGTGGACTCTCCCATGGTGATGCTGATGCTGATCGCTGATGCTGATGCTGATGCTGATGCTGATGCTGATGCTGATGCTGATGCTGATGCTGATGCTGATGCTGATGCTGATGCTGATGCTGATCGCTGATGCTGATGCTGTAGCTGATGTTGATGCTGATGCTGTTACTGATGCTGTAGCCGGCTTAATGGAGGTTTCTCTCAAACTTCCCGGTAAGATGCGACAAGCTTCAATGAGAAGTCGCTTGGTGCCGATCGATGTTTATATCAAAGGTCGAGGCTCATAACCTGTGAATAGCTTGTGAACACAATGGTTGTGTGAAGGCTCTGTCTTCTATGCGAAGGGATGCAGAGGTGGCACCGAAGTGTCTGTTAAGATCACTTGTGATAAGAAAGATAAAGGATAGTTTAAAAAGGGCGCTTGAGGCCAAAAAGAGAAGAAGAAAAAAGCAGAGAAAGAAGGAAGAGAAGGAGAGTTGAGAGAGTTGGGAGAGTGATCATGGTGGGTTGCATCACCACCTGATCATCACGGAACAAAGCCCGTAGTTCGGTAGAATACAGAGACAACGGGACAACCTTAACATACTCAAATCTACGTTTACATCTAGGTTACACCGAAGATTCAACGTAAGATTCAACTTAAGATTCAACTGCATATCTTATTCGTGCGAATAGACAGCGCATTAACTTAGATTTGAATCCAAGGTTCATACTTTTAACAGGATGGACACCATGTCACGAATCGGAACCTAGGGGAGAAGTCTGGAATCAGGGTGAGATATGCGAGGATCTTTATGGCGAAGCAGATGAGGGCATCTAGCCTACTAGCATCGCAAGGTCCACACATGGGCTATATCTGTAGCACGCCTCAGGTATTCATAATGACTGACCTCCGGAGGACCGATACGACCGAGTTCAGAAGGCGCTTGTGCGTTCCTCGGAGAAAGAGAGCAAGTCCCTTGTGCATGTGCTCAAGATGTGAAGCTTCCCAAGAAAATAGTGTGAAAATGGTAACTTGATTGCTTATCCAAAGGTTTATGAACGTGAACCCAAGGAATTGTGGAAGGTTTGGTTGGTTGATTGAAGTGAAGAAGTGAAGTGAAGTGGGTAAAAAGGGAAGTAGTGAAGTGTCCGGGTGGGGTAGAACACCCGACTTAAGGTGGGGACGTAAATATCGCGGCCCCTACTATCACGAAAACGCCTCTGTCATAGCAACTCTTGAAACTGTCACAGAACCGTAACATACCATCCGATCGTCACCACGACAACATGGACCACAACAGCAGCGATGGCCGCGGGGACGGGGTTGAATACACACAGCAGGTGGGTGCTGCCGTGGCCGGGGAGGGGCGGATGCCCGAGAGGCCCGGATTCAGAAGCACCACCACAACATCCAGTGCTCTACCCAGACGGATTTGTGACAGAGTAGAGGTATGCCCCCAACCCGGCAACTAGCGGGTAGCGGTTGGCGCGAAGGACGCACCGAGGGGAAGAGGCAACACATGGCCGCCGCAACATTTCAATGCCGTCGCTGATGCCATGGGTTCTGGTGTTGGCTCTACCCACGGCAATATCAGCAGGAATCTGAGAGATCTAACGGGCGCTAGTACTGCTGTAGATGATACGTCGTGGGAGTAGCGAGATACCGATGCCCGCCAGCGTCGCGTAGGCACAAGCTGTGACAATGTGTCTCACAACGAGCGCAAGCCGTGTCTGCGCTGCGGCATCGTTCATGCCAAGAGCCAAACTCATGATAGATGCAGGCGCTGATGCCTGCTGAGCTACGGGGAGCAGCAGCTACAGCAGCAGCAGCAGCCACGTCCTTTGACCAGCGGTGTGCTGTGTGTGTTGTGAGGAGTGACGAGCTGACCGAGGGCTATGGGATTGTCACCGAATTGTTCGTGTCTTGCCACATAACCCGAGTTTTATATCTCACGTACTTCTGGAAGAAAAAGCGATTTTGAGTTTTATATCGGGTGGTTTGCGAAATCGCAATTCGCGATGTAGAATTTGGGTTGAAGATTCGAAATATCGCACTCCTCTGAATTTTACAAGTGTCTAAAGAGACCACTATTTCGAGTTTTAGACATGTGGTGTTTTTTTCATGCGTTAGGTCCAAAACATCGAATGGCCTACCTCTTCCAGTTGGAAGTACTTAAGACCTAACCTCGACCCTTAAACATGTCTACGAACAAATAGCCTTTGCATGGCAATCTTTTGGTAGGGGTGCACGGGACCAAGAAAATAAAAAGAAGAAATTTCGGGTCTACTTGCGAGTCTGCCACCAGAACGAATGCCACGTAGTTTTTCGACGGTCTACAGCAGTACGAACGACTTCCGATACACCCACCGAAGCACGGACTACCGGCCACTCGCGCGATCGACAGCAGGCTGTGGTTGTCGCGTGCCTCTGTGTTGGGGGCCCCTGTGTCCTACTCCTTGTTCGCTCTTGTTTCTGTAAAACCTGCGGTGTGCTCGATGGTCTCGCGGCAGCAGCACACCGGAACGTCCGCTCGTACGACCTATCATTCTTCCAGGAAATGTAATATTTTTTTTGTTTATCAATAAATACAAGGGCTTCGCTCGCGGGCGGCTCGACGCCGCCCGCTACGCACGCGGAAAGAAGAGTGAACATTCAGTAGAAAGGCGGAAAAGAAGCACGAATGGCGCAACTGGCGACTTGAAAATGCCAAGAGGTTCATATATAGTACAACGGTAAAGGATTGAGACGATTTTGATTATGTGTTTGTTATTATCATCCATTCGCCCAGTCCATGATCGACACGTCGGAGGACTTGCTAGGCATATCTTTCCACCTCTTCCACCTCTCAGGTAGCACCTGTACACTTATTAATAGCTCTCCCTAAGTCGACCATCAATAATAAATTATCGTAGTGCATAAACACCAGGCACGCGCTTGTCAAGGATAGAGACAGGAAAACTACAACTTAATATGTAAAGGAGCGCAGTGCCAAAAAAAACATGCTGGAAGCAGGAACTTGAACGCACACACTGCAAACATGTGAAGTACATTTGTACTCCCGAGGACGAAGAGCATGCACTTAGGCATAGTCTAGTGCTCAAAAAACGATGCTGGTATATAGGAACCACAACTTAACGTTCTATGAAGAACGTGCTGTCGACATTGCTTCCGAAGGAGCATGCAGGCTTCCTTGGACTCCTCCTCAGCGGAGGTACCCAGCACCTTGCACTCTTGTTTGTTGTCGATGATCTTGTGGATCTGTCCACAAACGTTGAAGCATAGCGGGAGGACGTCGATAAATATGTGTAAAAAAGTATTCGTAATTCTCTCCAGCAGACGTCGTTACCATCCAAACAACTGGAGATCCTTCTTTCGTTGTTAGTGATTGTTGTGGTATTGTTGTACTTGCTCTTGATACTTAGAAGAAGAGCTGCACTGCATATATCCGCACGCAATCTCCTAAGTCTCGAGCAAGAGACATGAATGTCTCCAATATTAATAGGGACTCGTGACACACAGGACACAAGTAAAGAGTAGAAGGTACCTCGATGTCGAACGCCCTCTTGGTACCGTGGGAATGGAATGCGGGAGGTATATCGAGCAAGTGGTAGCCTGCCTTCTTCAGGAGGAGGTCACCGACCTTGATGTCGCCGGTGCACTTCGTGTTTACGTCCTCGCCGACTTGGCGGCCCTCGGCGACTGCTTCGCAGGGCTTCTGCAAACGACAACAACGGATGGGAATACCTGGCGTTCAGTGAATGTTCAAAATAGTAAGACTACGTAATAGTAGCTGTCGTCGACTTCCAAAGTTTGAAAGGAAGTCGTAACACTGTAATAAACGCGGTCGTTTATGGGCAAAGCCCTGCCTGGTACCACAACGTTGCTAACACCTATGAAACCACCACTGGGACAGGAACGAACGGGATTCACAGTCGCAACTGGTAAGCGTAAGCCCCCGTATACTGCTATATAAGACCTACCGGCGGAATACCGACAACAAAGGGTAAGAGTGTACTTGCTGTATGTAGTCTATTGTTCGGTACTACTCTAATAATACTGCTGCTATTAACACTATTACGACCGACGTGTACTTCGATTCCTGAAGAGGTTGCGCACCCTACTTGTACTCGTTGATACAAAAAGTTTATGTGGTTGTATGAAAAATGAGTAACAGCAGTAGTAGTACACCGCGACACTTCATGAACAACTCGCTAACCCCGATCACGGGACTGCTCTCCAGCACCAGCACCACCTAGGTTAACTTCAGCTTCTGTTTACTGCTATATATCAACCTCCAGAGTGTACTGCGACTGGTGCTGATGGTATGATGCTGCTGTGTTATTTATCACTGCATGGACCATTTTTACAACCCTGGCTGACCCCCGTGACGGGACTTGCCCGTTTTCGTTGCGTCTTGCATGTATAGATACCACGTAGTCGTAGTCGTACATCCAAAAAGTGTTTATACATTACAGCACAAAGCGTCACTGCATGGACCACTAGTTCAACCCCCGCTTACCCCGATGACGGGACTGCCCCGTACTCGTACTCGTACATACATGAAGTGTGTTTGGTTGTACGTATGAAAAATAAATCACAGCACATAGCGTCACTGCATAGTCTAGACCATTACTTGTACAACCCCCGCTTATACCCCGATGACGGGACTGCCCCGTACACTTAGTCGTACATACAAAAAGTGTGTTTGGTTGTACGTATGTAAAGAAAATCACGTCACACAGCTGTAGCGTCACTGCATGGACCTAGTCGAACATACATAAAGTGTATTTGGTTGTCAACCTGCAGTACACTCAGCCAATTCTCAACACAGCACTACCGAAAATACAGGGTGTTGACATCTAGTCTAGTGTCTTACCTATGTGTCGCACGGCGCTGAACACACTGACAACGGGAACAAAATCTCAACATCAGTAGCTGACAGCAAACATCAAATTCAGACAACACGAAGAAATGAAACTCACGTTTCGTCAAGCTCTCAGCTCCTTCGTTAGGGACGCCGATCGTAGGTGAATCACAGGTGTCCGCATCACACCAGTCACACACACGAGGGTTGTCGCCGCTTCCCCAGTGCTTCTTGTTGAGGTTATGAAAAGCTTGGCACGTGGAAAGGTCGTCACTCCTGCGGGTGTCGCAGACATCGTACTGAGAACTCCCGTTTTTTCTAGTTCGTGCGATGAGGAAGCCGTCACAACCCTTTCTCGGGCACGGCCAATCAGGATTGCCAGAAGAAGCTGGGTCCCGTTCTTGCCCGACCAACGTCCACACGCCTGATCCTGAACCTCCACCAACCCCACTGTTGGCGGAGCCTCCTCCCGCACTAGCCTTGGTCCGCTTCGCGATTTTCAGCTTCAAATTGTTATTGCCGATCCAGCAAATTTCGAATTCAAATTGTTTGCAGCCGTCAACGGCAATTCCCTCTCAGCCAGCAATTGGCCAACTTCAAATGTAAAAGTACAAAAAAGAAGTTGCTAAAAAGCAAAAAAAAAAAATCAGAGAGCAAAGAAAGCTATAAGCAGTAAAAAGGTATGCAGTAAAAAGACCAGAGAGCGAAGAAAGCTAAGAACTATACGAGTAAGGAAAGCAAGGAAGGCAAGGAACTTCGGGACGGTTCTTCTCCCCAGCAACTAATTTCTTTTCGGCAATTACGGGCTGAGAAGGGCTGAGAGGGGGGAGGATATGCCGAGCGAGACCTCCGAGGGGGTCGAGAACTAAGTAATTAAGTCTATGTATAAATCCTTTTTTGGTGTCAAGTATTTGATCAGGAGCTTTTTGTATCGGCCAAAGTATGCGATTCGTGAAATTGGAATTCTCGGTCGAATATAGCATCGTTCGAGCGCCGCCTGCGGGGGGCGGCTCCAACGCCCCTCGCCATTCCGTGTCCGTTCCGCACATCGACGTGAACGAGGACGGATGCCGAGCGAGACAAGCGAGAAGTTGCAAAAATACCGCATGTCGAGGAGGGATTTCGGGAATTTTGGTTGCATCTTGATGTCTGCAACGCCTAAATGATTTACAAAATTGGCATCATTTCCAAACGGTACGTGATAATGTTTGGAATTTTGCGGTGGCATGTGCAACTTAGTATTGTTTGGTCACAGATTGTGCACCAGGTGTTTAATTGCACGCGCCTGGATGATTTACAATATTGGCTTCATTTACAAACGGTACTTATATGATGACGTTTCTAAACAATATGTACTTGATAATGTTTGGAATTTTGCGGTGGCAACTAATTATTGTTTGGTCACAGATGGTGCACCAGGCACTCGAGACAAGACGAAGCAAGGTTATTAGCCCCGTCCCGCCCGAGACCCAGAGCAGCATAGGGCAGCAGCTGCCAGGGGTGTGAGACGAGGCATGCACGGCATGGGCTAGAAAACGTTGCCTGCAACAACTGCCCGCCACAGCACAAACGCGCGGAAGCCGCCATGGGTCATGATTTGAGTTTTGCTTTACGTGGTTACTGCTGTTGGAGTAGCTTGAACGAACGCAGGCAAGGGGGGTTGACATAACAAAGGATTAACTGACTGCTGTGCTCCAGCTAGCTACTGCTGTGGAGTGCCCTCATCAACTGGAACCAAGCAACAAACACACATCTTGCCCGGGCTCGAGAGCAAGGGCGCCGGTCTGTCAAAGGGCTAATCCAGCCGTCGCGGTGATTCGTTATTCATGGTGCCGCGCTGTAGGCTTCATACGTGCAGCGGTTGGTTGCGTGTGTGCTGTTGGGCTGTCATGTGCTGTGTGCGTGCTGGCCATGTGGCTGCATGTGTGTGGCTGCAAGACGACACATGATGCGTCCAGAAGAACGCGTGTTAATTATACCAGTAGTAGTAGATCGCTCAAATAATTCGGCTTTTTATATTATTGCGTTCGGTGCTGTTGGAGTGTTCATCATTTTGAGCGTGCTTGGTCTGCAGATACAGATAGGCTCAAAACCGTCCCTTTGCGCGACCTTACGCAAAAACATTCAGCAGGAGGAGTTACTGTATGAGGAATGTGTAAAACTTCGTCGGGTGAATACGCACGTGAAAAACTTGCATCTGCCACAGACTGAGGGCCCTCATCAACATATACCAAGCAAAAGACAGACACACATCTTGCCCGGGCTCGAGAACAGGGGCGCCGGTCTGTCAAAGGGCTAATCCAGCCATCGCGGTCGTTCGTTATTAGTGGTGCCGCGCTGTAGGCTTCATACGTGCAGCGGTTGGTTGCGTGTGTGCTGTTGGGCTGTCACGTCCTGTGTGCGCGCTGACCATGTGGCTGCATGTGTGTGGCTGCAAGACGACACATACATGATACGTCCAGAAGAACGCGTGTTATACCAGTAGTAGATCGCTCTAATAATTCGTCTTTTTATATTGTCGCGTTTGGTGCTGTTGGAGTGTTCATCATTTTGAGCGTGCTTGGTCTGCTGATACAGATAGGCTCAAACCGTCCCTTTGCGCGACGTCGCAAAAACATTCAGCAGGAGGAGTTACTGTATGAGGAATGTGTATAACTTCGTCGGGTGAATACGCACGTGAAAAAATTGCATCTGCCACAGACTGAGGGCCCTCATCAACTAATACCAAGCAAAAGACAGACACACATCTTGCCCGGGCTCGAGAACAGGGGCGCCGGTCTGTCAAAGGGCTAATCCAGCCATCGCGGTCGTTCGTTATTAGTGGTGCCGCGCTGTAGGCTTCATACGTGCAGCGGTTGGTTGCGTGTGTGCTGTTGGGCTGTCATGTGCTGTGTGCGTGCTGGCCATGTGGCTGCATGTGTGTGGCTGCAAGACGACACATGATGCGTCCAGAAGAACGCGTGTTAATTATACCAGTAGTAGTAGATCGCTCAAATAATTCGGCTTTTTATATTATTGCGTTCGGTGCTGTTGGAGTGTTCATCATTTTGAGCGTGCTTGGTCTGCAGATACAGATAGGCTCAAAACCGTCCCTTTGCGCGACCTTACGCAAAAACATTCAGCAGGAGGAGTTACTGTATGAGGAATGTGTATAACTTCGTCGGGTGAATACGCACGTGAAAAACTTGCATCTGCCACAGACTGAGGGCCCTCATCAACATATACCAAGCAAAAGACAGACACACATCTTGCCCGGGCTCGAGAACAGGGGCGCCGGTCTGTCAAAGGGCTAATCCAGCCATCGCGGTCGTTCGTTATTAGTGGTGCCGCGCTGTAGGCTTCATACGTGCAGCGGTTGGTTGCGTGTGTGCTGTTGGGCTGTCACGTCCTGTGTGCGCGCTGACCATGTGGCTGCATGTGTGTAGCTGCAAGACGACACATACATGATACGTCCAGAAGAACGCGTGTTATACCAGTAGTAGATCGCTCTAATAATTCGTCTTTTTATATTGTCGCGTTTGGTGCTGTTGGAGTGTTCATCATTTTGAGCGTGCTTGGTCTGCTGATACAGATAGGCTCAAACCGTCCCTTTGCGCGACGTCGCAAAAACATTCAGCAGGAGGAGTTACTGTATGAGGAATGTGTATAACTTCGTCGGGTGAATACGCACGTGAAAAAATTGCATCTGCCACAGACTGAGGGCCCTCATCAACTAATACCAAGCAAAAGACAGACACACATCTTGCCCGGGCTCGAGAACAGGGGCGCCGGTCTGTCAAAGGGCTAATCCAGCCATCGCGGTCGTTCGTTATTAGTGGTGCCGCGCTGTAGGCTTCATACGTGCAGCGGTTGGTTGCGTGTGTGCTGTTGGGCTGTCATGTGCTGTGTGCGTGCTGGCCATGTGGCTGCATGTGTGTGGCTGCAAGACGACACATGATGCGTCCAGAAGAACGCGTGTTAATTATACCAGTAGTAGTAGATCGCTCAAATAATTCGGCTTTTTATATTATTGCGTTTGGTGCTGTTGGAGTGTTCATCATTTTGAGCGTGCTTGGTCTGCAGATACAGATAGGCTCAAAACCGTCCCTTTGCGCGACCTTACGCAAAAACATTCAGCAGGAGGAGTTACTGTATGAGGAATGTGTAAAACTTCGTCGGGTGAATACGCACGTGAAAAACTTGCATCTGCCACAGACTGAGGGCCCTCATCAACTAATACCAAGCAAAAGACAGACACACATCTTGCCCGGGCTCGAGAACAGGGGCGCCGGTCTGTCAAAGGGCTAATCCAGCCATCGCGGTCGTTCGTTATTAGTGGTGCCGCGCTGTAGGCTTCATACGTGCAGCGGTTGGTTGCGTGTGTGCTGTTTGGCTGTCACGTCCTGTGTGCGCGCTGACCATGTGGCTGCATGTGTGTGGCTGCAAGACGACACATACATGATACGTCCAGAAGAACGCGTGTTATACCAGTAGTAGTAGATCGCTCTAATAATTCGTCTTTTTATATTGTCGCGTTTGGTGCTGTTGGAGTGTTCATCATTTTGAGCGTGCTTGGTCTGCCGATACAGATAGGCTCAAACCGTTCCTTTGCGCGACGTCGCAAAAACATGCTGCAGGAGGAGTTACTGTATGAAGAATGTGTAGACTATAACTTCGTCGGGGGAATACGCACACGAACATTTACATCTGCTACAGTGTGATAAGATATTAGTACAGCAACGACGGACAACTTACAAAAAGAAATACCAGGTATACAAATAACTCGTGAGCGATGGCGTGCTTTTCGTAGACGAATGTGCATACTACGACTGATTCTACGATAGCCCCCCCCAAAACCAGCGATTTTGTTTAACCAACGTTTCATGGCTGCTCGACACAAGGAAGGATACTATCGAAAACATACTATCCACACATTTTCTTGTGTGCAAAGGTCTTTCGATCGATGACGTCGGGGGGTCGAGGGACACCGTAGTTCAGGAGAAACAATCGAGAGCTGGTTTTGAAACCAGCGATTTCGTTAAAGAAAAGTTGGGGGGGCTACCGTAGAACGACTCCTACGACATCTGCGAAAGGTTTCCTACGGCCAGCAACGAAAGCGGGAATACAACTTTATTACGAAGCAAAATCAGACGGCAACCCTTCACAACAAACAAATAAAAAATCCCTAGACAACGTACATGACGCAAATGACCAGCCGAATTGCGACCGCGCCAATAATTGCGATCTTAGAGTTAGTAAAGTTCGATCCAATAGGCCAAGACAGACACACATCTTGCCCGGGCTCGAGAACAGGGGCACCGGTCTGTCAAAGGGCTAATCCAGCCGTCGCGGTCATTTGTTGTTCATGGTGCCGCGCTGTAGGCTTCATACACCCAGCAGTTGGTTGCGTGTGTGCTGTTGGGCTGTCATGTGCTGTGTGCGTGGTGGCCATGTGGCTGAAGGTGTGACTGCAAGACGACACATACATGTGTGATGATACGTCCAGAAGAACGCGTGCTATACCAGTAGTAGTAGATCGCTCTAATATCTCGGCTTTTTATATTATTGCGTTTGGTGCTGTTGGAGTGTTCATCATTTTGAGCGTGCTTGGTCTACAATAGGCTCAAACCTGATCTGTCATACGGATTAAGTTGTGTTGGGGCCTACCTTCCACAGAGTCGGCGGCTGTTAGTGATAGTGGTACGATTTCATACCGGTCTGGGATTATTTTTCTATATCCCCTTTAGGGCTCCTCTCTAAGTGATTTCTTCGTACATTGTGCAAGTAAGCCCGGAGGACCCATCGTGTATCTCACGCCGAGTCGGAGAGCTGTTTTGTGACTACGAGGTCGTATAATCAAATACTGATCTGTCGTGCGGATAAAGTTGTTTTGAGGCCTACCTTCCACAGAGTCGGGCGCTGTTAGTGATAGTAGTGGTACGATTTCATACCGGACTAGGATTTTTTTTGTTTGTCTTATGTGAGGCTTGATTATCCGCCTTTTTCCGTTTAGCTTGCCGTTTATCTGGTGTAAGGTCTCTGCGTTGAAAGTACCAATTGGATCGAGGGCATTTCTATGTCCCTTTTATTATTTATTGGATCGAGGGCATTATATGTCCCCTTTAGCGCCCCTCTTTAAGTCTGCATAATTGGTTATTAATTTTTGTATATTTTCACCAGTGTAAGTGCGGCGTACATTGAAGTAGCTAATTGAGGGCATGCAGTGTCGTCTTTTTTAGTTATTTTCTGTGAGTGAATTCGTCGTATATTTTGTAAACAAACATGGTAAGTTCTTCGTCTACTGTGGGAGTAAACACCGAGGGGTTTTCGAAGGCACAATCAACGGCGCCTTCCTTTTTTTGCTTCCTTAAATTCAACATTTCCAACAATTCATTCCGTCCGATATCATTTTATTGATGACATCTCCTCTTTCCTTTTCGCCTTGAAGCCTCGAAGCCAAGCAGGTTCTCAAATTCTCCTTACGGCATTTCTGGCCTACTTTTGCTTGGCGACGGTTTTAATAACAGTGTTTCGCCTATGCTTGCTTCCTTCGTTTTTATGTTTTCCTTCCATCAAAGTGAACCTTTAGAACCTCATGTTCGTGTTAAACTCTTGGCATTACTTTAAGCTTCAATTTCTTTATTACTACAACTTATTTCGTCGAGTGCTACCCTTCCTCACCCAAAGAATGGGCGCCATGGAATGTCAAATTATGATCTTTAGAACTTCATATTCGTATTAAACTCTCGGCATTACTTTAAACTTCCAATAATGTCGAATCGAACAGCCACAACTTTTCGCCCTTTTTTTCCTCGTCCGAGTGCGGAGCCCTTGAGCTTTATTGCTATACGTTTGCAATTCAGAATGAGATGTCATACAGAAAACAGCGAAGAAGGAGAAGCAAAGAGAGAACCAGAGAGAGTGCGGGAGACTAGAAAGAGGATAGAGACAAGACACGAACAGCAGAGGAAGACATAAACACAGCAACAACACAGATTTCTTGTACCTCACTACACGGCTGCGTGTTGCTGCCGTTGGGTGTTCGGGCGAGTTCGGTGTGCGTGCTCGCTGCTGCGGTGCGCATCATACCGTACCTGTGGGATGGCCCGGCGCTGATGTGCTCCTGCTCTCCTTTCCGCTTCTTCTTTTTCTGCTGCTGCTACCTTCTGGGCCTCTGTTCGGCTGATGGCAATCTTCTTCTGCGAGGCCGGATATGTGCTTGAGATCGGTCTGTCCTCTGGTGGTGGTCGTGGCTGGCGTGATGGTGTGTCTGTTGTCTTCGTGGTTTCTGAGACAAGTTTGAATTTCAATCCAATTTTCCATACAAAGTACAGGGGCTCCGCTCCGCGGGCGGCTGACGCCGCCCGCTACGCTCGCGCAAGGCAAGGAAGAATGCAACTAAAAACATGTAAAGGGGGCAGAAAGAAGAGGCGTACGATTTGGTGCGAACATCGCTTTGGTAATGCCAAGAGCTGCTCGTGCAGAGCAAATTGCCTTGTTGTTGTGCTCAGCTGTGCTGTGTGCTTTTGTTACCGGCGTAACGTTCTGATCGGCAGTACGGGGGTACTTTGCGTGGGGGAAAAAACAGGGGGCCGTGCGTGATCGAATACATTGTTGTAGATAAAGAAAAAAGAAGAAAAGTAGTACACAACAACACGTATTATACCCTGTACTGCTCTATGTTCGACAGAAAGGACACAGCGCAGCACGACACAGCACCGCAGCGAAAGGCACACGGCACCGCACCGCACGGCTTCGCACGGCGCTACGCTGCGCTGCTGGGCTGTATTAAGCCGGACTGATCTGAGCTGGGCGTGCATTGTGATCCAACAGCGTAGTACCTGATGGTATGTACAAACCTGGTGTAGTAGTACCGTATGTACTGTAAGCCTCAAGGTCTTCTCGTAGGTTCGAATCCCGGTGTCATCGGGGAAAAAAATAATCTTCGTTATAGAATATAATAGATAGATGTCAATGTGGCTTTGTGGTCTTGTGGTAGATACTGTCCGCTTATAAGCCTGGTTTTCTGTGGCTGAATCCAGGGGTCATATGAATTTTTCGTTTTGTTTCGCTTTCTTCTCTTTTCTTTCCTTTCCTTTATCTTCTTTTTGAGAAATTAAAGGTGGGGGACACAGAGTGCCCCCTGCAGGTCTGCCAATTGAGCAGGTCCTCGGAGAGTACTCACTTTCGTTCCTTCGTAGAGATGTAGCTTTATTCGTTTCCACCAGAGCCCGGGATAGCTTCTGAGATCGGAGGCGCGTGCCTCCGATCTAGTTCCTAACTTCCCCGAATATAATACGCCAACCTTATCATACGAAACCCATCCAAATGATCTTAAATTCGGATACCTGCAGGCCTTTCAAGGCCGTATCTTAACACTAGCCCACCCTGATGAGTCGCATATGCAGAAATATGGGAGATTCGGGGAAAAACCCGGTTCTACGAACTAGACCATGAGTCGAAGATGCGGCTCCTCAAACCCCACTCCCACACCTCTAACCGTCTGGCTATGGAACCAGGAACATGCGAAGAAAAGCAGTAGAAAGAAAAGCAGACCCTACAGCAAGGCAATAATCACCCATCAAAAACCTGCCGCATGCCGCCGGTGTGGCAGGGGGGGCAGAAAAGGCTCTAGAACCTGCCGCATGCCGCCGGTGTGGCGGGGGGGGGCAGTAAAGCCTCTGCGGCAAACCAACCACAGGAAAAGTACTATGGCGAGGCGAGCCCTCGTCGATATGGAGGGGAACACAGGCGCTAACACAAGGGAGAAGTCATGCGAAAAACCTCCCGCGGGCCATCGGCAAGGCGGGGGGTTAGACGAGGAAACGACGAATACCCGGGATGGAAGTTGTCAACACTTACAGCCCCGCTAGGGGAGGAAGTGTTTAGACGACAAAAAAAAAAAAAAAGCAGAACAAATACAACACAAAAAACATAAAAGAAGACACACAGACCCGTACACTGGTCGCCCCCCGGCTTTGGGCTGAGGAGGGCGTCGGCAGGGCGAAATTGAACAATGACAAAAAGGCGACAGCCCTGCGCCTCAGATAGCGGCGTTTTACCCAAATCCTGACCCGGCACTGAGCAGGGGGTTTGGCAGGACAGAAAAGAAAAATGGAAAGAACCGCCCCAAAACTCGATGAAGACCCTCAGGAGACTACGAACGACCCAAAGACAAAGACGAAAAACTCATACCTCAAACAAATGAAGAACTATCGAGAAGCGGTGGTGGCTTGGAAGTCAACTGGCCACGGCCGCGCCTCGAGGTTCGTCTACGTTAAGTTGGATTCCCCGAGGAAACGCACTGGCGATGTGAACTTGCAAGCACCAAGAGCCTCGTACGGCTCCCGTTGAAGTCGTGTAGCGCGCCGGGGGAAGAGCAAGCTTAATCGGTCCCGGGTCGTCCAGAAAGCGGACCAGGTATACCTTGTCCTCGGTAGTGCTCGCGCTGATTTTTCCTAGCCACCATAAACCATCGTCTCCCTTGTACCAAAAGTGGGTTCCCTTAGGAAGTACGGTGTCGTGGTAGCGACGGAGCCAATCGGTGCGGGGAACACAGGCGTAGCCCGGCGCTAGGAAACGTTCCCCGTTGTTGCGGGAGAGCTCACGCTGTGCCGCCCCGATCCGCATTCGGCGGTAAAGGCGGTTGGTTTGGCGGTGCTGGTCCGGGGTTCCGGCCCAATAACGCAAGATGTGGGGGCGGGAGAGGTGAAGGTCCATTTCCCGCTCCCAGGACGGTTCGGAGAGTCCCGCCCAATGCGTCTTGTATAGCACCGCGATGACGCCACCTCGCCCCCGTACCGACTGATGACCAGTGATCTGCTCCACCTCCAGCCGTTGGAGGGGAGTCGAAACGTCGTCTTGAGTGACGTGGTACGGCGGGGACTTCTTGGAAAATTTGTTGAGCACATACTGTGTCAGCCCCGCGGGTAGGTATTTGGGCATGTCCCCGCTGTCGTGGGGGTTGGCACAGGGTTTGCAGCGCTCGATGGCCATACGCCGACGAGCGTCCGAACCAGGCAGGTCGGAAGGGAGATCCAAATAAAGGAGGTTGCTCCCGAGCGGCGAGCCGTCCGGGGTCTCGGCGGCGGAGCAGGGACCGACGGCCAGGACCTTGTATGGGCCCGTCCAGTTAAGCGCGAGTTTGGCCTTGAGTACCTTGGCGTCGGTATTCGCCTTCACACCCTGGCGGATGGTAGAGGCAGAATTGTATACCCATGCCCAACCACCCAAAGTGAAGTTAGGTGCTGGACGCAGCGCGTCGGCGAGGGCGGAGTTTCTGCGGTTAACACGGGAAACGGTGAGGGCGTGGTGTGCGCGGACAATGTCGTTCGCGCGCTTTTGCCGGTCGGTGGCCAAATCGCAATGGGCCAGGTGGTCACGGGCCAGACTCTGGTGTCCCACGACACCTTTGCGGTCGAAAATCGTCAGGGGGAGCATTGGGAGTCTGCCCATGTGGACCTCGTTGGGCGCCAAACCCGTCGCCGCGCTGACAGAGTTGTTGTAAGCGAATTCGACGTGGGGCAAATGCAAGTCCCAGTCGTCTTGTCGCTCGTTGACGACCATAGCCAGCATTTGTGCCATAGTGTGATTTACCCGCTCAACGCCCCCGTTACAGTTGGGATGGTAGGAGCTTGTAGCAAGCTTGTGTACACCCAACAGCTGATATACAGCTTGTGAAAGCTTGGAGCAGGACTGCAGTCCGTTGTCCGAGAGTATGGTGCGCGGGCACCCCCACAAGGGGATGCATTGGTTCACCAGGATATTGGCTGTACCTTCCGCGGTGAACTCAGCGGCAGTGACGGGGAACATGTCGGCCCGACAACTGAAGCGATCGGTGAACAGCCGGATGTAGGTGTTGCCTCGTGGTGTGACCGGAAGGGGGCCGAAGTAGTCAACACTGACGGCGATACCTGGACCTTCCGGCAGAGGCATTGCGATGATGGGCCAGCGGACAGTCAGCCGTGGGGTTTTCCGCGCTTGGCACTTCAAGCAGTGGCGAAGCCACCACCGGGTACACACACTCATGCCAATCCACCAATAAAAACGCTCCAGCATGCGCAACGTGCGCGTGGTGCCAAGGTGGCAGGAGGCCGTCGAGTGGCAAGCTTGCATGATCCAAGGGCGCATGAGCAGGGGAACGTAGATGCGAACTGGCTCGTTGTTTAGCAAGCAAGCAGCTCGCCCCACAGAGTTCGGTTTGGCAGAGCTTGTTGGCGGGAGTGTCGGTTTACGGACGAGTAGGACAAAGTCGTCGTCGGTTGTATGTAGTCGACCCTTACCCGCCAGTTCCTGGATGTCTGAGAGAGAGGGACGCTTGGGCGAGGGGTAGCATGCCAAGAAGTCCGGTGGCAGGGGCGACGGCCGGCCGATAGAGATGTAACGTATCGTGGCGTGGCACGTCGGCTCTGCGTGTTGTTCGCGCGTCCAATCGGCATGTGAATAGCGCGCGACGGAGTCCGCGAATCGCAACTCAGCAGCGTCGCCGAGGGCATCCGACCTTGTAAGTGTAGCCGGCGTTTCACCAGGAGGAGGCGTAAGCCGTAGAAGCGGAGTTCCCATAGGCTCTGCGTGGTCGTGGTCGGACGGAAGTGGTACCGTGCGGGCCGGTGGGTCGGCAAGAGTAGGGGTCGCGGCGACTGGCGGAGCCGGCCGCGGCCGTCGGGCTCGCGGCGGAGTTGTAGCTCGTCTGGACGATAACTGGGGGACCCCGTCGGGCCCGAAGCCATAGTCGACAGTAGGGGGTGCCTTACCAGCTGCTGTTGCTGAACGCCGGCGCGTCCGAGTGGAGATGCGGTCCGAAAAGGGCGTCGTCGTCTGGGGCGCCGGGAATCCAGGCGAGGTTGGGACGGACGCGGTCGGGCCCATGGGCTCGACGGGGTTTGTCCCTTGTACCGAGCTCCGTGAAGGAGTCGGTTGGGCCACTGATGTCGTGGCAGCCGGGGCTTCGGCGGAGTCTTCGTTGGTCACGGTGGGTACAGCAAAAACCGAAGCGAAATTGTAGTCGGCTGTACGCGAGCCCCCGTCTCGGCCGGGCGAGCTATCGACGGTGGCCGTGGATGCAGAAACACGAGCGACGAATCTCCTGGAAGGAGTAGGAAGGTCGTTAAGCTTCATACGTGGCCCGTGTGTGCGAAAATCGCAGAAGTCGGCAAGAGTGAGAGGAAGCCCACCCAAGGCATTACTTTCGGTGCGGGGCATTAGCCCACCCAAGCCGACACCCGGTATCGGAGAAGAAGGAGTGTACAGCCCGCAAGCCCGTATGAGGTATATACCACCATCCTCAACAGGGGTAAGGCTCGTCGAACCATTGCGGTCGTGTTCCGTGGCAGGCTCCGGCAAGCGAGACAGGAAGTCAGCGTTGCCGTTTGCGCTTCCTTTTCGGTATTCGAGGGTGTAATCGAATGCGGTGAGGAACTCGAGCCACCTCTGGACTCGGCCGTTGTGATTCCCCACTTTGCCTATGTTTTCCAGAGCCTTGTGGTCTGAGAATATTCGGAACTTGGTGCCCCAAAGGAAGCCGCGGAGGCGCTTGAGAGCCCAGACGATGCTGCCAGCCTCCAAATCGAGAGGAGTCCAATGCCTTTCCGAGTCGAGCGTAGCTCGACTGATGTATGCGATGGCTTTTATGGAGCCGTCCGTATGCTCCTGTTCGAGAGCGGCTCCGAACCCGTCGATGCCGTCATCGCAGTACACGTGGAACGGGCGAGTGCCGTCGGCGACGGCGTCCCAATCAGGGAAAACGAGGACCGGCGGGGTCGTGAGCTCCGCCAAAATTTCTCTCACCAACTTTTCCATAGCCGGCGTGAAGGCAAACTTTACCCCCTTCCGAAGGAGTGCGTTAATAGGACGAAGTCTCTTCGATAAGTCGGGCAAAAATTTGCGGTAATAGTTGATACCACCCATGAGTGCGCGCACCTGCTTAACGTCAGTGGGCATCGGCATATTGGTCAATGCCGACACTTTTTCCGAATTCGGGCGTAGGCCTGCTGGAGAAATGGAGTGGCGTAGAAAGTTCGCATCGGTAGCGCCCAAACGCGCCTTCGAGGGGGAAAGCTTGAGATTGTGCTTTCGAAGGCGTTCGAAGAGAGAGCGAATCGTCCGAACATGCGTTACCGGGTCGGAGTCGAACACGATGACATCGTCGAGGTAAGCTGCCACCTGTGTCAAACCCTTGATCACCTCATTGATAACCTTGGCGAACCACCCAGGCGAGGCGCTGCTGCCCTGGGGCATAACGAGCCACTCATAAAGGCCCGTGGGTGTGCAGAACGCTGTAAGGGGAATTGTGTCCTTTTGTGCCGTTATCTGGTGGAACGAGGAAACCAAGTCGAACAGGGGAAACACCCGACCTGAGCCCAAGGAGTCCAGGACCTGGTCCACGCGCGGAATCGGCAGTTGGCTGAGCTTGCTAATTTGGTTGAGCTTCTTGTAGTTCACCGTGATCCTCACACCGCCAGATTTCTTCGGGATGACCACCAGCGGGCTCGAGTACGGTGAGGTCGAGTGCTGAATCAGCCCAGCCGCGAGGTACTGGTCAAGGGTCGCGTCCACTTCTCTGGCCAGTATAGGGTTTATGCGATGGGGCCGTGAAGTGACCGGAGCGCTGCCCTCCGGAACCGAGATTTCAAAGGGCATTGGGGAGCATGACCCAATATCCGTCTTCGAGGTGGAGAACACGTCAGAAAAGTCGCAGAGCACATCCCCCAGTTGCTCAATGGTCGGGGGGTCCCAACCAGGGTCGTGTAAGTCGAACGCAATCTCCCGCAGGTGCGGTGGGAGTCAGGCCCATACGCGTAGAAATGCAGAACGTTGGACCGGGTTCAAACGTTCCATAAGCGTCGGCGAGGGCGACGGTACGGCGGGAACTATCCCCTCCGCGCCGGTCGGGCTCGCGACCGCAGAGACCTGGCTGTCCGAAGTCTGGCCAGGGTGGGGACCCGCAGCCTTGATAGGGTGTTGCAAGGCACCCAGCGGGATGCGCAAAAGTGGGGCGTCGGCGACTCCGATAAGGTCGCCTGGCTCGAGGTCTGCGACACCTATGACGGGAAGCACCTGTCGTCCTGAAGCAACAAAGTGTTTCTGTCCCGAAAGAACATCCGGCTGCGGCAGTATGTCGACAAGATAGTGTCCTGTGAGCTCAGGAGAGCCGTTACTGCGCACCAAGTTGACCTCGAGCAGTTGGGGTTCGTCCGACAAAGTGACGCCTGTAGAGCCATCATAGCGAAGGTGGAAAGCACCGTTCGATGCTGCGGGGTCGACGGCATAAGCCGCTACGCCTGCTGTGGCGTGGTGGGACAACGTCAGCTCGCCCAAAACCCGATTATCGAGAGGACGAGGGGGCAGGGCGCGGTACGAACGGGTGTTGAAGCGCATCCAACTGTCGCGGCCCAGCAAGACAGCGTGCTACATGACCGAAGGAGGGACCACGCATGCCCACACCGCGAGAGAGCATGTCGGTTCTTTTTCGAGGAAGAATTGAACGCTCAGACGGATGTGGGTCGCGGTCCGTAAAGGGGCGGATTCGCCAAAGCCACCCCAGGAGCTAGGGCTGCTAGGCCGCTCGCACGTCGATGAGGCGGCGCCTACCGATAGCATACGATCCAACACGTCACGACGGATGAAGGTTTGGGGGGAGCCAGTGTCAAGCAGCGCTGTACATATGTAGGGCGCAATAGCGTCCCCTCCGCTATGTATTGCAATATCGGTAGTGAAAGAATCGTCGTCCAGCGTCACGGTACCCCCGACGAGGCAGGGGCCATGTTCCGGCAGTGCGCGGTCTGAGGCACCGCGAAAAGCTACCGCCAAAACCTCCGGGCTTTGATCGGCGGGTGTACCTGAAAAATAGGCCGAAGGAGGGCCTTGGGCAGCGCCGACCGCGGTCCCCAAGCGCGACTGCTGAGCGGACGAAATTTCATGGATTCCAGCATTCCCGGTGGGCCTGCGGAATCGACTAGGGGAGGCCGGGTGTGGCGATCCGTCCTCGCAGTCGACTGATTCTACGATAGCCCCCCCCTCAAACCAGCGATGGTCTTTAACGAACGATTCATGGCTGCTCGACACAAGGACGGATACAACTGAAAACGGGGTGTCCACATATTTTCTTGGGTGCAAAGGCCTATCGATCGATGACGTCGGGGTGTCGAGGGACACCGTATTTCAGGAGATACGACCGGGAGCTGGTTTTGAAACCAGCGATTTCGTTAAAGAAAAGTTGGGGGGGCTACCGTGGAGGGTTGCAGTCGCGGATTGCTTCGCGAACGGCAGAGTGTGCCTCACCGAGCAAATTTTTTCCTCTCCACTTGTGTGGATCCTTGGCGTGGGGGTCGTCCGCCCGGAGACCTATACCCCACACAGTGTCTAGAGGACTGGCCTCTGCCAGAAATTTGTTGCCAGTTCTCAAAAGGTGATTTTTAATGGCTGGGTTCTGCGTAAATTTGGCATAGTTGCCAGATAACACGGCATTTTGCTTCTCCCTGTCCCAAACGGCGGCGTCAAAATTGCGCACACCTCGACCGACGCGCTTTTGTGTGCTGGGGTCAGACGATGACATGATGAGCTCCACTGCGCGATGGTCTTTAAAAAGCCGAGCCTTTTCAGCCATCATAAACTGCTCCGCGCAAGAATATGAGACGTCGTCGACGACAAACGACGAAGGAGACCACTGCGAGAAAAAGGACGGCGGTTGCCAGAACAACACTACTTTGTCTGTAGAGTATTCGAGGGAAGGGTCAAAAGTTGACGGTGCCAACCCGTCGGAGGCCGTGTTAGGCATATGAGCTTGTAATGTCCCCGTCTGGGGACACCAGTCTCTGGCACTTTGGGCCTGCAGCGTCCCCGTCTGAGAACTCCCGGCCTCGGGAGCACGGCGCGAGCCCGAACCCACGGGTGGTCGCGTCGTGGCCTTGTCGCTCTTTGGCGTAAAATTGCAAGGAACTGCTCTCACTGCACCCGAAGGGACAGGGGGCTCGGAGCTGTTACTGCTTGACGAGAGGCGCGATTCCTTCCGTATCTTCACGGGAATAGCGTCCAGCTGATCGGGCTGGAGGCCGTGGCGTCACCACTGGCCCGTTGCGCAGTGTCGGATCTATATCCTGTGCCACTGGGGCAGACGTAGCCTGATGCACGTGGGTTTGCGTGCTTAAAGACGGATCAGGGCCCGTAGACCCTGTGGGCGTCTTCGAGAGCGGGGCTCGGGCAAGTGGAAATAAATTCTTCGCCCGAGAGGGCTCCTTCCCGTTAGCCCTCTTGAAGGAGAGAGACGAGGTAGCTAAGCTTGTCGGCTCCTCCTTGATGGGAAAAAGGATAGAGCGCCCGCTACTATCGCGAGGAGACACCGACTCAAATCTTGGAAAAGATCTCGGTGCATATGGGTTGGCTTTCCCACACCTCAAGCCAACCGCCGCTGTACGGTCAGGAAGAGGTGGAGACGAACCCGCTCGCGTATGGGGGCGACGCGTCGTCGCCGCAGTCTTCTTGCTGCGCGACGCGTGCCTGAAGGGAGCGTGCAAGGTGCAGGCTCCTGAGTCATGGTTGAGGGGGGCAGCGTTAGGGGCGCGTGCCTCCGTTGTCGAGCTTGAGCCACGGCAGGGGTTAACGTCGTTGGAAGTACTGGTCCCCATTGCCGAACTCGGACCATGATCGAGGGGGGCGTCACTGTGGGCGCGCACCCCTTCGTAGAAAAGGTAACCTGGCTGGGGGGGGGCATACTGGGAGCCCTGGTCCCCACCGCCGGCACTGCGCCGTGGAAGTCATCAGGCGACGTAGGAGCCCTTGGGCTCTTGACAGAAGTAATTTGTGCCGCGCCACGTGTAAGGCGAACGACAGGCACACGAGCATCTTGTGAAATCAAAGGAAGTGTCCCCGACAGTGCCGTCGGCGTACGGGTCGGGTGTGCCGTACCGCCGTCGCCCTGTCAGTTGCCAGTGCGAAAGGTACCTGGTTGGCGCGCGTTGGGGTTTCCGCTCGGATTGTGGGTTGCCCCGAAACGTTCCCCCGGAGCAGACACGGAAGCCGAGGAGGCTGGCGAGGGCGGGACAGCACCTTGTTGGCCAGGCGTGTATGTGCTGTTGTTGTTACCGCTGTGGCTGTTTGTCCGTCCCTGGTCCCGTGGGTACCCTCGTGATTGGTTTGAACGATTTCGGCGATTTTTGTTGTACGTTTGCGAGCGAGAAGAGCGTCCGTCGCGGCGATAGCTAACCATACGTGCTTGCCACCGTCGGAAAAAGTCATCATCGCCAAGTTGACCAAGTTCAGGGTTTAGACAGCCGCTGGCGTTGATAAAGGGATGCTTACAGTTGCGTAAGGAATGAGTGTATTCGTGACAGTTGAGGCAATGACCCCTGTTTTCTCGGAGAGCCGCGGCGCGGGCAGAGGGCGTGAGGAGGCCGCTCCAGAGGGGAGGGTCGTCGGTCTTAAACGAGGCACTAACAGCGAAAACTTCTGCATAGTGTTGTTCTTCTAGGGGCCAGCAGTTGGACATTTTGTCGAGCCAGGGATCGGTGGAAGCAACAATCGGCATGACAATCGGATTATGGCTCGAACCCGTCTGCCAAGAAGGCGACTGGGACAGCACTCGGCCCTGGCCGCGCCCATGAACGGCGGGCCGGGGCCCCGACGGGGCGGATGACCGCGATCCCGTCGAAGAAACAGGTAGAGAAAAATGTTTTTCGCCGTTGACGGCAGGTGTCTTATTGTGCGCCAAGTCACTGAACGCTTTCCACATGGCATCAAACGAGGCGTATGGCCGTGGGTCCGTAGCCTTCGAGCCAGGGTATAACGTAGGCATGAGGGTCGGAAACTGCTCGTTGACCGCCATCCTAACCACCTCCAGTACGACATCCGTCCCCGGGGACAAAACACGCTCACTCCCCGTGACTGCCGATACTAGCGCACGGAACTCCCGACTGAAATCAGAAAAAGGCGTGCCGTTACACACTCCAAAAGTGTGCAACTTAGTGTAGCCTTCGCTCGTGTCGACCCGGTCAAAGTGCGTCACGAGCAGGCGTAGCAGGAGGGAGAAAGCCTCGGGCCCAGATGCTCCTCCGTCCAACGCTCTTGACACCTGTCCAAAAAAATCGTCGATCAAGGTGGTCATGCGAGCGGTCGTGGGCCTGTCAGGTGTTATGGCACGGTTGAATGCCAGGCGGAGGGGGTGGATCCAACCGGGAACCCACATGGGGGCACGTACACCCTCTTGGCAACGGTCGTCACAGCGCATGAGTATGTCAGTCATGGCAGACCGAACCGAACGTGTGAGTTGCTGTAGGCCGTCAGACTTGTTCAAAGAGACGGGGAACGGTAGCACAGACATGCGTGATACGTCCTTGTGGGAGAGCTTAACATAGGCGCGCCTAACCGAGTCATCGAGCGTGGATTTAGCTAGAGCCGCGGCGGTAGCAAGTTCGGCGGTACGCTCGCGAGCCAAATCCGAAGAAACAGCCTTGGTGTGGTCACCCGACACAGTTAGTTTGCTCAGCCGGTCGGCGGACGAGGCAATATCCACCAGGGAAGGAGTTACTTGCCTCCTGCCAGCTACCACGGTCACCTCGCCGTGGTCCGTGTTCGAGCTCGAAGACGAGCGGGAGGACGTTGACGACCCGTCCCACGCTGAGGGCCCTCGTGTGCTGTTTCGCCGTCCTCCGGTGCCTCCTCCCGAGCTGCGACCGCCGCCCCGGTTGGTTCGGGCCTGGTTGCTCCCTTGGCGGCGCTGTGGGCCACCACCAGTACCCGACGTTCCTCCCGCGCTTCCACCACCGTTGCCACCACCGCGACGGTTGTGGTGGCCACCACTCCCACCGTTTTCCCCCTTTCCCCCACTTTGGCCGCCACCACCCCCGGAGTTGCCACCTCCACGGTTGCGGTCCCCCCGATCACGGCTGCCACCGCGCCGCTGTTTGGTGGAGCGCCTTTCTCCAGCGCTTCCTTTGGAGTCGGCCACAGGACTGGGTCAGGGGCGTCGTCGTGGGCCAATCTTAAGACTTTGACCAAAACGAGGGTAGGTGCTCGCCTCATCTGCCCGAAGGCGGACGAGTTGTCCCGGCGAGCCCAGACTGCTCCGACCGAAAGGTCTTCCGCCTTGAACGACGACCGTCGCTCTGAAGTTAGAAGGGCCTTGGCCGCTGCTATCACCCCCTCCGCCAGATGCGCCGAGAACTCGACCCTCGGCGTGGTAGCCATGTACTGGACGCTGCCAGACATAAAAACGTCGTCCCCGGGTCGTGTATCTTAAGAGGCAACACTCAGCGGGCGCGCCGAGGAAGGGGCAGCTCTCGCCGGAGTCGATGTAGCTGAGAGGGCAACGGCTTGACGTGCCCTCTCTACCGCGCGGGACGCCTCACGAGCAGCGGCCCTCGCCTGATCGATGGCGTGATCCTCACGGCGTCGACGTTCGTTATCTAGCCGTTTGCGTTCCTCTCGTCGAAGCAGGGTTGCGTTGGCTTCGTCGAGAGCTCTTTGGGCCCGAGAAATTTCAGACTCTGAGTCTGAGGGGCCAGCATGGGAGCGCTGGTCTCCGTAGCTCTGGGGAAGGCACTCTGTCGAGCGCGGAGAGGTCAGATGTCGACGGTGGTGCTCTGAGGACAGCTGGAGATGCTCCCTCGAGGCGGGGGATATTTGTCGTCGTGATGTCTCCGCGCCCGGTAGGAGTTTTTCCGCCTCGTCGACCGGCGAGTCGGGGTGGTCGGACGGTGTGCCGTGTTGTTGACTCGTGTTGGAGTCACTATCGTCGTCCAGGTTTTCGGCGCGTCCTCCTCGTCTCGATTCGCGGGACCTCGAGCGTTCCCGTCCTTCTCCCTGGGCCTCCTGGATGGGGCGCGTGGAGGACCGCAGCCTGCCCGAGTAGCCCCCATCGTCACTGGTGGACATGGTGCCAAGGTGTAGTGAAGGGGGGGGGGGATAGGAACGACGCGTGAAGAAGCTATGGAGACAGATAAATTTTTGTGGTGTTCCTGCTCCAAGGAGCGGTATATCTGTGTTTCAGCAAACAGCAACAATATGGGCCTTAACGCCGTCCAGCCTTAGTGATGGTAGCAGCCACGTCAACTAGCCGTATAAGAGGAGTACAGCAGTAACAAGGTACCAATCATCATAACCGCAACATAAGAGCAGCGCCCAGTCTGACCGTAGGGTATATGGGTAACGCCCGCACGAACCGCAGTACAAGGAGCCAAAACTGGGCAGCACTGACCCTAACCGCAGTGCAGGGGGTGCAACACAGTAAGGGTACGTCTGCAGCCATCGCACTTGAACAGGCATCATTCGACCTAGGCGGGGGGAGGTAGCACAGGAAAGCGTCGCCCAAAACGCCCACGCTCATCGGACCAAAACAGGCAGCATTCACCCTAGGTGTAGTGTAGGGGATATCACAAAAACGGTTCGCCCAACACGCCGACGCTCATCGCACCAAAACAGGCAGCATTTACCCTAGGTGTAGTGTAGGGGTGGAAGCACAGTGTAAGATCGCCCAACACGCTGACACTCAGCGCACCAAAACGGGCAGCATTTACCCTAGGTGTAGTGTAGGGGGGGAGCACAGTGAAAGGTCACCCAACACGCTGACACTCGTCGCACCAAAACAGGCAGCATTTAACCTAGGTGTAGTGTAGGGGGGGGAGCACAGTGAAAGGTCACCCAACACGCTGACACTCGTCGCACCAAAACAGGCAGCATTTACCCTAGGTGTAGTGTAGGGGTGGAAGCACAGTGTAAGATCGCCCAACACGCTGACACTCATCGCACCAAAACGGGCAGCATTTACCCTAGGTGTAGTGTAGGGGGGGGAGCACAGTGAAAAGTCACCCAACACGCTGACACTCGTCGCACCAAAACAGGCAGCATTTAACCTAGGTGTAGTGTAGGGGTGGAAGCACAGTGTAAGATCGCCCAACACGCTGACACTCATCGCACCAAAACGGGCAGCATTTACCCTAGGTGTAGTGTAGGGGGGGGAGCACAGTGAAAGGTCACCCAACACGCTAACACTCGTCGCACTAAAACAGGCAGCATTTAACCTAGGTGTAGTGTAGGGGTGGAAGCACAGTGTAATATCGCCCAACATGATGACACTCATCGCACCAAAACGGGCAGCATTTACCCTAGGTGTAGTGTAGGGCGGAGCACAGTGAAAGGTCACCCAACACGCTGACACTGGTCGCACCAAAACGGGCAGCATTTACCCTAGGTGCAGTGTAGAGGGGGAGCACAGTGAAGGATCGTGCAGCCAACCGTATAAAAATGGGCAGCATCTGCCCCCACAGTAGTGTAGTGGGGGGTAGGACAGTATACGTTCGCGCACCAACCGTATTTAAAAAAAAACGGGCATTATAACCCCCCCAAACAAAGTAATTTCCCTCGACCGCACTGAAGGGGGACGGTCGCGCCTACAGTAGTGCTGATTGCTGCAGCATCGCTGCTGTGTTCACAGGTAACGGCAATTTCAACCGCACCAAGATGGGTAGTGTAGTACCAACACCAGCTGTAGAAAAATGTGCACGCCCACAGTCGAATAAAAAGGCTGTTTGCCCCCAAAGGTACCGCATTAAACGGGCTGTTCTCCACTGCACTAGTAAAAACTGTGAAGCGCAGTATCTCCGCGAACTGTGTAGTAAGCGCTCTGTAACAGGCAGTAGCTGTCCGAACATGTGCAGAGAAGAAGAAAAAACAAATTCCAGCGTAGACCCTAGCAATATCGTGAAGGGCAGCACATGTACCGGCAGGAAGACGGCCTAACGCCCGGACAGCTGAAAATAAATCCGTACCCACTCCCACCGATAAAGGGACAGTTACGTTGACAGCAGTGCGGAGTGCCGCACGGTCACAGCTGTGCATACACAGAAAGTGGTATTATAGTCCCCGCGTACCCATGAATGGGAGAATATAGGGAATCGCACACACCAACAGCCTTGCCCAAAAAAAGCCAGCACAGAGTTTCAGCGTTCACTAGGTTCAAGTCCTAGTCACGGAGGGGCCAGGACGAAAAAAAAAACTCTCGAATCGAACTTGCAAGGAGCACTCGCACAGCAGTGGGGGGTGTCAGAGCTGCGGTGCTGTAACTGTGGACGCTGGGGCAGTGAAGGGTCGAGCTATGTGGTGTATGAGCAGGAGCAAAGTAGGCGGCTTGGCTGCTGTACAGTGACTTCTACAGCAGAGAATCCGGCGTTATATGGCAGGCATTGACAGCGAGCCCATTGTGCTGCACTGTAGTTGGCACCTCTGCAAAAATGATGGTGGTTGAAGCTACGCGACGGACAGCAGTAGTGGAACGCTGTTGATCGAGAAAGATCGGAGAGGGGTCCGAGGTGTGTCAAATTAGTAGCTTGTACTAATTTCGGCAGAAAGGGGGCAGCTGCTTGTTCGACGCACAAGAATGATCGACGAATGTACTGAAACCCATACGATAACGCGTGTACTGGAAAATTCGCCAAACGAAAAATCCCAAACATTCCACGAGCACCGCCTGTTCCTTCCCAGGTAGATCACAAGGAAGGAGCCCCGACATGAGCTCCTAGAGCACGGTGCCCGTAGTCCAATGGGGTCCCACGAAGGGCGGTTTGGCTCCGACAGCAAAGGATGTGCTGGGCGATGGGCTCTCTCAGCGAGCAAAGTCCCCTTCGAAGGTCATTCGAAGGGTTGATTCCAGTATGCTTGTCCGTGGCATGTCGTGCATATGCCTCCGAGCCCCAAAGCGCGAAAAAAAAGTACGAGTCGATGGCCGATCTTGGGGCTTGTGCTGGCAACTCGCGGATATGCGCTGTGGAACATGCTGGCAGAGCGCGGAGCAAACAAGTCTGATGGGTGGGGCTCGGGCAGTTCCACTGCGGAGTGGTCTATGACCAGCTGGCGGTGAACTGATGCGGCCAAAGGCCGGGACGAGGGGTGTGCTCCGAAGAGCAGTGTCGTCCGCCCGTACTCGGAAAGTGTCCTCTGTGTGGTGCGTGCCCAGCAACCAACAGGAGGGACCAAAATTCGAGACGAGGAGTGTGCTCCGCAGAGCAGTGTCGTCCGCACGTACTTGGAAGATGTCGTCCGTGTGGTACGTGCGCGGCGACCAACAGGAGGGGCCCCTGCCATCTCACTGCTGTTGTGGTCGCCGTTGTAGGAGGAAGGGCGCTCCCTCCATTCAGAAGCCACCCGAGAAGGAACAGGGGTCGTGGGCTCGATGGAAAGCAAAAGCAAAATCGCTACGAAAAAAAAATCGGAGAGATTAGGAGAACGCTGCCACAATAGCATATCAAGCTCGTCGACGCCACATGTGAAATTAAAGGGTGGAGGACACAGAGTGCCCCCTGCAGGTCTGCCAATTGATCAGGTCCTCGGAGAGTACTCACTTTCGTTCCTTCGTAGAGATGTAGCTTTATTCGTTTCCACCAGAGCCCGGGATAGCTTCTGAGATCGGAGGCGCGTGCCTCCGATCTAATTCCTAACTTCCCCGAATATAATACGCCAACCTTATCATACGAAACCCATCCAAATGATCTTAAATTCGGATACCTACAGGCCTTTCGAGGCCGTATCTTAACATTTTCTTTTCTTTGTTTCTTTTCTCCAATTGACTTACGCCTGTCGTGCGTATGCGTAGTGATAGATACTATTAATACGTGTAATATATACGTGGTAGTCTTCCTTGGGTGGCAATCGGAATAGTTGGTTTCTCCAGGCGTGAGTAATGAGACGTATGCACCGGTATGGACCTGGCACATCGTAGACTGACTCCCGATTTCACTTTTTTATATGTTTCTGGTGGACGCATGATAATGAATTGCGTCAGCTGTGATATATGCGTGTACCACCTTGGGTTGTTTGTGTTGTTTCCCTGGGGTATTCCTCAGCTCCAGACGGTGACTGGAGCCTGTCCTGTGACCACGGACTTGATTATGCCAGTTAATGTGAGAACAACAACAACAATGAAAAAAAATGTAATCCTCATTCATAAAAATTTTATATATATATATTTGTAAAAAATAGCAGTACTGGTAGATACACCACCCACTCACTGCTGCTGTGACATACCTGGTATTGTGGTCTAGTACATAGACTGTCCGCTTATAATCCTGGTGGCCTTGGCTGGTTCGAATCCGGGTGTCATTCATTAAGAAAAAAATATCCTCATGAAAAATCGATATTTTGTGTCAAAGAAAAAAATAGATAGCAATGTGACTTTGTGGTCTAGTAGATAGACTGTTTGCTTAAAAGCCTGTTTTTCGTTGGTTGAATCCAGGCGTCATCGGGGAAAAAAATTATCCTCTTGAAAGAATAGATATTTTTTATACTCCGGAGTATAAAAATTGAAAAACGTCAGCTGTGAGTACGACCGATTGAATGGTTGAAACCCAAAGCAAGAAAGTAAAGAAAAGCTGGACCAATTTTAAATGTTCAGAAGATGAAAAACGAGTTCGAACGAATCAAATATAAAGGAGATAGTAAAAAATGAGTGAATGAAGAAACTGAAAAACGAAAAAAATACATTAATTGTCATAATAACTGGCCCACAGCTTCAGCTTGCTCCTGTTGCCTTGTGTTGTGTGCCCTTGGGCACATTATTATGAAAAAGCTCGCATGGACTTCTATTAAAATGCAAGTTCAACTCCCTCGCATGGACGTCCATTAACATGAATGTTAAACTCCCGAAAAACCAAAGTTATTGCAAGTTAAACTCCCAAAAACAAAAAAATTGGAAAAAAATAGTAAAAAAATAAAAAGGGTAAAAAAATGTTCAGAACATGAAAAACGAGTTCGAACGAATCAAATTTGAAGGAGATAGTAGAATATGAACGAAGAAAAAACTGAAAAAAAAACGAAAAATGCAATAATTAATTGACGAAATAAATGGAAGAACCAACAAAGCGTGGAAGAAAGCAAAGAAAAGCTGGAGCGGTGAAATAATGTTGCCAAGAGGTGCTTGTGCAGAGCTAATTGCCCTGCGCTAGAATCTGATGCTTGTTGATGTCACGTTCTGAACGGCAGTACGTGTGACGAGAACACGGCACGTACATAATAAATGGTACCTGGTACCTGTATCATACCTGGTACTACTACTGACTGATTCTACGATAGCCCCCCCCAAAACCAGCGATTTTGTTTAACCAACGTTTCATGGCTGCTCGACACAAGGAAGGATACTATCGAAAACATACTATCCACACATTTTCTTGTGTGCAAAGGTCTTTCGATCGATGACGTCGGGGGGTCGAGGGACACCGTATTTCAGGAGAAACAATCGAGAGCTGGTTTTGAAACCAGCGATTTCGTTAAAGAAAAGTTGGGGGGGCTACCGTAGAACGACTCTACTGCTGTATGTTCAAAAGAGCGCACAGCCCCGCACGACACAACACCGCAAAACGAAGGGCAAGACACGGCACGGCACTATGCCGTGCTGCACTGCTGAGCTATATATAGCCGGGCTGACCTGAGCTGGGGGTGCGTTGTGATCTAACAACGTAGTATGTACAAATTTATTTATAGTACCGGTACGTGGGATGATACTGCGAATGAATGTTGCTGGCATGTACGAACTAGTAAAAGTACCGCAAAGCACGCAGGATGGATAAGCAGCAAAGCACGTCAAAGCACAGCGCTGCGCTCTGCTAAGCTAGAGCTGCAGCAGGGCATCGCAGGGCACTGCACGGCGCTGCGTTGCTGCGAGTTATAGTGCTGCGGTGGAGTGCTGGGCGGTGCGGAGCTGATGAGCCAAGCCCAGATCTCAGCTGACAAAACTCGGAGATGCCGGGGAAGCACCAACCGAGCGCTTTCAGCACGAAGATATTTGTATTTTTCCCAGCAACTAATTTTCTTAAGGAACTTCGGGACGGTTCTTTTCCCCAGCAACCATTTTTTTCGGCAATTACGGGCTGAGAAGGGCTGAGAGGGGGAAGAATATGCCGATCGAGACCTCCGAGGGGGTCGAGAACTAAGTAATTAAGTCTATGACACGGCTCCCGAGAACCAAAAAGGGGACAGGTTAAGGTGTCACCATGGGATTTCCACGGCTTGGATGTTTGGGTGGTGGTTCTATTTTGTAACCCATGGGTTAAGATTAGGCGCTCCTGCACACCGCAGGTTTTAAATAAACAAGAGCGAACAAGGGGTGGGACACAGGGGCCCCCAACACAGAGACACGCGACAACCACAGCCTGCCGTCGATCGCGCAAGTGGCCGGTAGTCCGTGCTTCGGTGGGTGTATCGGAAGTCGTTCGTACTGCTGTAGAACGTCGAAAACTACGTGGCATTCGTTCTGGTGGCAGACTCGCAAGTAGACCCGAAATTTATTTTTATTTTTATTTTCTTGGTCCCGTGCACCCCTACCAAAAGATTGCCATGCAAAGGCTATTTGTTTAGTATGGGTGCACCAAAAACGTGACACAAATTACCGACGATATCCAACAACTTCGTGACACAAATTACCGACGGCAAGGCGTTTCGTTACAAGAAAACTCCCGAATCATGATATTTTCACGTAACAGAATCTCGAGAGACAAAACCAGGCACGTAGAGCCGTCCCTTCGGCCCTTGGTGCTGGCTTTAGCACGGCGGCTGACACTCAGGCAGCCTCTGCTGCAGGCATGAGCGAGTGGGGTTGATCCGCAGCGAACTATTCCGCTGTGCTCGCTTCTCTGTGGCCATAGTCCACGCCATTTCATGCCACACCTTCCTTCTGTTTTTTTAGCTCGACGACGTTGTCGTACGTTTGAGGTACGAGGAAACCCGTACGTACGGGGTGTGAACAACACCAGTATGTACGATGAGCACGCTCGCCAACTGACGACTTTGGCAAACACACAACAGCAGGTGTAGCAGCAGTAGCCGTACTCGTAGGGAAAAAATTCTAGTACATGCTGCAGCAACTAGTGGCAACCAGAACCACAGCAGATAGCTCAAAGTAAGTGCAGTGCGAGTGCCGTTGGCAAGTTTAGTCGCACTCGCATCAATCTATCCGATATAGTCTAGACTAGAACCACCGTTTTATGTTCATACAAGGGCTCCGCATGGGCGCCGGCATTTGCCGGCGCCCATGCTTCGGGTAGGGCAGGGCGGCACTCGGACGAGGAAAAAAAGGGAAAATATTGTAGCTGTTCGATTCAACATTATTGGAAGTTTAAAGTAATGCCGAGAGTTTAATACGAATATGAGGTTCGAAAGATCATCAATTGACATTCCATGGCGCCCATTCTTTGGGTGAGGAAGGGTAGCACTCGACGAAATATGTTGTAGTAATAAAGGAATTGAAGCTTAAAGTAATGCCAAGAGTCTAATACGGACATGAGGTTCTAAAGGTTCACTCTGATGAAAGGAAAACATATAAACGAAGAAAGCAAGCATAGGCGAAACACTGTTATTAAAACCGTCGCCAAGTAAAAGTAGGCCAGAAATGCCGTAAGGAGAATTTGAAAACCTGCTTGGCTTCGAGGCTGCGAGGCGAAAGGAAAGAGGAGATGTCATCAATAAAATGATATCGGCCGGAATGAATGGTTGGAAATGATTACTCGGGTAGTTTACAGAAGAGAAAAAGGAAGGCGCCGTTGATTGTGCCTTCGAAAACCCCTCGGTGTTTACTCCCTGTGAAGGTGTCGTGGTACCGGAAGATGGGAGGGAAAGGACGCAGGGGTATCAGCTTAGCTTGGAGACAGCACCGGTTCTTCTTTATAGATTTCTCATTATTGGCATTGAGCTATGACAAGCTCGAGGAGACATGAAAGTAGAAGGAGGAGGAGGAGGAGAAGGTGGAGAAGGAGGAGTGAGAGCACGGGGGTGGCGTGAAGCTCACAGAGTTCGCTTCACCCCAGCATTGCTGCTGTGCTCTCTTCCGGACCTTTACCTATGGAACGTACAAGGAACGTTCTCCCAGATGTTCTATATTCCCTTGAGCGCCTAACGCGCTTACTTCCATCTATCTTGTCCAGAGGAAGAACGTTTGGTCACCGAGAACGCTCCTGTGGTATAAGCTAGCTAGATTCAACGGTTCATCCGCTCCACTTAGAATATTCTGTTCATGAGAATCTTCTTGTGGCCAATAGACCATGGCTCTGCGGACTATCTTACTAATCTTTTTCCAGATATACTGACACTCTATTACATTAGCCCACCCTGAATAATCGTAGATGCAGATCACCTGCCCATCAAAGGATGTAAACAAAACATCCAAAATTGGAAAAGGATTCGAAGATGCGGCTTTTCGAAACAAACGAAAACAAGGCTATAGATTCCCCCACACCTCGAAATAATGAGGCTTAAACGCCTCAGTGCAAGCTAAACAACCCTATGATGGAGCTCACAACCGCGAGAGCTCGAGAAAGGGTATGTACCTGCGGTATACCAGTAGCAATCGGCCAACGATAACACGAAGGGCGCGGCCATTGAGCGCAAGGATGCGAAGGGGGCCAAAGAAGAAGGTATAGACGCGGAAACCGAGTCAGAAGAGAATAAGGGAACACGTGTCACGCTGTGAAGGCCAGACAAGTTTACGGCTTGAAGCGTAGTGCCGAAAGGCGGACGGTCGGTCCATTTGCCGGAAGATAATAGAGAAATCAAGAAACACTGCCTAACAGAACACCAGGGTCCGCTACGTTAACATGGACAGCTGACGTGGGGCCATCGATTGGACGGTGAAAGAGAAACAACCAAGACGCGAAGAAGTACGCAAAAATCGGGCCATTAATCGAAAGGTAGAAGAGAAAGAGCCTACAACGAGAGAAAACAAACAACACTGCCTAAACTAATGTCAGGGTCCGCAATGTTGGACCTGGAATGCTGACGTGGGACCATTGGTCGAAAGGCAAAACTATAAAAAAAAAAACAGTAGGCTGAGGTGTAACGGAAGCACAGGGGCCGTAATGTGGGACCTAGGAGGCTAGCATGAGGCCCTTGGTCAACCTGTAGAACGGGAAATCGAGGCTACCAAAACAAATCGCGAAAACGCAGTGAAAGACAACACCTCAACAATGGCACAGACAACACCAAAATGGTGGTACTGGAGGCGTGTGTGATACGCCGGAAAGCTGAACCGGGGGGCAACAGTGGAGTACCCTAAGAAGCTATCTGGGTACAATACCGGGAAGACGGGAAGAGATAAGTGGTGAGGTCACCCAGCCAACGCAATACGCAAACAAGGACGAAACTGAAACGTAGACACAGAAAGACGGAGGGTACTATCGGAAGCCGGAAAGAGAGTCGACATATGACACCTCAAGAAGCTAACTAATGACGGGAACAATGCCAGCAAACGTAGCGAGGCTATTCAACCATAACAAAGCAAGCCAAAAATGGGGTCAAGAAGACGATACTCGTTCAGCTCGAAGCAGCGCTGGAAGTGTCTAGCTCCAGAAAGAATGCAGGGAACAGAGAAGACAATATGAAGAAAGCCGCAGCTAGGCACCATACGTCGGGAACACGGGGTCGATAACGTGGAGCAACCCTGAAAAGGTAACCGAGAAAAATGCACGGAGGAACAGGAGGTGAGGAAATCGTGTCAAAGCAACGTGCTGCAGTCTGACAAAGAAAAAGAGGGTCCATCGAAAGAGACCTTGAAAGGTTACTTTTAGAAAACGAGCAACACTAGGTACTTAGCGAAGGAGTTCCTCCCAAAACGATTTCGCCGAAAACACAACACGAAAGGGGGTCAACTTGGAAAGCCTAAATGGGCTGCGAAGCCAAACAGGGGTCAAAACATGGGATCGATGCGACAAGTACACCAACAAGCCAAGAGCAAAACGGGGGCGAAGAGGGGACGGCCTGTGGACTGCACAGTCTGGACGGGCTGTAAACCCATGATTAAGGACGGTGTAGTTAAACCCTATGGGCAGGTATGCCGAAATGAAACAAGAAAAAGTGGTCGAGAGAAACAAGACCTGTTGACTGCAAAGCCAGCACGGGGGTCAGTGTCGTTGGACCGTAGGGGCAGCGGTGCCGAGAGAAAAAGGTAAGAAAGAGTGGTCCAGGGGAATGGATCCGCTGACAAAACTAGTACGGAGCCCGACAGCAAGGGGCTCTTGGGGGCAGGTACAACCAAACAAGAATGTAGAGGCCAGAAGAACCGACAGATGGGCTGGAGCGTCAGCACGGGACCGCTAACGTGGAATCTAAGGGGGGCTCTCAATGTGAAGCCAGTGGTCGACAACATGGGACCATAGACAATAGCAATAGCTGGAATGCCGTAATACCAAGTGGCTGGGGCTAAAGTGCAGCGACGTCAGTCGTGGGAAAAAGTACGCCAAGAAGCAAGAAATGTCCAACAACAAAAGGGAAGTATGTCAAGGGGTAAGGAAAGTCCAACAGCAACAAAAAGAGAGGGGGTAATGCCTAGCAAAAAACCAAGAGAAATAACGCGGAAAGCATCCATGTTGTCACCAAGCGCATAGAGCGCGGTGGACACGAGACGATGGAAAACCTCGACATGGTTCGGAAACGCCATGTTTCGTCGGTATGCACGAAACGTGGGTAGGCTGCATAAGCGGTAGAAGGCGGAAGCAAAACCACGAAGGCGAACACTCGTCTATAGAAAAGTGGAACAACTTGGGCGCGAGTTCAGGATCAAGGCGCCCATGAAGATCACTGAAAAACGAACAAGTGCCATACTTTGAATGCGGCAAAGACAGAAGGCATACTACAACATTAAAACGTTGTTGGGGCCTCAATGATACTGCGACTGTAAGGGAATACTTTGGGGGGCCACAAGGCGATAACACTGACGATACTGGTAACTACCAGGTAGAATTGTACTGAGACAGTAGGGTCCAAAGCTAATACGCGCACTAAGCGTTCACGAAAAAAAATCTCCCAGAAGAAAGGAGATAAGGCTACTACGATCGGTCGTTTGCTGCGCACAGCGAAACCCACTAAGGAGCAAGCGTGCCCAGAAATAACAAGAAAAAAAACAAATAATACCCGCGTTGCATGGACGCGAAAGCGGAAGGTAAAGTTTCCGAAAAAGTACAAATGCCAGAGTCGGGAGGAAATACATTCCGAAAATGCATACACTGCAGAGGGGAGAGGGTGTACGTTCCCATCCGGCACATAGTGCAGGGGGGAGGAAAAATCAAGATAGAAAAACCAAGCTAACACGATATTATTTGCAAACTTATACCGTGATAGCGGTAAAAACGGGATCTTAACGCAACGGAGGGCTAACAAACTCTGCGAACGAGCACGCACATGGTGCAGACGATATCTCAGCTGAGAAGGAATCAGACGAAACTGTTACGATGTCGCGGGCTGATACCGTAAGCCGGACACAGGGAGGGGGCAAGTCACGTACAACTCTGATAATGCTAGCGGCGGGCATGCACAGCGTGCAAGCAAAGTTCAGGCTAATAAGGACCAAGCGAAACTGCTATGGTTTCGGGGGTTGATACTATAAAGAAGCCTAGAGGGGGGGTCGTGAACAAACGACGGACCCGAAAATACTAGCAAAAAGTTGACGTCGTGAAACTCTGAAAATGTGGCCTACTATAAAGCCATTCCTGTTGGAAACTAAGCCACGAACAATCGGGGGAAACACACGCGAAAGCACTTGGATGTCCAATGGAGAAGAGGGGACTTGTGCAGGGCGATACGACGCGGACAAGGTGGACAACACGCCTCAACAAGCATCTAGGGCGTGCGTAGTGCAGAAAACCGAGGAAGGGCCAGAGCACATAGCAGGTATACCACAATGGTAACAGAACAAATACGACGCCTCAATAAGCACCCAATGACGTACGTAGTGCAAAGAGTTGGGAAAGGGCTAAGACATATATATATATATATGCCATAACGGTAAGAAAACAAATACGACGCCTCAACAAGCACCTATGACTTACGTAATGCAAAAAGCAGAAGAATAAGTAAGGTGGGCATACCACAGCGGTGTTGGAGACAATACCATGCCCCAATATGCGCCTATTTCGTACTTAGAGCAGAAAGCAAGAGAAAGGCCAACATAAAAAAATACCACAGCAGGTTCGCGGACTGCGAAACAAGTGTAAGCTAAACCGACGAGAGGAAACGAAAACACGGCAGGTTTGAGGCCAAGTTACGAAAACGGGGCAGGCTAAACCGGCACAAACAGGAAGACGGAATTATAACAAATTTTCGGCCTGGTTACGGAGATGGAGCCAGCTAAATCAGTGGCTGGAAGGTCAGGGTAGCACACCGACGCAAGTGCGCAAACATATGTGCTGGTCAAAAGTGGGACAACCCGAAAAGTCAGGGTAGCACACCGACGCAAACACGCGAACATACGCGCTGGTCAAAAATGTGACAACCCTAAACGTCAAGGCAAAGAAGAGGCACCTTGAAACTAACTGAGCAACAAAATCAAACCCAAAAGAGAAAATCAAGAAGCCAATGCGCACAAAACTAATCCCATGGAAAAAAACTCAAGAAGGAACTCGAGAAACATGGTAAGGGGAGGGACAACAAGACAAAAGGGTAAGTGCGACTCAATGCGATAATGCCCTGGCTGCAGACAGCCTGTCGCGTGGCGCTGTAGGCACGCCGGTCCGTAGATGGTGCTCCGCGAAGATATACAGTAGAGAAGCCGTAGGTTGATCCTGGAACCGGGTGGTGTAGGGTTTGAAGAACGATCCGATGAAACGCGGCTGGTGGTCGTACTAGGGTGTTCTGCAGCGCTCCGATCGCGAGACAGTTACGTCGTGGTGTTCGCGGAAGATGTGGTAGGAGCGCTGGAGACGGATGATGGTCCAGTAAAACGCGTTGAAGAGCTCCGAGCTCGAACCAGTGAGGGTGGGGTGTTCGCGGAAGATACGGTGGAGGCTCTTGTGACGAAAGAAGACGAGGCTGTAGTAGCTCAATATGGTAGGGTGAAGAAGGTGGCGGATAGCGTATGCGGTGGTGGAATGTGCGTGTTCCTCAGCGTACATGTAGGTGCAAGCGTTGACGCTGTAGTAGTCCTTTAAAGTGGGCCCGTGGAGATGCCTGCGGTGCTCGTGGTGTTGGAGTTAGCATTTTACGCAGCGAGGATGACGGCGTGGTTGCTGGAGTAGGCTGTGGAGAAGGTGCGAAGTTGCCGACGATGACGATGACGCCGGGGCGGTTAGTAGCGGACTGAAGGAACAGACTTACCGGCGCGGTGGCTGCAGCAGTCAGCGAAATATGTCCCAGCTGGTCGGCGCTGACTGTGCGATGATGCCGGAGTTGGTGGTAGTGGCCAGGAAGAGGACGCCTCGCCGCTGGTAGCGGTTTGAAGCGGCAGGCCCATCGGTGCATGGCTGCAAAAGTCGGTGAAATAATTCCCAGATTGTCGGAGTAGATGGTGGCGACGACGCCGGGGCCGGCGGTAGTGGCCAAAAAAGAAAAGGTTGCCTCGACGTTGGTAGTGGCTTGAAGGAGAAAGACATCGAATGATGAAGTCGCGGAAGACGGGGGTGGATCTCAGGCAAAAGGTGGAGCTCTGACGAAGGTGTTTTCTCGCGGTAACAGCGGGCGCTCCGTCCTTTTTTTTTCCATCAAGGAGGAGTCGGCAAGATTAGCTACCTCGTCTCCCTTCTCCAAGAGGCATAACGAAAAAGAGCCTCCTCGGGTAAGAACATTATTACCACTTCCCCGAGCCCCGCTCCAGAAGACGCCCACAGGGTCTACGGACCCTGCTTTGTCTTTTAACACGCTAACCCACGTGTTTCAGGCTGCGTCTGCCCCAGTGGCACAGGAAGAAGATTCGACAATGCGCGACGGGCCAGTGGTGAATCCACGGCCTCCAGCCTGATCAGCTGGACGCTATTCCCGTGAAATGACGGAAGAATCGCGCCTCTCGTCAAGCAGAAACAACTCAGAGCCCCTGCCCCTTCGGGCGTAGTTAGAGTAGTTTTCTTGCGATTACATGATAAAGATCGAAGAGGCCACGACGCGAGAAACCGTGGGTTCGGACTCGCGTCGTGCTCCCGAGGCCTGGTGTTCCTGAGGGGGACACTACAGGCCCAAAGAGCCGAGGACTGGTGTTCCCAGAGGGGGACATTGCAGACCCAAATGCCCAACGGGGCTACCGACGGGTTGGCACCGTCGGTGTTAGACTCTTTTTCGGGTGCAGCGAGGGCGGCTTCTTACGAGGCCTGGTGCTCCCGCCAGGGGACACTACAGGCCCAAAGAGCCGAAGACAGATGCAGACCCACAAATGTCCAACGAGGCTACCGACGGGTTGGCACCGTCAGTTTTTGCCATTTTTCGGGCGCAGTTAGAGCGCATTCTCGCGTTTTTCCGCCAACGAGCGAAGAAAGACCCGAGGCGAGATACCACTGGTTCGGATTCACGTCGTGCTTCCGAGGCCCGGAGTTCCTGGACGGGGATATTGCAGGCCCAAATTTCAACACGGCTTTTGACCCTTCTCTCGGATACTCCACAGCCAAAGTGGTGTTATTCTGGCAGCCCCCATCCTATTTTCCACCGTGGTCCCCTTCGTCGTTTGCCGTGGACGACGTACCATACTCTTGCGCAGAGCAGTACAGGATGGCCGAAAAGACCAAGTTTTTGGAAGACCATCGAACATTGGGGTCGTCGCCTCGTCCAAGCACACGCAAACGCATCGGTCGAGGCGTGCGCAACTTTGACTCCGCTGTTGGGGACAGGGAGAAGCAAAACGCCGTGTCACCTGGCACCTACGCCAAATTCACGCAGAATCCAGCCATAAAGAATCACCTTTTGAGCTCTGACAACAAGATTCTGGCTGAATCCAGGCCTCTGAACCCAGTGTGGGGCATTGGTCTCCGGGCGGATGGTCCCAGGGCCAACACCCCATGCCAGGGGAGAGGAAAAACTTGCTCGGTGAGGCACTTTCTGCCGTTCGCGAAGCTATTCGCGACAATGAGACCGGGTCGGCGCACCCGGCCTCCCCTAGTCGGTTCCGCACCTGCACTGCGAATGCAAGAACCAAAACATTTCGTCCGCGCCGCAACCGGGCCGTTAACAGCGGCTAGCGCTCGCAAAACTTCTCCTTCGGCGTTTCCGACCTATTTCTCGGGCGCGTTGGCCAATTCAAAGAAATGGAGTTTTGGAGATAGCTTCTGGCGTTGGCCCTGACCTTGAGGTATCAGAACACGGCCCAGGTATCAGAACACGGCCCCTGTCTCGTCAAGGGTACTGTGACGCTGGATGACGTTTTGTTTACTATAAAAATCGCGTATATCAGTCGAGCAACGCTCGACTCGGAGAGGCACTGGAGTCCTCTAGATTTGGCGACCGGCAGCACTGTTTGGGCTCCCAAACGCATTCGAGGGTACTGTGGGGAACAAAGTTCCGCATATCCTCCGGCCACAAGACACAGGCGAGCATTGGCAAAGTGGGGACCCTCAATGCACGAGTCCAGCGGTAGCTTGAGTTCGTCACCCCGTTCGATCACACATTCGAGTTCCGCAAAGGCAGCACCAACGGCATCGCCGATTTTCCTGGCCCGTTTTCCAGAGCCTGCTACGGAGTACAACCGCAGTGGCTTGACAAACTTCAACCCCGTGCGGTTGACAAGCCCCAACCCCGTTGGAGATAGCGGTATCTACCTCCTACGGGCCCGCAGGCTGCGCGCTCCCTCCTCGCCGATCCCAGGGGTCGGCTTGGGTGGACTCGCGCCCTCGCCGAAAGCACTATCTTGGGTGGGCTCGTGCCCCACACCGAAAGCACTGCTTTGGGTGGACTCGAACCCCTCGCTGAAAGCACTGTCTCGGGTGGGCTCGTGCCCCGCACTGAACATGCTGCCTTGGGTGGGCTCCTCCCTCTCACCTCTACCGCGTTTCACTTTTTTCGCGCACACGAGCCACGTATAAGGATTGATGGCCTTTCTGCTTCTCCGGGGAGATTCGTCGCTCGTGTTTCTGCCTCCGTCGCCACTACCGAAGGCCGTACCGGCCACGGGTCGATTTCACCTGCCGCTGACACCGTTTTCGCTTCGGTTTTTGCCATACCCATCGAGGACGGCACGGGCTCCGCAAAAGCCCTGGCTGCAGCGACGCCCATCGCACAGCCGACTTATCTATCCCGGCATTTTTTACAGGAGACGGCCCCGGCCACGACCACCTGTTCGACTGTGTCCGTCTCCGCCATGCTCGGCACTCCAGCCCCTCCGCCGTCGACGACGCGCCGACGAACAGCGACAACAACGAGTAATGCACCCCCGCTGTAGATTATGGATTCGGGCCCGGCGGGGCCCCTCGGCCATCTTCCAGACGAGGTACAACCCCGTCGCGAGTCCCACGGCCGCGGCCGACCCCTTTAACCGCCGCGAACCCTGCTCTTGCCTACTCGCCAGTCCGCACGGTGCCACTACCGTCCGACCGCGACCACGCAGAGCCTATATGGGAACTCCTCTCTTACGGCTCACGCCTTCTCCTGGTGACACGCCGACTGCATATACAAGGTCGGACGCCCTCGGCAACGTTGCTGAATTGCGGTTCGTTGATTCCGTCGCGGGTTATTTACATGACGATTGGAAGCGAGAGCAACACGCTGAGCCGACGTGCCACGCCATGATGCGTTATGTTTCTACCGGCCGGCCATCGGTCCTGCCGCCCGATTGCTTGGCGTGCTACCTCTCGCACAATCGTCCATCCCTCTCAGACCAAGGAGTTGGCGGATAAGGGTCGACTACATACAACCGACGACGACATCGTCCTACTCGTCCGTAACCCGACACTGCCGCCAACAAGGTCTGACAAACCCAAGTCTGCGGGGCACGTTGCTTGCGTGCTAAACAACGAGCCAGTTCGCATCTACGTTACCCTGCTCATGCGCCCTTGGATCATGCAAGCTTGTCACTTGACGGCCTCTCGTCACCCTGGCACCACGCGCACGTTGCGCAGGCTGGAACGTTTCCATTGGTGGGCTGGCATGAATGTGTGCACCCGGTGGTTGCTTCGCCATTGCTTGAAATGACAAGCGCGGAAAACCCCACGGCTGACTGTCCGCTGGCCCATCATCACAATGCCTCTGCCGGAAGGTCCAGAAGTCGCCGTCAGTGTTGACTACTTCGGGCCCCTTCCGGTCACACCAGGAAGCAACATCTACATCCTGCTGTTGACCGATCGCTTCAGTCGTTGGGCAGACATGTTCCCCGTCACTGCCGCTGAGTTCACCGTGGAGGATACAGCCAATATCCTGGTGAACCAATACATCCCCTTGTGGGGGTGCCCGCGCACCATACTCTCGGAAAATGGACTGCAGTTCTGCTCCAAGCTTTCACAAGCTGTATATCAGCTGTTGGGTGTACACAAGCTTGCTACAATCTCCTATCATCCCAACTGTAACGGGGGCGTTGAGCGGGTAAATCACCCTATGGCACGAATGCTGGCTATGGTCGTCAACGAGCGACAAGACGATTGGGACTTACATCTGCCCCACGTAGAACTCGCTTACAACAACTCCGTCAGCGCGGCGACGGGTCTGGCGCCCAACCAGGTCCACATGGACAGACTCCCACGGCTCCTCCTGACGGTTTTCGACCGCACTGGTGTCGTGAGACACCAGAGTCTGGCCTGTGACCACCTGGCTTATTGTGACTTGGCCACCAACCGGCAAAAGCGCGCAAACGACATTGTCCGCTCACACCACGCCCGCACCGTTCCCATGTTAACCGCATAACTCCGCCCTCGCCGACGCGCTGCGTCCAGCACCTAACTTCACTGTGGGTGGTTGTCCATGGGTATACAATTCGGCCTCTACCATCCCCCAGGGTGTGAAGGCGAACACCGACGCCAAGGTGCCTAAGGCCAAACTCGCGCTTAACTGGACGGGACCGTACAAGGTCCTCGCCATCGGTCCCTGCTCCGCCGCCGAGACCTCGGACGACTCGCCGCTCGGGAGTAACCTCCTCTATTTGGATCTCTCTTCCGACCTTCCCGGTTCGGACGCTCGTCGGCGTGTGGCCATCGAGCGCTGCAAACCCTGTGCCAACCCCCACGACAGCGGGGACATGCCCAAATACCTACCCGCGGGGCTGACACAGTATGTGCTCAATAAATTTTCCAAGAAGTCCCCGCCGTACCACATCATTCAAGACGACGTTTCGACTCCCCTCCAACGGCTGGAGGTGGAGCAGATCACTGGTCATCAGTCGGTACGGGGGCGAGGTGGCGTCATCGCGGTGCTATACAAGACGCATTGGGCGGGACTCTCCGAACCGTTCTGGGAGCGGGAAAAGGACCTTCACCTCTCCCGCCCCCACATCTTGCGTTATTGGGCCGGAACCCCGGACCAGCACCGCCAAACCAACCGCCTTTACCGCCGAATGCGGATCGGAGCGGCACAGCGTGAGCTCTCCCGCAACAACGGGGAACATTTCCTAGCGCCGGGCTACGCCTGTGTTCCCCGCGCCGATTGGCTCCGTCGCTACCACGACACAGTACTCCCTAAGGGAGCCCACTTTTGGTACAAGAAAGACGATGGTTTATGATGGCTTGGAAAAATCAGCGCGAGCACTACCGAGGACAAGGTATACTTGGTCCGCTTCCTGGACGACCCGGGATCGATTAAACTTGCTCTTCCCCCGGCGCGCTACACGACTTCAACGGAAGCCGTACGAGGTTCTTGGTGCTTGCAAGTTCACATCGCCAGTGCGTTTCCTCGGGGGATCCAACGTAAGGTAGACGAATCTCGAGGCGCGGCCGTGGCCAGTTGACTTCCAAGCCACCACCGTTCCTCGATAGTTCTTCATTTGTTTTTAGTTATGAGTTTTGCGTCTTTGTCTTTGGGTTGTTTGTAGTGTCCTCAGAGTCTTCGTCAAGTTTTGGGGCGGTTCTTCCATTTATTTTTCTTTCTGTCCATCCGAACCCCCTGCTCAGTGCCGGGTCAGGGTTCAGGTAAAACGTCGCTATCTGAGGCGCAGGGCTGTCACCTTTTTGTCATTGTTCAATTTCGCCCCGCCGACGCCCTCCTCAGCCCAGAGCGGGGGGGCGACCAGGGTACCCTGTTAGCGCGTAACGTGGTACTGGGCTATGTACGGGTCTGTGTGTCATATTTTATGTTTTGTGTGTTGTATTTGTTCTGCTTTGTTTTTTTCGTCTAAACACTTCCTCCCCTAGCGGGGCTGTAGGTGTTGCCACCTTCCATCCTGGGTATTTGTCGTTTCCTCGGCTAACCCCCCGCCTTGCCGACGGCCCGCGGGAGTTTTTTTCGCATGACTTCTCCCTTGTGTTAGCGCCTGTGTTCCCCCCCATATCGACGAGGGCTCGCCTCGCCATAGTACCTTTTCTGTGGTTGGTTTGCCGTAGAGCCTTTCCTGCCCCCCCCGCCACACCGGCGACATGCGGCAGATTCTAGAGCCTTTTCTGCCCCCCCCCGCCACATCGGCGGCATGCGGCAGGTTTTTGATGGGTGGCTATTTCATTGTTGTAGGGTCCTCGTTTCTTTCTACTGCTTTTCTTCGCGTGTTTCTGGCTCCATAGCCAGACGGTTGGAGGTGTGGGAGTGGGTTTTGAGGAGCCGCATCTTCGACTCATGGTCTAGTTTGTAGAACCGGGAGTTTCCCCGAATCTCCCATATTTCTGCATATGCGACTCATCAAAGGTGGGCAGGTGTTAAGATACGGCCTCGAAAGACCTGTTATTTTCCGAATTTGAGATTATTTGGATGGGTTTCGTATGATAAGGTTGGCGGTTTATATTCGGGGAAGTTAGGAATTAGATCGGAGGCACGTGCCTCCGATCTCAGAAGCTATCCCGAGCTCTGGTGGAAACGAATAAAGCTACATCTCTACGAAGGAACGAAAGTGAGTACTCTCCGAGGACCTGCTCAATTGGCAGACCTGCAGGGGGCACCCTGTGTACCAGCATTAATTTAACATGGAGCTCTGCTCGCGAAGCTCAGATGACGACAGGTGACGACGAATTTTCGTGCAGAAGGAGCTGTGGTCGCGAAGCGCAGGTGACGACGAAGCTCTGTCGAAGATGGAGCTCTGAAAAAGGTGGATCTCTGGGCTTGAAGCTCGGGTGACGACGAAGCTCTGGTGAAAGGTGGAACTCCGGTAAACGTGGAGCTCTGGTCGCGAAGCTCAGGTAACGGCGAAGCTCAGGTGGCGATGGAACTCTGGTGGCAAAGCTCTGGTGACGACGAAGCCCTGGTGAAAGGTGGAATTAGGTGGAGCTCTGGTCGCGAAGCTCAGGTGACGACGAAGCTCAGGTGACGATGGAGCTCTGGTGACAAAGCTCAGGTGACGACGAAACTCACGTGACGATGGAGCTCTGGTGGCAAAGCTCAGGTGACGATGAAGCTCTGGTCGCGGTGTTCGCGCGGCAGGGGGGGGGTGTCGATGATCTTGGAAGTGTAGCCACAGGTACTGGTGAGAAGAACCGTAGTCGGAAGGGCAGTCCACAGTTTTCAGCGGCGGCTGTGGAACGATGACGGCTCCGGGAAAATAATGGTCCGACGAAGGATGAGGAGGGCCAAAAAGGGATGCGCCAATGGTGGGCGCTGGGGAGAACGAAGGATGGCCTGAAAGCCGACCCAGGAGGAGCACCAGCGTCCTCGGCGCCTTTCTCGGAGCTGACTGGCGAACCGGAGGCGATGTCATGGGCCGAAATAGACCCGCCGGAGGTTTTGGCGCGGAGAAGGGGTCGACGGATTGTTTTGGTATGGTCCGCAACGGTGAGTTGCCGAAAGTATTTCCAGCGAAACGTGGTGCATGGGGCAGGAGGGAGGGGGTTTGAGCCCACCCAAGTCAATGCCTAACAGGAAGGGTGCACGGTTTGCGCGTCGCCGGTAGATGGGGCGGATAATGATGGCGGGTCGAAAGGGAGGGGGAACTAGTCCACCCAAAATGATACCCGGGATGGGATGCTGACATCTTTCGACGAAGGCAGCGAAGAAGCCGTGCAAGGGTCCAATTTCTGGCTAAAAAGGTCCCATACGTACCAGGCTCGGGAGGTTCATGAGCCCGAGGCAAAAAAGATAACAAACTCGGAAAAAGAGGGCGGCGGAATGGTAGAGGTGGGTCGTAGAGGAGAGGTAGCGAGCCCACCCAAACCGATAGTCGGTTCGAAACGCTCATACCCGGAAAAAAAAAATTAACTCGAACTCAGAAAATGGGAGCAGCGGGATGTGGTGGTGGGTTGGGAGGGACAGGGGAATGAGCCCACCTAAGCCGATGCTCGGCTCGGAGAGGTCATAACCGGAAAGGAACAAAAGCACAGGTTCAGATGGTAAACCTATAGGAATGTGAGGGTAGGGGGGGGGTGGCGACAGTGGCGTCACAGAGATGCCTTCAGGGACGGGTAGGGGTTGCCTAGGTTCAGGTGGTGAGTTGTCGAGATAAAAGGGGGGTGGCGGTATTGGTGTCGGATGGGAATTTGCGACCGTTGGGTTGGAGGGGAACTGTTCGGTGTTCACCGGCAACGGAAACAGAATCAGTCGATGGTCGTCCGTGGTTGTGTCGTCGTAGAAAGCTGAAGGGCCGTTGGTCGCAAGGATACGGTTAATTGGGGGGTAGCTCAGGAGCTGGGTCGGGAGCGATAAACCGCGGGTTTGTTGTGATTGGGGAAAACCAGGGCACGCTGGTGGGTAAACGGAAAAGTTGGCCGGGAGGTTCCGTTGGTGGCCCGGTATAGGCGGGATGGTTTGGGCCAGGGTAGCCGTGAAAAGGGGGCGGTAGGGGTTCCATCGTTTGTCGAAATGTTAACTAACCAAACTTTGAGCGGGAGGGCGGTTGCTTCCTCCAGAGGTTCGACGGAGACCGGAGCAATGCGGCTCTGTGGTAACACGTCGAGGTGGAGAACGGCTTGGGGGATTCGGCAGGTGCGCCTCGGTGGCAATGGAGGGGGCCGGGACAGAGGTTTTCCGTGGAAACCGGTCGCGTTGAAGGGGGGGGCGCGGCAGAGTTGTTCTGTCGCGTTGGAAAGGGTCGGAACGAGGTCGGTAGCAAGAGGGTTCAGTGAGAAATGCCGAACAGAAAGGGGATGACTCGTTTGCAACGCGGCGGGTTAGGAGGAAAAGGCGGCTGCCAACCGAATAAAGCGGTTATTGCTTCTGCCTATGGATGGGATTGCCAGTCTCGGGTGTACCGTTGCCGAACCAAGAGATACAAACTGGGAGGGCGGTGGTAGATTTCGAGGGTCGTTGGGAGGTGGTAGGGGAATATTTTGCGGCGTTTGTCGGCCTCGGAACCATTATCCCGAGTAGGTAATGAAGGAGCTCCGGCGTTTGTTGGCCTCGGAACCAATGTCCATGGCTGGTCGTAGGAACGGTTCCGATACCTGGTCGAAGCCGGGTGAGCTACGGAGTCGTTGTGTCGCTCAAAAGGTCGGTCTCGGGCGATGTCGGAAAGTACTCCACACGGTGACAAGAAAAACCCGTAGAAGAAGAATCCAGAAGGGTAGCAGGGCTAAAGGTTGAACATCTCAGAAGAGGTAGTTCGGTGTAGGCTGGCTGCGGTGAGCCGCCAAGCAGTGGTCAGCTGCGGCTGTCTGTAAGACTGTCGCGTCGCGATGGCGAGGGTGCAGCTGGCTGATCTAGAAAAAGAGCCGGCTAGGTCCACCTGATCGCAAAGGGAGTCTCGGTATTGTATCACCGAGGCTCTGGAAGGGTCTCCGTGAATGGCGTTTAATATGAAGCGTGCGGATAACACTTGAGTAAAAACATCCAGAGCCACCACCACCACCTCAACACTCACACCCTTCCCACCCCCTGGGGCCACGCTCTTCCCACCGTCTGGGGCAAACGGCCGCGACACACCTCAAATGCGAAACGAGTTGAAAGCATGAGACACCGTAACGAAATAGAGTTAGTGCGTGGCATGTCGTCTCGTGGTATGTCGTTGCGGGTTGTCTTTGCCGGAATTAGTTAAAGCTGAATACGAATATGCACACATCTGTTCCTGTCTCATATGTTCCTGTCTTGTTCATGGAAAAAAATTACTGAAGCAGGTCACTCTCAGGCACGCCAATAGTCACGCCCACCCCTCGTTGCGAAACTTGAAGCTCGAGCTCAACGACGCCATTGACCGCGAGGCTATGGCGGTGAAAGTGCAGCTGGCTGGAAAGCTCACAGGGGAGATGCAGGGACAAGTGGTAAAGCTGACTGGTGAGTAAGCAAGACCGCAACAGCAGAACGAATATGTTGTCATAGATGTCGTACTCAATGCCAACGAACATTTAGGCAGCACCCATCAAGTTGTTGTCCCCCTTCTTGCCGTTAGGTTTTGACGAGGATGTCTCATGTCGTCTCATGTCGTTGTCATGTTTTCACGTTTTACCAGCTGGGGGCATGACGCCCAACGCTATCGCGGTGGTACTGGAGAATTTGCACAATGAGCACGTGAACCGTCGCGCTATTCAAAACGCGGTGCAGGCGCAAACGGGAGGGGAGCAGGCGTTCTATGCTACCGATGTCTACGACGAGGTATGTGGTCAAGTGTGAGGTGACCCCCCCCCCCCCCCGGGCCGTTTGGAAACTCTAGGAGAGGTCTCCGCGGAAGTATCCCTGTGTGGGGGGGGTTCCAGGCTCGGCGTGTTAGAAGGACACTGCTATCCACATGCCCACTGAACTGACTGTGGTAAACCCGTTCTCACCAGCGGTGGCTTTGGTATGCAGGGGTTGGCATGGCAGCACAAACAACAACACGACCTATCATAGAAGCATACAAGAACATTATCGAAGGCCCGCAGACCGTCAAATGCTTCAAACGTATTGCATTTGTTTTGATGTATCTCGTGGTGCACAGACGGGATACAATCATTGGGTATGCTTTGTCCGACTGCGCATGATCCAGAACTGGCTGTTTGTCATAAACCCAATACCCTTGCCGCCGCTTGTTTCCAAAAATTCACGCTCTTGGGTCCCAGGTGAAGAGGGAAACTGCGGTCGCGGAGTGTGCGAGGTGAAGCTTGACGAGGGAGGCCGACTGAGCCATATTTTCTGACAGACGAGGGAGCAGGTACGGACCCAGCGCTCGTAGTGTTCCAACCAGCAATCGGTGCCCATATGTCGCTGTTTTGCGTCAAGACCGACGGATGCGGCCATTTTGAAAGACGCATATGTCCCCTCAACCGCACCCGCAGGTATCTCTGTGGAATCGATATGTGCATGTGGCGTTTTACGACGATACGGCCGTGAAAAACCGGTACCGTATGCCCATCGGTGTGTTCGCCGTCATCGACAATGACTTTCGGACGCGTATCGTCGGCCAATCCATCGCAGCGGACACGACGACGGACACTTCCATCCGGATGTTGGAGAATGCCCTTGCGTCCCATCGCGGCAAGCAGCCGGGTATCTTCATCCAAAACGCCGATGCTGCTATGACGGGGGCAGTCCGACACGTTTTCCTGGATGCGACGGCCAGGCGTTGCTTGTGGCACCTGTACCAAAACATCCTCAAAGCTCTCTCCAAAGAATTGGGCTCCAGTATGTATGTGTGAACCGGTTTTGGTTGGGGCACGTACAAAATATGACGCATCGTTTATTGGTTTGACGGTCACTGGACTATGTTGCCTTTAATATTGACTCTCAAAACACACCCATTTACATTTTGACATACCAATTTGTTTTGGCTGTGCGACGGCATATAAATGCTGTCCCGAACCCAACTTCCTCCTCGCTGTTTTCCCACAGGCCTTCATGGGCGAGTTCAAGGTGGCTCGCCAGCAGACCTCCATGGCGAAGTTCGAGGAGAAATTCAAGACCCTCACTGAGAAATACCCCAAGGCAGACCAATACATGGGGGTGATCTACGAAGACCGGACACGGTGGGCCGAGTACGTGTCCCCGCTAGCCTCCTCTGTGGGTTCGTGGACAACGTCAAGAGTTGAAGTTGTGTTTCTACGTACGTGAATGTTTTTCGCCAGACCATGAGCAACCTCATCGCTGCTTGGTCGGTAGTGTTGGGATCACGGGGGGAAATGTTGACGTTCATACAAGAGTCTTACATTGGCGTGGTATCGTGTTGCAAGTAAGTGTTGCTGTGCATACCAAAAATACTTTCGTGTTCGTGGTTGGTTCTTTGGTCCTTGGGCATACTCCGCTCACCGGCAACACCATAAATCAGTCAGCCCCGTTCCCTACGCCCCCCCCTGAACCATGCTCGGCCATTCATGCACCTTTCCTGGCGGATGTATGGTTGGCTGTGTGATTTGATTCTTCTTCCGCGATATTCGTCTTCGGAGCGCAAGTCTTGTGCCCCCCCCATAATCGGCATGCTGTTCGTGGTTTTTACGGAGGAGGAAATGAAGGTGTCGCTCAACATCCGTTCCAAACCTCTCTCCGCATCGCTTTAACTCTCTCCGCATCGCTTTAAATGTTCGCACGTCTCGCTTTTCGGAACGTATCCTTGCAGGGCAAAACGCGCTGATCGAGGAGAAGTGCAATGCTCGCACGTCTCTCGTAGACGTCGCAACGTGCTTCACGGGCCTCGTCGACAACCAGCGTGACTCTGCAATGCTTTGTGACGCCGTTTAGCACCTGCCACCTGTTCGAATGGCCGTTCCGGCGACGACTGCGTTCAAGAGCGTGATGGAAGCCTCGGATTTCCCGATCGCCCTGTGGCGGCGGCGATTCATGGAGCAAGAGATGGGTGCGGCTATTCTGTACTACCAGCTGGGCGGGAAGGAGATCGATGGCCCGGAACGCGCGGAGGCGTTGAAACGCACTTTCGAGTACATCACCGAGAAGCTTTGCGACGTCGTCTTCGTCTACCAGGTTTGCGAGTCACGCGACTCTCACACCTACACGTACCTCGTGACGCTCTTCTCCGATGGTAGCCACTTGTGTCAGTGCCGCACATTCCAGGTCCCAGGGCTGTGCTGCCGCCATTTCTGGGCGGCCATGATTCACTCGCGACGCTTTCGATTCCACGTTGGGCTCCTACACGAGCACTGGCTGGCGGAGAAAGCGAGGGGCACACCAGAGGATGATTGGCCAACTGCTGCCACGCCTGAATGGATAGCGGCCGATCACCACGGAGGAGCAGCCGCAGGAACGGATGGCTTCCAAGGAACAGCAGCTTCCAGCGTCGGCGGGGGGTGGAAGGCTTTCGTAGGGAGCAGCCAGACGGTCCAGATGGTTCTGCTAGACTTGCGGGAGAAGGGCCCAACCGAACAGGATAAGCAAGTGTTGTACGCCGATGTTTCCAAGACACTAGCGCTGACATGCAGTATTCTGTCTGACAGTTTCTCGCCTGAAGCCGCCAAAGCTCTGGTAAACGATTTTTACGCCTCCGTCCGTACCCAAGCACAGGCGCAGACGGGGGTAGGCGGGGTGGGAGGGTTGACAGCCTTCGTCGGGAACCTGAACACTCTTCGCCTGCCCCCTAGAGCAGGAATCTCAAGAAAACGTGGTGCGGCGGAAGGAAGGGGCACCAGGGCGGGTAGCAAAAGAACCGCCATTTCTGGGTCTTGAATGTATGGGTGGTTGTTGTTGTAACTAAATACAACTTCAACCGGCGGGATGAACGTCCTGACGAAGTGCTTTTCGTCTTCGTTTTTTGTGGTGTTCGTTGGCGCCTTGAGAAAGCCGTTGCGTTCGTCACTAGGCATTCGGTTGTTTGGGTACAACGGTGTTGGTGACAATGTTGTATCCGGGTTCGTTACAAAGGTGAAACGCAGACGAATGTGATGGAAAAAAAACCAAGCTGTATTTGAATACCTAATATGGGTCGAAATATACCCAATTTAGGCAATACGTTGGAATGTTTTGAGATTTGTTTGAGTTGTTTCTTGAGAATGATCAGAACAAGGTATGAAAACGTCCTAGTGCAGCCCCCTGCCTGCTCACTACCCATAGGCTCGCCCCCGAGTGCACCCTCACCTCGCCGACGGGGCCCAAAATCGTCTGACGTTTTGCTGAATTTCTGAAAATGAAGACAAACACAACACATAGACTATATAGTCTAGTCTATAGATATAGTCTAGTCTATTCCAACACCTTTTCGCCGCTTTTTTCCCCCCGTCGAAGGGGCAAAATACGGCTATTTTTGAGCCGACTGTTTTGGCGGGCGTTCCGCGGCATGGGTCAAGCACAGGCTGTCAAAAAACGAGTTTAACTCACACAACGCCGAACAATTCAAGAATACCGTCGAAAAACATCGAGAAACAGATCGGACAGCGTAAAGGACCCGTACAAATTTAGGTATCCTCACTTGCGAGACAGACGAAGTTATCACGTAATAATCTGCAATGAGAAAAGTTCGTTATTATGCTGTTGCAATTCTGGAGCGGTTCTGCAGTTTTCAATTTCCAGCGCACGCAAATACGGAGGGGGGTGTAAGGACCATCCTCGGGGTTACAGAATAGAATAACGGTTGACATTCCCAAAACAAAGAGCACAATTGAGAGCATATCCAACAAAACAAAACAAATAGACTACGGAAGCGTATCTGACCGAAACACGCCTCGATAAACACCTATGCTCTGCCCAAAACAAAAAGACAGCACAAAAACATTTACATGTAAGCATACTGTGTAAACGCCTATGTAGCACAAACGCACCCATGCACACGCCTCCGCCATATATTCACATTCATGTATCAATCAAGACCGACCGCGCAGGGCGGACCTTCACCGTCCAACGTCGAACCATGATGCCTCAACGACCAACATGCCTACTACCAACCCCCAATATTTCAGACCCACCCTGCGCCTACGCCGTCTCTCTCTACGCATTCACCCGTTACGAAGCCATGATTTTCGCACCACAGCCAGATAGGGTTGTATTCCTTTGTTCTTGCATCCTAACACTCGAGCCACACCCTGACATCGAAAGGACACCCGTTCAAGGTGGACCATTCAAGTACGTCCAATACAGAATACCTCCCAGCGTAAACTAGCGTGAGGGCATCAAAAGGACAATGGTTATATCGCAGTCACTCCATAACACCGATGTCCCGGGGTCTTACGTGCGTGTGCTCGATGAAGACAACGCCGACGTCCCGGCACCAAGTTAGCATCCTGATGTCATTTCGGTCCGCGGCCACATAACCAGTGATATCCACGCTTTCGTGGCCATTGGAATTGCACCACCGCAACACGTCCATGTGGCCTGATTTAGCGGCATTAAGCACGGTCTAGCAATCCCGTCGATTGCGCACGCTTCGGCCAAGGGCATATCCTGGCTGTGACACCACTCCAGAACGTTGAAGTTCCCGCCTCGTGCAGCCTCGGTTGCTTACTTCGACCCCCAGCCCAAGCAAAAAGCGCTTCTTGCTAGCCGCACGCAATTAACCGTGCCCGCCCTGGCCGCCACCAACAACGGACTCGGATCATCAGGGCCGGTACCAAGGCCGCTATCTAGTGCCCATTAGAGACAGGCGGGCGATGCCATGGTGTCCACGTGACGAGTCCTCTTGCACTCAAAATCAAACACCGAGTTCCACAACGTATGTACTTCACCGAGGAAGATGAATGGAGAGTTCGCTATGAAGGGCAAAACCCCTGCAACAATGTCCTTGCTCTCTGTGAGCGGGTTTCTGGATGCCTTGACGACGACGCGAGTATGGCCCGCAAAGTATAAAAAATACGAGGGGTGGGGAGGGGAGGGGTGCGAATGAAGCCTTTTTATGCTGGGTGGACGGAAGCAAACCGAATTATTAGCAGGAGACGGCATAGTAGAGCATAGCAGTAGAGCTAGCAGTACGAGCTAGCAGCACGAGCTAGCAGTACGGTGTGTAGTAGCAGACATGTTAATGTTTAACCTGGATGTGGACCGAAAAGAAACGAAGATTAACAGCAAGCGGCCGTATGAATCGAGCATAGCAGGGAGAGGCGCTCCGATCGCGCCGGCCTGAACTCCGGCAACAGGGTAAGGGCAACGGCAGCCTGTCAATTACAAGTGCCCTGTAGTTCACATGCTGTGCTGGGACGATGCTCATTAGAGGCGGGGGTTGCGCTGCGCAGCTGCAGGTGCAGCTCCAGGCGCAGGTGCAGCTCCAGGTGCGGGTGCAGCGCCAGGTGCAGGTGCAGCTCCAGGTGCAGGTGCAGCTCCAGGTGCAGCCCCTGCAGGGAGAGGCGCTCCGATCCCGCCGGCCTGAACTCCGGCAACAGCATTAAGCCAACAAGCAAAAAACGAAAGGAACAAATCCGAACAACTGCTGTCACCTATGATATCTTACGCACGTGTTGGGGTAGACGGAATATGTACCGCGGTAACGCACCCCACATCTTGGCAGTAGTACAGGTACAGGCATGGGCTCGTCGATTTACAGTCGACACGGTAGGGGCAACGGCAGCCCGTCATTTCCGAGTGCCCTCTAGTTCACCTGCTGTGCTGGGCCGGCGCTCATTGGAGGGGTTGCTGCCGCGCAGGTGCAGGTGCAGGTGCAGGTGCAGGTGAAGCTCCTGCAGGGAGGAAGAGGCGCTCCGATCCCGCCGGCCTAAACTCCTGCAACAACACCATGCCATCAAGCACCAAGCACAAAAAACGAAAGCAAAAAGTTTGAACAACTGCTGTCACCTATGATATCATACGTACATGTTGGGATGGACGGGATTCAGCAGAAACAGGTAACGCGCCCCACATACTGACAGTGGTACAGGCGTACAGGCATGGACGGGATATGTACAGTAGCCACGCGCCTCACATCTTTACAGCGGTGGTACCGGCAGTGGCAGCGACACAAAACGTGAGGGAAAGCATTTGAACAACTGCTGTCACATATGAAAGCGAGAAAACGAGTACTTGTATGATGCAGCAGTCCACCATCTGTAACGCCCGATCTACTGCTCTGTATGATACTGCTGTAGACTATGATGCTTGGTGCCATATACTTGGCATGATGTACAGCAGTGCAGCAGCATATTTCATTGCTATACGTTCGCGATTCAGAATGAGATGTCATACAGAAAACAGAGAAGAGAGAGAAGCAAAGAGAGAACCTGAGAGAATGCGGGAGACTAAGAAAGAGGATAGAGGCAAGACACGAACAGCAGAGGAAGAGAGAAACACAGCAACAACACATGTTTTTTGTACCTCACTCCACGGCTGCGTGTTGCTGCTGTTGGGTGTTTGGGCGAGTTCGGTGTGCGTGCTCGCTGCTGCGGTGCGTATCATACCGTACCTGTGGGGTGGCCGGGCGTTGATGTGCTCCTGCTCTCCTTTCCGCTTTTTCTTGTTCTGCTGCTGCTACCTTCTGGGCCTTTGTTGGGCTGATGGCAGTCTTCTTCTGCGAGGCCGGATGTGTGCTTGAGATCGGTCCGTCCTTTGGTGGTGGTCGTGGCTGGCGTGATGGTGTGTCTTTGCTGTCTTCGTGATTTCTGAGAGAAGAAGTTTGAATTTCCATCCAATTTTCCATACAAAGTATGACACGGCTCCCGAGAACCCAAAAGGGGACAGGTAGATGTGTCACCATGGGATTTCCACGGCTTGGATGTTTGGGTGGTGGTTCTTTTTTGTAACCCATGGGTTAAGATTAGGCGCTCCCACGGTGTGCTGGATGGTCTCGCGGCAGCAGTACACCGGAACGTCCGCTCGTACGACGTATCATTCTTTCAGGAAATGTATTATTTTTTTGTGTTCATTAATAATATGAACATAAAACGGTCGTTATAGTATAGACCATATCGGATAGAGTGATGCGAGTACGACTACACTTGCCAACGGCACTCGCACTGCACTTCCTTTGAGCTATCTGCTGTGGTTTTGGTTGCCACTATTTGCTGCAGTATGTACTAGAACTTTTGCCCTACGAGTACGGCTACTGCTGCTACATCTACCTGCTGCTGTGTGTTTGCCAATGTCGCCAATTGGCGTTCATGCTCATCGTACACACTGTTGTTCTCACCCCGTACGTACGGGTTTCCTCGTACCTCAAACGTACGACGACGTCGTCGAGCTTGAAAAAACAAAAAAACAAGGGCCTGCATGGGGCCTTCGGCCCCATGCAAGTGGGATGGGAGGGTGTCGCTCGCCGCAGGCGGTCCCATATTTATATGTGGGGGATGGGATCCCATGGTCATTTGTTGCCGCTCCCACTTTAAAAAATGGGAATGGGACCACTCGCGTTTTACTTGGGATGGGAATGGGACGGGAAGTTGGAATGTTTTGCAACGATGGGACCAAATGGGAATCCACAAAAATCGAGATAGGATGGGATGGGACTGTTGTGTCGTAGGGGGGATGGCGGAACGCCGCCGGGGAAACGTGGGATTTAAAATGGGATCCAGCATGGGAAAACACCGGGAAAGACAATCTGGGAACCTGCGCGGGAGTAGGTAGCCCTTCCCCAGCATACATACTTGTACACTACGTGGACCAAAAGTAGGGCTTGCAAACAGACCAACAGAAGAAGCACGTTCATGGTCGTCTTATTGCATTATTAATTGATTACCAGGTAATTGGTAGCCCAAAACGAAAACAAAGATATATCAACAACCAACCCCGATCGAAAAGCACACAATATTTGCAGCGGCGTGTTAACTTGTTGTGTTAACTCCAAGGATCAATGATCATGACAGCCTCCGAAGTGGTTCCAAATGCCTTTTGTCCCTCCAGCAGCGATTACTTTGCTGGGGTCAGCTCGGACGTACTTCGTCAAGAAGCCGCAGGTCATCTCGCGCGCTAGAACGTTGTCCACCGCGTGAAGTGGAATCTTGACCACACACTTGACGTTCTTGCCGTCCCTCGTCGCCGGCATGAACTGTAGACTACGACATGCTGTTGATTGTATGCTTGGATATGATGCGGATACAATGACAGTTGACGGGTGAGTATGTGGTGAGATTGGGAATTTACTAGCAATTAGTATAGAAAAAGGTTAATTTGTGATTAGACTGGAGACAGAAGGTTTCAATTAAGAAGAATTGAATGTTTGATTAGGGAAATTGCAAATTCTTCATGAGCAAGAATTTGGGTCATCCTCTTTGTTCATTCAGGTGTTTTATGACGGAATTTAGTTCATGAGGAATCCCAGGTTTTACCGAAATAAGGCAGGAAGAGATTAATTATGAACTGAGAGGAACCAACGGGAAAATGTACACTAAAACTCAGTAGTTTGTTGATATTTTCATGGGTTACAAGGGGTGCGCATGGGCGCCGGCATTCGCCGGCGCCCATGCTTCGGGTAAGGCAGGGCAGCACTTCGACAACTTAAGGTGTAGCTGTCCGATTTGGCATGCATTAAAGTAATGCCAAGAGTTTAATACGAACATGGGATTATAAAAGTCGTGCTTTGACGAAAGAAAAAACGTAATATTATACAACAATGAAGGCAAGGATAGGCGAAACAAACTATGTTAAATGCGCCGTCAAGTAAAAGTTGGCGTCTATCAAACAAAAATACCGAAAAGAGGATTATTGAGAACCTGCGTCGCCTCTAGGCGAAACAAAAGAGGCCGTGGCATTAATGAAGAGACTGCACTGCTGTCCCCGTGGCAATGGAGGTTCGAAGTCGACAGGATGCAAAGTCGGTTTGCATCAAACGTCGACATGGGGACATGTCAGCCGGCGAGGTTTTGGAAGAAAATTGCTTGGTTTGTTACGTGAAGGCTGTCGCATTGATTGGTCTGCGTGGTCGCGGGCGAGGAGGAAAACGTAGAAGAGGAGGGCGATCTCTCGTTGAGGCGGCGTTGTCTAAGATTGGTGCGGAGGTGGCTTTGCTCGTACGGGAGGTTGGCGTAGCGCTTCTTCTCTGTTTTTTCTCGGAAAGGCGGGATATGTGTGTCTGCTGTCTTTTCTTCGTGGGTGCTTTCACGTTGTCAAAATCAATCGGACGCGTCCCCTCAATACATAATATCCGGAGTGTCTCTAGCATGACGACTGCTGAAAGCGCCGTACGTATTTCCTAGAGACTGACATATTTTTTACTGGTAGTAATAATAATATACGTTTGCAACATTTTTTTTTCTTCATCCCATTTGTTATCGCCGCATCACTCTCGCGCTCCCTCCCAGTAGTAACTCAGATCCGGGGTCACATAGCGGGCCCTCCTCCTCCCTCCCCATTTAGTCACGTGCTTTCATTTTTACCGCGAGGAGAATCCAGCATTTTCTTCCCTCGTCGAGTCGCGTCGAATTGTACCTACCCACGCTGCTAGGCGCTCTCAGCAGTTGATCCTTTTTTTTTTTGCATTTTTGCAAATAAAGTCAAATATCATCGTGGTGGGTGTCGAACTCAAGGACAACCAAACGTTAGTAGTATTCGAGGGTAAAACCACAAGACCACCGGGGCGGCCGGCTGACAATTGATTAAAACAAAACAGGATCTTTGCATAGAGATTATATTCCCTCCCCCATATTGTATGATATTACGATGGTTGACGCGATATGTATAGCATAAAGCGCCATATACCTAAATATCAGCGTACGCGGAGTTTTAGATATCATGAATAACGAACGACCGCGACGGCAGAGCACGGCAAAGCATAGCGCTTCGCTCTGCTAGCACTGCGCTGCGGTGCGCTGCTGAGCTGAGCCGCAGGGCATCGCAGGGCACTGCACGGCGCTTCGTTGCTGTAAGCTATAGCGCTGCGATGGGGTGCTGGGCGGTGTCGAGCTGATGAGCCAAGCCCAGATCTCAGCCGATGAAGCTTCGTCAAGTACAAAACAAATGGTGCGAATCAAAGAAAAGCTAAAGCTGGACCGTTCCGCAACTAATGCACAGGCGGCAAATTAGCGGTAAATGGTAGGAAGTTCAACTTACTAGACAAACAGGAAGAAAAAATCGCGAAAAAGTTCAAAATCGTGTTGGCAGAAAAACCAAATTTGCAGGAAGCAGCTGAACGGTCAAGAAACAGGCAATATTTCAGTTGTTGTTGTCGTTCTTATATTAACTCGCATAATTAAGTCCATGGTCACAGGACAGGCTTCAGTCACTCTGGAGCTGAGGAATACCCTAGGGGAAAAACACAAAAAACCCAAGGTGATACACGCATAAATCACAGCTGACGCAATTCATGCCTCCACCAGAAACATATAAAAGTGAAATCGGGAGTCAGTCTACCATGTGCCAGGTCCATACCGGTGCATACGTCTCATTACTCGCGCCTGGAAAAACCGACTATACCGCTTGCCACCCAAGAAAGACTACCACGTATATATTACACGTGGTATCTATCACTACACATACGCACAACAGACACAAGTCAATTGGAAAAAAGAAACAAACAAAAAGAGAAAGGAAAGGAAATGGGTGCATGGGGCCAAGAAAAAGAGAAGGTGAATAAATTTTGGGGGGTCCAGTGGCAAGTCTACCACCAGAACGGGATGCCACGTGGTTTTTCGACGATCTACAGCAGTACTACGAACGACTTCCAAATACACCCACCGAAACACGGACTACCGGCGAATTACGCGATCGACAGCTGGCCGTGGTTGTCACGTGTCTCTGTGTTGGGGGCCCCTGTGCGCTGCATCTTGATGGCTCTTGTTCGGCTAAAACATGCGGTGTGCTCGATGGTCTCACGGCAGCAGCACACCAGAATCAGAACGTCCGCTCGTACGACGTATCATTCTTACAGGAAATGAAATATTTTTTCTCTTTCAATATGAATATAAAACGGTTGTTATATATTGGACAGAGTGATGCGTGTACGACTAAACTTGCCAACGGCACTCGTACTGCACTTTGAGTTATCTGCCGTGGTTCTAGGTGCTACTAGTTGCTGCAGTATGTGCTAGAAGTTTCGTCCTTCGGCTACTGCTGCTGCGCCTGATGTTGTGTGTTTGCCAATGTTGTTAATTGGCGTTCATGCTCGTCGTACATACTGCTGTTCTCACCCAGTACGTACGGGTTTCCTCTTACCTCGACGGCACGACGACGAGCTCAAAACAGAAGGGAGATGACATGAAATGGCATGGGCAATGACTACATAGAAGCGAGCACAGCGAGATAGTTCGCTGCGAATCGACCGCACTCGTTCATGCCTGCAGCAGAGGCTGCTTGGAGTGTCAGCGGCCGTGCTAAAGCCAGGGCCAAAGGCCGAAGAGACGGCCCTTCTAACTGCTTGGTTTTGTCCCGAGATTCTGTTATATATTGGACAGAGTGATGCGTGTACGACTAAACTTGCCAACGGCACTCGTACTGCACTTTGAGTTATCTGCTGTGGTTCTGGTTGCTACTAGTTGCTGCAGCATGTGCTAGAAGTTTCGCCCTTCGGCTACTGCTGCTGCACCTGATATTGTGTGTTTGCCAATGTCGTCAGTTGGCGTTCATGCTCGTCGTACATACTACTGTTCTCACCCAGTGCGTGAGGGTTTCCTCGTACCTCGACGGCACGACGACGAACTCAAAACAGAAGGGAGGTGACATGAAATGGCGTGGACAGCGGCCACATAGAAGCGATTACAGCGGGATAGTTCGCTGCGAATCGACCGCACTCGGTCATGCCTACAGCAGAGGTTGCCTGGAGTGTCAGCGGCCATGCTAAAAGCCAGAGCCAAAGGCCGAAGAGACGGCTCTACCTGCTTGGTTTTGTCTCGAGATTCTGTTACGTGAAAATATCATGATTTGAGAGTTACTTTGTCACGAAACGTCTTGCGGTCGGTAATTTGTGTCGCGAAGTTGTTGGATATCGTCGGTAACTTGTGTCACGTTTTAGATGAACCCACACTGAAAAAATGAATTCCCAGCTGGCCAAACGAGCAGAAACAAATACAATAAAAAGGTCGGGCAAGAAACCAAACGAACTAGTAAAAAAGTACAGCAAAGAAACTAACGCTCGAGAGTATGCAACCGCAAAATTCCAAACACTATCAAGTACCGTTTGGAAATGATGCCAATTTCGTAAATCATCCAGGCGTTGCAGACATAGTCTAAAGATACATCCGAAATCTCCGAAATTCCTTCTCGACATGCGGTATTTTTGCAACTTCTCGCTTGTCTCGCTCGGCATCCGTCCGCGTTTACGTCGATGTGCGGAACGGACACGGAAGGGCGAGGGGCGTTGGAGCCGCCCCCCGAAGGCGGCGCTCGAATCAATCTATGTTCGACCGAGAATTCCAGTTCCGCGAATCGCATACTTCGGCCGAGACAAAAAAATCCTTACCGAATACCTGACACCAAGGAAGGATTTCATATATATATATTCATTGCACAGAGAAAATAAGATAATCTCAAAGAGAGGAAAATACAAGTGTCATTTGGAGACGAAAGTAGCAAGGCTAGACAAAGCAAGGACAGAGGAGTCACGGGAAGCTTAAGAACAAGTGAGTCTTTGCTAGTGAAGGTGGTCTATGTAGGCGTTAAATAACAGTTATCTGAGGAGAGCCTGCTTTTCCTACTACAGGTACTGTTGAAGTACTGCTGTCGTGTTCTTGAAAAAAGGAAGAGTTATGTAGCAATTTGAAGCAAAATGAGCAAGGAAAACGAGCCACATCGGATCAGTCTCGTCATTTCCCTGCTCTCAACCATTGCTGTAAGGACACCAATAAAAGTAAATTCTCCTTGATCTTGAGCCACTGTACCGACACCACGAACATCAGCAACCAGTACGCATATCGGCATCAACGAAGGAGTCAGCGAGCACGCCATCTCCTTTCAGTGGCGTCGCAGACAGGATGTAAAATTAGCTCGGAAGAGACCTTTTTGAGATAGAAATTGTAGAGTAAATTTTATGATTTTATTACTAGTGAATTTGAGTGCTATACTAGTCAGAAATTTTGCAGCAATCTCAGACTGGAAGAGTATAATTTCCTTGCACACCTTGTTCTGTGAGAGGTAGCAATGAACTTAGGGGGGCGAGTGTAGTGAGATTGGGAATTTACTAGGAATTAGTATAGAAAAAGGTTCATTTGTAATTAGACTGGAGACAGAAGGTTTCAATTAAGAAGAATTGGATGTTTGATTAGGGAAATTGCAAATTCTTCATGAGCAAGAATTTCGGTCATCCTCTTGGTTAAGGTGTTTTATGACGGAATTTAGTTCATGAGGAATCACAGGTTTTACTGAAATAAGGCAGGTCCTAGGAAGAGATTAATTATGAACTGAGAGGAACCAAGGGGAAAATGTACACTAAAACTCAGTAGTTTGGTGATATTTTCATGGGGTATTGCACAGAGAAAATAAGATAATCTCAAAGAGAGGAAAATACAAGTGTCAGTTGGAGACGAAAGTAGCAAGGCTAGACAGAGCAAGGACAGAGGAGTCACGGGAAGCTTAAGAACAAGTGAGTCTTTGCTAGTAGTGAAGGTAGTCTATGTAGGCGTTAAATAACAGTTATCTGAGGAGAGCCTGCTTTTCCTACAGGTACTGTTGAAGTACTGCTGTCGTGTTGTTGAAAATAGGAAGAGTTATGTAGTAATTTGAAGCAAAATGAGCGAGGAAAACGAGCCACATCGGATCAGTCTCGTCATTTCCCTGCTCTCAACCATTTATTGCTGTAGGGACACCAATAAAAGTTAATTCTCCTTGATCTTGAGCCACTGTACCGACACCACGAACATCAGCAACCAGTACACGTATCAGCATCAACGAAGGAGTCAGCGAACACACACGCCATCTCCTTTCAAGTATTGTAGGGGTTTCCAGTGATAAGTTGGCTACATGATAGCGAGATATCGGGATGGTGGAAATACTCCGCCTATTTAGCCGCCTTTCTTCCTGGCGAGCGCACTCCACGCTGCGCCTTGGCTAGAAGCAACTTAATACTCTTTCTTATAATTAGCGATTTCAGAAAATAATTGTATCTACATGATTGTACCTATCGATTGAAATATTCCATCTTTCGATCCATGTACAATAACAAATTATGAAGCTTTTAACACGTTGTTTACTACTCCCATGTAACATCAAACCTTCTAGAAAAATATGCATTACCAGGCGGGTGATATAAAGGGGTGTCTTTTTGCTGCAACCGTCAGATTCGTCCCCTTCAAGGGTTTACAGTTTCCGCGCACATATATTATATTGAAATGCTCGCCCCCCCGCCCCCCCTCTTGTTTAAACGCACCATCTAAAATCGAAATCCACCAGAGTAGTAGTAAACATTACCAGCCAGCTGATACACTGCGTGCTGGTACCTGGTAATAATATGCCAAAAAACCAAACCTGAACATGGTTCAGCAAAAAAAACGAAACCCAAAAATAGTCACGAACTGCTGTCATTAATAGATTATTAGCAGAAATGCGACGGGATGACCAAAATTAGGAGAGAGAACAAGGGCGAGTTGTTGCATTCATCCGAAGCGCGCAACTCGTACTCGGGGGGGTTGTCGTAGGGCAAACTATTGCATGTACCCCTATTCCATAGCGACACGGTACAGCAGTAGTAACGTGTGGTGCAACGGAGCCGGCCACTCGAATTAGTCGAGTGCAAACAGCTCACAGGGTTCCAACCGCTATTTTTTTTCACAAGGTGTTATTAACCTGGCGGGGTATTCTTCTGGACAGGACTCCCAACATGGGCACAAACCACTTAGAATTAGTCTAGACTAGCAACCCTTTTGGAGTGGGAAAAGAGGTAAAGACAAGTATATATAGCAATAAATATATATTATAAAAAATGAAAATACACTCCAGCTGTGAGATCGAAGATTTCGTCGAAACTCATCTTTGCAAGCTGTGTGTGATACTCCGATCGCGCGCATTACGAGTTGTGTGTCCTCATTAAGGATATAGGTCGGCGACTCCCCTTACAACTACAGTGTAGCTGTCAGGGTCAACAGGATGATTTTAGTCAGTCTGTGCGCGGAAACTATAAAACCCGTTTCTGAGAGGGACAAAATCTGACAGCTGTGAAGGGGAAGGGGGCCTGGTTTTGATCAAAAGCGAGCGGGTTTGGAGGGGGGGAGGGGGGCGGGAAAGGGGGCAATTTGTGCATGTAAGCTATAAATCCTTTCGAGGGGATAAATCTGACGGTTTTGGCACCAGTATATTATTGGGGGCGGGGGGGGGGGGGGGGGGGGGGGCGGGGGGGGGTTGGGGCGGGGGGGGGTTGGGGCGGGGGGGGGGGGGGGCGGGGGGGGCAGCTCAATATGTGCCTGGAAACTATACATTGTTTTGAGGGGATAAATGTGACGGTTTTGGAAAAAATACATCCGTTTATCATGTATATCCTGGGGTAAGTCGTACAATCAGTGAGTAAAGAGAGGGTGGAGTGTTCGAGGGGGTGGGGTTGGGATTGGTTGGGGGGGAAGGTGGGGGGTGGGGGCGGGGGGGGGCGGGGGGGGGGGGGGGGGGGGGGGGGGGGGGAGGGCTTCAGGTGAGGGGTTTGTTATACGTGTGGTGCTAGGTCTAGGCGATGGTGCGGGTGATGGGGAATATATCATGGGAGCACTTCCTTTGTTCGATTGTCATAGTAGTGCCCCACGAAGAGAGAGCACGGGAAGACAATATATCAAAAAGCTACTGCTGCAAATCCATGGTAGCTGCAGACTCAACGTGTCAGTCGCAAAGCAGAGGCCCAGAGAGGCCCGTGGTTTACGGATAGGAGACAGAAGGATAACCAAGCTCGCTACTGGATGAAAGGGACTATGTTAAAAGGCGACAGGAAAAAAGTAAAAAAAAAATAACTACCTGAAAAAAACGGAGAAAAAGTGAAAATTCACAGCTATGCAAGGCGAAAAGAGCTTGCCTTGGGGAGAGAAGAGCACCGGGGAGAAGGTCGTGCAGCCCAAGGTCGACACGTTCACTGCTCCGACGACATCAATTGTTGTTGTACTCCGAGCGGGGGATGCGTGGTTGGTCGGTGTTGGGAAGCGTGCTCCTCATGAGTTCCGGTGTCCTTGTTTGGTATCTCCTCATGGCTCGCTGGATAGACTCCATAGCTTATTCGCATTATTTCCCTAAAGAGGATACTACAAGACAGACATAACAGACCTATGTTAAGGTATTAGTGGGGTATTAGTCCGTTTGACCACTTGCAAAGGTTAACCGATAGCTTACCCAAACTAAGCCTTATAGCACTCTCCCCTCGTGAAACGGCGGGATAGCAGGTCGGCCGGATATACGGCGCACCTCTGTCAATATCCAAGCCGTTTCATTTCCTGGGGATACCAGGGAAAGTATTTTTCAAGTTCGACATGGGGAAAATCTGAAACGTTTATTGTTGTGGATGGTGGAGATCGAACGCACGACCCAAAAACCCATGGTCTGTCGACGACGATATTTTTTAAGGTATTAGTGGGGTATTAGCCCGTTTGACCACTTGCAAAGGTTAGCCGATAGCTTACCGAAACTAAGCCTTATAACACCTAGGCGAGGTAGTGTGGGGTAACGCAGGGAAACGCAGGGTAGAGCAGGAAGAGCAGGTAGAGCAGGTAGTGAGATGTGGGGCGTCCTGCTTGTCCCATCATCGTCACCTACATTATGGCCCGTCTATGATGGCCTTGACGTGAATGTGACATATAATGTCAAGTGATTTCCCCTCAACCATGGCCATTACAAAGTGGTCAAACGGACTAACACCCCACCAGACTAGTACTTTAACAGTATGATAATCATGGGCGAGTTACTGGACTTAGTATTCAAGTACCAAGAAGCAAAGGACGGTTCCACATCGATGTACATTATGGGTTCAAAAGTTATGAAAAGGAACAAAGATCAACAACACACACTAGTCTCCTGACCCTCCTGTAAATGCTGATGAAAAGGCCAACAATAAAAAGAAATTAATATCGGTCGAGCTAAACTGTGTGAATGGATGAAGGGTTCGTACAATTTTGAGGAGTGGTATATATGCAATTTGTTTGATATCTTTCGAATTACTTGGTTGTTATTGTGTCTGTGACTTGGAAGGGAGAGCACCCCGAGAGACCAATCTACCGCAACCAACCTTGACGGTATTCCACTGGTGGTCTCTACTCTAAATCCCGTCTCTCCCTCCGTTAACCACTAGCCAGGTCCCAACCGAAACCCATGCAGTCTAAGACGACTGAGTCCCACCCACGGTACGATACCGTTGAAACTCCTCCAAACACGAGGTCGCCGATTACTGTACGGTTTCCCCCATATAGTGCCTTGGCCTGGCTGTCTCTGGCCCTTTCCTGCTACCGCTAGTTTGCGAGAGACTTGTCCTGCGTCCTCTACGTTATTGCGAGTGTATACTTGTAAGCACCAGACTTCCAACGTCATTCGCGCTGGAATACTCGCTCGGGCACGTCGCCTCCCGCCGCGAGCACGGACGCACCTCCTATACGGAGAGAGTGTAGTGCAAACTCGTCGGGGTTGCGTCCCGACTGCGCCACAATCTCTCTCAACGCTCGCATCGCTTGGCCATATCCCCATACTCTCCCTCCGTTGTCACTACGATACGAGGCGAGGGGGGCCACAGCAGGCGTAGAGGCTTATGCCGTCGACCCCGCACCATCGAACGGTGCTTTCCACCTTCGCTATGATGACTTTACAGGTGTCACTTTGTCGGACGAGCCCCAACTGCTCGTGGTCAACTTGGTGCGCAGTGACGGCTCTCCTGCGCTCACAGGACACTATCTTGTCGACATACTGCCGCAGCCGGATATTATTTCGGAACAGAAACACTTTGTTGCTTCAGGGCGACAGGTGCTTCCCGTCATAGGTGTCGCGGACCTCGAGCCAGGCGACCTTATCGGGGTCGCCGACGCCCCACTTTTGCGCATCCCGCTGGCTGCCTTGCAACACCCCATGAAGGCTGCGGGTCCCCACCCTGGCAAGACTTCGGACAGCCAGGTCTCTGCGGTCGCGAGCCCGACGGACGCGGAGGGGATAGTTCCCGACGTACCGCCGCCCTCGCCGACGCTTATGGAACGTTTGAACCCAGTCCAACGTTCTGCATTTCTACGCGTCTGGGCCCGACTCCCACCGCACCTGCGGGAGATTGCGTTCGACTCACACGACCCTGGTTGGGACCTCCCGACCAGAGCAACTGGGGGGTGTGCTCTGCGACTTTTCTGACGTGTTCTCCACCTCGAAGACGGATTTTGGGTCATGGTCCCTAATACCCTTTGAAATCTCGGTTCCGGAGGGCAGCGCTCCGGTCACTTCACGGCCCCATCGCATAAACCCTATACTGGCCAGAGAAGTGGACGCGACCCTTAACCAGTACCTCGCGGCTGGGCTGATTCAGCACTCGACCTCACCGTACTCGAGCCCGCTGGTGGTCATCCCGAAGAAATCTGAAGGTGTGAGGATCACGGTGAACTACAAGAAACTCAACCAAATTACCAAGCTCAGCCAACTGCCGATTCCGCGCGAGGACCAGGTCCTGGACTCCTTGGGCTCAGGTCGGGTGTTTTCCCTGTTCGACTTGGTTTCCTCGTTCCACCAGATAACGGCACACAAGGACACAGTTCCCCTTACAGCGTTCTGCACACCCACGGGCCTTTTTGAGTGGCTCGTTATGCCCAAGGGCAGCAGCGCCTCGCCTGGGTGGTTCGTCAAGGTTATCAATGAGGTGATCAAGGGTTTGACACAGGTGGCAGCTTACCTCGACGATGTCATCGTGTTCGACTCCGACCCGGTAACGCATGTTAGGACGATTCGCTCTCTCTTCGAACGCCTTCGAAAACACAATCTCAAGCTTTCCCCCTCGAAGGCGCGTTTGGGCGCTACCGATGCGAACTTTCTAGGCCACTCCATTTCTCCAGCAGGCCTACGCCCAAATTCGGAAAAAGTGTCGGCATTGACCTGTATGCCGATGCCCACAGACGTTAAGCAGGTGCGCGCACTCATGGGTGGTATCAACTATTACCGCAAGTTTTTGCCCGACTTATCGAAGAGACTTCGTCCTATTAACGCACTCCTTCGGAAGGGGGCCAAGTTTGCCTTCACGCCTGCTATGGAGGAGTTGGTGAGAGAAATCTTGGCGGAGCTCACGACCCCGCCGGTCCTCGTTTTTCCTGATTGGGACGCCGTCGCCGACGGCACACGCCCGTTCCACGTGTACTGCGATGCCTGCATCGACGGGCTCGGAGCCGCTCTCGAACAGGAGCAGACGGACGGCTCCATAAAACCCATCGCATACATCAGTCGAGCTACGCTCGACTCGGAAAGGCATTGGACTCCTCTCGATTTGGAGGCTGGCAGCATCGTCTGGGCTCTCAAGCGCCTCCGCGGCTACCTTTGGGGCACCAATTTCCGAATATTCTCAGACCACAAGGCTCTGGAAAACATAGGCAAAGTGGGGAATCACAACGGCCGAGTCCAGAGATGGCTCGAGTTCCTCACCGCATTCGATTACACCCTCGAATACCGAAACGGAAGCGCAAACGGCAACGCTGACTTCCTGTCTCGCTTGCCGGAGCCTGCCACGGAACACGACCGAAATGGTTCGACGAGCCTTACCCCTGTTGAGTATGGTGGTATTTTCCTCATACGGGCTTGCGGGCTGTACACTCCTTCTTCTCCGATACCGGGTGTCGGCTTGGGTGGGCTAATGCCCCGCACCGAAAATAATGCTTTGGGTGGGCTTCCTCTCACTCTTGCCGACTTTTGCGATTTTCGCACACACGGGCCACGTATGAGGCTTGACGACCTTCCTACTCCTTCCAGGAGATTCGTCGCTCGTGTTTCTGAATCGACCGCCACCGTCGATAGCTCGCCTGGCCGAGGCGGGGGCTCGCGTACAGCCGACTACGATTTCGCTTCGGTTTTTGCTGTACCCGCCGTGACCAACGAGGACTCCGCCGAAGCCCCGGCTGCCACGACATCAGTGGCCCAACCGACTCCTTCCCGGAGCTCGATACAAGGGACAAACCCCGTCGAGCCCATGGGCCCGACCGCGTCCGTCCCAACCTCGCCTGGATCTCCGGCGCCCCAGACGATGACGCCTTTTTCGGACCGCATCTCCACTCAGACGCGCCGGCGTTCAACAACAGCAGCTGGTAAGGCACCCCCTGCTGTCGACTATGGCTTCGGGCCTGGCAGGGTCCCCCAGCCATCATCCAGACGAGTTACAACTCCGCCGCGAGCCCGACGGCCGCGGCCGGCTCCGTCAGTCGCCGCGACCCCTACTCTTGCCGACCCGCCGGCCCGCACGGTACCACTTCCGTCCAACCACGATCACGCAGAGCCTATGGGAACTCCGCTCCTACGGCTTAGGCCTCCTCCTGGTGAAACGCCGACCGCATATACAAGGCCGGATGCCCTCGACGACGCTGCTGAGTCGCGGTTCGCGGATTCCGTCGCGCGTTATTCACATGCCGATTGGAAGCGCAAACAACACGCAGAGCCGACGTGCCACGCCACGATACGTTACATCTCTATCGGCCGGCCGTCGGCCCTGCCACCCGACTTCTTAGCATGCTACCCCTCGCCCAAGCGTCCCTCCCTCTCGGACATCCAGGAACTGGCGGGTAAGGGTCGACTACATACAACCGACGACGACATCGTCCTATTCGTCCGTAACCCGACACTCCCGCCAACAAGATCTGACAAACCGAAATCGGTGGGGCGAGCTGCTTGCTTGCTAAACGATGAGCCAGTTCGCATCTACGTTCCGCTGCTCATGCGCCCTTGGATCATGCAAGATTGCCACTTGACGGCCTCCTGCCACCTTGGCACCACGCACACGTTGCGCATGCTGGAGCGTTTTTATTGGTGGATTGGCATGAGTGTGTGCACCCGGTGGTGGCTTCGCCACTGCTTGAAGTGCCAAGCGCGGAAAACCCCACGGCTGACTGTCCGCTGGCCCATCATCACAATGCCTCTGCCGGAAGGTCCAGGTATCGCCGTCAGTGTTGACTACTTCGGCCCCCTTCCAGCCACACCACAAGGCAACATCTACATCCTGCTGTTCACCGATTGCTTCAGTCGTCGGGCCGACATGTTCCCCGTCACTGCCGCTGAGTTCACCGCGGAAGGTACAGCCAATATCCTGGTGAACCAATACATCCCCTTGTGGGGGTGCCCGCGCACCATACTCTCGGAAAATGGACTGCAGGTCTGCTCCAAGCTGTCACAAGCTGTATATCAGCTGTTGGGTGTACACAAGCTTGCTACAAGCTCCTACCATCCCAACTGTAACGGGGGCGTTGAGCGGGTAAATCACACTATGGCACAAACGCTGGCTATGGTCGTCAACGAGCGACAAGACGACTGGGACTTGCATCTGCCCCACGTCGAATTCGCTTACAACAACTCTGTCAGCGCGGCGACGGGTTCGGCGCCCAACGAGGTCCACATGGGCAGACTCCCACGGCTCCCCCTGACGATTTTCGACCGCAAAGGTGTCGTGGGACACCAGCGTCTGGCCCGTGACCACCTGGTCTATTGTGATTTGGCCACCGACCGGCAAAAGCGCGCAAACGACATTGTCCGCTCACACCACGCCCTCACCGTTTCCCGAGTTAACCGCAGAAACTCCGCCCTCGCCGACGCGCTGCGTCCAGCACCTAACTTCACTGTGGGTGGTTGGGCATGGGTATACAATTCTGCCTCTACCATCCGCCAGGGTGTGAAGGCGAATACCGACGCCAAGGTACTCAAGGCCAAACTCGCGCTGAACTGGACGGGCCCATACAAGGTCCTGGCCGTCGGTCCCTGCTCCGCCGCCGAGACCCCGGACGGCTCGCCGCTCGGGAGCAACCTCCTTTATTTGGATATCCCTTCGGACCTGCCTGGTTCGGACGCTCGTCGGCGTGTGACCATCGAGCGCTGCAAACCCTGTGCCAACCCCCACGACAGCGGGGACATGCCCAAATACCTACCGGCGGGGCTGACACAGTATGTGCTCAGCAAATTTTCCAAGAAGTCCCCGCCGTACCACGTCACTCAAGACGACGTTTCGACTCCCCTCCAACGGCTGGAGGTGGAGCAGATCACTGGTCATCAGTCGGTACGGGGGCGAGGTGGCGTCATCGCGGTGCTATACAAGACGCATTGGGCGGGACTCTCCGAACCGTCCTGAGAGCGGGAAATGGACCTCCACCTCTCCCGCTCCCACATCTTGCGTTATTGGGCCGGAACCCCGGACCAGCACCGCCAAACCAACCGCCTTTACCGCCGAATGCGGATCGGGACGGCACAGCGTGAGCTCTCCCGCAACAACGGGGAACGTTTCCTAGCGCCGGGCTACGCCTGTGTTTCCCGCACCGATTGGCTCCGTCGCTACCACGACACAGTACTCCCTAAGGGAGCCCACTTTTGGTACAAGGGAGACGATGGTTTATGGTGGCTAGGAAAAATCAGCGCGAGCACTACCGAGGACAAGGTATACCTGGTTCGCTTTCTGGACGACCCGGGACCGATTAAACTCCCTTTTCCCCCGGCGCGCTACACGACTTCAACGGGAGCCGTACGAGGCTCTTGGTGCTTGCAAGTTCACATCGCCAGTGCGTTTCCTCGGGGAATCCAACGTAACGTAGACGAAGCTCGAGGCGCGGCCGTGGCCAGTTGACTTCCAAGCCACCACCGCTTCTCGATAGTTCTTCATTTTGTTGAGGTATGAGTTTTGCGTCTTTGTCTTTGGGTCGTTCGTAGTGTTCTGAGGGTCTTCATCGAGTTTTGGGGCGGTTCTTTCCATTTTTGTTTCCTGTCCTGCCGAACCCCCTGCTCAGTGCCGGGTCAGGGTTTGGGTAAAACGCCGCTATCTGAGGCGCAGGGCTGTCGCCTTTTTGTCATTGTTCAATTTCGCCCTGCCGACGCCCTCCTCAGCCCAGAGCCGGGGGGCGACCAGTGTACGGGTCTGTGTGTCATATTTTATGTTTTGTGTGTTGTTTTTGTTCTGCTTTGTTGTTTTTTCGTCTAAACACTTCCTCCCCTAGCGGGGCTGTAGGTGTTGACACCTGCCATCCCGGGTATTCGTCGTTTCCTCGTCTAACCCCCCGCCTTGCCGATGGCCCGCGGGAGGTTTTTCGCATGACTTCTCCCTTGTGTTAGCACCTGTGTTCCCCTCCATATCGACGAGGGCTCGCCTCGCCATAGTACCTTTTCTGTGGTTGGCTTACCGTAGAGCCTTCCCTGCCCCCCCCGCCACACCGGTGGCATGCGGCAGGTTCTAGAGCCTTTTCTGCCCCCCCCGCCACACCGGCGGCATGCGGCAGGTTTTTGATGGGTGACTATTGCCTTGCTGTAGGGTCTGCTTTTCTTTCTGCTGCTTTTCTTCGCGTGTTCCTGGCTCCATAGCCAGACGGTTAGAGGTGTGGGAGTGGGGTTTGAGGAGCCGCATCTTTGACTCATGGTCTAGTTCGTAGAACCGGAGTTTCCCCGAATCTCCCATATTTCGGCATATGCGACTCATCAGGGTGGGCTAGTGTTAAGATACGGCCTCGAAAGGCCTGTAGGTGTCCGAATTTGAGATCGGATGGATGGGTTTCGTATGATAAGGTTGGCGGTTCATATTCGGGGAAGTTAGGAATTAGATCAGAGGCACGCGCCTCCGATCTCAGAAGATATCCCGGGCTCTGGTGGAAACGAACAAAGCTACATCTCTACGAAGGAACGAAAGTGAGTACTCTCCGAGGACCTGCTCAATTGGCAGACCTGCAGGGGGCACTCTGTGTCTCCCACCATTAATTTAACACTCATGGATTCGAGCTAGCCGGTAAGGGTGTGTAGACTACGTATGCTGTTCTTCTGGGTGTTTGTGGGTTAAGAAACGGGTGTATGTGAGTATGGAAGCGTATGTGGACCGTGTATGTTGAGTTGTGGGTGTGTTAAGGGATTAGTGGGGTATAAGTATGTTTGACCACCTGCAAAAGGATAACCAATAGGTTACCCAAACTAAGCCTTATAACACTCTCCCCCCCTGAAACGGCGGGATACCAGGTCGGCCGGATATACGGGCGGACCTGTCAATTATCCAAGCCGTTTCATTTCCTGGGTATACCGGGGAGAGTATTTCTCAAGTTCGATATGGGGAAACTCTGAAAACGTTTATTATGATGGATGTGGGAGTTGAACCCAAGACTCAAAAAACCCATGGTCCTGCCGACGACGCCATTTGTTTAAGTATTAGTGGGGTATTAGTCCGTTTAAGTGCTATAAGGCTTAGTTTGGGTAAGCTATCGGTTAATACTTTGCAAGTGCTATAAGGCTTAGTTTGGGTAAGCTATCGGTTAACCTTTTGCAAGTGGTCAAACGGGCTAATACCCCGCCAATACCTTATCAAATAGCGTCGTCGACAGACCATGGGGTTTTGGGTCGTGGGTTCGATCCCCACCATCCACAACAATAAGCTTGTCAGATTTTATCCACATGTCGAAGTTGAAAAATACTCTCCCTGGTATCCCCAGCAAATGAAACGGCTTGGATATTGACAGGTCCGCCGTATATCCGGCCGACCTGCTATCCCGCCATTTCAGGGGGGGAGAGTGCTATAAGGATTAGTTTGGGTTAGCTATCGGTTAATCTTTTTGCAAGTGGTCAAACGGACTAAAACCCCACTAATAGCTTAACAGGTGTTTACAGGTTGGAGAGCGGGTGTATATAAGCATGGGAGTGTTTAAGCTACGCACGTACGTTACAAGATCTTTGTTAAATAAGTGACCGAAGACGTCACGATACACCTGAGAATTACAACAATGTTGATTATAAGTGTGGTGTTCGCTTTTAATATTGTTATGCACCAGGTATAGGTTATTTTGTCTTCTCGATGAAGTCCATTGAGGAATGAGATTATGACTATGAATGCGGCTCGTAGTTATACCAACCCAAAATGTTCATGATTCGTATAAACATCAAACACGTTACCTAGGACCGAAGTGTTTTTGAAAAATGAACAACGCCGAAAACCATTCTAAACTTGAGAAGTGAACAGAAACAACGAACGTTACTGAGTCAATATCACGCCGAAATGCAATACTTACACGGTACAACTAGGGTACCATGTGATGCTAATCCGCCTCGTGACCCTACTGTTGTGGTAGAAAGAGCTGGCCGCCGGCTTTACACCCAATCATTTAATACATATCTGTCGCGTTTAACCTCCCACAACTCATCACATGTCACCCGCCAATATGTCGGGATCCAACGATCACACTGATGAATGAACCGGTATCCAAGGTTGAGTGGGTTTCCCAACCCTTAGCCCAGATCCGAAGAAACACTTACTACTTCGTCCACATCAATGTACTCAATAAGCGTGTATAAAAACTTTCTCGTTAACTTTCATTTCAAGGCTTGAACCCTAGCCTCGTTCAGTATTTGTATTCAACCCACCTTGTTTATTCAAAATAATGTATACAAACATAGTCAAACGATGAACAGTAACGGTATTATATATGTATCATGATACCGCTATAACCCACAGCTGTCAAGGATGGTCGTTGCATGTTTATCCTCAGCAATAACCATTTCAACCATACGTGACAAAAGCCGCGAGGGGTGCCGTGAAATTCCCAAACGTCCCTTGAACCTTCATTCCTAGCCCCCCGAAACAGTTTTCTCGGCGTACACATATACGTATTGCAGATATACGCAACAAGCCCCGCAACCAACATAAAAACAATATGTATTCGAGAACACCATTCATTCTGAAACAACACGTCAACGAAATCTAGAAAATCAACCAAAACATACACATGTAACAACAACCACCCGGACACAAAATTCTCATATCATAACGATGGTCGCACACGAAATCACACGAAATTCCGTCAAAAGATGGAACCCATATACCCTGGGTTTCCAAACTAAGATATCTATGCGTCAGAAACATCACATAGTCTACATAATACTATGTATCTGGTATAGCTTTTTGCACAAACCTGAAATGCGCTAAAACTGCTCGTTGCAAAAAACATGTTCGTCGAGAACGCAAGAACAAACAGACCGAGAGACGGGGTAATCACAGCAGCGCATTTCATTGTATCATTTGCCCACCTTACCACCTCCTTGCAATTAGTTTTCGGCATCAGTCAACTGGGTCCAACGCATGTCCGTAGTGTCTTAGGTTGAGTGAGGAGCGGTAGTAAAAAACAAGTACGCTGCTCGATAACCTGATCCTGACCGTCGGTATACTGAGCAATCTCCGGGCCGCGTCTCCTCTGTATCAGGTGTGTGGAGAATTTCATTGCCTTTTTCAAGAAAGCGGTTGCGTTGACATAATATGCTACCTGGTTTGATGTAGAGGAAAGGAGCACCACTCAGCGATCACCCACTACACGCTAGGGCATGTTTTCGTGAGCACCACTAACACCAGCACCAGGCGTTGATGTGATATCTACAGAACCGCAACACCTTCGACGACATCTGGGGGGGGGGGGGCGAAAAAAACGGGGCGTATAATCGTACATTAGATAATAATAATGTGAAAACGGAGTACAGGTAGATATGAAAAAATTGCGGTAGACCACACCACCAACTTATTACGGAAGACAACCCGAAGGGTGCGCCAGCTCGCGTTGGGCTGCGAAAGCAACTGAGTTAAATGGACACACGACGCGTATGAAAATACGTGGAAGTGTGGTGAGCTAAAGCTTTATTTTTCCCCATCCGCCGGATGATAAAAAAAAAGCAAGGTATTTCGTGCCTATGTAATGGAGTACCCTCCGTAGAAGGATAGTTTACAGATTCGACGTGAAACCATGTCATGGTTGAGGTAAAGCCACGTGATATTAGATGCCATACTCACGTCAAGGCCATCATAGATGGGCGGTAATGTAGGTGACGATGATGCGACAAGAGGACGCCCCTCAACTCACTACCTGCTCTACCCTGTTTTACCCTGCTCTACCCTGCGCTACCCTGCAGCCCTATTATGTCTGTCTTTTAGTATCCAATGTAGGGCAATAATGCGTATAAGCTTTTGAGTCTATCCAGCGGGCCATGAGGAGAAACCAACAAAGACATCGGAACCAATGAGGAGCACGCTTCCCAACCCCGACCAACCACGCATCCCCCACTCGGAGTACCTCTACACCTACCTGCCGTCTGCATGATCGCCTGACAATCTTTACCAAACGAAGTAGGGCAGGCTTAACGAAAGGGACGTAATGGAGCGCGGGCACATCAAGCGTTCCTTTCCAAACACAGATGATATGCACTTCTCCTCCTCGTTTTCAATAGTGGTGACATTGCATAACCACATCACCTCGCTTGCTGTATTTGTAATATGTATCTCTGTATTGGAATTGGCGACCTCAGAGCCCCATATCGGCACGGTTAAAAGCCACGGGCGTATAGTGGTACATTAGCAAATAATAATGTGAAAAGGAAGTACAGGCAGATATGTTAACATTGCGGTAGTCCACACTACCAACCTAATACGTAGGGTATTTCGTACCGACCGTCTGCATGATCGCCTCCCAACCGCTGTTAAACGAAGTATGCCTAACGAGGTAACGTAATTGAACGCGGGTGCATCAAGCGTTCCTTCAAAACACTGACTATTTGCACTTCTCCCCCTCGTGCTCAACGGTGGTGACGTTGCATGACCACATCACCTCGCGTGTTGTATTTTGCAATACGTATCTCTGTCTTATAATTAACGACGTCAAAGCCCAACATTGGCGAGGTAAAATCAAGGTATCTACATGGTTGCACAGTTCGATTGAGATGTTCTGTTTTGCGATACATGTACAACAACACACCACGAAGCCATAACACGTTGTGTACCACACATAAAAATTGTATTGTGTACCATACCCAACATCAAATCTGCCAGGATAATAAACGATACCAGGCAGGGGATATAAACTGATGCATTCCTCCTACAACCGTCAGATTGGTCCCCTGAAAGGATTTGCAGTTTCCGCGCACATATTGAGTTGTGCCGCCCGCCCCCCCCTTCCATCCCCCCCACCCCCCCGATCCCTCTTGTTCAAACGTATTCGAACGCCCCACGCACCTAAAATCAAATTCTGCCAAAGTAACAAACACTACCAGGCAGCTGATATCACCTCATTATATTTCTAGCCATCCATGCTGTAGCCCAAACAACCACCCCCACCTCTCCCCCCACCAACGCCCCACTGCTATCAAGGCAGACATGCAAGCAGGGGGGATAAAAGATCCAGTACTTGCAGCCTGCCCGATGAGCCGTATAGTTTTGTAACCTACGGACACCAGATTCATGATTCACGTATGTACCAGCGATATAGGATATATATATAAGTATTATTGGAATATGAGTGTTTTCTATTGGATGGTGGTGCGTTGTCAGAATGTCAGCCACCCCGCTGGAAACATGCCTTCTTTGGTATGTTTAGTTCTGGGTTGATTCTGATGGGGTACGCCCTTTATATCAGTCTTGTCTTGGTCCAGTTGTTGCCCCTGATTTGGGGGCGGCTTCTGGCCGATCTTGACTCATCCCATGTCTTCATTGTGATATTATGCTCGGATTCGCGACAATAATACCAGGTATAGTCTAATGGATTTTTCTACATAACGATCAACATCTGGGACTTCTCTTTTATCCGCTGCCACCGCGCAACCAAGGCCCCCGCATGAGGTGGCCCACGCGAGCAAGCCGACCCTGAGCATGGAATTCCCATCACACTAGTGAAAACGATGACCATTACCTTGGAACCGTACTCGGGGAGGTGAACGCGCTGGACCGGGGTGACCCAAAACGCTTTTTTTTTCCGGGATGCTTCAGGAGCGATTTCTCTTCGTCATCGACCTCCATGACAGTGACGGAACCAGCACGTACACCAGCAGCAACAGGGAGCAAGACCACCGAGACGCAGCCTAAGACAACCAGACACAGGAACAGGCGGAGCAGTCAGGGATGGATAGCGATGGACCAGAAGAGCCACGGTCCTTCACCTGCTAGCCAGACCTCCTCGTACATGCTTGCATTGAGCGAGCGATTTCGGCGCTGACTTTTGAGCTGCAGCTACGAGAAATTCTTCGCGACGATTATTGGGAAAGGGGGGATGGTAGTGAAAGGACAGCCGGCAAAGCTAACGGGAATGAGCGTGGAGCTCCAACATGCATGTGCACAGCAGGGGATTTGGGGAAGGTCAGGGGAGGAAGCGAGCAGGACAAAGAAAGGGAGGAGCGGACCGCCCCTTCCGGGCCAGCACGCGCCTCAGCTCTCAACAAAAGACGCGTATTCATTTCTCTTGATTTTTGTTGTGTTGTTCCATACTACTCTCTAGAGTTGATTGGTGTGTTGTTTTTTTGTGTGTGTATTAGGTATCAGGTGGTACGTACAGGTCAGTATAGTGTCGTTAGTTCCTGAAGAGTTCAGGTCGATTTTTCATTTTTCAACGCACGTATGATATATACATATTGTATAAAATAACACGGTATGATTTTGTATCAGGGTCGCATGTAAGTTGGCACGACTTTCGTGATAACTTTTGAGAAAGATGGTACATTCACTCGTTGTTCTTCCTGCCCGATGTCCTTCTCTTTGTATCAAGCCACTTTGGGCGACAACGTGCAATCGCCCAAGTGGACAAGGTGGAAAAGAGGACCCAACTTCGGCCAGCAGACCAATGAGGCGTAGGGAAGGTCGGCCCGACGGCCGGGGTCAGCAGTACTAGAGAGGGACGGATGTAGCACGAGATGAAATGTTAATGACTTTTCAACGGTCGTTCTATTTTTGATGTTTTCCGCGCGTTTTTTTGTGCTTCTTGCAATGGTACGCTGCTGACGACGTACCTGGCAGCAGATTATGGTACCGTATGCAGTCCGTCTAAATATTTCATGATCTCCGTGCTTTCTAAATACGAGTATTAACATGGGATGTTGGGGACATGAAGTAGCCCCCCCTCGTGACTGAGCTCGTAGGTGAGGTATGACCACACATATGTAGCCCGCTCGTGCCATGAGGCAGCAGAGAATTGATCAGCTATGCTGCATGATTTGGTAATTGGGGGTATCATTGCTGTTGGGATTTACTATCTGCAAGGTATCTTTTATGATACTCTTTGGTTAGTCCTGGGATTTTTCGGGGTTGTGTTATTTTTTCAGAAGATATTAGGTATACCTGGTATTAATAGTATGTATGTGGTGAAAGTGTACAGGTATAAATTGTGGATGATTTGTTCTTGAATCATCAACATGGGTGATAGCCATTGCGCACGCATACACGCGGACGCACGTATGTCACGAACGATCATTTATGGTCGGTTGACGTTATGTGTGGTATAATATCACTCGTCAGGTACTCTCCTAATGGGTGTCTAATATGATAGGAGATGTGATGTTTGATTGCCTGATCATATCAGAGCTGATTTTTCTTTTTTATTGTCAACTCTGTTGGTACAGGTCGCAAGGCATCGTGACTCGTTCAGCGGACACGTCGATTCAAGATCTATGCGCCTGGACTGATGATCAGATTGATGGTGGTGATTTATTGTAGATATAATATAGAGTTGGGGATATTGGATTTCAATTTTTGACGCTGTTATTTATTCGGGTTTTGGATTTGTGACTGACCGATGTCCGGGGGATGTCAAATATGTGCTGGTAAAATAAGAGAACTATGTTTTATTTTCGGGATAAATGCATCAGATGTAGAGGCACTGCTATCAAGGCAGACATGCAAGAAGGGAGGATAAAATATCCAGTACTTGCAGCCTGCCCGATGAGCCGTAAAGTTTTGTAATCTACGGGCACCAGATTCATGATTCACGTATGTACCAGCGATATAGGATATATGGTATTGGCAAAATTATTGTTTTCTGTTGGATGGTGGTGCGTTGTCAGAATGTCAGCCACCCCGCTGGAAACATGCCTTCTTCGGTATGTTAAATTCTAGGTTGACTCTGATGGGGTACGCCCTTTATATCAGTCTTGTTTTGGTCCAGTTGTTGCCCCTGATTTGGGGGCGGCTCTCTGGCCGATCTTGACTCATCCCATGTGTTCATTGTAATCATATGCTCGGATACGCGACAATAATATAGTCTAATGGATTTTTCTACATAACGATCAACATCTGGGACTTCTCTTTTATCCGCTGCCACCGCGCAACCAAGGCCCCCGCATGAGGTGGCCCACGCGAGCAAGCCGACCCTAAGCATGGGTTTTCCCATCAACTAACGACTGTACTGAACTGTACGTACCACCTGATACGCACACAAAAACAACAACACATCAATCAACTCTAGAGAGAAATATGTAACAACACAAGAATCAAGGAAAACTAATACGCGCCTTTTGTGAGCCGGGGCTCGTGCTGGCGCGGAAGGGGCGGTCCCCTCCTCCCTTGCTTTGTCCTGCTCGCTTCCTCCCCTGACCTTCCCCAAATCCCCTGCTGTGCACATGCATGCTACTGCTCCACGCTCGTTCCCATTAGCTTTGCTGGCTGTCCTTTTACTGCCATTCCCCCTTTCCAAATAATCGTCACGAAGAATTGCTCGTAACTGCAGCTCAAAAGTCAGCCCCGAAATCGCTCGCTCAATGCAAGCATGTACGAGGAGGTCTGGCTAGCAGGTGAAGGACCGTGGCTCTTCTGGCTCATCGCTGTGCATCCCTGACTGCTCCGCCTCTACCTGTTTCTGGTTGTCTTTGGCTGCGTCTCGGTGGTCTTGCTCCCTGTTACTGCTGGTGTACGCGTGGGTTCCGTCACTGTCGTGTAGGGTGGAGGTCGATGACGAAGAAAAATCGCTCCTGAAGCATCCCGGTAAAAAAGCGTCTTGAGTCACCCCCGGTCCAGCGCGTTCACCTCCCCGAGTACGGTTCCAATGTGATATGAAAACCCATCCTCAGGGTCGGCTTGCCCACGGTACGATCTCTGTTAGCGTCACCACTCGCGAGCGTATTGAAGTACCTCGTACACGGGGTTGCCTAGGTCATCATGCAGTGGATCATGCCAAGGTGGGAGCCGTCGATGGGCCCTCGGAAGCAGTCGTAAGAAAGAGTGCAAGTATATTATAAAAATTTAGTATATATATCATCGTTTTCTCCCCATGAAATGAGTCATGATCGGCCAGAAGCCGCCCACAAATCAGGGGCAAAAACTGGACCAAACCGGCATTTTTTTTCATGTATGTATGTACCGGAACAGGTTTTTATGAATTAAATTACGCGGGTGAAGCCCACGAAAAAAATATGAAAACCCCTTGAAATTAATGCTGAACGGATTTTTGTGTATTGGCGCCTATTTCGACGGTGGCTTGCGTCTTGCGTATTGTTTTAGTTGTACTGTAATTGCCACTACTCTTCGAAATTGTATCCAATTTAACCAGATGTTTTGCGTTGGATTCCTTAGGTTATTTGCCTGTATCTCCGACCGGAAAGTATTTTATACCTGGCAATAGTAGTAGCGTCTTTGGCCGTTGTTTCCACACATGTTATTACACAAGCCACTATCTGGAATTTTCTATCTTTTTTTTATTCTGGGTCTTTTTCCTCCATCTTCTCTGGTGAAGAGCGAGTTGGCTAAATTCGATGGAGGTCGACGAGCAGGGGGTATGTTGAAACCTATCGGCGACAAACAATTACGGGCAGTCCCGGCCGGGAGGGATAACGACACCTACCCATGGAAAGGACGAGGCCTATCTGTGAATGAAACCTCACCAAGTCGAGCCGGAAAGAACACGTGTATGAAACCAATGCTAGGAAAAATGTCCTTCTCGCTGCTTATTCCAGGCCGCAATCTTCCTGCTGAGTACAGCGGATGCAGCGGTGTCCCATTTATTTCGGAAGATGTCCTTTTCTGCGTATCTCCTGGGACATCTTGCACACTTAAGGTTTGCACCATCCACCATCACTAACTGTGCACATTGCGCCCGGGCGTCCACAATATGGTCCGTGGCCAATTTGATGTGTAAAGACGCGGGAAGCCTGTCGAGGGGGCCGCAACTATACCGGAGGCGGAGAAACACTCCACGCCTATGTATATCGGTGATCTCCAGACGCCCTCCACCTATTTAATATTGCCAAATGATGTGTTTCATTCACATGGTACCGCTAATTTACCCATCGGCATCCAGGGCATCCAGTGCCCGTGCCGATCCTTCACCCCCAGAGGGTTTCAAGCTCTGTGGTCACAAACTACGAGACAGCGATATATATAGCACATACCGTACGGATATTTAACCATGCACGCACTGGATACGAACAACGGAACCTGCACAAGCCAGAAAACCAGGTAGGGTGTAGGGAAACACTCGTACAAAGCAGAAGAAAGAAAAACAAAGAAGCATACAAGGAAGCAAAAAGAAAGAAAGCAGGGCAAGGCAAAAGAAGAAGAAATGACAAGAAGGCAAGTCTTGACACCAATATTCGGGGTACTGGAGAATACATGCGACGCATGCCTCTTTTCTAACAACAAAAAGGAAACGCAAGGGGGAATTCAAGGTACCCAGAACATCAAGATGTGGGAACAAAACAAATGTCAAAACAGACAGAAGAAAAAACGTGGGCATGACCGACATAAGCGAACGACAAGTCCTGAATCGGTACAACACACGCCGGGTCGCCTGCCGCTATTGCAGCTGGTGGCACCCGCAGCTCATCCCCTGCGGCCGTAGCGCTGCCAAGACTGCTGTCCATAATTATTCCCATAGCGTGCTCGTTAGCTCCAAGCGGGGTAGGTGTTAAGTCATTGTATTACGTCTCCCAACCACAGGATAAAGGCAAGTCGAGCAGAGAACTCATGCGTAAGACCTCTGAGAAGATAGCTCGTGCGTAAGACCTCCAAGAAGAGTGAGCTCCCGAGCGAGAGCGCACAGCAGTATACCACCAAGAACGCCAACCAGGTACTACGAGGCACCCAATAATAGTCCAGAGGCCCGATTCGGCACGAAACTGATACGTAACTGTCATACTGAAAATCCCAAATCAACACCCTTCCGGATTCTTCACAATGTACAAGAGAGTGACGAATCAACAATTGGCTCAATTCCATCACCAAAAACAACAAAAATGGCAAGAGGAAACTCATCCCCATGGGCGAAAACCTCTCCCATACTTCCACTTACAACCATTGTAATCACAAGAAGAGACTACAACAGCCGCGCCATCAGGGCAAAAACTAATGCGACAGATAAAATGCCATAGATCGCAAGGTCACCCGGCCAAAGGTCTCCCGTTGTCTCCTACTATCGCTATACATACACAGATCATATCGGTCAAACAATATAGACTAAATTCTTGCCCGCAAACACAAAATATATCTGACTCGAAAATCAGCCCACGCCTTCCCCGATACAAGGAGTATCTGACCATCCACAAGCCACCTCATTTTTATTGCAAAACAAATTCCAAACAACTTGCTTGTGAAATAATCAAATTTTCAAAATATATCATCCCTTGAATTCCCAAACAAGATTGCAACCACCCATCAAGTTCGGAAAAACAACATCGGTAATCCAATGACTAATATTGACTTTGCATCCCCTCTCTCATTTGAGACCAGTATTCCTGTACTGTACGGTCTCAAGGATGCCCCATCCTATCTCTTCAACACACGTAGACAACCACAAACAAGAGCCACCATCACTACCATACATCAGCGGTACACCTCTCAATTAGGTACACCTACGTACCCTTTTCTCCACATCGTTATTGTATGTATATCAGCTCCACAAGTCGCCTTCTGGTCTCGTCTACTACACCAGAAAAACACTACAAGTTTTTCGAATTTACAAATACTGTTTGACTTGAACATGACAACACACTTTCGAATTTACCAAGCGTTGTCGTATTGTACATCAGCTCCACCAGTTCCCTTCTGGTCCTGCCTATACCAGAAAAACACTACCTGGGACACGTTTTTCGGGTTTACAAAGACTGTTTGATTTGAACATGAAAAACACTTCAAACCTACCTGGCAAAAAGGGCTACTTGTATCATCCAGAACGAATTTCAGATGATACTATCTGCGGATCTCCACTCTAACCGCAAATTAACCGCCTATTATTTAACGGGTCTTCACTCTTGCCGTAAATAAATAAACGCCATATTCGACCAAAAGCAATGATTCGACCGAAAAGTGAATCCATCGTGAAAAAAAAATCACCACTTTGACCAGACCAGTACCACCCCCCCGCCGCGCGAAGTTGCCGAACCATGAAGCTCCGGCTGGCGAAATAATGAACCGATCTGCTCCCACCATGACTTCTCCTGCTGATGTTGCTGCTTGCATATCATGGAGCGCGTGCGGCCATGCCGCTCGACTTGTTGCCAGGACGAAACCCCATCGGTATTTGGTACTGCTGCAGACAGCCCACGATTACCCCACGTTTTTCCTACCACTGTTACCAGCAGCAGGAAGCACGCAGCTATTACGCCGCGCGACTTCGCCTCACTAAATCACTCACCATGGTAGGGTGCACACGGCTGGCGGCCATGCGACTTCTCACGGAAAAATGCAGATAACCCCATACCTGCTGCCTCCACAACCAACCTTCTGAAGTAGAGGGCGCACGGCAAACATATAACAAAATAAATGCCGCGCGGCTAAAATCCCCCCGCTCGCAACACACGGCGAGGGTGCCTACGGCTGTACTTCTGCCATAGGGTTTTTAGCCGCTGCTGTAAACCCCCCTGTCTGCTGTATACGGCGGGATGTCCTAGGTTACGCTGTCACCATGGACGTAAGCTGCTGCTACTTCCTGCCTACGGTCAAGCTCCAACCTAGGGCTTTAGCTACTACTGCTGTAGTACATAGTCTACAGCAGCAGTCTACAGCAGCAGTGGCTTCTCCCTGAAAGCGACGTCTCCACAAAAACAACCTCTCTGGGTCCGAAGACAACTCGCCTATCAAGCTGCTCTCCCTCTTCCACTAATGAAGAATTCCGACGATGGCAGTACAGTATATCTCCCTGCCATGCAAGCGGTGGCTCTCTCCTTCTCCCCTCCGGACTCCTCCTTGCGCTTTGCTGCTCATCTCCGCTGATCTCCGAAAAGTCTGGCTCCACAAACATGGCCCTCCCTTCCCCACCAAGCTTCGATGAAAGCACGGCCCTGTTCCAATACTGCTGGCCCGTAGACCTCTCATGAGGCTAGACAGAATTGGTTCTCTCTAGAGTGTTCGTTAGCTCTAAGCGGGGTAGGTTTCAAGTCATTGTATTTCGTCTCCCAACCACAGGATAGAGGCAAGTCGAGCAGGGAACTCATGCGTAAGACCTCTGAGAAGAGTGAGCTCCCGAGCGAGAGCGCACAGCAGTATACCATCAAGAACGCCAACCAGGTACTACTAGGCACCCAGTAATAGTCCAGAAGCCCGATTCGGCACGAAACTGATACAAACTATCATACTGAAAATCCCAAATCAACATAGCACGCCCTTGTTCGCTTTCAGCTACCTGGATCGGTACGATATTCACTCATACCAACACCTGTGCCCCTCGGCAATACTTCGCGTCGTCCCCCATCTGCTTTTGCCCATGGTACCACCATTGCTGAACCCTCTCGAAGAGCGCCAGCGCTCCATTGCAACCTGCCGCATCGTTTCGCCGAACAGGAAGAGGTCCGCAACAGCTCGTTTGCTTCCGCGAAGGGAGATCGCTCCTTGTAGGCTACCATCCCGGCCCAGCGCGCGTAGTACCTCTTCGATGGCGCAAGAAGATGGTGGTTTGAGTCCACTAGCAGCGACGGCTACAAGTGATGTTGGGGTTACAGTCACCTAAGGAGGCATTGTAAAACATGTTTGTGTCTATGCATATCCTGTACGAGCGTTCGAGCACCGCGCCCCTCTCCTCCTCGTAAGAGACCCTCGATCTTTGTTCCCATTGCATGATCTGAAGCTTACTAGGCATCGCCCGCACCACGACAAAACTTTGTCAAGCCGTTCGAGCCTGAATCTACGAGAATGCCGACTAAGTGTCCAAGTGCAGGAGTGGTCAACGCGCACGTCCACCGCAATTACCATTATTAGTACTAGACTTCAGCGCCCTTGCTTTCAACGACGTTCTTCGACGAAGCGGGTGCTCACCTGATCTGAAGCTCCATGTGATAATTCGCATGGTTCTCACGATATCATCCGCTAGTGTCGCCAGATCAATGAAGATCACCAGAGCCAGTTGAATGCGGTTGATGATCCCCGCAGCTACGTACAGCAGAACGACCTAAGACAGTCTCTAGGAACAGCTCCACCATGTCCCGCGAAAGCAGCCGCAGTGCAGATGGATTCCACGCAGCGAGCTTGTATGACCTCAAATGTGTAGTGCTTTCCATGAACTGCCCGGTTCTGTGGATGCCAACCATCGCTCATCATCTAAGAGATTTGCGTACGTAGAGGGAGAAAATCGAGCTTCTGCAATATACCAACGAAACACTAAGAAGGGCACTCTTCACGACGACCGTCAGTCAATAATGCCAACGCACACATGCTGCGTACCTCGTACTGGGGTTAAATAAGACCTTACCGTGGGAGCGAATGCGTGTGCTGTTCAAGTATGTACAACTTCAAGCGCCCAAACCGAGGACGGGCGCGTCTACCAGGTGCCATGACTAACATATAACTCGCATCCCACCCGGCAGCAGGTGTATACACTACAGTAGTTTTCTTACTAAGAACACCAGCCGCAAGAAAGGATAATAACTTCGGAATGGGTTGTACATGAAATAAGTGCAGAACGCACCCTTTCCCAAATAAGACATCCAGGTTGGGTCAGAGTTATTAATATACGCGTTTCTAAGTATCTACCAGGTGCCACGGTATCATATCCCGTACCTGATACAGTACAGGGCACCTGCTGTTGTAATAAAAAACGCAAATAATAACACGGGTTCAATTTCTTATCTGAGGGAGGGTGAGCTCTGTATTATAATGTCAGTATATCAGCTCCCGGGGTTCTTACTTACGTATCTTTCCCAGCCTGGCTTTCTTCGCTCGTTTTCTCGGCAGGGGTTATGTATTGTAAGTGTCCTGCTGTTGTTCGGTACAGGTAAACGGGACATCAGCAAGAAACAGGCTTGCATTTACAGAAATACAAGAAATCCGGCAGCCGATACACAGAGGTTGATGGACTGCTGTAGAACGGACCCTCCTCAAAATAAGAAACCCAACCTTGGGCGGTTTTCTGTTTCATTTTAGGGGTCTTGTACGGTATGTCCTGCAGTATTTAATAAAATATTTCAAGGACGTCAGCCGCGAGTTAGACGAATTTCGGGTCAATACTCATATTTGCAAGCTGCGTTGTTGGTACTTGCATAATACTTTGTGGGTGAGTTTTTTCCTAATTAGAGGGGTCCTATTCTTTTGTTTCAAAAGTAGACTATATATAGTCTAGTCTATATGAGGGATTGGGGTAACCCAGGTTCGACTCGCAACTTGCAACGACTTCTCTTCTTGTTCTTCGTAGCGTGGAGGACACGCCAGGTTGGAGCAAGGTTCGACGGAGAACCAAGCGACGGTAACGATAGAAGTGCCTTGAGGCAACGAAAGGTGCTTCGCAGACGAAACAGAGAGTCGACAGAGATTACTTGTCAGCGGAAAACGTGATTACCCGCCTCTCTGTCATCGGAATCTACGGAGACTCCACGACCACTTTTAGTACAACAAGACACGATGTCCAATGCCTCTGGAACGGCTACCGTTCATACAAACCTCCACGAGAAGATCTGTTTACGTAACGGCAGAAAGTGTACCTGTGATCCATATCAAATGGATTCGAAACCCATTGTGATTCCACGCGCAGGTTTGAGTCCTGCCGTCGACGCCAGATGAGGGAAAGGGGTGACCAAGGTTCGACTCGCAACTTTCAACGACTTCTCTTCTTGTTCTTCGTAGCGTGGAGGACACGCCAGGTTGGAGCAAGGTTCGACGGAGAACCAAGCGACGGTAACGATAGAAGTGCCTTGAGGCAACGAAAGGTGCTTCGCAGGCAAAACAGAGAGTCGACAGAGATTACTTGTCAGCGGTAAACGTAATTACCCGCCTCTCTGTCATCAGAATCTACGGAGACTCCACGACCACTTTTAGTACAACAAGACACGATATCCAATACCTCTGGAACGGCTACCGTTCATACAAACCTTCACGAGAAGATCTGTCTACTTAACGGTAGAAAGTGTACCTGTGACCCGTAGTCTAAATAGACTATATATTTTTTTTCAGTGTTGTACCTGGTATACATTACAGCGTACATGACAAAAACGGCCTTCAATACATGAAACTTGAGTACAAGTAGCCCTCCTAGTCAACAACTCACGTGCTCCGGAATCTCACACATGCACAGGATAGACGCTGAGACGCCTTGATGCAGCTGTCGAGGAACTCCCAGCTGTACACATAAGAAGACGTGTACTCGTGTCCGCCATCAGTGAGCTTTGCGGTCCGGTATCTCCTTCGATGTTTTGATTGCAAGGGATCATCGGAGTAAAACCCGCAAACCACAAACCGGCGCGTGCCGACCATGACGATAACAACGGTTGACCGTAGACATGGCGTGCGCTTGTCCTCCAGTCATGGGGCCGGATCAAGCGCCCACGAGGCCTTCACAGCAGCCGTGGTAGCACGCGTGCTTGCGTAAGGCCACTATATCGTGTTGTTGCAGCCGGTCCAGTTCATGCTTGCCGACCTGCAGGTCGCCTGCTATCCTGCACCATGTGATTTGAGGCGGCCCCCTCTCTGCCCCCTCTTATCTGCTCTCTGCTTTCTGCTCTCTGTTTATCTGCTCTTTGCTCTCTGCTCTCTGGTTTCTCTCTGCACTGCTCTTGTTCTCTACTTGCCCGCCAGCATGCGGCGCAGTGGGGACTTGGTGGTGGGGAAAGAGATGTGATTGGTCGTGCATGGTTCGCTGCGGATCATATCATCCGCCAATACAAGGTAGAAATTATATGCTCTGATTGGCTGTTACAGGATGCAACGCAGAAAATGATGTTTTGATTGGCCAATGCAAGGTAGAATCTGTCCCGCTATGTTTTTAGTTTGCCGACCAAACCGAGACTGATATAGAGGGCGTACCCCAGAATCAACCCACAACTAAACATACCGTAGAAGGCATGTTTCCAGCAGGGTGGCTGGCATTCTGGCAACACACCACCATCCAATAGAAAGCACTTTTAATTTCCCAATATCATACCTGGTATATCGTATATCGCTCGTACATACGTGAATCATGAATCTTGTGCCCGTAGATTACAAAACTATACGGCTCATCGGGCAGGCTGCAAGTACTAGATCTTTTAAACTATTTATTATCTACAGCACCAAGCACCAAGCAGATCATGGAAGTTATCAGATTTTTCTTTTTATTATCACTTTAAATACTTGCCTTGCAATGCACAGCAGTTTTATCAGGAATTTAACCATTGAGGACCCGCCGTCTGTCCTCCCCTCCAGACGTTTGTCCTATACGTGCTCTTTGAATTATTTCTTGTGTCGTATACCTGATACGCGATTCTAGTCGTCTGTCGTATACACAGAGTGCCTGTAATATATATATATATATTAGCAATATTATGATAAACATAAGGGGATTCGCCGGCGGCCTGGATGGCCGCCGGTCACAGCCTTGCGTCACACCGGAAAAGTTAGAAGCATTGTGGCGAAGGACGAAGGTCAGACATAATGATTTGAGACGCAATGCCAAGAGTTGAGAGGGCTGTACATGCGGAAGAGTTGATGCCAAGAGTTATGGTGTGATATCATACAAGAGCTCCGCATGGGCGCCGGCATTCGCCGGCGCCCATGCTTCGGGTAGGGCAGGGCAGCACTTCGACAACTTAAGGTGTAGCTGTTCGATTTGGCATGCATTGAACTTCAAAGTAATGCCAAGAGTTTAATACGAACATGGGATTATGAAAGTCATGCTTTGACAAAAGAAAATACGTAATATTATACAACAAAGAAGGCAAGGATAGGCGAAACAAACTATGTTAAATGCGCCGTCAAGTAAAAGTTGGCGTCTGTCAAACAAAAATACCGAAAAGAGTATTATTATTGAGAATCTGCGTCGCCTCTAGGCGAAACAAAAGAGGCCGTGGCATTAATGAAGAGACTGCACTGCTGTCCCCGTGGCAATGGAGGTTCGAAGCCGACAGGATGCAAAGTCGGTTTGCATCAAACGTCGACATGGGGACGTGTCAGCTGGCGAGGTTTTGGAAGAAGATTGCTTTGTTTGTTACGTGAAGGCTGTCGCATTGATTGGTCTGCGTGGTCGCGGGCGAGGAGGAAAACGTAGAAGAGGAAGGCGATCTCTCGTTGAGGCGGCGTTGTCTAAGATTGGTGCGGGGATGGCTTTGCTCGTACGGGAGGTTGGCGTAGCGCTTCTTCTCTGTTTTTTCTCGGGAAGGCGGGATATGTGTGTCTGCTGTCTTTTCTTCGTGGGGGCTTTCACGTTGTCGAAATCGGACGCGTCCCCTCAATTCATAATATCCGGAGTGTCTCTACCATGACGAGTGCTGATAGTGTCGTGCGTATTTCCTAGAGACTGACATATTATTTACTGGTATTAAATAGTAATAATAATATACCTTTGCAACATTTTTTTTTCTTCATCCCATGTATAATCCCCGCACCACTCTCGCGCTCCCTCCCAGTAGTAACTCAGAGCCGGGGTCACATAGCGGGCCCTCCTCCTCCCTCCCCACTTCGGCACGTGCTTTCATTTTTACCGCGAGGAGAATCCAGCATTTTCTTCTCTCGTCGACTCGCGTCGAACCAACCCACGCTGCTAGGCGCTCTCAGCAGTTAGTTGAACCCTGTTTTTTTTTGCATTTTTGTAAATAAAGTCAAATGTCATCGTGGTGGGTGTCGAACTCAAGGACAACCAAACGTTAGTAGTATTCGAGGGTAAAACCACTATTATTAATAGACCGCCGGGGCGGCCGGCTGACAATTGATTAAAGCAAAACAGGATATTTGCATAGAGATTACATTCACTCCCCCATATTGTATGATATTACGATGGTTGACGCGATATGTATAGAATAAAGCGCCAAATACCTAAATATCAGCGTACGCGGAGTTTTAGATATCATGAATAACGAACGACCGCGACGGCAGAGCACGGCAAAGCATAGCGCTTCGCTCTACTGAGCTAGCGGTGCGCTGCTGAGCTGAGCCGCAGGGCATCGCAGGGCACTGCACGGCGCTTCGTTGCTGTAAGCTATAGCGCTGCGATGGGGTGCTGGGCGGTGTCGAGCTGATGAGCCAAGCTCAGATCTCAGCCGCTGAAGCTTCGTCAAGTACAAAACAAATGGTGCCAATCAAAGAAAAGCTAAAGCTGGACCGTTCCGCAACTAATGCACAGGCGGCAAATTAGCGGCAATTGGTAGGAGGTTCAACTTACTAGACAAAAAGGAAGAAAAATCGCGAAAAGGTTCAAAATCGTGTTGGCAGAAAAACCAAATTTGCAGGATGCAGCTGAAAGGTCAAGAAACAGGCAATATTTCCGTTGTTGTTGTTGTTGTCGTTCTCACATTAACTCGCATAATCAAGTCCGTGGTCACAGGACAGGCTCCAGTCACTCTGGAGCTGAGGAATACCCTAGGGGAAAAACACAAACAAAAGGTGGTACACGCATGAATCACAGCTGACGCAATTCATGCCTCCACCAGAAACATATAAAAGTGAAATCGGGAGTCAGTCTACCATGTGCCAGGTCCATGCTGGTGCATACGTCTCATTACTCGCGCCTGGAAAAACCGACTACACCGCTTGCCACCCAAGAAAGACTACCACGCATATATTACACGTGGTATCTATCACTACGCATACGCACAACAGACGCAAGTCAATTGGCAAAAAGAAAAAAACAAAGAGAAAGGAAAGGAAATGGGTGCATGGGGCCAAGAAAAAGAAAAGGTGAATAAAATTTGGGGGGTCTACTGGCGAGTTTGCCACCAGAACGATGCCACGTGTTTTTTCGACGATCTACAGCAGTACTACGAATGACTTCCGATACACCCACCGAAGCACGGACTACCGGCGAATTACGCGATCGACAGCTGGCCGTGGTTGTCACGTGTCTCTGTGTTGGGGGCCCGTGTGCGCTGCCTCTTGATGGCTCTTGTTCGGGTAAAACATGCGGTGTGCTCGATGGTCTCACGGCAGCAGCACACCAGAATCAGAACGTCCGCTCGTACAACGTATCATTCTTACAGGAAATGTCATATTTTTTTTCTCTTTCAATAAGAACATAAAACGGTTGTTATATATTGGACAGAGTGATTCGTGTACGACTAAACTTGCCAACGGCACTCGTTCTGCACTTTGAGCTATCTGCTGTGGTTCTGGTTGCTACTAGTTGCTGCAGTATGTGCTAGAAGTTCCGCCCTTCGGCTATTGCTGCTGCACCTGATGTTGTGTGTTTGCCAATGTTGTCAGTTGGCGTTCATGCGCGTCGTACATACTGCTGTTCTCACCCAGTACGTACGGGTTTCCTCGTACCTCGACGGCACGACGACGAGCTTAAAACAGAAGGGAGGTGACATGAAATGGTATGGACAATGGCCACATAGAAGCGAGCACAGCGGGAGAGTTCTCTGCGAGTCAACCGCACTCGTTCATGCCTACAGCAGAGGCTGCCTGGAGTGTCAGCGGCCGTGTTAAAGCCAGGGCCAAAGTCCGAAAAGACGGCTTTTCTACCTGCTTGGTTTTTTCTCGAGATTCCAACATATATATTAGACAGAGTGATTCGTGTACGACTAAACTTGCCAACGGCACTCGTTCTGCACTTTGAGCTATCTGCTGTGGTTCTGGTTGCTACTAGTTGCTGCAGTATGTGCTAGAAGTTTCGCCCTTCGGCTACTGCTGCTGCACCTGATGTTGTGTGTTTGCCGATGTCGTCAGTTGGCGTTCGTCCATGCTCGTCGTACATACTGCTGTTCTCAGCCAGTACGTACGGGTTTCCTCGTACCTCGACGGCACGACGACGAGCTCAAAACAGAAGGGAGGCGACATGAAATGGCGTGGACAATGGCCACATAGAAGGGAGCACAGCGGGATAGTTCGCTGCGAATCAACCGCACTCGTTCATGCCTACAGCAGAGACTGCCTGGAGTGTCAGCGGCCATGCTAAAGCCAGGGCCAAAGGCCGAAGAGACGGCTCTACCTGCTTGGTTTTGTCTCGAGATTCTGTTACATGAAAAATTCATGATTCCATGGTTTGGGAGTTATTTTGTCACGAAACGTTTTGCGGTCAGTAATTTGTGTCGCGAAGTTGTTGGATATCGTCGGTAACTTGTGTCACGTTTTAGGTGAACCCACACTAAAAGATTGAATTTCGAGCTGGCAAAACCAGCAGAAGCAAAAGCAATAAAATGCCGAGCAAGAAACCAAACGAACTAGTAAAACAGTACAGCAAAGGAACTAACGCTCGAGAGTATGCCACCGCAAAATTCCAAACATTATCACGTACCGTTTGGAAATGATGCCGATTTTGTAAATCATTCAGGCGTTGCAGCCATTAAGATTCAACAATTATTCCAAAATTCCTCCTCGACACTCGCTCGTCTCGCTCGGCACCCGTCCGCGTTCACGTCGATGTGCGGAACGGACACGGCAGGGCGAGGGGCGTTGGAGCCGCCCCCCGAAGGCGGCGCTCGAACCAAGCCATATTCGACCGAGAATTCCAGTTCCGCGAATCGCATACTTAGGCCAAGACAAAAAGCTCCTGACCAAAGTCCATGACACCAAGGAATGACTCGATATTCAAGGAATGATTATATATATATTTATGCACGAAAAGTGAATCGAGTACGAAACCGGAAATGGAGCGATGCACAGACCGAACTAGCAACAATCTGTGCGCAGGAAACGGAGGGACATATTGGCCGCCTGCTCTCACTCACGGCATGAAGAGGTTGACAACTACTGGGTATTAGCAACGAACCATGTGGTGCACGAAACAGTAAGCACGAACAAACGCAATCCAGAAAACGTAACATGCGTACGTAGCAGGTGGCAGGATGTAGACAGCATAAGATAAGATAAAGTAACGTCTTGCAGCATAAAACTAATGAAAACTTGCTTAAGGAACCGCACTACTGAAGCGTGTGCGCAGGGAAGGCACCGAAACAGAAAACATGGCTAGATGTTCGTACTACTGTCTAACCTAAGAGGCAAAAGAACATAACATTAACCTCTAGCAGTAAAAAGATTAAAAAAAAACTTGCTTAAGGAACCGCACAACTGACGAGTGTAAGCAGGGAAGGGACCAAAACCGAAAACATTGTTAGATATTCTTACAGTGTAGACTAACCTAAGAGGCAAAAAACTTGAAAACAAAACCTGAGGTCGAAGCGGAAGGCATAGACAAGAATAAGTCGACAACGACAATGATGAAGCAATAACATTTGACCAAGCTCCAGAAAACGGAACCCAGAAAACACAACACTCCCAACACAGAAACCCACGCAGAGAAGGGAGCATACCCAAAGGATGTCATCCATAAAACGTAACATGCCTAGCACAGAAACCCACGCAGGGGAGGCAGCAAACGAAAAAATAGAAAACGTGCTGCAGCATTTTTTAACGTTTCAACAGTTCAATCTGTTGTAGCTGACGTATTTTCATGTTTTCTCGACGTAAAAATAGTATCCTCCTCTCACCGGCAGAATTTTGCATTTTGAAGTTTTGACAAACGACAGTTCTCTACAGCATGCAGCGGTACAAACCATATGAGCTCCGCAACAACGCTGACGACAGTGCATGAGTTGCTACTCCCCATATCACACGTGCTACTTGCTGTAGGCTGCTGCTGCTGCGAATACATACATACGTACACGTATACGTACGGCTCTCTCATCTCTCTCCGCAAACAAAGCGTACGTGTATCTTTGATAGTGGTCATGCATATCCAACCCACATACTTCGGACTCCTCACAGCTCGTGCTAAGTACTGTTTGTTGTAGTACAGCAGCAGTAGTACTGATACTTCGTACGAGCTGGGCCGGCGAAGAAACCTCCTAATCCGTCAGTCGGGCATATCTTTTGAACGACAGTGACCCACTGCAAACTGAGCATATCCTCGTAATCAGCTAGATACGGTGGTCATTTTATGCCCTTCAGCTTGAGAATCTGCCAACTTGGTGCCGAAAAAAGTGTTCGCCACTCACGTCCCCTAGTTTGAGCATTTTTTTTCATGATTTGTTTGTGTTGTTTTTTTCTAAAATTGCTCGAAATACAACGTGGATGGAATTGGCTCAATTTTTCTGGGCATGTACATCTTGGGACGAGGAGTAGGGACATATGCGTTTCATTTCATGGATCACTTTCGTTCGAAAGTTATGGATGAATACCTGAAATATATGTAAATTTGTATGCAGAGGCACCTCGGTGGAAACTTTGCCATGGACCTCTCAATTTTTGAAGTTATGACCTGAAATTTTGGCACGTGATTTGAATCAAGCTGAAAAAAAAAGTAGAAGTGAGATGCAAAAAACAAAAAAATCGATGTACTTTTCCCTGCCTCAAACTTCAGCAAAAATTTTGGCCGGCCGTAATAAGACATTTTTTCAATTCTTTTTGCATCCGATTCTGAATGTCTTGCTCAGCTTGTTTGAAATCACGTGTCAAAATTTCAGATCCAAGCTCCGAAAATTGGGTGTGATATTGCGATATTGTCCCGATCAGGGCCTCTTGCCTGGCCCAGCTCGTGCATACCGATACTTCGTACATACGTGTCTTCGATATATACCTACCCGATGCACGTGTACATCTACGCATCTACGCGCCTCTTCCGCCAGAGAACAAAAACAAAAACGCTCAAAACAGGAAAGAAGACGTATTTCCCCATCCCCGTTTGCTAATGCCATTTTTGTATGTTGACACCCTCAACATCATGCAGCGTAGCCCGCTAAAAAAGTACGACGACAGCCGCTGCTGTACAAACCATAGGAGCTCCGCAACAACGTTGACAGTGCATGAGCTGCTACTCTCCATATCACACGTGCTACTTTCTGTAGTAGACTATACATACATACGCACACGTATTCGTACAGCAGCAGTAGCTCTCTCATCTTTCTCTCGGCAAAACAAATATTGATGGCAGTGCTCGACAAAGCCTGGGTGACATGTGTTCTCGGGGCGTCCGTCCCAGATCTGAGCACCGAGCCTCCCCGCGCAGGCCCTCACAGAGTTGACAGCGGCCGGGTAGCCGATCCCCCACGGATCGGAGGTCAGAGAACACATACGCGGAAAAAAAACGCGAAGATACAATTCCTGTCGGCGGGCAATGCGCCAAAATCCTCACAGGGAACGACTCTTCGTAGATCTCGCCATGGATTTGGACGTTAAGGCCTCGCGCAGGCGCTACGGCGCCGATCGGGCGGATCCGCTAAGCCGGGAGGTGCAGGCGAGGTGGGGGCGCGCCTCGCCTAGAAAATCGCGCGGAGAGGCGGTCAGCGGCGGGAGAGATCCGCAGACCAAAGGATGGTCAGCTTCGCTTAAGAACTAAGTTAGGTATATTTATAAAGAAATTATTGTCAATCCGTTCTTTTTGCCCAACGACATCATCAGTACACCCATTGTTCGTGCTGATTCTTCATGCTAGATATATACTAATTATGTGGTCACAGACTGTGAGGCAGAGTAAAAAAACAATGGCAATTTTCCCTTCTACAATGTAGATATAGATATAGGCTCTCTGTTTCCTAGTTCCGGTGCGCGCCTTCGTTTCCAAAGGCTGGGCTCAGCCGTCCCAGTCCATCCCAACCCCAACACTCTCGTCATCGCTGTCGTGGTTTTCGCTTACCCACGCAGTGTCCAGCCTTTCCTCTCCCCACGCTGCACCTAATATTTTGCTCTCCGCTGTGGCGATGCTCCTCGTTTGCTTCGCAAGCAAGGAAAACGAAGGAAACGAAAAAAAAAAAAAGACAGGCATCATAATCCAACAATGAAAAGTAAATAGCAACAAGTATACTCCTATGTACTTATAGCACAATGTGGCGCAGGTTAGGTCGATTTTATATCGGAACGACATCTATGGTATACGTTATTCAATATACACAACTTGTATCCCCGTCAAAGTATTTTGTGTCCAGTGCTAAGGTATTAGTGGGGTGTTAGTTCGTTTGACCACTTGCACAAGGTTAACCAATAGCCTACCCAAACTAAGCCTTATAGCACTCTCCCCCCCTGAAACACCGGGATAACAAGTCGGCCGGATATACGGGCGGACCTGCCAATTATCCAAGCCGTTTCATTTTCTGGGTATACCGGGGAGAGTGTTTTTCAAGCTCGACATGGGGAAAGTCTAAAAGATATATTATGGTGGGTGTGGGATTTTAACCCACGACCCAAAGAACCCATGGTTCGTCGACGAAACCATTTGTTAAGGTATTGGTGGGGTATTAGTCCGTTTGACCACTTGCAAAAGGTTAACCAATAGCTTACCCCAACTAAGCTTTATAACACTCTACCCCACTGGAACGGCGGGATAGCAGGTCGGCCGGATATAGGGGGCGGACCTGTCAATTATCCAAGTTGTTTCGGAACGTTTTTCGCCTGACTTCTCCCTTTTGTTAGCGCCTGTGTTCCCCTCCATATCGACGAGGGCTCGCCTCGTCATAGTACCTTTTCTGTGGTTGGTTTGCCGTAAAACCTTTCCTGCCCCCCCCTGCCACACCGGCGGTATGCGGCAGGTTCTAGAGTATTTTCTGCCCCCCCCCGCCAGACCGGCGTACGCGGCAGGTTTTTGATGGGTGACTTTTCCCTTGTTGTAGGGTCTGCATTTCTTTCAACTGCTTTTCTTCGCGTATTTCTTGCTCCATAGCCAGACGGATAGAGGTGTGGGAGTGGGTTTTGAGGAGCCGCATCTTCGACTCGTGGTCTAGTTCATAGAACCAGAGTTTTCCCCGATTCTCCCATATTTCTGCATATGCGACTCATCAGGGTGGGTTAGTGTTAAGATACGGCCTCGAAAGGCCTGTAATTATCCGAATTTGATATCATTTGGATGGGTTTCGTATGATAAGGTTGGCGTTTCATGTTCGGAAAGTTAGGAAATAGATCGGAGGCACGTGCCTCTGATCTCCGAAGCTATCCGGGGCTCTGGTGGGATCGAATAAATAATAAAGCAACGTCTCTACGAAGGAAAATAAAGTGAGTACTTTCCGAGGACCTGCTCAATTGGCAGACCTGCAGGGGGCACTCTGTGTCCCCACTTATAACCTTACACCAGCGACAAAAACTCATGCAACCTTTCTCCAAATAGTTAGCAGCGTGATCCTCACAACTACCCACCTGATGCCTCGACGAGCGCCTCTGCGCGCTGACTTGTTGTCTGACTGTGCTGATCTGCTGCTCGCGGCGACAACCAACTTCCACCCTGCGCCGTGATCCTTCTACAGTATGTCTTATCGAAGCTTTCCTACCATTGTGAGCGCACGGGGGGTGCTCCTTCCCTTGTCCACGCTTCAGGCAGCATTTATTTGACGTTCTCGCCGTGGTTTGGCCCGGACGGACCCGCCGGTGAAAACGTCGCGAAGCAGGGCCAGATAAGGGGCATATTTCTGCCGAACCTAGCAGCGACATCCGCCTTAGTGGGTGTCGTTGTCGAACAAAGAATGAAGCTTGCTGCTGCTGCAGTCGCATGGGAAGCCGCGACAAAAATATCCCTAGCGTTGTCTTTGTTCTCTCCGGATGAAAGACCGACAGCAGGTGCAGGCGTTGCAGCAGCTGTTGTTACAGCAGGTGCGGGTATCGCAGCAGCAGGTAAGGTGCTGTTGCTGGTGGTGTGAGCGTCGCAGAAACAGAAGGAGGTGGTAGTCCACCTGTAGGGACATAATCCATCGGACCGGGCGTTGCTGGTTGATGGATCAAGATCGAGTGGGCCGTTTATGTAGTGAGCCTCATGGACCGGAAGCAGCTACAGGTTGTACCAGTAAAATAGTTTATTTTAAAATAAATAAGGTGTATCACGCAACTTGCAAAGATTAGGAGACCCTAAACTCATCGAACTCACAGCTGACGTGTTTAGAAGTTTTCTTCCAAAATAAAACGGTTACGAAACGGCATATTATAGTTTTATATAATACCTGACATTAACATTAGCTGATAATAAATCAATACAAAATACAAAAATTACGTCAGCGCGCACTTTTTGGTGCGGGGTAACACATGGGCCAGCCCGTCGGCCAGCTCTACAAATCCACGGGCCGCCCCATATAAAGCCCGTGTCTCATGGGCCTCGCTGCGAATATCATGGGCCCGGCCGGGGCGACAAATTAGAAAAATCGATGGACCGGGCCGTTGCGGCCGGGGCGACAAATTTTAAAAAATTGATGGGCCGGGCGGGGCCGGGCCGATATAATTTGAAATTCGATGGGCCGGGCCGCGCCGCGGCCCATCCTCTGAAATTTGATGGGCCGGTCCGGGGGGCGGCCTATCATATAAGAACTTGATGGGCCGGGCCGGGCCGCGGCCGGTTAGAAATGTGGTGGTGTCTGACCGATGACGGTTCTCAGAGACTAACACAGAGCCGTGACGAGACGAGCTCGAGCCTGACTGATGATGGTTCAGACGATGGTGGATCACTTTAAATGAACTCTCGTTGGGCCAACAAAACTTATGCCACTATAAACTGTCCAACTTCAGATGCATATGTGCAGAGTGAACTCGATGTGCAAGCACTCGTATCTCTTCCTTTTTACTCTAACAAATTATCTCGTATGGTGGTATCCACTACATACGACACCCAGGTCAATCTTACGCACGTGACGTAGTAAACACTTTGATCTTACGCACGTGACCTAGTCAACACTTTGATCTTACGCGCACGTGACCCGTCAACGCGTTATTACTTGGCGGAACGTAGTACCATATATGTGTCCTCTTCCATACTAACGAAAACAACTTCTATCACATGGTTTGATAGCTTACCCAGTACTCTGCATACACTCATTTGACTATGTAATAAACATATACCTTTAACTGATGGATTCTTTGTGAATCCTACAATTTAACACTCCTCCTTAGATGAAATTACCACACCAAATATGTTAGGCCATAATCACCCTTATAATATGCTGGTTTGAACCGTAGTTTGCAAAACAACACCGTGTCAGCGTGTGTCATATTCCTCTGCTCAGCTTTACTCTACTTTCCTTTTCTGAGGCGTTATTAGCAGAAACAGGATCGTGTCAGAGTGTATCCTCCAATTTCTGCTCAGCCTGCGTATGCTATGTTTTAGGTCTTCCGAAGATCATTTCACCCCCCCCCCCCGTTGGCCGGTAGGTTCTCTCTAACGATGTTTTGCAACTCAGCTCTCACATTACGCGTCACGGTGGACGTTCTAGAGCCAATGGTGTCTTCGGCTAGATGGGCAATCGCCTCCGTCGCTTCCGACGAGGTCTGCCTTATTTCTTCTCTGACATCATCCATTACTGCTGATTATTTGTGTGTAAGTTCCACTAAACATGCTTCATTCTCTCTTTCGAGTCTAGCCTTCGTATGACCAAGTCTGCGCTTGCATTCGTCTTCCTGCTTCTCTAGGTAATACTTCTTCCACGCCCCCCGTTCGCGGTCAACCCCCTTGGCCTGCACGTTTCTATCGAGAAGTTGTCTAGCTGAGACCATCTGATCTAAGCTTGGGGTGGCAGCTTTGACGCATGCCCTGGTGAGAAACTCGAAGAAGCGCTGGGCTTCCACCAAGTCGTCATATTGACCTCTTTCTATTACATTCCATGCAAACGTTCCAAATGACTTATCGGAGTATTCTTCGACGCCGTGCTCGATGGTCCAGTTGGCGATCTCCGCCGCTGACTCTTCTCTGTAGTTTTCCTCCAAGAAAGGAAACCTGTCGTACAAGCGTGTTTGCCGTTCTTGTCCCGTTGCTATACTGTCATCGGAAACATCCCCGGTGTGAAACTCCTCGCGTTCCTGGTTGTCGGACATAGTGTAGATGTTGATAAAGTAATGTGTGATGATGACGTGTGGCTTCGTGGCTCCTCCTGATCTCGATCCATCTTGCTGTCGAAGTCCTGTATTTGTAAAAAATACGCACGTTGTCGTCACAATTTGGTCTCCGTTCAAGTCGATCTTGGATTATTTCCTCTTCTCTTCTTCGTTTCTTGACGTGTACTCATTGTCGTCTTCATTGTGGATTCTCTTCCTTCGGGTCGATCTTGGGTTGCTCGTTTCCTCCTTAGATCTCATTTCTTGTGGTGTATGCCTCGATAAGGTTCAGTAGGTGCCGATGCGTGTTCTCCGTGAGAAAGTTAGTCCCTACGTCTGCCAGTTGTTTCTGTCTTGCCACGTGTCTGTCTTGCCACGTGGTGGATGGTGATTCTGCCGTCCTTGTCGAGCTCCTTCAAAAAAACAAAGCGCAGAGCGATGTGTTTCGTGCGAGAACTGTAGGTGCTGTTTCCTGCTATGTGCAGGGCTCCGGTGTTGTCGCTAAAGAGCGGTACACTTTTAAACAGCTTTCCAAATCCAAGCTCGGCCATCATGTTGTATAGGTACACCGCCTCCTTGCTTGCGTGTGCCAGATGAGTTCCGCCTCAAGAGTCAACTGCGCCGTCACGTTCTGGAACGCAGTTTTGAAGCTCAGTGATCCTCCAGCCAGCACGAACAAGTAGCTGGAGGTTGACTTGCCGTTGTCAGGGTTGTTTCCCCAGCTCGCATCGTATTACCCCGTCATTTCGAACACCTTGTCTTGCACGTGATTACCAGGCCCATATCTCCCTTTAGGTAGCGGAGAAGATGCTTTGCTGCTGCCATGTGTGGTTTGGATGGTTTGCTCATGGCTCGGGCCAGCTGGTTGACGGCGTAGGTGATATCGTAGCGCGTGCATTGGCTCAAGAACATCAGAGACCCCGTGATGGCCTGTTAAAGTTGGATGCCCGTAGAGTCTAGCAGCATCGTGTCCGGTTGCTTGAGGGATGATTCCGCTCCTGCTCCCGTCGTATGCACTGGGTTGCATTCTGCCATGCCAACTCGCGCCAGGACTGACTTGGTGTAATGCTCTTGGCTAATGGTCAGAGTCTTGGCCTCCCTATCTCTGATGATTTGCATGCCTAGCACCATTGAGACGTCGCCTATGTCGTTCATGGCGAATCGGTTCATCAACTGCATTTTAAGGTCCTTCAGTAGCGGCGTGTTTCCTCCAAGAAGAAGGAGGTCGTCTAAGTACATGGTCAGAACGCTGAGGTTGTCGTTTGAGCCGAAGATGTAGACACATGGATCAGACGCAGTCGCTTTGGACCCGATACCCCTCAGTGAATCGTTGATGGTGTTGAACCAGTTGCGAGGGCTTTGACGAAGTCCGTACAGGCTCTTCTTGAGTTTCATCACGTTGGGACGTCCAGTTGTTGCGTCAAGCGATTCGTAGCCTGAAGGAGTCTTCACATACACTTCCTCCTGTATCTCGGCGTTTAGAAACGCTGTCTGTACATCAAGCTGAAATACTTCCCAGTCCTCGCTCGCAGCTAAGGCGAGTGCCATGCGGATGCTCTGGATACGACATACTGGTGCATATGTGCAGCCACGCAGTCGATTCCCGGTACTTGTCCCCAGCCCTGAACCAAAACTCTACCTTTAAGCGTGTGATCGGCTTTGACTTTGAAGACCCATTTGGTCCCGACCACCTTTTTCTCCGGTGGTACTGAGTCTGGAGATATTAACTCGAAGACTGCGTGTTTATGGAGGCTGTCCACCTCCTTGTTTGTGGCTTCTTTCCACTTGGTCGCCTGTGGCGATTCCATCGCCTCCTTGGACGTGTTCGGGATCGTAATGTTAAGATACGGCCTCGAAAGGCCTGTAGGTATCCGAATTTGAGATCATTTGGATGGGTTTCGTATGATAAGGTTGGCGGTTTATATTCGGGGAAGTTAGGAATTAGATCGGAGGCACGCGCCTCCGATCTCAGAAGCTATCCCGGGCTCTGGTGGAAACGAATAAAGCTACATCTCTACGAAGGAACAAAAGTGAGTACTCCGAGGACCTGCTCAATTGGCAGACCTGCAGGGGGCACTCTGTGTCCCCCACCTTTAATTTCACAGTAATGACCCCCCCATCCAAACCGTCCTCACAGACGGGGTTTCCAGTATCTAGGGCGTAGGCAAGGTATACTTCCATCCTGTGCTCTTGTGTACCATCTGACCTGTGTTCTGTCTCACCTATCAGCGCGTATTTCATCGTGTTTTCTTTCTCTTGCGCTACCTCTGCGTCACTTACCATATCCCAGGTTACGCAGTTCTCGCTGCTGGTGAAGGTGTAGTCCTTTGCGTGAGACCGGAGTTACGGCGCAATTTGCGCGTGTGCCCAACCATGTTGCGCCTCCGAGTTCGTGGTCTGTCGGCCATGCTCCTGTTCGGGTCGTCTTGAGCGTCTCGTTACTGCCGGCGCCTTCAGCGGCCGGCTCCTCCTCGCCAGCTGATGTTGAGTGGTCCAAATTCCTACTCGTGAGCTTCGACACTTTCTTCACTAGGCTGTCTATCTCTTCGCTGTACGTGATACAGATGTCTTGCGTGTTTTCTCCCCGCGAGCTGTCTTCGTGAGTACTGACAGCGTCGCCAGTGGTGTTGCCCCCTGTGAAATCAGCCAGTGTCGATGCTGGGGTCTCGATGAAGGTGACGTTGCGGCTCTCTGTCACTCGCGCCGTCTTGTTTCTATATATCTGGTATGCTGTGCTGTTCAAGCTGTACCCACAGAGTACCCCTTCGAAGGTATTGTCCTCGAGCTTGGTCAGCAGCAGCAGCAACAGAAACAGCAGCAGTGCAAAAAACGATTATGTCTCCCAGGTGCGACCAAGCCTGCATGTTCTACCGGATGCTTGTTGCCGTCCGTGTCGATGATTTTTCCCGAAATCGTACCGGTCGCTGTTCCCGGTAGAACGTGTCGTCCTGCGGTCAGTATCTTGTGGGGTTTCTCGAGTGGATTGTAGTTTAGCAGCTTGTCCTTCAGACCCGGGTGAAGTTCATAATCGAAGTAGTGCCCGGATGTTCCACTTTCCATCAGCATAGTCAAGATTTCCGGAGCAAGTCTGAATGTGTCAGCACTAGTCTTCCCTCTCTCGGTTGGTTGCGCGGTTTCCTAAAACCCTCCTGATGGGGTCCACCCAGACGTCACGAAGGCATACCAAAAGTCGTCTTTTTCTTCCGTCGCCGTTGACTCAGTCGCTGTGTGAGCACTTTGTACTTCTCCCTGTGGTTGATTCTCCGTATTGTGCTTCTCATTCTAAGCGATGCACTCGGTATCGCTGTGTGTCGTAGAGTTGTGAAGCGAGCACCATTTGGGTGTATCAGATCGCTTCTTCTTGCTGTTTGTGCAGTCTCGCTTCTTGTGTATGAATTCTTGGCAGTTGTAGCATCGTACCTTCCGTGAATTTTTGGTGGTTGTCATCGCCGCTCCTCTGCCGGCTAGCTTTATTACATATCCTGGTCTCGAGAGTCGGTCGATGTACAAGTTTCTCATCATTGATTGAATCTCGTTTATGCCAAAGATTGGGCTGTGAAAGCTCGTCATCTCTACGAACTCGTCGTCGTCGGTCAGGCCTTGCAATAAAATGTCTTCAAACCTCTCGTCCGAGATTTTCTCTCCCATTTTATGCAGCCGCCCTCGAATCTCCAATAGCTTGATGATATAGTCATCAGGATCTTGCCCTTCCTCCATCCGGAAGCTCACAAGCTTCTCGTAGCGGGCACGCCGTGCTTCCTTGCTGTTGCTGTTGTACTTGCTGGGCCGGGTTGGTCGGCTCAGCCCGGCCCAACCCCGGGCCACCCCACCAGCGTAGGCTGTAGACACGCCTAAGCTAGGCAAGGTCTACTGACCAGAACGTGTCCCCCCTTGGCCTGAGAGGGGCTTGTCAGCATCATTTAGGTGCTAGGAAAGGAGAGAGAAGTTGTTGTATTAGCTCCGACCACAAGAAAACAAGCGATCTTAACTTCATCCCCGAATCCCCATATCAGAATCCAGAAGAGGATAAGTAGGAACCCCTACTACAGTAGTTGTCTTCAGATCTAGATAACATTCACACACCACATCAGATCCTCAACAGTCAATCACCACCAAGAAGATCAACTGTCGTGTCTTACCAACAACACTACACACTCTCTGGTGCTCCACTGTCCACATTGCCCCCAAAAAGCGCGTTCCTACTAAAAGTAGTACATGAACAAGCTTTGATCAAAAGTGAGCAACAGCTACACAAAAACATCAAAGAAAACATACATGGCGTTATTGAATGATAAACGACCACATACATCTAGATACCATACCCAATGATTACGAGTCATGAAACATTGCAATACTTCACCAAAACATGCACACACGATCACCAGGCACAAATTATGCATTAAAACATAGCAATATCACTGATAAAATACTACCAGGTACATTAATTCGCATATGTTTTCACACGCAAACTTCGCAAAACATACTTGTGTAGCCTAAGTGGCAAGCCAAACGGAAACCCAAATAAACATCCGCCAACCAGGAGATAAACATGGTAAAAACTCTCTTGCGACTACACGAATATTAATAGTATCATCCGCATTCATCCACAATCAGACCACAACTCATGCACTCAGCAAAATAACACCGTAAGAACATTCCAGGACAATTTTCGCTCAAAGTCATGCGGAAACCGCAGCAAATTACAGGGTAATACCACATTGATGCTTCAGGTTTGTCCTTATACGCATTCAACATCACGCGAACATGCATTACGCATTCAGCAAGCCTTGCTTGTTTGAAGACAAAAAACAGCAGCGATACATGAGCACACTCATTGTACTACGACAGAACGAGACAATCGTCTCATGCGCCAAAATTCAGATGGCACAAATGACCCTACAAAAACGATCAATACATAAAAATACGGAATACACATATATCTACTGCTCGTACGCACAACAAGCACATATGTACCACTGTACAGCAAACTTGAACATCGAGTTATGTTGCTAATCGGTTGGCCCCTAAGCAGTTTCCTTCAACTGGAAAGGTTCCTTTGATCGGAAAACCGGTGCATGGGTTAGATGCGTAGGAAGATGATCCTCGATGCCCCTATCGGGGCGTGCAGAAGACGTTGAAAATGTATATTATTATTGCCACCACCGGAGAGGATGATGGGAGGATGGAGGGGGAGATAGGAAGTTGCAAGATAGAAGTGGGAAGTTGGAAGGAAGTGACCAAGAGAGGCCCTCACTTCCCCAAGCCCGCCTCGTCACCGAGCCATCAATAGCGACAAGCGCTCTCGTCCTATACTGGGATAATCCTATCGTACCACACAATACACTCAGGCGCCTAAGCCGTAGACTACATACTGACCCAATCTTATACATGCAAATTTAAGTCTCCCAATACGTGCGCATGACAGCACATATGCAAATGTGCATATTCCGTTTCTCATTGTACCATATATGATGACGATGTATGTGGCACACGAGGAACTGTTCTTACGTGTACCACACAATAACAACTCATATCACGCACCAGTTAATATTGCTACTGGTTGCTCCATAGTTCACATGCGTATCACACAAATATATATACGAAAGTTTCCCCATGGATAGTCCGCCTGATGGAATATCCATGCCTTTATAACATAACATGCCATATACTGCAATACAGTTATAAAATATTCCTCGCATGATTCTCACAATACCTTTGACGGCGTATCTCCCCAACTACCACACTATTCCTTAGAGCAATGCGGTTCCACAAATCGAACAATGATATCATAACTTCTCACATCCCCCCTTACGATACCATTGTCGTTTTGACGTGCATTTCGCCCTACCTAGGTCTAGAAACATGAAGGGAGTTTTTGCGATACCGGACACCATAAGTAGTAGATATTGCTCCAATGGCAGACACTCCATAACCCACTACAATACCTATATTCTACTTCATTGCTGTAGGAGCACCTAACACCTCCTATCACTATATACCACCGCATGCTCTCCAAGACCCGAAACAACCAAGATCTCATTATATATTCATGGAAATATTACGGTGGAATTCAAAAGACTCCTTAGAAATAGCCTTGGTTAAGAAATCCGCATGCTGGAAACCGGACGGCACATGCGTGATAGAGATTTATTTCCTCCCCGCCCGTTCCCTAAGAAAGTGGTGCCGTACGTCGATGTGCTTAGAGTTCGAGTGGGTAATAGGGTTCTGCGTGAGCTGCACGGCACCCTCTTTATCCTCGAACACTGGAATGCACGGCATTCCGACTTCAGGCAGCATTAAACGCCAAATCTGCCTCAAGAACAATACTTCCTTAATGACGTCTGCAAGTGCTACGTACTCCGCCTCCGTCGTGGAGAGTGTTACACACTTCTGTGTCCTAGAAAACCAAGACACAGAAGCACCCCCGCACACCACTAGTCCCCCCGAAACCGACCTCCTGTCAGTCGCCTTACTTGCGTAGTCTGCGTCTGCAAACACCTGCATGCTCAACCTTCCTACTATGCCTCTCTGAAAAGTAACTCCGAATGAACTCGTCCGTCTCACATACCCTAAGATACTTAGTGCTGCTTTCCAGTGCACGTACTTAGGCGCAGCGCAGTATCGGGCCGCTGCTCTTACTACGTCGGAAATGTCCGGCCGTGTCTGGGTTGACAGCCACATCAGTGAACCGATCAACTCGCGAAACGGCCAGTTCCCCGATGCTTCATTCTTGTCGAAATCCGCAAGCTTAGTACCAATAGAAAGCGGAGCACTCCTACCATACCGCATCCCGTATTCATCCGCCAATTGTTCGGCGAATGCTTGTTGGGAAATCTTCAAAGTACCCTTCTCCCAATCCCTCTCATAAAAGCTCCCCGAATACCAACGTAGCTGCCCAAGGTTTTAGACCGGAACCATTCCGTTCAAATTCCTACCAAGCTCGTCACACCTAGCCTTCTCTCCTACCGCAAATATATCGTCCACATGCACTACTACAGTTATTACTATGCTCCCCAATTCCATCAAACGGAACACGCATGTGATGAGTCACGATCGGCCAGAAGCCGCCCACAAATCAGGGGCAAACACTGGACCAAAAGCAAGACTGCCGTAAATTTTATAACTATACGGCTCATCGGGCAGGCTGCAAGTACTAGAGTTTATATCCCCCTGCTTGCAGGTCTGCCTTGATAGCAGTGCCTCTGCATCTGATGCATTTATCCCGAAAGTAAAACATAGTTCCCTTATTCTACCAGCACATATTTGACATCATCCCCCGGACATGGACGAGTCACAAACCCAAAATCCGAATAAATAACAGAGTCGAAAATGTAATCCAATATCCCCTCAACTCTATATTATACCTACGGTAAATCACTCATCAATCTGATCATCAGTCCAAGCGCATATATTTTGAATCGACGTGTCCGGTGAACGAGACACGAACCCGATGCCTTGCGACTTGTACCAACAGAGTGGACAAAAAATCAGCACTGATATGATCACGCCATCCTACGTTCCTGCAAACTCAAAATTATCATCCTCCAGCTCCATAGTTTACATACGTATCACACAAATATATATAGGAACGTTTCCCCATGGATAGTCCGCCTGATGGAATATCCATGCCTTTATAACATAACATGCCACATACTGCAATATAGTCATGAAACATTCCTCGCATGATTCTCACAATACCTTTGACGGCGTATCTCCCCAACTACCACACTATTCCTTAGAGCAATGCGGTTCCACAAATCGAACCATGATATCATAACTTCTCACATCCTTAATTTTTCACTGAGATTACATCGGAATGCACATAGCAATAGACTCTCATACTGCTCCTGTCTGTTCATCAGAAACAACACAAGTCTGCCTAAGAAACACGCTAATCCGTCAGACGCAATCAACGATTCGTTTCGTTTCCTGCACGGCGCAGAACACACACCGTGCATACTTCACTCTGCACTCAATGTGTGCGGAAAAACGCTCAATACAACGCGCGCACGGCAATATAGGTTTGGCATCCGTTTTGCGGACGCGCCACGAAACCCCACGCGCTCGCTTCAAACCTGTGAAAAGGATATGCTAATAATGCACATGTGTGTGTATAAATCTTCGAACGCAAATTACGGTTGCATACGATTTGGAACACGAGCTCCTTCAGGCTGACTCGTCCATATGCAGCGGGGAAAGCAAGTACCAGGTTCTTTGCGACAATACGTGGACATACTTGTTCTCGTGCAGAGGCCATCGACATGCACCACGCATTCAATGACCCCCCTTTTCAATAAACCTTCAGCAGCTACGACGAGACTCTCGCTCAGTACAGAGGTATGCAGCATGTACTCGCAGCATAATGCATTAACTTTCGCGACAAGATTATTCTGCTACACACAAGCACTCAAACCAAATTGACACCAGTCGCAAAGCACGCGTTGTATTATGCCACATACTGCTGTACGGGCAATCAACACAACAACACAAACCAAGACAGGTTATGATTTTAACAAGCAAAGCACGAAGCACACTTGCCCCTAATAATAGCTCAAATATACGACACGACAAAGCACGCGACAACTACAGGTACAGCAATATCTGCAAAAACAAATCAAACTCATACCTTGAAAGCAACATATGCGCGGGCTCCATGTTGGAGGCCAAGTCAGCACATTGCCTTCGCAAAACAAGCGCCAAGCTCTCAGCGCCTGGAAGCATTGGAATTATCAAACACCCCCTTTCAGCGGCACTCCAGCTCCTCCTATTATTCTGAAATACAAATCGCAATCGCCTTCTCGAACGGCTGTACAAGTATACACGTGTGATTTCCTCACTCCTCGCTCCGCCTCCCGAAGTGGATATCCTCGCGACGATTTATTAATGGAAGCCCAGACACTTCGCATGTGTGCCGCGCCTTCTCTTTCGGGACGCGCGACGCGACAGCACTCAGTCGGCACCGCTGAGTCACGGCATTTCGGTGTGTTCATCTCGCCAGCATGCCCCCCGAAAGCCTTGAGCCCTCGTGATCGGCGGGTGTGTCTTTGCTGCCCGAGTTGAACCTTCAGCGGATCAAATCGTTCCTATACTCGTACGAGATTTCACAGAACCGAGTCAATCAACCCGATTCGAACCTCGCCATCATCAGATGTGGAGCCTGCTGCTGCAGGCCCTCCACGCTGGGTGCGATACTGGGACATCGCCTCTAGCGGCCCCTCGTACGACCACAGCAAACCTCGCTCGGAGTTCTGAGGCAGCATATGGACACCGCCCTCATCGGGTCGAGGGCTTCCTGCCGAAACGCGGCCCAATCCACACCTACCTGCTTGCCGCTGTCGCAATCGCACCAGAAAAAATCCCTGACTAACGTCGGTGTGTTCAACCTGAACTATCGATAATTGTAGACACGCCTAAGCCAGGCAAGGTCTACTGACCAGAACGTGTCCCCCCTTGGCCTGAGGGGGGCTGGTCAGCACCATTCAGGTGCTAGGAAAAGAGAGAGAAGTTGTTGTATTAGCTCCGAACACAAGAAACAAGCGATCTTAACTTCATCCCCGAATCCCCATATCAGAATCCAAAAGAAGCTAAGGGGAAACCCCTACTACAGTAGTTGTCCTAGGTCTGGATCCAGCGATATGATTGGCTTATAGGTAACAAATTCAACAAATGAAACACGAGTTTTGTAAGGATTTTGTAAGGATATACAACTATGATTGGCGATGATTGCACCGAGCTACGCGCTGTGATCGCGCCGCGTCTCTCAGGGAGAGAAGAGAGACCGCAAGCGGGACCGCGCGCAGCGCGGACACCAGACAACCGGCACCACAGCCGGCTCCTCAGCACCTTGCTGGTGTGGCGGCTATGTACGGTTTGGTATGTCTATCTGCTGTTCTAGCCTAAGACCACTAGGTTCGTTTCCGTGGTCTCGAGCCAAGGAGCCTGCCTCCCTGTAGCAGCGCTTGTATTGTGACTAGTTTCGTTTCTTGGAGCCTGCCATGTGTCGATGCGACGAGGTGGATAGTGATAGCGGAGGCAGCGGTGGGGGCATTGGAAGCAGCAGCGGCGGAGTTCGTGACGGTGGAGGCAGCGATGGAAGTAGCGGTGGAGGCAGCGGTGGAGGCAGCGGTGATGGATCCACAACAAAATGCAACTTCATACTACTTCTACTTGGACAGCGTCGAACCACATCGTCGATTCATCGAGATCACGAGCACCATTCTGCCAAAGCCAGCAGAAAGCACTTCAAGGGGGGGAGCAAGCGGGTGGAGTAGTTTCCTTACAGCCCTCTACCTACCCTACACAAGGCCGGATGTGAGTGGTTCTATCGTAGACTTTTGTTTGTTACCTGCTGCTGTACTCTTATACCTGGTACCTGGTACCATGGGAAAGCAGTACAGGATACCAGATAAGAAACATACATACCTGGTACCTGCGGTAGGCTGGCTTTCTTATTTGTGCGGGGGTACGTTCTACACTGACTTCAGTACAACAGCTCCCGAGCTTCTTATTTCCCCGAAAATATCAACTTGGCTTTCTTATTACTGCACCTTTAATATTTAAGGTAGGTGTCTTGTACGCCTGTAGTACTGCTGTACCAGGTATATCATAAGGCACGGAAATACTGACCTACAGCAGTAGGATGGCTTTCGTATTTGGCAGAGGGTTTGTTCTCACATGTAACATCAGTATATTGACTCCCGAGTTTATTATTCCGGTAGCTATTTATCACCCTGGCTTTCTTATTACCAGGCTTACTTTTACGTGCCCTGTACTGCTGTACATCAGAAGTCTGTCTGCGGCAATGTTATTTGGATACGAGGTACGGGTCTTACCAGGTCATTGTAGGCTACTGCTCCTGCTGCTTGTGCGCTGCTGGTTGTACTCGGACCTACCAGGTACCACGTATCATGCTCTGAGCATGCGATACCTGGTACCTGGTACGCAGTATATACCATACCTGGCCTCTGATTAATCGCGTGCCAGATACCAGATGCAGTAGTACAGGGAACCTAAAAGGTACCAGGTACATAAATAGTGACCTAGGCTGGTTTTCTTATTTGGGAGAGGGTGCACACTACCTTATCGTACATTAACTTCAGTATAACGTATCCCGAGTTTCTTATTTTCGTGTAAATAACAGCCTAGCTAATTATCTTATCTATTTTGAAGCTAGTGCTTCTGCTGAAGCTTGTTTGCTGTCGCAGCTTGTACACTCATACACGTGATGTATAGCTCTGAGCATATGATGACGGGTACATGATAACTGGCACCTGGTACAATTGTGGCAGTCGTGTTTCCTTGGTTCGGCAGTTCGTAGCTGGCACCAGGCGTATTCAATTCGAGAATTCTCGCTTGCGTTTCCCAAGGTGAAAAACCAGCGTGGTTTGGTACCAGGACATGATGGTAGACTTGGCGTCAACACCAAGTCAGACGCGACGTATTGGATGAGGTCAAAGCCGCGAAGACTGTGGACGCGCTGACTCACGCGAAAGCTTGTTAAGTGCAGACGCCATCTTTTTCGCTGGCGGGGGTAGTGTTTAGTTCGCTTGGGAAAAAGGTGCCCACGTACCCGACCTCCCGCTTGTCTCGCTGGAGTTCTCCCCTCAACGCCCAACTGGTGATACTACTCTAGTTAGCTAAGCGCGTGTCCTATTAACGCTCGTCGTAGGTTATCGATCGTTTCTTGTTGCCAGCTTGATTGTTGGCGCCATGCTCTTGAATCTGCTGGTAGGTGGAATGTTGATGCCTGCATTTCAAAATCCTTATGGTGTCGTCAGGGGTATGCCTGACTGGATGCTTACGCGTCCGTTCTCGTTTACGTGGAGATCGAGATATTGAAGGATCCCATACGCGGCCCGGTTCCGAACATTTTGTCGCCGGGAACACAGATGCGATTGGGAGGTTTTGTAACATATTCATCGAGACCTTATTTCTTGCACCATCTAAACCAACATGCACGGCACATCCGCATCACAAGCGACTAAACCTGGCAACATCCCCCAAACCTGGTCTCTTTTACGATGGAACTCTAGGTGCGACTCCACAGCAACAACCATGCCAGTTGTGTTGGTGTTGGGAACGTACAGGGCCATGAGACTACCGCTGGATCCTTGCTTCGGTGGCGTCCTCAATCACGTCAATCTGGCGGCCAGAAGGGCGTCAAAGTCAAAGGGAGCGACGCGGTCAAGCCTGCTACGTACGCAGCACACAAGGAGGCACCTTCCTTCGCGGGTGTGGGTCGTGTGACGATGAAGAAAATCTGCGGCGGCGGCGGTGGCAGCTTTGTTATGTAGGACGTGCCCATGTTCGCGTTGCGGCCGGTTGGACAGCCCCCCCTGCGACACCAGCACCGTCGCCGAACCCGAATGCAAGTGCCGCTTACAACGATGACGCCGACTTCTTAGCTACCGAAGCACCTTGCCACGTGGTGGGCTCGCGAGGTAAGGCCTTACCCCGTCCTAGGAAGAAATTGAGCTGAGTTGTGTGACGCCCGGCCCGCATTGGCGTTCCTCGTTTTCTTGCTGACGTTTGTATTATTGGCCGAACAAACTAAACTTTTTCGTTGGTAAGGCCTTACCCCGTCCTAGGAAGAAATTGAGCTGAGTTGTGTGACGCCCGGCCCGCATTGGCGTTCCTCATTTTCTTGCTGACGTTTGTATTATTGGCCGAACAACCTAAACGTTTTCGTTGGTGTTTTTCCTTTTAGATGATGCAGACTCGGACGAGGGCGAAGGACGGTGGCGACGGTTATGACTTTGATGTTGGTCACGACCGCGCTTGCGACCTAGGAGCCGGAGACGAGATCGTTGGCAATGTCGACCAGGACGATGTGAGTGCTGTAGAGGTGGCAAATATGTTTCGTTTGCTTCTGAAATCTGCTCGGCGTCAATGTGCGCTTTGTGTACGATTTTTTTCTGTTCGAGCGTTCTGAATTCATGTTGATTGTTGCCCAACTGTATCAGGGGGGTGGCCCACACATGCTCAAGGTTCGCCTGGATACCTTCCACGCGCTTCCATGTATCTCGCGCCTGGTGAAAAAGAGTCACGGCGCCTTCAAGCCCTCCATGGCTTGGTTGAGACATGCTTGCTATATCGTTAATCTGGAAGCCATCCAGGAGGCAAGTGGTTTTGACGTCACTTGTGTCGTTGTTCGGATCAGTGATATGGAGAGACTTTAGCTGTCGTCGAAAACAATGCCTGTACTGGGTCATGTGTCGTGACCATTACGCTCCTGCAGATCTCGCTTCCAACTGCAAGTAGAAAGTGCTTTTCACGCGCAACAAATAAATGGCCTCGGAATAGGTTGCAGAGTATACAAAGATGAACTGGACGTACTTCTTGCGGAATTGTCGGCGGTTGGTGCCCGAGCGGACACGACTGTTGACTCGCTTTGATTCAGTGATTGATCGGTTCTGCGACGTAATCGATGCGAAATCGGGGTAAATTCTCCTGCGCCCGAAAGCACTGGAGGTCGTGAAGTTGTTCCGCATGCATATCGAAGCTGGTTGTCTAAGAAAGCCTTACGGCGTGCTGCTGTACTACGCAAAACGGAAAAGTAAAGCGGGGATCACCACTCGTCGCTGTGTCAGAGGTTCCAGCAGTACAGGGGCTTGGTGTGTGATTCGCGTAACTTATCTATCACTAGCAGGTACAGCAACCATTTTCATCCATGCCATTGGCCTCACGGCATAACCCGATGCTCATAGTATTTGCCGTCAAGTATACCTCACGGTTTCGTTTGCTGCAGTGATTGTAACATGTTGAGTTTTCTCCTCGGCTTGGTGGTCAACCAGGTAATTCGTGTTGTGATAGACCTGACGTACACCTGTTCAATATGTTTTCCGCCTGCTGTAACTGTTTGTCCTATTTTAAAGGGTTTTCATCGTTACCTCCGCAGGCTACTAGTATATTGCGCTTCTCCTGCGCTGGCCCACTCGATCCTGCTGGAGTTCAATTATCGCTGGAATATTGGGAAGGATGCGAAGAACCGCGGACTGCCGAAGTAGATTGGAGCGTGCTACGAACAGTTTGAGTTTGAGATTATTTAAAGCGACACGGCCAGCTGGTCACCGGATAGCCCGATGTTTCGTGGGTGGGTCTCTGCTCTTGACGTGGCAGACACTGGTGTGAGAAGCGACCTTTCTCCGAGATTGTAGGGACCTGATGCTCAGGGTGAGGGGCCGGTTGATCTTGTCGACCTCCCAACAACTTCAGAATCACCATGATGAAATCAAAGAGCACGCAACGTTAAGAATACGATGATCTCTATTAGTTAACGGCATGCTGCATTGCGTGCTAGGATGCAGGAAGCTGACGGGGGTGCGATGATTGCGGGTGTTGTCGGTAGCGCTGTTTCCCCTGCTGTTTCGCGGAGTTGGTATGGGGCAGGTATTGTTGGCGTTCGTGGCGGCAGTGAAGGGAGGGGCGCAGCGGCAGGTGCAGACGTGTCGGCGTCAGCTGCAAAGGTGTTGGATTTTGGCGGCGGCGGGGATGAGGCTGTGTAGTTTGGCGCCGCCAACCGACGCCCAAGAAGCCCAAGGCCCCACTCCGGGGCCCTCAGATATTCTTTCACCGCGGCCACAGTCGACAAGAAGGCGCGTACCAGGGGGCTCA